>CM057451.1:1159630714-1160237500 GCA_016271365.2 Neoceratodus forsteri
CTTCCCCAATTCTCTCCCAATGCATTTGATCATATTTAGTGCAGCTCCAGATATTGTCCCGTACTGTTTGCATATTTCTATTGCTTTTTCTGCAGATTAATTGTTTTTGACCAATAAACATATATCATCCGCATACGCCATAGCTTTAAAGGGAACTTCCCATTGTTGTACTGTTATATGAGTAATATCTGGGTGTGTATTTAATAACCTTAAAAGTGGATCTATACTAAAAATGTACAAATGTGGACTAATGAGGCAGCCTCGCCTCACCCCTCTCCAGATTACAACCATTGCTCCACAGACCCATTTACTTGTGGAATTACTACCACATTTTGATAAATCTTTTTTTTTAACTTTATTAGTTTTAACAGCAATAACTTGACATGGCTACACAACAATATCATTGACACATGTCATCAGAAATCCCCATGTCACACCATGGACCACACCAATAAATCCCCTCCAAAAGCCCCTTCTCCCCCTCTAGCCCCTCATCCCCGGCTTGGCATCAAACTTGATAGCGAATTTTTAACCATGGTATAAATAGATCAGGTAAACCATATCTTTTTAAAGTGTACCATAAAAAATTGTGGCTTACCGAGTTGAACGCATTTGTTGGTCCAAAGACAGAACAAACCCTTCTAAACTGGAGATATTATCTATTTGTATGATGTCTCTTATTAATATTAACTGATCACTAATCAATCTACAAGGTATAATACAGGACTGTGCTGGTGTTATTGGATGCCACTGTCAATAGTCTTTTATTAAGAATTTTCATTAATATTTTAAAATCTATATTCAGGAGACTAATAGGACTCCAATTTGACATAACTCTTTTGTCTCCTTTTTTGTGTAAAAAAGTTATGATTCCCATTGCCATACTGAAAGATAATCCTGCTTGATTTAATAGAAAATTAAACACTATTGCTAATTCCATAAAAAGTTCAGGGCCTATGATTTTATAAAGCTCTGCTGTTAATCCATCCTTTCCTGTATTTAAGGATAAAATAGTTGTTTCTACTTCTATGGGTTCAATTGGTCTTATAATATTTTCCATAATTTCATTTGGGCAAGTTGGAATATCTATCTGTTGAAAAAAAGATGGTGCTGTTTGAATATCTAAATGTTCTGTTTAGAAGAGAGAACTTGCAAAATCAGAAACTGTCTTTAGAATCTCCTGATTTGTAGTCTATAATTGGTTCTCACTATTTAATATTTCATCCATATTGTTCTTTTTTACCCTGTCACTGCAACTTATATATGGACATATGACATCCGATTTCCCATGTGCCATACGTCTGTTGCATGATCAATGTATTTGTTTGGCTATGGTGATAATTCTGCATCTTGTATTTTATAAAGGGGTCCTATAGTGCCTAGGCTTGCCACCTTTCCTTCCTCCATCTACCTATCCTTGGCCTTCCAGGTCCTCTTGCAAGGTCCCCAGCAGCCTGGTGAGTTCTTTGGATCAGAGCTCATCCCCTTCCAGGTGTTATTTCTCATTCCCTCCCTCTCACTATCCCTCTATAATTACAACGCCTAACTGCAGGAGGGGTTTACAATTGCCTGAACTTCCCTGCCCCCTTGCAGGGTTCATCGCATCCTGAAGGGTTCTCTTTTTGGGTCAGGCCTTATTTCCCCTCCTAGGTGTTAATCACACTTATTCCCTCTCTCTCTCTCTCTCCCCTTACTCCAGTCTCCTGTCCCCTTGCAGGGTTCCCTTCATCCTGAAGGGGTCTCTCTGGAACATGACTCTGCACCATCTGCCCTCTCATCCTTTCTCTCCTTCACCCCTTATTTCATGATAGCACTTGTTCACTTATTACCATTGCTTCTCACAAATTACATATGTATACAACACTGTAACAACTGTCTTAATTAAATGTGTGCTGGGTTGATCTTTATTTATTTAACAGATTCAGAAACAACCTTTGAGTATGAACTCCTTTACAAAGGTTGCACATCATGGATACAGAATAACAATACAAACATACATACATTGACAATAAATAATGTAGCGAGCATTATATAATCAGGGTATCATTCCTAAAAAAAGCTAGGCAAAATGCATATTGATTGACAACAGGATTGAGTTACTAGGAAGGAGCTACAGTTGAGTGGCGTAAGGGGTCTTGTCAGAAAGGTGGGGAGGGGATGAGGAGGATGGTGCTGAGTAACAGGGATTAGTCAGAGGGGTGAAGAAGGATGCTGGGGCAGAGGGAGGGTGGCAGAGGCCAGAGGAAGGGAGTAGTGAAGAGGTGGGCAGTGGGGCAGTAAGTTGTATGAGCTAGTCCTAGAGAGAAGGGGTCAGGGTAGGGATAGGTAGGATGAAGATGGGTGGGTGGGTTGAGCTTACGCATACTCAGGAGGGATAGATGCAGTAATGCAGGGAGGGGTGACTGGGAGGAGAATATATGAGAGTAAACAGGAAGGAGGAGCAAGGTACCCGGGGGAGAGAATCAGTCTCAGTATGACCATTCAGCGAAGGATGGGTGAGGTGCACTCAACTGGGAAAAGTATGCTCATTTCTGACACACACAAGTGTTCAGACTCAGTAAAAAATGCTTTAAATCAGTTTTAAAGGCTCAAAAGTTATCAGTGCTTAGAGTGGTTGCTGGAATCTCATTTGGCCAGTGTAGTGCTCAGTAAGCAAAACAGCACTGTCCCAGTGCAGTCCTATAGAATAGACACTTAGCTGTATCATGGCCGAACTTCTGGTATTCTACCTGATGTTTGCAACCTTTACCAGATCAGAGATGCAAGGAGGGTTTCTTTCCAAGCATAGCCTTCCTAGCTAGAAGGCAGGTTTGGTATCTGATTTGATTACCGAGAGGTAGAAAGTTGGCCTGCTCATTTGGTGAGCAAGTGTGCATTAGTCCATATTTAGAAGTAGTCTGCATGCCTTGTTAAGGGCAGCTGCTATCTAGCTATCCGTTTGAGAGCCGTATCAGTGGCAGCTCCATACACCAATAACCCATAGTGAACTATGGGTAAAATGGAGCTTGAGACTGTGTGTCTAAGGGCGTCTTGGGATAGACTTTTCCTGTGCCTAAACAGGACTATGAGTTTCACATTCATAGCCTTCACCACCATGTCTGTGTGTTGCACAAATGTGAATGAGTCGTTAACCAAAACACCCAGGTACTTGAAGGCGTGCACCTGTTCTAAAGGGATTGACCTGTTATTTGTAATTGTCAGGATGGGGTACCACTTTTTTAGATGGGGGCTCGCTAGGAGCATTGTTTTGGTTTTTTTATAGTTAAGAAGTAACCTTTGTGAACAGAACTAATGTTCCAGCCGCTGGAAGGAGCTCTGTAGCTTGGTGCTTTAGGTGAGTGCGACTACTGAGTATGATCTTTGTAACTTGAATGTAAAATGTCTCATCCTTATTGTACCCCCTCCCTCAGGTCACACTGGAAGACGAGCAACCTGTTGTTCAGTGTGCCTTCCTGGTGAAACATTTCAACAAATAAATAACTATAGTTTGTATTTGTGCTGCATAATTGTGTTTGGTAGTTTGAGCGAGACTCATCAAATGCTGTAACTGCTGTCTGTTTTTGTGATACTGTATATGCTCTTCATTCCTTTTGGTTTTACTGAGGGTAGTAAGAAGTGTCCTAAGTTCTGTTTTTGTATCTTCCCACCATAAGGTGGATCTTCTTAGATCTCAAATAAAGATGTCTTATTAATAATAAAGAATAAAATATGTTGTCTTATATTTTCTTGTACTAATAATGGTGAATTAAACTTGGGGTCCTAACACTATGTGTAGTTCATTATGATCAGAGTATTCTACTGTCTGAGTGAACACTTGTTGTAACTGTAATGTTTTATTAATAAAAAAAAAATCTATCCCTGTTGCCAAGTTCCTTTTTTGGAAAGTGTGGTCTGTCCTATTTGTCTTGGTGAAGTAGGTGTCTACTAGTAAAGCTGTCTGCACTGTTGTTTGCAGACAAGTCATATCACAACATTTTTTTTGTGTAGTGGTGGTCTTCCCCCTGCCTTTTTGTGATAGACTGCAACTGAAATCCCTAACCCCACGAAATGTTTTGTGATTAATATAAATATGGACTTATTTGTGTGAAAATCATGACCCTGTCTGTATTTTGTTTGAGGTGCATATATGTTTACTAATCTATATTTAAGTATTATGAGTTTTAATGTCTAAAATTAAAGCTCTTCCTGGAACTAGGTCAATTATTTTCAGCACTTGTACATCTGTGTGATGAAATAAAATACCCACACCAGAGCATGTTTCAAACCCCATGGACCAGTAAGATACCCCTGTATACCATTCTTTCACATCCTTTGAAAGCTCTAATACAGTATGTAACAGTGTATCCTGTATAAAAATCACATTTGTGTTATTTTCTCTAAGGTGTGAGTAAACACATCCCCTTTTAACTGCATTTTTGATGCTGTTCACATAAATAGTGAGACACTTTAAAGATGGCTGCATCAGATTCAATTTAGAAGAAAAGCATGCTCACAAAAACAAGAACTTGTTCTCAGGGAGGTTTTCTTTCTTATTTTTTGCATTGGCCCCCAGATTCTTTTTCTTGCTCTTGGATTTCTCTATCTTTTTTATTTCAGTTGTTACCTCTGCCTCGCACATTTCAGATCCTGAACATCCTTCCATCTGTAGTGACTCAACAGAGGACTCCTCCGAGTCACTCTCTGACCCCTCATTGCTGTCTCCTAAAGCCTGATTTCTATTAGAGACTGCTGGGTCTGAAATGTTAGGTACTGTGGGAACAGGTTGTAGCCAAGCTTGTTTCCTCCTAGTAATACCTTTTTATCTCAGGTTTTTGTGGGGGGTGGGGAGGGGGCATGGTTGCAGCATTGAAGTTCTTGCTCGTAATGGTGGGGGTAGTTTCCATGACTTCCACCTCCAATCTTTCTCCAGTTTCTGATCTCATATTTTCAGTTGTGTTGTCTGCTTCTTGTGGGGTACAAAATCCCTATTGTTATCAGAGTCTCAAATTGCTGTAGTATTGGGCATGCCCTGTTGTACTCCTGACCTGGATTCTTTTGGCGGGGGGGAGGTAAGGGTGCTCAACCCATTTGGTACAATTCCTTTACTGTGTTCTCATTGAGCAGCTGTTATTAACAGCCTTTGTTCTTCAATATCAGTGGACTCTGGTGCACTGTGTGCTGCTTTAGGACATTTTACGTAGGAATGCCCTCGTGTTTCTCAAAGACTGCATATTGCTACGTTCCTAGATTGCCCACTCGTATGCCCCAGGGTACTGCATAGAGTGCAGCATAAACGTTCACAAGTGCTACTGATGTGTCCTGGGGACCCACATTTATAGCATGTTCGGGGCTGACCTTGGTAAAAAAGTACCCCTCTATCCCTGCCTACGAGAGATATTGTAGACCCTGATCATCTGATCGCAAGATTACCCTAATCCTCCATCCCCCAGTCCGAATACTTTTGTAATCAAAAATTGCCTCTGGTGGCACAGAGGGCTGAGGCGCTGGTGCCTTACCTCAAACCACACCGGCGAACCGGGTTTGGGAACGGACTTGGGTCACTGGGGGTCGGCAGGGGATGGGAGAGGATTGAGCATCCTAAGGACTGCTCTCCTCCCCGGGGGTGGGTTAGGGTCATGCCTCACTCTGTAACGGGCCCCGGTGGAGACCGGAGGCACTGCAAGAAGCAGCACGACATCAGGGAAAAACCAGAAAAGTGGAAAAATGGCATCCGAGCGACCGGAAGACAGCCGCCTGGACCCCCCGCCTCCATGGAACCCCCTAAGAGCCAGGAGAGTACCGAATCCCAGCAGCATCAGGGCCGAGAGCAAGAATGCCTGAAGGCAATTTCCCTCCGGACGGAGGGAACCTGTCTGACGAAAGGGGCTACCCTGGTAGGCTGTGATCTGGGATCGGGGGAAGCTGGCATCGAGGTGGGTTCAGAATGGAGACACGGGGGCAAGTCCTTGGCAGAAGGCCTGAAGGAGAGGCCGGTCGGACGTAGGGGGCGATAAACAAATAATGGAAAAAAAAAAAAAAAAATTGCCTCTGGATTGCCTACCACTGTGCATTGCTGCTTAAGCCAGAATGTCAGGTCAGTGACACTGACTCCCTCATTCCTGAGTAACACCGTAGCCATCCTATGTCCTGGCTTTGTTAGTGGGAGCACCTCAAAAGGTGTCCACAGTGGTGTATTCTTAACCTTTTGCTACCTTGCCTAGAATTGTTCAAGGCCACTACTAAGTTTAAAACTAACGTCAAAGGAGGACTCCCCTGACACATGGATAAGTGCATACAATTCTGTAACATTAAATTGTAAATTGTCTTTTAGCAAGGTTTTCCCTACATACTCCCTGTCTGGAAAAAGTTCTAAGCCTCCCTCATAGATAATTTGGACAGTGGTATGTCTTTTTGCAGAATATACTGGCTGTTGAAAAAGGAGGTGTATGGCCTTGACTGCTGTCTGTTTCCAGTTCCTTGGTGTTCCTTGGAGCGTTCATTTTCAGTAGGTCTATTTTGCTCTGGTGCACTTGTTGTAATGTCTGACATCTCTGAATAATCACTGGCATCGTCCTCATGCCTATCTTCTGTGTCTTTCATTATTTCAGGACAGTCTTGCTCTTTATATATATTTTGAGGATATATTCAGTTTGGGGTTTCGCGTTAAACACAGCTCAGGTGATAATTCAATTCTTGTAGTTAGGTTTTTCTCTCTTTCAGGTACCTGATTTTTCACACAGTTTATAGCATTTCCCCCTCCACTGCTGTTACATTTCCCATTTGTTTAGAGAAAGTTTGTTGAGTATTGCTTACCCCAGGGATTCAGATTGGCGAGAACCCTGATATCCAGTTGCCTTTTTCAGGTCCCATACCCATCCAGCTGCTTTTAGAGAGTGGTCAATGATCCAAGGCATTTTTTTCTGGCTCCACTAAATCTGCCCATTATTTTTTTGAGGGAGCTGGCTTTTTTACTACTCATTCCCTTATTTTCTCTGTTCTTTCTATTTATTTATTTATTATCTAGCAAAGTACCTTTGAGCCAAAGGCTCTTTTACAGAGGCTCCATGTCACAGCAATCACATACTGTATGTACAAATCCAAAATACGGAGGTTACATATACACAGTCATCAAATGCTCAGTTTATAGTAGGGCAATGTTACAACCAGTAAAAGTATCAAACAAGGAGTACAAAACACTGAGCAGAAAATGCTAGAACAGGTTCAGTTGGTAAAGCTATGCACTTTTACCGATATAGACAGTTGCTTTGGGGTGAGGGTATCACACAGTAGTATAACCAGGACAAGGTCACTTGGCCCAGTTAAGAAAATAAGGCAGTTAGCAATATAGGATGTTTTAGGAAACACGGTGTACGTCAGAACTAAAATTAGGTAAGATATGAGAACACTTGTCTAGGTTGCCAGAACATGTTAAAGCATCAGTTTTATTGTCTGAAATGCTAATAGGACCTGACAGCAGGGAGGCCATTGTTACTAGGGTGAGAAGTGACGAGGCAGAGACCCTGAAGCTTATGGGGGGTGACTTACCAGGGTGAGAAGGGGAGGTGAACAAAAGTAAAAGTGAGGGAGATGGTGAACAAAAGAAATGAGGGAGATGGGGAGGGTCAGGAAATGAGAAATGGGGGAGGGAAGAGAGGGGCAAAGAGGGCAAAGGAAAGGGATGACCATGGGCAGAGAGGGGAGGGAGGATGGGGGGCATGGGAAAGCCAAGGGCAGAGAGGGATGGGGTGGGAGGGAGGAGGTATTCAGGGAGGGAGAGGAGGGATGTGGGAATAGGAGTGTCACTGGGATGCAGAACAGCGGGTGGAGTGGAGAAGTGGGGAAAATGAGAGGAAAAGGAGGAGGAGGAGGAGAGCCAGGGAGGTAGAACAGAAAGTAGGGAGGGGAGAGGAGCAACATTAGAGGCAAGTAGGAAAGTGGAAGACTGATAAGAGGAGAATAAATGGGAGGGGGATCAGATCCCACAATCGCAGTTGCTGTTTGACGCTAGGGCCGTACGGAGTTTAGATTTAAAAGGTCCTAGCTTTACTTCTTTTGTAATGCCTATGTCAAGCGCATTGAGCCATAGTGGCACCGGTACTCATAGGACCACTGACCTTGCGTGGTTCAGTGGAAGAGGACACTTATGGTCGAACTGTTTACCCCCGGATGCATCTTGTGGTGTTAGGCTGGTTAATGAGGCTTTGCAGTCCCGGAGTGGTAAGTCCAAGAGTGGATTTCTTGGTGAGAAGGCAAACTTGATACTGAATGCAGCAATCAAGGTTGAGCCACCCTGTCTGAGAGTATAGCTCACAGGTGTGGGTGAGGCGGGTACGCCTAGGACTAGGCAACATGCTTCTGCTTCCTGGGAGCAGGGATGGAGGGTGCCTCAGTCTCTGATCAAACTGTAATGGAGCAAGATGTGTTCTGGCAGTAAATGAAAAAACTTGTCACTTTATCTTGCCCATCCTTACCTGTTTCAAAAATGATTCTTTGTTCTGGTGCTTTTTCATTTGTAGTTATATCTCTTTTGTCAGTTACTGAGCAACTAAATCCAGCTGCGGCCTCGTTGCTGAGGAGGGCCGCTTCCTCAGCCTCCAGTCCTTGCCCTGCATACTCTGCACTTAACTCCAGCATCTTTCTTACGTATTTCTCTACTACTCTAAGCAAGTCTTGTAAAGTTTGCCTATTTCCCATTGGTATTTTCTTTACCGTCAAAGTTCCTGCTTCAGTCATGGAGTCATTTCTTTCTGCTGCTTTCTGCTCCTGAGACATGGAATCTTTCTCTGCCATTGTGATTCTGTCTGGGAGCCCTGCAGCACTGTAAAAAATGTTGGTCTCTGGGACAATGTCAGCCGGGGAGGAGACCAACTCCCCAACTACCCCGACATCTTGCTCCATCACAGTCTGATCAGAGACTGAGGCATCCTCCATTCCTGCTCACAGGAAGCAGAGCCTCCTGGTGCAGAGTAGGGGAATTTCCACGGTGTCCTGACCAAATGTCCCTCCTTCACTAAAAATACCACCGACCGCTTAATCTGGTTCAGTTTCAGTTGGCATCCATCTGTATCCCCCCTCCCCCGGGACGAGGCTGAAAATAGGCAGAATTGTCTAGTCTTCCTTTCCCAGTCATCAAAACCTAAATAAATAAATATTAAGGATAAATATGATATTTGGGGCCCACATATTCAAGAATTCAGTAAAAAGGATATGGAGTAATTAAGAAAGGTGTCCTTTATAAATATGAGCAACATTATGAGAAGGAAAGAGAACATTGTTAACCAGGAGTAACACACTAAGCTGAAGCTTGTTTCCAGATGCATCCTGGGAGCACAAGGAAGTTAAGTGACTTGCTTAGGATCACACAGTATGCACCTAGGCAGCTGTGGGATTCAAACCCAGGCCTCTAGATCTGCAGCTCAGAGCCTTAACCCACTGCACCATACTGCCTCGGGAAAGCAATTTTGAGGTTGTGAAATGTTGGTGGATATGTTATTTTGTATGTATGTGGAGGTTTCACATCAAGTCCATGCGGACCAAAGGAGCGTGCTCAATAGTATGTGGTCAAAATGCAGAAATATGGAAGACCGCGATATACAAAATAGCATTTGCGTGACACTGCATAGTGAGGAGGTGACTGAACTGCATGCTATCAATCCTGAGCCCACCGATATGCCTTTTACCTCAAATTTCGCTGGGGGTGGAGATTCATGACAGCGTGGTGAGGTAATAGTAAGTCTACACTTACGGCAAACATTTCAGTGGCATGGTGAGCCATGGTGGCATGGTGTGGTAATAGTAAATCTACTCTGAAGGAAAGTTTACTTGCTCTATTCATGGAGTAGTATGTGCTGTTGTATGCATGGCTAGTGTGCAACACTTTTCCCTTTACACTGTTTTTCCATTAGGTGTTACGGACAGGCGTGGTATGCCTTGTGAGGTTTTGTCTATGCTGCTTTTTACCACACCGTATTATTTTTAGCAGAGTTGACATGGAACCTTATGTGGTCATAGTCAGGGCTGGCAGTATAGTCCAGAGGTTAGAGTAATGAGCTGTGAATGAGCTTAGTACATCCAGCAGACCTGGGTTTGATTCCCACAACATCCACTTGCATACTGTGTGACTCTGAGCAAGTTGCTTAACCGCCTCAGTGCTCCTGTGTAACCCCACAAAACAGGCACTTGTACTTAGTGGGCCCTACCAGGTAACCAAAGAATTGAAAAATAAAACTAGAATGGTACCCAAACCAAAAATGTCCTTCAGGAGAAAGAAGAACATTACTGACATGGTGACTCATAGTCACTATATAGATAAAATTGGAAAAAATCACCCTCAAATTTTTTTTTTTAAATGTTAATTATAACATTTGCAAGTGTGCAGTCCCAGCTTCTCATTTCGTTTACCAAGAAAAAAGGAGCGTTATGCCATCAATCATTATGTGAACTGCAAAACTACACATGTAGTGTATGCACAATAAATGAATAAATAAATAAATGAATAAATGAATGAATGAATAAATAAATAAATAAATAAAGGAATGAATAAATTAATAAATGAATGAATTAATAAATGAATAAATAAATGAATGAATAAATGAATGAATGAATAAACAAATCAATAAATAAATACATAAAAAAATCAATAAATGAATAAATAAACAAATAAACAAACAAACCAATCAATCAATCAATCAATGCATGGTGGTGCGATTGTAAAACAGTCCACATAGGCAGGAGCCAATGACAGCTAAAATGCAGAATCCATTTTTCCTTTCTCACTTTATTGCCATCTGCTCTTCCTGGATCTTGTCGAATTACTCTCGACTTGCGAGCATCTGATCATTCGGGAATTGAACTTTATTAGTGTTTTTTTTTCCTTTGTTTCTGTTCTTATAATTTGATTTTTTACAATTCCTATCAATTTACTGGTGCTCAACCTTCCAGAGAAACAAAAAAACAGTTTAAAAGAGGTGCCAGCAATATAAGGGGTTCCTTTTCATGGTTGCAATGGCAGCATTTGTACTCTGCTTCAGTCTGGATAAAAAATGATAATGTTTTTAATCAATGTAACTTTATTGTTCATAATTTATAATTGCACATTTTCTTTATTACAAATGTCACTGTGCATGTCACACACTCTTTATTCATCATGTGTTTTTTTTTAACTTTCTCTGTATTTAAAAAAAGCAATGGGTGTTGCAATCACTAATTAATTCTCACCAGGAATTGTATAAAATGATCACAGTTTATCACAAGTACCATCCTCCCAATGAAGCCCTGCAGGAGCAAATGTGCATGGGATAGTCTTTTTACCTGTTGGTGAATAAATCTCCTGAACACCAGCCTTCAGTGTGTGTGTCTATTTTTGCTTTTCCCTGTCATCGTCGGCTCCAGTGCTGCTCAAGCTGAAGTGGGTTCGACAATGACAGCCCAGTGATCAGCCAGGCTGACCATAACGCTGTTCTCTGCTTGCTGGGCAGAAGCGTCATGTAGTTGAAAGAAGTGAGCCATTCCAATCACAGAGCAACCCATTCCTTCCATCTGCATGACTCCACCCAGCAAGTGACTGAGTGGCATCATCAGGGGACTGCTGAGAGAGCTCAGCTGAAAATGAATAGCATTCTTTTCAGATGTTCATAACCATGGAAAGTACATCATTGAATGCAAGCTGGGTGTCAGGCACTGCATGAGGTGACCACTGGGTGTCTCCACTGTGCTGTCCCTACCACTCACATGTTGAGCAGAAGTGCTGACACAATCCTAAATACACTTTAATGACAGCATAGGATTCAGGTACGTATCACTGAAACGTCAAACATGACCAGCATAGAAGGCTGCAGAAATGGGAAAACTGTTGTTGAACTAGGGTATGCAGCACACTACATTGTACAACTCAGTCACTTGGGCTCCATACCTGTTTCTGTTTCTCCCCCCTCCTGCCTAGAGTCCAGCCACACCAGACACAGTCCCTGCTACTGCTGATCTCACCTGCCTCCCAATCCCCCCCCCAGCTGCACTGAATAGTCCCCCCCACTGCTGGTCTCACCCGCCTCACAATCCCACCAGCCGCACTGAACAGTGAGTCCCACCTGATGCTGATCCCCTGCGTCCAATTTCCCCAGCTGCACTGAACAGTGAATCCTTCATGCTGCTGCTCCCACCTGCCTCAGATTTCCCAGCTGCACCTAACAGTCCCTGGCATTCCTAGAGGGGGGGGCCCTCTGACCTGTGCCCGAATTACCAGAAGAGCCTGGGTGTAGGCACTGGCTGCTGGAAGAGAGAGACAGACCAATGCATGGAGAGTTGGAGATATGGCAACACACCTGAAGAAGTGAGCTTACAAGTTCCCCAAAATGGTTTAGGCAAGTGGGCTTTCAGAAGCCACCATGGCTAGAGGCCTCACCTGCGAATGTAGTCAGTGTGCAATACTGTCAGTAACCTGGAGGGAGATAAAGCAGTCTTCAAGCACATGGGCGACTTGACTCTGACCTGAAAGGGTGCTGCTCAGCCCCGCTGCAGTTGGCAAAGAAAGTCCACTCTAAGGCTCTGGCCTCAAAAGAGTTTAGGCACTATCACAGTGGGGAAGCTGTGAATCCCAAGTTCATCCACAATGGGGAAAATATGATCCCGTTATCTGATTACTACTGCATTAAAATTTATAAAAGTATTTTCTTTAATTGCCAAACAAATACTTCAATAAATAAAATGGAGTGAAATTTAAATATGCAATCCTAATGAATTAGCTAGGTCTGAGGAATGAAATGTGTTTCCAAAAAGCATACTATGTGTCATGATACCATCCATGTGTCATGATACGAACATACGAACATACGAAATTGGCCAGCAGATAAAGGCCTAGAGGTCTATCAAGTCTGTCTCTAATGTGTATAGCAATTTTATTCATAGCCTCCCTTCCACCATATTATCCATGTGTCGTGATATGATCCATGTGTCATGATACGATCCATGTGTCATGATACCATCCATGTGTCGATATGATCCATGTGTCATGATACCATCCATGTGTCATGATATGATCCATGTGTCATGATACCATCCAAGTGTCATGATATTATCCATGTGTCATGATATCATCCATGTGTCATGATGTTGATTTGCTGTGGCGCTTTTCTAGAATTTTACCAGCAGCCTCTAACATCCCCTAGTCCTCCTACAGTTGTTGCCTTATATTTTCAACCCCACCTTGGAGTGATGGGGTGTATGAAAACCACAGGCAGTGTAGCTTTGTCTGACCTATGACTAGTTGTTTAGTTTCCCAAGGCCAGAAACTGGCACCGGCCCACCAGCTAGCTTGTGGTACATTTTGTGATGGTCATGTAAAAAATTCTTTTAACTAGACCTGTTGCTCATAGTATTGGAGAAGGTAACATTTTAATAAGTACAGCAGTTGGGTCAGTAGAACGTGCCTGGGACCGCTAGGTTTACCTACTCACTAGCCCTGCTGCACAAGTTAATTTGATATCTGGTTTCTGCACGACAAGGTACAGTACATGTATAGCTTGAGCATCTCCTACAGCAAGGGCCCTGTCCGGCTAGTGGCAGCAACACTTATTTCTATGTTTGCTTTGCCGGCGCAGGCACAAACATGTTGTGGCTACTAAGGAGAGCAGAGGCTGCAGAGGTGTGTCAGTGGGACATCTAATGCAGTTCAGGCTGCAGGAGGCTTGTTATTGACAGCCCAATGAGCAGCAGGCTGATAGTGATGGCGTTCAGCCGGGCTGATGGGTGTAGCCATTGTGTAGTTGTAAGTAGGCAGCTGCACCTATTAGATTGTGGCTCCATCCTTTCAGCTACAAGACCCTGACCAGCAGGCAGCTGAGAGCCGCCATGGTCAGCCTGCTCCTCGTCTCTTTGGCTCCCTCCACTTGAAACATAGACTTTGACGGCAGATAAGGACCGCTTGGCCCACCTAGTCTGCCCATTTTCCTACCTACAGGATAGGCTGCAGATCCTAGTTAACCAACAGCTTACTTCCTCTTACCCGGCACTAGGACTGCCTTATGTCTGTCCCATGCATTCTTGAATTCTCCCACAGTTTTAGACCCCACAACCTCTTCAGGAAGGCAGTTCCATGCATCCACCACCCTCTCTGTGAAAAAATACTTCCTCACATTGCCCCTGAGCCATCCCCCCTCTATCTTCAAATTGTGTCCCCTTGTTCTTGCACATCTCTTTTTTTGAAAGATGCTACTCTCTTGGACTTTGTTGATTCCCTTGAGGTACTTGAAAGTTTCTATCATGTCCTCCCTCTCCCTCCTTTCCTCGAGGCTATACATATTAAGCTCCTTTAGTCTCTCCTCGTATGGCTTTCCTTGCAGACCCTGCACCATTTTAGTTGCCCTCTTCTGGATTGCTTCCATCCTTGCTGGTCTCAGTCTCAGCCCCCATCCAGCAGGCAGAGTGCCGCCATGGTCAGTCTGCTTTTCGTCTCTTTGTCTTCCTCCACTTGCTGGTCTCAGTCTCAGCCAATAAGGGGAAATCAATCATTTGGGCTCCATGCCCATTTCTTTTTTTTTCCTCCCTCCCACTCTGACTGCAGCTATATGAGACACAGTCCCTCCTTATACTGATTTCACCAACATCCCAATTCCTGCAGCCATACTAAATAGTCCCTCACGCTGATTTTCCCACTGGGTTACCAGCTCCCTTAGCCACATGAACAGTGAGTCCCTCTGTGAAAGAGTCAGGAGTACCTGAGGATCTTGTCTTTGACCTATTCCCTCCCTTTGTTTGAAGTCTGTTGCAACAGCACATCTTTTTCCTTCTCTGCTTGTTATGCCCACGTATGTGTACCCCTTTGCGGGCAGGCCACCCATCTTTGTTGTTGTTTACTCGTCCTTCTCTTTTTCTGATCCGTAAGATACTGCTGAGCTTGAGACTCCCCCCTGTTATACTGTGCAACAATGATTCACTCCTAGAGCACACAGAGAATGGTAGTAAATGCAGCCCTTTAGTGAGTTTGCTCTCAGGTCGCAGCTTGACAGTAAACGCTATACTTGTATTTAGCGGATAGACAGGAATCCCCTTGTGTTAAAAGCCTTGTTTTTTGTAGCCATCTCTGGCTGTGGTGGGTAGAAATATCCGCCGACTATGGAAAGACATCCACCACAGAAGAAAAGCTCCATTTCTTCTTGGCGATGCAATGTCTGAAGCCGGCTCTCCTGCTGCGGTTTGCGAATATGCGAACATTCGCGGCAGAGACCTTGGGAGCCGCTGTTTTCAGTATTCACTGCTGATTCCCCCTGTCTCATGATTCCTCCCAGCTGCACCAAACAGTGAGTCCCTCCCGCTGCTGATTCCACCTGTCTCCTGATTCTCCCCAGCTGCACGGAACAGTGAGTCACTCCTGCTGCTGATTCCACCTGTCTCCCGATTCCCCCAGCCACACCGAACAGTGAGTCACTCCTACTGCTGATTCCACCTGTCTCCCGATTCCCCCAGCCACACTGAACAGTGAGTCACTCCTGCTGCTGATTCCACCTGTCTCCCGATTCCCCCAGCTGCACCGAACAGTGAGTCTCTCCCACTGCTGATCCCACCCACCTCCTGATTCTCAGTCACACTGAACAGTGAGTCACTCCTGCTGCTGATACCACCCACTTCCCGATTCTCCCAGCCACACGGAATAGTCCCTGCTGCTGCTGATCCCACCTGCCTCCCTATTCCCCCAGCCACACCAAATCACCCCCACCTCCTCACTGGGCATATTCAAATCAAGTCTCCATCATCATCTCATGGCCTCCAGTTCACGTGACTGCCACCCCTAACTTCCTCCTTCCCCAGTGAGATCAACCACTCCCCTCTGATGTTCTTTGACAATGCCGTGAGCTGCTCTAGTCTCTTTTTTGGCTGCCACCCCCTATCCTCTCATCCTTCCTCTCTGATTTCTTCTAGGTTTTTGAAATGATTCTTTGTATGTGTCATTTGTGTATCCTATTTACCGTGATGCCGTACCTGAACTGATGAATATAGTTGTATGCTCTCTTTAATGTTGTATGCCCTTGTTTAACATGTACTGTATCTACTCTCCTGACGTGGAAACTTTGTAAAAGAGCCTTGGCTCAAAGGTAATTGGAATCCTAGATCTAAATAAACATAAACATAAAATGGTAAACCCCTCCCGCTGCTGATCCCACCCACTTCCTGATTCTCCCAACGGCACCAAATAGTCCCTCTTGCTGCTGATCCCACCTGCCTCCCTATTCCCCCAGCCGCACCAAATCACCCCCACCTCCTCACTGGACATATTCAAATCAAGTCTCCATCATCATCTCATGGCCTCCAGTTCACTTGACTGCCACCCCTAACTTCCCCCTTCTCCACTGAGATCAACCACTCCCCTCTGATGTTCTTTGACAATGCCGTGAGCTGCTCTAGTCTCTTTTTCGGCTGCCACCCCCCTATCCTCTCATCCTTCCTCCCTGATTTCTTCTAGGTTTCTGAAATGATTTTTTGCATGTGTTATTTGTGTATCCCATTTACTGTGATGCCGTACCTGAACTGATGAATATGGTTGTATGCTCTCTTTAATGTTGTATCCCCTTGTTTAACATGTACTGTATGTACTCTCCTGACATGGAAACTTTGTAAAAGAGCCTTGGCTCAAAGGTAATTAGAATCCTAGATCTAAATAAACATAAACATAAAATCGTAAACCCCTCCCGCTACTGATCCCCACCAAATAGTCCCTCTTGCTGCTGATCCCCCCATTCTCCCAGCCACACTGAACAGTGAGTCCCTCCATCTGCTGATACCACCTGTCTCCCAATTTCCCCAGCCACACCGAACCGTCCCTCCCGCTGTTGATCCCACCCACCTCCCGATTCCTCCAGCCACACCGAATAATCTCTCCTGATGCTGACTCCACTCACCTCTCAATTTCCCCAGTTGCATCAAACAATGAGTCCCTCCTGCTGTTGATCCCACCACCTCACGAGTCCCCCAGCTACACCGAACAGTCCTTCCTGCTGCTGTTCCACCTTCCTCATAATTCCCCAAGTTGCACCAAACAGCCCATGGCTTTCCTGGAGCGGGGAACCTCCGCAGGAGCAAGCGTGTGTCCCAGTTGTAGAATTGGAGCTCCGGCTCCATTTAGATGCTACTATGCTTGGTGGCAACGCTCATCATGGCTGCTGTGGCATCTCTCAGTTCCTGACCCCACTGCCTTCTCTCTGGTCGGAGAGGTGCTTGTTGGTGCCAGATGCCCAGGGGATGCCCCTCACAGCCCCAGTGACAGTCTGGGAGCCAGTATCACAAGGGTTGCGGTGCAGCATCTACCACAATGATTTCAAGAGGAGCCCTGACTCAGCTCCCACCAGGGCTACTGCTGCCCTGCCAGTCCCCAGTTGACATTCCTGGGGACTGGAGGGTGAAGAGGAGGTGGAGCATGGAGAAGGCAGACACAGGATCCGTGACCCCCTACAAGGTATTTATTTTGTATTTATTTATTGAAATTTCAGATAATACCTTTGAGAACAAGCTCATTTCATAGGTTCCACATCAGAAGCGTGGAGTAACACGTGAAACGACATGCTTATCAGGAAAATGTGCTGCTGTTTGTAATATACATATTTTTATTTATTAAATAAATAGTTTGTGTATTCTTAACACTCCTGTGTCACTGTGAAGCCATTCTTTTGGTTTGACTGCATCTGTGGTTACGAGGAGGCTCCGGTGGATAACTCTATGCACCACCTTGAAGTTTGGAGATCCACGTCAGACGATAATACAAATTGGAAAAGTATGAGATAGAGAACAAACAACACAAGGAATTAGACAAAACATTACAAGAGTGTATAACTAGAAAAGTTCCAATACATGTGGCATTGTACAATGTATGCCAAGGTGCATATTTGATTAAAACCTGGAATTCAAATTTCAAAGGGTCATATTAGAGGGGGTGGAGTCTTATGAAACAACCCTTTACAGGACAATGAGAACACACTCAGCCTAATATATAATAATCAACAAGGTAAGGGGTGGCATCAGCCCAGGGGCCTCGTCAGAGGTGAGAAGGTATGGGACAGAGCATTTTAAAGTGAGCAAGGGAGCTCAGGATATATAACGGGGGGAGGGGGGATGGGGAAAGCCATAGAGGGGTGAGGGGAAAGAGTGGAAGGGATCAAGAGGAAGTATGAAAGGAGAATAATTAGTAACTTAGAACAGTTATTTACATGCTGAGAACAGTTATGCATAAGGTCAGAATAGCATAAGGTTAGGATAAGTGCTGGTGACAAAAAGGAAGGTTATTGGAAGCAGTCACAACTGACATCAGCAACTAGCTGTTGCTTAAGTTTAACTTTGAAAGAGCCCAAGGTAGATGCTGAAGTGATGTTCCAGAAATGTTGCACTTCCTACTCCTTTTTTGGATTTTGATCACCCCCTCCCCCCCACACAATGGGCATTGTAGTGCAGCTTCTGCCATGATAGTTTCGAGAAGTGCCCTGGCTCAGTTCCTGCTACAGCTGCTCTAAAAAGTCTCTCATTGGCAATCTTTGGGGACTATTGGTGAAGAAGGTGATGGCATGGAGGAGGCAGACATATGGTTGTGGCTCCTACAAGGTAAGCCCCCAGAAACAGGAGAGTGCTTAATTTTGCTTCTCCCTCTTCCCAGTCCAGATAATGGTGCACCCCCCCCCCAATGTTCCAATCACAGCGTCTTGCTCCATCCCTCTCCAGTTCCAATCACGGAGTCAGCTGGTCAGTCAGTGTCAGCGTCAGCATCATCATAAAAATACCGCCATTCTGCACAACAGGTAGAACAGTCAGAACTATGAGGTGGGACCACAGTCGACATTGGGAGGTCCAGGAACTGTTGTGATCAGTGCCAGGAGGTGTTGGGGTTGTTACCATGATGGAAACACACAGGTAGGAATTGCAAACAAAAAAAGGCAAAAGTAGTTTCTGTTGATGGTATGATATTTGTGGTCAGATAGAGAGGTTGAGAAAGTGGTTGGGTAGGGACAGTTATGGTGTGGCCATTTCAGTAACCAATCTAGATACAAGATTAGCTTACTCCATTTTATGATATATGTTCAGTAGCATTAAGGCCTTCTTGTGGTGATGCTGTCTTGCACTGTGCATCCCACCCAGCTCCCAATTTTGTCCCTGATGTTTCCTGTCTCAGCAACAGTATGTCCACCCACTGCTGTTGTGCATCCTGCCCACCTTCCTACTGTGTCCTTGGTGTCCCCATTCCAGCAACAGTATGCCCTGTTCGCTGCCACCATGTCCCCTGTCCACCTCCCAAGAGTGTCCCAAGAGTGTTCCCATGTCCGCTTCCCAGTGACAGTATGCCCTGCCCACTTCCACCATGCATCCCGCCCACCTCCCAATTGTGTCCCCTATCCCAGCAACAGTATGCCCCGCCAGCTGCCACTGTGCATCCTGCCCACCTCTCGATTATATCCCCATCCCAGCAACAGTATACCCCACCAGTTGCCACTGTGCATCCTGCCCACCTCCTGATCATGCCCAAGGTACCCCCAATCCCAGCAACATGGTCCAAACCACATCATAAGGGAGCCCCAATTATCCACTGGTTTTCTGACCACTGAGTGAGCTTTGTGAATGCTGCTCCCAATAGTTAGTGTCATGCCTAAAGAGTGAGCTTTGTGATGGTAGCACACAGTGACTGGTGTCCTACCCACTGAGCGGCCTTTGAATATCTTATCTGTGGAAGCTGGAGCAGTAGCTGCTGAGTGGATTTTCTGAATGCAACCCCCTGTGGCTCTGGTGGGGCAGGACTTTCCCATGGAGGCACCCGCAGTAGTGACCAGGGAGGATATGAGGGTCCACCATGGTGGAGACCCCGAGAAGGAGGGCAGAAGGCCCCAGAGGAGGAGGAGGAGGAGGAAGCAACTCCTGGTGGGGGATTTAGTCCAGTTTACCCATGGCACCAGAAGGACACCTCTACACATGATGTGGCAGTGAATACACCAGTCTGTACTCTGGCAGCAGTTGCAATCATCCCAACCCCTCTGCCAGAGGCAGTGTCTCCAACGTCCATCTCAACTTGGAATTCCCCTTATACGTAGGTGGCACATCTCCCACCTTGGTCTGCAACTCAGTCTCTCTCACCAGGTTTCTCACCATGTTCAGCACTGCTGGCTTTACCTTTCAGGAACAGGGTCATGATTACCCCAAATAAAAGGTGAACACGCATCTCCAGTGGTACCCTTTCTACTCTGCAAAGTTGCCAGAAACTTCCCTTGAGGGGGAACCCCTTAGGGTACCCACACCCCTCTACACTTAGCCAGCACCTACTGATCTCTGATCTAACTTATCTGTTGAGATTTAGCTTCCCCTACACAATCCTTGTTTGCATGGGTGGTGGGGGCTCAAATAAAAAAAACAAGCTAAAGACAAAGAACCTCAGTGCAGAAGCACTGAAACAAGGGTTACCCCCCAAAGGGCATTGACAATAAGCCAAGTTTCAAAGAAACACAACATCACACATACTTCCATAATGCAAAGCATTGTGTGTTATTAGCAAATCACCATGATATTTCAGACTTGTTCAGTTTACAGCAGTTACATGCATTTTAAATAGCACAGCTTAATTTTTATCATACAGTCCCCTAGTAACTTTTTACCTTTATCAAAAACACCTAGTGCCATGGTATTTTCAACATTTACAGGTTTTATACACATAATGTATATATATTAAAGTATTTTATTGCATAGTACCATGGATACTAAATCCAACAACAAGGAACACAGCCTGTTGTTTTTGTCAGCTCAGAGGTCACAACAATATCATAGAAGTTGACGGCAGATAAGGACTGCAAGGCCCATCCAGTCTTCCCAAGCATGACTCCCATGTACGAGGACCTGAGAGGGAAAAGGAAAATAAAAGAGGACACTATAGCATAGTCAAGAAAGGGAAGGGTGGCCAACCGTATGGACTAGAAATTGTAAAGAATAGATTAGGCTAAGAAACTGAAGAACTGTTGCAACAGATTTAAGAAAAGGTTGATTCTCAAAAGTGGCATGAGCTCCCTGTCACAACAATGAGTTATGTTGTTCTCATACACTGGATTCATAAACAGCTGCTGTTGTGAGGGGTGCTTGTCTCCTCAGGTGGCCTGGCAAGCAGCCTAAGGCTAGGGCACCCTAAAAGCACACCTAACACTCTCCTCTGTCTCTTTTAAATCTTGACACACAGAGCCGACACACACCTGGCATTCTAAATAAGCTCCACCCACTGCCAGAGGCTCCACCTGTCAGTAAGCTCTGTGGTCTGGCATTCTAGGAATCAGCCCCTTCCCCTGTTGTCAGGAATGGGTTGTTCTGTCTGTCTCCATCTGTCTAGCTATCTGAGTTGTGTGTCACAAACAGTAGTGAGAAAGAAATAAGTGACCTACTGGGGAATTGAACCCAGGCCCCCCAAAATACTGGCTCTGTGCTCTAACAACTGAGCTACAGGTCACATGGTTGGATCTGAGATTCCCATACACACTTCCTTTGTCTGGTATTGCATATTCTGCAACTAGGAATGCTTTCAATACCAGAGAAAGCAAGCATGTTGGGAAACCTCACGTCCAACCATGTGAATATGTAGCTTAGTGGTTAGAGCATTGGGATGGTATTCTGGGGCTGTGGGTTCAATTCCCAATATGTCACACTATTTCTTTCTCTCTACCATTTATGATTTAAATTGCTTAGCATTGGCTAATACTGCGCTAAAAACATCTTAAGTTTTGTGTGTGTTTCTGTGACTTTTCCTGTAGGCGTGGTATGTGTTTGAGACACTGCATATCTGCAGGTGCTTGTGGTTGGGGGTAACATAAAGGTATCTCTGTTTGTAAGGTGCTATTTTAGCAAGCACCAAAAAAAAACCACAGACCCAATGAAATAAGTTTTGTGGTAAAGAGATAAACACTGGATTTTCACACAGCGCAACTCCCAGCGTTGAGTTGTGTCTGCTTCATCCAAAATGCATAAAAATGTTTTGTATCTTGAAATAGTTTACCACATTTGCAACAGATTCAATAAGATATCTTTTTTTTTAAACAAGTGAGACTTGAAGTGCCATACCTTGCAGCAACTGGGATGCAATTTTAATAGTACCTTTGTTCACATGATCTGCTGGTGGTAATAGAAATCTGTCACCTGTGAGATTTGTTTATACCTTTGAACTGGGTGAGAATGGTCATTCATACCTCACTTCTGTCATCCCAGAAATCCAGTGCAGTTATTTATTTTACAAGTATTTTGAATGATTTGCGAGGTGGTCAAGTTAATGTCACTTGTAACCAGAGATCACAAATTACTAGCTGATAATGTCCTCCTTCAGTGACGGCTAACAGTATCCCCAAGTTGCCCTGCAGTGTGGATTTCTAAAGTCCATTTATTATCATGGTTGTCTTCAGAACAGAGACAGACAGGGCACATGCTCCAGTAGAATTCTGCTGTGCCCCGGTAGTAATACAGAGTTGTTAACATAGTCTGGATTTAAATTCTCCTGCATGCCCAGACACAAACCCTCTGCCCCTGCCCGTGCCCTGGTCATCCTTAATTCCTGAAACCGCCACTGATTGTTATTGAATACTGACTTACAGTAAATGAATGTCTGAGTAAGAAAGTCAATCTGTTGTGGGATTTTGAAACATTTTACTGAATTCCAAGTAATGTGTTACAATAAGTAGTCAAGAGAGTTAACCGTAACTTTGGAAATTCAAGCAAGAGTTCATGTGTCTGATTCATTTTCTTAGAAACGCTTCCACTTTCTGTCAACCATGAACCTTGTTTCTACTGCATGTCCAAGAGCGCACGTAGAGCCACATACACAGGATATGGGGTAAGATTACAATGCTGAGTGCTGATTTAGGGATTCTGATCAGATCATCATGCTGAATTGTTAAAGGGACACATTCATTGAACACCCATGAAAAGCACTTTCAAACCACGTATTACGCTCATCTGCAGCTGGAAGTACTCCAGAGATACAGATGATTGAGTCTGTTCAATATTTATACTACATTGCAGCCATTTTTATGTTGGCTGGTGCGCTAGCACACCAACCAACATCTTGTGACAGTAGCAGATTTCAGGGGTGCATCAGTGTGGGCGAATGCAAGGCATGCGTTAGTAGGTGTGTCCCTCATTCCCCAATTAGCCAGTATGCAGGCTCTCACATAAGAAATATGCAGAGTGGTCACCACGTGTAAGAAAAGTGCCGCTGCAATGAGAGACAAGCTCGTCATGCAGCGGCACAGTAACACATATCCCGATGTGCCTTTCCTGGAAATATTTCCAATAAACATGGCGGCAGCTGCATATCCTGCTGTACAATGTGAAACTGGCAGCTGACTTCAAGCGATTACCCCAATCCCACTGTCGGCATGTAAAATCATCCCAAGATTGTGTGGCACACTGGGAGCCCACCCCAATGTGCCTGCCCATAAGGGAAGCCGATGGTCGTCAGCATATTCCGCCCCTGCCCCCATTCTGTGCCACACTGGGAGCCCACCCTAGTGTGGCCAACATCGTCCTCCCCAAAGTCATGGGGCACACTGGGAGCCCACCCCAGCGTGCACAACACCTGTAACGAAGAAGAAAACTGTCCGCAGTGTTCCTTTTGTTTTTTTGAAATACCTGCAAAAAAGAAAATGGTCCCTCTCCGTGGGGTCCCTTCCCCCAACCCGCACCACCCTCTGTGCGCCCACCTCCCATACCCCACCTGCCCCATACTTACCTCTGAAGCTCGGCGCGATGATCTTCGGTGGACTGGGAACATGTCTGAACTCTTCAAAGCCGACTGCGAACTGAAGAAATGCCAGTAAGCTGTATAATGGCATAATGTTTTGGGGTTTTTTTCTACTTTGGTGCATATCTCAGCCATTTTTTGGAATTTTGCCTCCAAATTTTCAACATGGGGTGCTTGGGACCCCACCTTATGAACACATGCACTGTCATCTTGTTACTCAAGCCCTAAAGGTCATTTTGCAGTCACTGCGCGAAATCACCTTTTGGGACCAATTAACGAAATGACAATGCCACTGTTCATGACATGGGGTCCCAAAAACCCTAGCTTGCAAATTTGGTAGAAAAATTCAAAAAAATAACCGTGCTACAAGTGTGCTTTGTGCAGTTTCAACACATGCTCGTAACTTTGACAATTTTTAATATTTTCACTCCAGATTGTCAACATTGCCCTTTTTTCACATCTCCTTGTGAACAGTACAGCTGTCATTTTCCACATCCTGCCTGAAATGTGTTTTTGCACATAAGGCGCACAATGGCGCGGTCACTGTGGGAATCAATGTTCGTGCCAGATTAACAAAATCACAGTAACACTATTCATGACCGGAGTTCCCAAAATGCCTATGTTGAAAATTTGGTTATACAAATCCCCAAAATAATTGCATTATGGGTGTGCGTTGTGCAGTTTCTACGCATGCTCATGATGTCACCAATTTCCCACATTTTCACTCCAAAATGCACAGTCGCTGTACAAGATCACCTTTCGGCAAACAAACTCATAGTGCCACTGTTCATCAGGTGGGGTCACAAACAGCCCATGTTGAAAATTTGAAGTGAAAATACCAACAAATGCCCTGGGCATTAGGGTGCTGCCCCAACCTGTACAGCCTGACAGGTGTCAGGGGTATGACTTGCCATTGTCGACTGTAATGCTCACGCCATTCCGCCCTTCTACCCTGAAGCCAATGACAGGCGTCGAGGTGTGCCTTGAACTCTTTGGCCTCAACTTTCACCCCATTCTCCTAAACTGCACCTATGTCAGTATATTTCCTGATGGCATGGGGTAAGCGTAAGGCCTGAAGACCCCAGGGCACACTGTGGTACTTGTCAGTCTCTGCGGGGTAGGATGAGTAGGGTGAGGTGACATGGTATGAGCCTTATGGCCAAGAACCCAAAGGCACACCCCAATGCCTGTCACTTTCTGCATGGTGGGGCTGGGGTCGCCTTCAGTTCACTACTTCACTGCCAATCCTGTTGTGCATCTCTCTAACTCCTGCACTACCAAGGCTAGTACCAGCAAGCCAACATTCGGCATTGACAAATGCTCGTTATGTTCACTAGGTGAGTACATGCGCAGTGAACATTTTGATATGGTAATTGGGTGTTGTGAGGTGTGGCACTGTCGTCCAAAGCGAAGCAGTGTTTTAGGGGCACAACAGTACCACACCAATCAACAGGCAGGCAGAGTATGACAGAGTTTTGGCTTGCTGGGCAGAGATGGCATGAACTTGAAAAGAAACAGCCTCCCCAATCAAGGGTCAGCTCTTCCCTTACACCCACGCAGCCCAGCAAGCAAGCTGATCCATCGTCTGTCAGCCTGGACTGGCTAGAACAGGAAACATGCAGGGGCTCACAGCAGCTATAACTGGAAACCATCCATCAATGTCTGTTACTGGCGCTGCTGCCCCCGTGACTGTCCCCCGCACCTGACCCTCCCTTTCATTTCTTTTTCATGAGGTGGGGTCATAAAGTGGCTATGCTGACAATCTGAGACAAAAATATTAAAGCATAACAAAGTTATGATTCTGCGTCGAAATTTACAAATGCAGGCTCCTAACTTTGGTAATACATAACCCACGCAGTGCACCAAAACACATATAGTGCTCCAAAGCTTCTATACAAGTGGCAAACATCCAGCATTGACAAATGCTTGTTAGTATCTATCACATATGAAAGGGAGCAGCTTGGGCTGGTCCGCCGGTGCAGCAACATGGCATCCATCTGTGACATCGATGACCTGTGTTCGGGAATGGACCCGGGAAGTCAGAGGGCTGACCAGAGGAGAAGGACCGAGTATCCAATGGATGGCTCTCCTTCTCCAGGAGGGGCTGTGTCTACCACAAAGTTGGACCCCTAGCAGAGTCTGGGGCTTCCGCTGCAGCGCCTGGACTTCTCGAGGGCATCTGGATGCTGGCATTATTACACTTCATGCCTCCTTCAAGGCAGTAGAACAGCATACAAAAAAAACTGTGGCCATATGGGTGATGTCCACCTGCTGACTCCAATCTCCCCCCCCCGGCACTTCTGAGACAAGGCGACCTAATCCAATGTCCACTGCTCCAGCCGGTTTCATGTCCCACCCTGGGGGAAAGCCAGGGAGGCAATGTCGGTGGGTGCCCCTACCGACAACCTTCTCCCATCTACATGATTGCCCAGTGCTGTGGTTTCACCGGGGTAAGCCAGGGTATCACCACAAGGAAGGTAAGTCTGTGGGGGGCAAGGAGTGTCTGAGTGGCAGGGCTGATGGTTCCAGTGGTTCACTGCAAAACAAAAACAAAAAAAAGAGAGCAGTTCTTTGCTTATTAATTTATTAGCTTTTGGTTACCGGGTTAGTGCACTAGGCAATATCCCTGCCTATTTTCAGGCATGACCCGGGGAGAGTACAGTGTACAAAATTCAATGAATACAATAGTATACAAAAATACAGTGGTACAATCAGGACATATTAAGCGGCTGACACTGCAAGGTCACAAAACATCAGTAATCCATGCAGGGATGGCAGGAGTAGCAAATACAGTCTGTACAGTGGTACAATCAGGGCAGAAAAGCCAAGTACATAAGATGGAGCAGAAATACATACAAACATATGAAATGCCAGCAGAAACAGGCCTCACGGTCTATCGAGTCTGCTCAATGGTGCAGCTAGCCCCTCAACTTGCAACTGCCCCACCCTCCCCATAACAACCCCCCTGTCCCACCCTCTCTTAAATCCTCCCATTCTACATGATACCACCTCCTCGAGCAGAATGTTCCACTTATCTACCACCCTTTCCATGAAAAAGTGTCTCCTGACTTCCCTGAATCTCCCCACCTATATCTCAGCCAATGCCCTCTTGTGTCCCTCCCCCTTCTGATCTGAAGAATCCCTTTTGTATTAATCCTGTTAATACCCTTTAGGTACTTAAAGGTTTTGATCATATCCCCCATTCCTCCTCTCTTTCAGGGAATACATTTGCAGCTCTCCCAGCCTCTTCCCGTAGGAGTTTCCCTCTAGTCCCTGTATCATCTTCATTGCCCTATGCTGCACCCCCTCCAGCAATCTGATGCCCCTCTTCAGGAATGGACACCAATACTGCACACAGTATTCCAGGTGCGGCCTAACCAGTGACCTGTACAGGGGTAGGATCACTTCTCTGTGCCTGGAGGAGATTCCCATCGCTATGCACCCAGCATCTTGTTTACCTTTGCAGTTGCCTTCCTGCACAGAGCTGAGTGGTTCATACTCCCTGTTATTAGTACCCCTAGATCCTTTTCCTCCACTGTGCTTTCCAACTGTACCCCTCCCAACTGATATTTCCTCCCCTGGTTCCTTGCTCTTAAATGCAGTACCTTGCACTTCTTGGTGTTGAACCCCAACTGCCATATCTCAGACCATTCCTGTAGTTTGGTCAGGTCTTCCTGCAGCCCCTTCCACCCCTCTGTCATCAACCACTGCACCAATCTTAGTATCGTCTGTGAACAGACTGATCCTACTCCGGATCCCGTTTGAGTTATCAGCTATAAATATCCCGAACATTACCAGTCTCAGTACTGAACCCTGGGGCACCCCACTCATAATGTCCCTTGGTGATGAGAGTTTCCCCACCACCACCACCCTTTGCTGCCTATCCCCCAGCCAGTTGGTGATCCAGTTGATCATTTTTGTCCCCACTTAATGTATTCCAGTTTTCCCCCCAGCCTCACATGTAGCACCACGTCAAAGGCCTTGCTGAAGTCCAAATGTAGGCCATCCACTGCATGGCCCCTGTCCAGTTCCCTGGTAACCCAGTAGTAGTACTCAACTAGGTTCGTGTGGCAGGATCTGCCCAATACAAAACCATGCTGATGGCCATCTTGGAGCCCATTGTCTTCCAGAAAGGTCACTAGTCTCTCTTTTAGGATTGACTCCATGAGTTTCCCCACGATTGAAGTGAGACTCACCAGTCTGTAGTTGTCTGGATCATCATTCGGGCCACTTTTATGAATGGGCACCACATGGGCCATCCTCTAGTCCTGTGGCATGCATCCTGTGTCCAGTGATGTACTGAACAGGTCTGCTGCTAGTGGTCCCTCCAGGATGTCCGCTAGCTCCCTAAGTACCCTAGGGTGAATGCCATCCGGCCCCAGCACCTTGTCCACCCTCAGTGCCCTTAGTCCCTCCAGCACCCTGTCCCTCTGTAATTCTGATATCAGTCACCGCCCCCGCCCCCACTCCACCCTTCCCCTTTCTTATTCGTAGAACACAGAGCAGAAGTACTCATTTAGTGCTCTGCCTGGTCCTCCCCTCTCCACCCCCCCATCTTTCTTAATCCTCACAATCTGGTCTTTGTTTTTTCTTCACTCGCCAATGTATCTAAAGAAGTCCTTTTCCCTGTCCCTGATTCCCTGTGTCAGTCTCCTGAAGCCTTGGCCACTCTGAATAGCCTGGTAGCCTCCGGAATGCTTTTCTCTTAGCCTCACCCTTTCCATTACCTCCAGAGTCAACTAGCTCAGCTTCTTTGCTCTCCCCTTCTTGCTCCATGTCCTGATGCAGGTCTCAGTAGCCTCTGCCAGCCCTTTCTTAATGATATTCCATTTTTGGCTGGCACTCATGCATGTCTGAATTCCCACCAGATGCTCAACCAAAATTTCCCCCATTCTTTTAAAGTCCACTCCCTTAAAATCGATCACCCTGGTACCTGTTCCTCCTGTTACCCTTCCCATATTGAGTGTGAACCACACCGTATGATGGTCACTCCCAGCCAGGGGGTTCTTCACTCTCAGATCCCTTACAGCCTCCCCGTTTGTTATTATCAGGTCCAGAGTCCTACCCTCCCTAGCTGGCTCGCAGACCAATTGCACCAGGAAGCAGTCCTGAAATGCATCTAGTAATCTCTGCTCCTTTGCACATGTAGTGGTTGGGGTGTTCCAGTCTACCCCAGGGAGGTTGAAGTCCCCCACCACTGTGGTGTCCCCCTTCCTATCGAGTCTTCTAATCTGCTCTGCCAACTCCCTATCCAGGTCATCCCCCTGAGCTGGTGGTCTGTACACTACCCCCACCCTCAGTGTCTTTCTTTTAGTGTCTTGAAACTGCATCCATAGGGCTTCTGTCCAGAGGAGAAATAAACAAGAAGTACATGAACAGATGAAGAGTATGGAGATAGAACAATAAAAACAAGCTGGTGGGAAAGCAGAAAGACAAAACATCAAGATTAAGAGCAGTCACAGTTATCAAGTGCATGTAGGTAAGAGAACAGTGCATGCTTAAAGGTAAGGTGAGATAAGAGAAGTTCCTTATATGAAGAGGGAGGGAATTCCAGAACTTGGGGGCAAAACAGGCAAAAGCTTGCTCACCCATTTTAGAGGAGCAGGGTGGGACTGAAAACAAGAGAGAGAAGGAGGACCCAAGGGAGCGGGAGTGAAGGACAGGGGTTAGCATGGCTGCCAGAGTGTTGTGATAGGGAGGTCTGGTTAAAGAGTCAATAAAACACCCCAGAGTGTAAGAACGAAGGACATTGGGAGACAGCCATCGTAAGCCAGAGTACAGTAGACAGTGATGTGTAAGGCGTGGGGCCGATAAGGGAAATCTGTAGATGTTATTATATGTAACATTCCACATATGAAGTACTCCGGCATTTGCACAGGAGAGTACAGGGAGGGCGTATAATAGTCTTGGGAGCAGGATGACTCTAGCAACCAAGATCATGGCAGCAGGTGTGAGTGAGTGACTCACTCTATAGGCAGCGCCTATTTTCGAGTTGAGGGAACGACAAACATCATTAACATGACCAGAGAAGTATAGAACTGGGTCCAATGTGACACCAGGTATTTAAAGGATACAGTGTTAAAGACAGGCAACCCGTCACAGCAGAGGACCCGTAGCTTAGAATACTCAGTGTGAACTCTTCTAGAGGACCCAAAGAGCATGCCCTGAGTCTTAGATGAATTTAGTATTTGATAACTGGAGGAGAGACAAGTTTGAAGATTCTGAAATGTGGCTGATAGGTGCGGATTGAGATCATCGACAGTCTTGGAGGAGGCGTAGAGTACCAGGTCGTCAGCATACATAATGGTACTGCAGGGGGGAGGAGAAAGGTTAGGAATATCATTAATAAAGAGGGAGAAGAGCAGGGGGCCAAGGATAGAACCCTGTGGGACACTGCAGGAGATAGGGGCAGAAAATGAAAGAACTTTACAGAAGGAGACAGCTTGAGAGCGATTGTCGAGGTAGCTGCCAAACCAGGATAAGGTAGAGTCAGAGGCACCAAGGGATTGTAGTTTACTCAAAAGTAGAGGGTGATTGACCAAGTCAAATGCTTTGGAGAGGTCGATGAACACATCACCAGTAAGTAAGCCTTTATCCATGTTGCACTTAACATCACTAGTAAGTTGGGATAGAGCTGTTGTTGTGCTCTGCCCAGCACAAAAGTCTTGTTGGATTGGGGACTGGAGGTTAAAGTTAAGTAAGTGTGCAGAAACCTGGTGATGAATTAGTTTTTCCAGCAACTTACCGAGTGTAGGCAGAAACGCAATGGGTTGATAGTCTGATAGAACTTTAGGGTCCCCTTTCTTAAACACACATATAGTTCTTGCTGCCTTCCAGGCCAAAGGAATCATGGAGGAGCAGATAGACAAGTTAAAAAGCCTAGTGACTGGTGTACTAACGACAACAATAATGGAAAGGGATCTGGGCGTAGTCATATCAGATGACCTAAAGGTGGGTAAGCAATGTGAGAAGTCAGTAAGGAAAGCCAGGGGGATACTGGGATGCATAAGGAGGGGCATCACAAGTAGAAAAAGGGAAGTGGTTATCCCTCTATACAGACAGTTGGTGAGACCCCATCTGGAGTACTGCTTGCAGTTTTGGAGACCTCATCTGCGAAAGGACATAGACAGGATGAGGCGGTCCAGAGGAGCAACTAAAATGGTGCCGGGTCTACATCAGAAACCATATGAAGAGAGAATGAGAGAGCTTAATATGTATACCCTTGATGAAAGGAGGGACGGGGGACATGATAGAAACTTTTAAGTACCTCAAGGGAATCAACAAAGTCCAGGAGGGTAGCATCTTTCAGAAAAAGAGATGTGTAAGAACAAGGGGGCACAATTTAAAGTTAGAGGGGGGACGGCTCAGGGGTAATGTGAGGAAATTATTTTTCACGGAGAGAGTGGTGGACGCATGGAACCGCTTTCCTGGAGAGGTTGTGGGGTCTAAAACAGTGGAGGAATTCAAACATGCATGGGACAGACATAAGGCAATTATAGTGGGGGGTTGCAGGAAGTAGGATGTTGGTTAACTAGAATCTGCAGCTTATCCAATAGGTAGGGAAATGGGCAGACTGGGTGGGCCAAGTGGTCCTTATCTGCCGTCAAAGTCTATGTTTCTATGTTAGCAAGGATAGAGGCAAAAAGTTTTAGAATCCTTGGTTCCAGCCCATCTGGCCATGCACTGCCATGTGCAGGAATAGTCTTCAGAAGCTTAAAGACCTCTAGACATGTAACTGGAGCAAGCACTAGAGGGGGAGAAGCTTCAGCCAGGTAACAGAGGGGGAGACAGGGAATTGCAGGATGGAGTTGGAGGGGTGTTGTGAAGCTTTGTAAAGAGGGAGTTAAAGGCATTAGCTGTGGTGTGAGGGTTATTACAGTGGATGTCATTTACAAGCATTTCATTAGGAGTCTTAGACTTATTATTCCCAAGGATTTCATTAATGAGAGACCAGTATCTCTCCAGGTTGGAGGCAGAGGAACTGAACAGATCATGACAGTATTTGCTCTTGGCAGAGCGAATTTCCTTCTTGCAGGTGTTACACAAGGATTGGTAGGCTTCAAAGTGAGTTTGAAGAGAGGAGGATTTCCATTTTAGCCAAAGTTTATCACTGTGCTTGAGTAGCCGTAGAAGGGGGCATTCGAGCCATTTCATCTTATTGGGTTATCATGGACTCCAGGGCTTAGTCATTGACAAAGGCCAATCTGTATAGAAGGAATTCTCTGGATTTTTCAATACTCATCGATGAGTTGGTCGTCCATGGTCTTGCTGCAATGGCTTAAGTGGTACCACTCAATCAGACATTTATAAACATACATCTTTTCCCCCATAGTGTTGTAACAGTGACTGCAGGGCTAAGTATTACCTACCATAATTATTTTTAATTACTGAATCCTATACCTCAAATCAAAGATTGTATATGCTTGTTCGTTGTGAAAATGAATAAATACAAAGTTTAAAAAAAAAGAATATTGTGATGTCATCGAGGAACAAGCTGTGCTTGACTCAGCGTATTAAGGCACAGCCTCAAGAGTTCCTGACTTTCATGGATGTCCCTGATTTTGACTCACAGATTTCCCCATTCCCCCCTAAATTTGGCATTTTTGATGCTACAAAGTAGAGATTTGAAACGTACGTTATTGCAGACATTAATGTTACAGATCAGTTTTCTTTCAGAAAATGCTTTTCACACCAAGCTCCACAATACATCAGGCTTCTTAAGCAGATATTTCCGTTTTGTAAGATGTGCCCCTCACTGTAGACATTTGTCCCTGATTTTCAGCCCTGTCCCTGATTTGCAAGAAAGGAGACTGAGAGGTATGGGTACAGCTTGTTTTTCAATGACATCACAATGTTTTAAAAATGGCTGCGATGTAGAACAGTATTAACATAGAACAGACTCAGCTGTCTATCCCTGGAGTGCTGCCAGCTACCGTCGCCGATAAACCCAATATCTCATTTAAAAGAGCTTTTCATGGCTTTTAAACTATGATGGTCTCTTGGCATAAATGTGTCCCTTTAAGTTCAGCATCCCCATAAATGCCTTCTCCAACTATGACTCCAGGAGAAACTGGACACTTAGGGCATCATGGCCTCCAGCTCCAGCAAGTATAACAGATAATTTCTATTAGAAAATAGGTCAGGAAAATCCTTACACCTGACTGGCTAAGAGCACCCCCCCCACACACACACACACACACGCACCCAGGCTGGTATCAAACAACAGAAAGGGAAATAATGAGTCCTAGTCCCTGCCTGCCTTTTAACCCTAAAAATCAGTGAGCTCAAATGGATTGCTAGATTTGAAAATGGTTGCCATTTTTTTTTCTCACTTACTATGCGAGATGACACCTCCCTATCATGAATGTGTGTCTCTTAGTTTGAAAACTAAATAGCTAACTAACTAGTTTACTCTCCTTACTTACCATAACTCATCCTACAGGTATGGGCACTGAAGCTGACACTCAAAGGCCCCTATTTCTTATAAACGAGAATCAGCTCTGTGTATATGAACCATTCAGTTTCTACCATCTTGTTCCTACCACACTCCCCAATTTTTTATCTACCCTCCTTATGGAACCCCATACTTCCATATTGGTGATTTTGTTTACAGCCCCCCATCCCAGATCATTCCGGACATCACAGTTATTCTACCCTCTGTGTCCCTCATTCCTTTACTATACCAGTACATATGAGCTACCTACCTATGCCATACATAGGCGCCATAAATCCTCCAAAGTTAAACTGCTCCGTCAATGGATCAGTAATGTAATCTTCCTGCTGCTAATCTGTGCAGGGAATGTTGAATTAAACCCTGGGCCACCACAAACCCTAAACTCACCAGCTGTCTTTGCTGATGCCAAGGGCTTGAAGTGTCTGCATATTAATGTATGCAGTCTACTGAAAAAGGTCAATCTTATCCAGACCTGGATCTCCCATATAGACCTAGATATCCTTGTCTTAATGGAAACATAGCTAAAAAACCCCACCCCTGACACTGCAGTATCCCTCCCCTCCTATCACATCTATCGTAGTGACAGACCAACCAGGGGAGGAAGCGTGGCCATCTATGTCACAGACAAATTTACTGTCTCAGACATCACCCCAACCACTATACCAAAGGAATCTGAATCCGTTCTAATAAATCTATCCTTATTCCCCATGGAAACTTTAACGGTAATAGGGGCTCTCTTGGAAGGCAGATTCTCTGCGATACCTAGGTATTGAACTTAAGAGGAACCACTCTCGCCTTCAGAAGTTAAATCTAGATCCCCTCATACAAACAATTAAGCAAGACTTGCAAAGATGGTCTTTTCTCCCTTTATTCCTCTGGGGTAAAATTAACCTGATAAAAATGAATGTTTTTCCTCGTCTCTTTTACTCCCTTAACTTATTAAATCTCTGGCTCCCCTTAACTCGGTTTAAAAAAATACACGGGCTCTTTACAGACTTTATCTGGGCCAGTAAAAGATCCAGATTGGCATTTCATAAACCTGTCACTCCTAAAATTAAAGAAGACCTATGTCTACCACATATTGGTCTTTATTATTGAGCCAGCCAGGCCAATAAATATCTGAGATGGATTGATTCTGGAAACCAGCAGACCTCTTCGCCTTTTACACCAATTTGGCTTAAGATTGAAAAGGACCACTTTAAAGCACAGGGACTCTCCCCAGCCTCCCTCATGTACATCAATCTGAAGTCTCTCCCACCCCCATTAAAGACATCTCCCTTAGCCCTCTCCATCAGAATCCATTCTCAGCTGTGTAATTTCCTCAAATATGGTCATACTTGTGACATGTCTCAAACTATAAGGGGTAATCCCAATATCAAGACAGAGGGTGTAAAACCCTCTCTCCTGGATGGTTACCACAACTAGGAGACTGTCCACTTAGTTATTTCATTAAGGAAAATGGGTCCTGGCTCATGTCCACTGAAATACAGACTACAGCCAATATCCCAAAGTCTTAATATTTTCCAGATCTATCAGCTCCGCCATCTTCTGGTTAAAACATTCGGACCCGTCCACCGAAACCCCTTTAACTCGCCTTTCGGGATGGAGTTACAACCACTAGTGGGACTCCCACAAGCAGTCTCCAAAATGTACGGGAACCTATATAGCTTGATCTACCCAGAAAGCTTTGGTCCCACAGCTTTCTGGTCCACCCTCTTCCTGAGAAAGATTATAAACTGGTCTCCCCTGTGGCATAATTGCCACAAATTAGTCACTCAAGACAGGTTATGACTTATGCAGTTCCAGATACTGCATAATTTATATTATACCCCTCAGAACTTAGCTAATTTTGGCTATTCAGCTTCTTCTACCTGTGTTCAGTGCTCACAAGAGGAAGGTAACCTGCTCCATATATTCTGGACCTGCCCAAAAGTGGCCAATCTGTGGACCCTTATTAAACAGAAAGTGGACCCTCTCTTGGGACTGAATGAATTATTTAATCCAGAAATTTGCCTTTTAGGAGATCTTTCAGAGGTTCATGTAATTATCTGTAAATACCACATAACTTTAATGTCACTGTCAGTCAAAAAGCTCGTCTTAAAACATTGGAAAGACAGTAAAGAAATTACCTATACGGAGTGGTTACATGAGCTGCTGGCAAATCTCTGGACTGAAAAGACCATCGCTAGTCTTAACCATAGACTTAAAAGATTCAATCAGATATGGGGCCCCCTGCACACCCTATACTCACTGTAAATGATGGATAACAATCCTTTTTCTGTATTGTGATATGGTTCCCTGAAGTGATTCTGTGCTGGGTTGTTGGGGAGGGAGAGGGTGGGGAGGCTAGGGATGGGGTGAGTACTGTTCCTCTCTCCTTTCGAAAGAAGTATGCATAGGTCCTATTTACAATGGGTAAGTCCTCTGTAATTGTTATAAAAATTCAATAAACTTTGAACTGAAAAAAAAAAAATATTTACCAAACCGCACTGTTACCTGGGGATGTGGGAAAACAAAGTACAAGGCATAGGTGGCTGTGAGGCTTACTGTAAAAAAAAAAGTCACAGAAACATCACTGCCCTCTGCTGGTAATTGACCAGTATTTTATTTTTATTTTTAAGTTTGTTAACTGGGTAATAAAGAACCGCATCACATGAACCTTTTACAGGCTTGATCTGAGTACATATACACAAGCATAATAATAGTTAATTATACATAATACAGTCCTGTGAAACACTCAAACTAAAAATAAAATATTTTAAGACATATTAATAACGTATTCATTTACTGATGGAGCAGGTTCCTACTTGTGTCCCCCCCCCCGAATATAACATAGAAACACAGAATTTGACAGCAGATAAGGACCGCTTGGCCCACCCAGTCTGCCCATTTCCTACCTGATGGATAAGCTGCAGATTCTAGTTAATCAACAGCTTACTTCCTCCTGCCCCCACTAGAATTGCCTTATGTCTGTCCCATGCATTCTTGAATTCTCCCACTGTTCCTGACTCCACAGCCTCCTCAGAAAGGCTGTTCCATGCATCCACAACCCTCTCTGTGAAAAAATACTTTCTAACATTACCTCTGAGCCATCCCCCCTCAATCTTCAAATTGTGCTCCCTTGTTCTTGCACATCTCTTCTTCTGAAAGATGCTACCCTCTTGTACTTTGTTAATTCCCTTGAGATACTTTGAAGTTTCTATCATGTCCCCCCTCTCCCTCCTTTCCTCAAGGGTATACATACTAAGCTGCTTTAGTCTCTCCTCGTACAACTTCTGGTGTAGACCCTGCACCATTTTGTTTGCCCTCCTCTGAACAGCCTCCACTCTGTCTATGTCTTTGCGGAGATGGAGTCTCCAGAATTGCATGCAGTACTCCAGGTGGGATCTCACCAACTGTCTGTACAGAGGGATAACAACTTCCTGTTTTCTACTGTTGATGCCTCTCCCTATGCATCCCAGTATCCCCCCAGCCCTCCTTACTGTCTTCTCACATTGCTTGCCCACCTTTAGGTCATCTGATATAATTACTCCTAGGTCTCTTTCGATTTTTGTTGTTATTAACTCACCCCCCATTGTGTACTCTTCCCCTGGGTTTTTGTTTCCCAGATGCGTTACCTTGCACTTCTTTGCATTGAATCTGAGCTGCCACACATTTGACTATTCCTCCAACCTTGCCAAGTCCCTTTTCTTCTTTTCTACCCCACCTTGTGTATCAACCCTGTGCCAGATCTTTGTGTCATCTGCAAAGAGACATACCTTTCCTTCCAGGTGCTCTCCAATGTCACTTATAAAGACATTAAAGAGGACCGGTTCCAGTATCGAACCCTACGGTACCCCGCTAGTTACCCTCCTTTCTTCACTGTGGACTCCGTTTACTATTACCCTTTGCATCCTGTTGTCCAGCCAGTTTTTTATCCAGGCTACCACCTTGGGACCCACTCCAAGGCTGGCTAACTTGTATATTAATCTTTTGTGTGAGACTGTGTCAAATGCCTTGCTAAAATCTAGGTAGGCCATATCCACAGCCCCTCCCTGGTCTACTACTTTGGTCACCCAGTCAAAGAAATCTATTAGATTCATCTGACATGACCTTCCTGCTGTGAAACCATGCTGCCTTGGGTCCTGTGATCCACTGGCCTCTAGGTACTCAACAATTCTTTCCTTCAGAAGTGATTCCATCATTTTCCCTACCACTGAGGTCAAACTAACTGGTCTGTAGTTTCCTGCCTCTGCCCTGCTCCCACTTTTGTGAAGTGGAATCACATTTGCCCTCCTCCAGTCCTCAGGTACCACCCCATCCTCCCATGATTTGTTAAAGAGAGTAGTCAGTGGTGTTACTAGTTCTACGCTAAGTTCTTTTAGAATTCTTGGGTGAATCCCATCAGGCCCCATTGCTTTGTTCACCCTCAGTTTCAAGAGTTCTTTCAAAACCATTTCTTCTGTGAATGGACTGGTATTGACCCCCCTATTCAGAGTTTCTCTCTTGTTTGGTTTAGGTACCTTCCCCTCCTCTTCCATTGTGAATACTGAGCAGAAATATTCATTCAGTATCCCTGCTTTTTCACTGTCACCCTCTGCCCACATTCCCTCCCCTTTATTAAGTCTCTGTATCCCTCCCTTGATCTTTCTTCGCTCCCTAATGTATATATACATATGAAAGCTTGCTTGGCTCCAACTTGTCTGCAGTATAAATTTCCATTTATTTCTGGCAGGTTTAAAAAAATCCATAAGATCGTATTTGGTTACGTGGAGCCAAAGGCCAAAATGGTGCCGCATCTGTATTGTGAGACATGCCCCCGCGCTCCCAGGCTTTGTGATATCAGTAAATGGAGAGCGCTGGGGCGCGCTCCATAGAGTAAGATAGGGGTGGTTTTAAATGCATTTTATTATGCTTTCAAGTTCTGATTATAAGAAATCAAGGCCACCGCTCGACTAATAAGGACTCCCTTCCCCTCTTCCTGCCTTTGCTGACACTTGAAACTTCCCTCTCTCTACCTCCCCGCACTACCCTCTTCATGCCTTGCATCCTCAACAACTCCCTTTCCACGTCTTGTTTTTGTTCCCATTGCCCCCTACTATGCTTCTACTTCTTTTAAATTGTGCCCTGGGCTAGTTCCCCACCTTGGGACCTCTCTTCTTGTGACTTCAATCTGTGGGGAGGGGGCAGTTTATGCCTCCTTTTGTATTACAGCCTCCCCCTTGGCTAGTTTAATGTTCAGCAAAGTAGCATCTAAACCTCTCACTGAGGACTGCAGTCTCCTTCACTGATGGATATAGACCATCCCCTCTGTATAGACCCATATCCTTCCAAGTCAGCCCACAGTCCTCAATGAGGCCGAACCCCTCCTCCCTGTACCATTCTTTCAACCAAGTGTTGATGCTCCTGGTGCAGAGTACTGTATCCTATCCTCCCTTCGGCTGTCAACAGGTAGCATCTCAGTGAATGTCATGATTCATTCTACTTGCCTTAGGCCCCTTCTCAGTTCCCTGAACTCTCCCTGTAGTACTCCAGCCCCATCCCTTGCTAGGTCATACATCCTCAGGTGGACAAAGACATCCAGCTTCCCACTTTGTCCTGCTGCCCTAGCAATCCTTAGGATCCACTGTCAATCCCTCCAAGCTGAGGCACGGTAGGCACCTAACCTCCCTCTCACCACCCCTTCCTGCTCCCAAATTTATCCCGCTGACAACTGAGTTCCCCATCAGAAGCTGCTTTCTCCTCTGCTGGGGTCATCTACCTCCCACCTTAGGGCCTCCACTTGGAAGGGCCACCACATGCTCCCTTGCCACCACTATGGGGGCTTCCTCATGGCAGTCTCCTTCTGCCAGAATCATGAAGGACTTTTATAGTGGCATAGGCTGAGGAATGTGCCCCTGACCTTCTTCTGTCTAGGCAACCTCTGGGGCAATGGCAGCAGACTCGGTGGACCCCGGGTGTGGCAAAAGGTCCTCTAGATCCTAGCCAGCTTGCCATGGAGACCAGCAACCTCTGCCCTCAACCCAGAAAGGTGAGTGTAGATGGGGCAGCACCTCAGTCTCCAGAATGTCTCCTGGAAAACTTCAGCTCCTGATCCATTGCACTGCACCCCTCCCATGTCTGCCAATATCGGTCACGCCCTTCTGTTTTCTGAATGTAACTTGCCCCTACTGTCTCGTCCCTTGCTCCGTTCCCAGCTACACCCTCTATCAGGATCTATTTTTACACCTTACCCTACATAGGGTGTTACCTGCTTTCCCTCGAAACAGTAGCTATTACAAGGTAAAACTCTCCGTATCTTCCTGCCTCATAACTCCTCCCTCTTGATAACTTTCCCTGTTGTCCTCAAACTTCTACTTTACTGTACCCTACCCCAAATAGGGTGCCTCCTATACTCCTACCTATAGCTGTTATCTGCCTGCTTTTTTCCTTGCAATCCCCCACTACATCACCACTTGTAGCTACCTATGCAGTTTAACAGTAAGTATATTCAGATGTTTAGAATGGGATCCATACGAAATCCCAACACACATAATCCCGATGTTCACAATCCCGACACCAAAATCCCAAAAGTACAAATGACTGACTTTAACATTGCCCGATTTGTTCTCCGTAATCAGCAAAGGCAACTTTTATTCAGCAGCAGTAATTATTAAAAGTGGCAGTCATTTGCAAAACATTGTTTTTATAATGCATTCATTCAAGGTTTGAAGCAAATTCCTCCCTGCCTATGTTACTACTGCAGACAAATTTGTTTCTTTCCTGTTCCTCCCTTTCCTCTCCTTTCTTTGCATGTGGCCCCCCCAGCTCCTCCGTCATGTTCGCCTGCTCGGTTTCCCTGCTCTGTTTCCTTGGCCCCTGGTGTCCTGTTGCATTGGGCTGCCTTCTGCCCCCCTGCCCCATCGGGTGGTTCTACCCTTGTCCCCACTTTCCCCATCTGGTTCCATTTGTCTCCTTTCCTCTGGCTCCTGTTTTTTTTCCTCTGTCTGTCCTTCCTTCGACTTCTCTCACCTTCCAGTTCACAGTCCTCTCCTTGCCTCCCTGCAACTCCGCTCCTTTACCAAGACACCACTCCTTTTCCACCGGCACTTCTGGGTTCTCAGTATGCTCTGTGGCTCTACGGTGCTTACCTGCCTTGAACCTTGTCTTGCAGCTCCGTTTACCCCTACTTCAGCCGCTGACTCAATCGTCTTCCTCGTTCAGGTACTCCCATTCCTTTTCTCTCTCCTTGCATCGTTGGCGGCTCCAGTCTATTTCTTAAATTGCATCTCACACCTACCATCTTGCTTTTACAGTGCCACTAGTAGTTTTCACTTTTCAAGGAGGGCAAGGAAAATGTAATGCATTCCCGACATCAAAATAGGCTTGGCGAGCCACATGTTGCTCATGGGCCTCGCGTTGGACAGACCTGATTATAGTATGTCAGTGAAAGCTGCCTCTGAGAAAATGTGGTGCATGTGTCAGGATTTCTGAAGTCGGGCAATGAATATGTCGGACAAACAGTGACGAGATTATGGATGTCGAGCTTATTGATGTCGGGATTTTGTACCTAACCCGTTTAGAGTACCTTATGCTCCCTTGTCTGTCCTGCAGAGACCCCTGGTTGCCTGTGGTCGCCTGCAGATGCCTGCCGATGACTTAGACACCTTAGGATATCTGTTCCACTCCTGTACTGTTCTACTCCCACGCTGGGACATGGTCATGATGGGACACGCTGGGCAAGGGATTCATTTATAGTGCTCTTGCTAGAAGGCACTAAGCCTCTGGCAGCTCTGCCTCCATCCTCCAATGACACACTTGATTCACAGGGCTTTCTGAATCCACTCAGCCCCAAGATTAATCTCCTGAGCTAGGTTGCCTGTTATAAATATACATTGGCTTTCTGTTCCATCTAGGAAATCTACTGTTGATCAATCTACTTTCTCATATCGCTTTCCTAAACTCTGGTCCACCCTTCCCCTGTCAGTCTGCTCTGCCTCTTCTGCTTTCTCCTTTAAGTCTCTTCTTTTTCTGCTCCCTTGCAACTGTCCATGACCCTTTGCCTCTTGACTTCCTCCTCCCCACTTGTATTACCCTGCTATTTTGCTGCCCTTCTCCCCTGCTATGCCTGTATGAGTAATTTCCCCCTGCCTATGAAAGCTAAACTCTTATCTAGAACATGTTCCTGTTGTACTGTTTTGACTGACAGTGTTTATGGTTATGATCTTTTATATGCCACATTGCTGTAGCAGTATAGCGCTGTGATGTGGGGCACTGAGCTGCAGGTCTGGAGACCTGGGTTTGAGTCCCACAGCAATCATTTGCATACTGTGTGACCCTGAGCAAGTCACTTACAGTAACTTACTTGTGCTCCCAGTTCACACCTGGAAGTAAGCTTCAGCTTAGTGTGCCTTTCCTGGTTAAACAATTTCCCCTTTCCTTTCCCTATATGACTGCTGTTTTGTATTGACATTACCAGTAATACTATTTATTTATTTTTTCTCTTGAACTATCTCCCTTACCCCTCACCCCCAGGACACACCTGGAAATTAGGTTATCACCTCAGTATGTCTTTCCTGATGGAACTTTTGAAATAAACAAATAAATAAATAAATAAAACAGTAGTATATGGCATGTACTTCCCATGATCCCTTGCCTAATTGGGGTACATGCTTTTTGTATTTGCCCTTTCTGGGTAACCCTTGCCTCATTGCTTTTGTGCTGAGGTCCTTTGTCTTTTCAGAAATAAAATATACTCTGAATTGTATCTAAATATTATCTTTGTCAAAGTTTAAAGCAGTGCGAACCTCTTAAAGTTCCACTTTTCAAACTTTTCACATCAAACTTAGACAAGTTTGAAAAGTCTGGTTTGAGTTTACTAATGTGAAAAGTAGACCCTTTTCACTTATGGCTGCTTTAAGGAACTACAGTATAAGTGAGAGGACCTACCAAAACAAAACAAAACAAAAAAAGGAAATTCCCCAGCTCTGACTCCCCATCCCTTAATCTCATTACCATACCTATAAATTAGTTGGTGGGTTCCTTAAATCTAGCTGCTCCCTATTGCTACCTATTCTGATGGAGGACACATTGAGCAGTGCCTCAGACACTTGTTTTCACTGAGAATACTGGGGCCCTTCTGATGGTACCAAGTGTTCTTGCTTCTGATGATCCCTCTCAGTGGGCTTACCCGGTTAACAAAATTAAATAAATAAATAAATAAGTGTTCTTTATTTTAATTTTTTATTTTATTTAAACAGCAGTTTGGAAAACCTTTGAGCCACAGGCTCATTTACAAAGGTACCTTGTCACAGTAAGACAACCGAAAATACACAGTATAGCAGTACAACACATAAGTGTAACAGTAACTTAAGACATAGATACAAACAAGCTGGTACAGGTAGGATTGATGCAAACAATACCAGAGTTATGTTGTCCTTAGCAGCTTAGTAGTAAGCTTTTGTCATAAGTATTGAGTAACGGCTTTGACTAATGGCAATTACAGTAACGGGTGTTAATAAGGTGGTTACGTGAAGGTTTTGAAGCACGATATAGCTGGAGCTCGGAGATGGAGGGGCAGTGTTGAACCAGGAGGGGCCCTAAAGCTGAAGGCTCTTTGGCCGTGAGAGGTCCTAGCTCTAGGGATAACAAGAGAAGTTTTCCCACAGGTCCGAGTATGAAACTAGTGGGACAGAGCGGCGATGGTGGTGGTCAATCCCATGGGATAGCCCAAGGAGGGTCTTTTTGTAAGGGTACAGGTCAGATATTTGAGGCGCCATCAAGATCAAGTACCAGTGCTGGTGTACAGTAGACAGGTGTGTGTCAGCCTAGGTGCCCCAGTAATTAACCTGCAGGCCTTATTCAGAGAGAGGAATTTTATGAGTGCGGTCTGATCAGCAGCACCATACACCGGCAGTCCATAGTCCACTAGGGACAGGATAGAGGAGGTGACTGCAAGTGCAAGAGCCTCTGGGGGAGGCAGTGTTTATACTGATGTAAGATGCCCAATCGGATATTAGTGGCAGTGGCTAGAGGCAGCGATGTGCCCATGGAAGGAGAGGGAGGGTCAAAATGGATCACTAGGTATTTATAGGAGCAAATTTGTTCGAGTGGAAAGAGGACCCAGAGTGAATGAGGAGTTTGAAGTTGCAGGACTTGTTTTGAGGATGAGGAAGAACATGGTTTTGGTTTTTTTAAGATTTATCACCAATCTATGTTCCTTGAACCAGCCCTCGGCTTCAGTGAAGGACTTCTGCAGCGAGTCCTGGAGGGCAATAGGGTTACGACTTGAGGCAAAGATGACTGCATCATCAGCGTACAATAGAATGTTCCCCGAGCAAGAGCGTGGAAGGGTGTTAAGGTAAAGGGAGAATAGCAGGGCCCAGAATGGAGCCTGGGGAACCCCAGAAAGATGGGACAGATGTCTGAGTAGGTCCCATTAATTTTTACACGCTGTGAGTGGTCAGACAGATAACTGGTGCACCAGGAGATAGGCCCACAGCAAAACCAGAGAGACTAAGGGCATCAAGAAGGAGGGTGGGAGACAGTGTCAAAAGCTTTAGAGGTCAATGAAGACCGACCAGCCAGAGAACCAGTGTCTAAGGAGGAGTGGAGAAAGTTGGAGAACTCTAGGAGGGCTGTGTTGGTACTGTGGCCCGCTCGGAAGCCATGCTGCTCAGGACATAGGACATTGTAGGTGGAGAGGTAGTCAGAGATTTGAGAGGCCACCACTTTTCCAAGGCCTTGAGAGAGGAGAGAGAATGGAGATTGGTCGATAGTTTCCAGCCACAGTCCTATCACCACCTTTAAAGATAGGGGTGACAGTGGCGACTTTCCAGGCAGTTGGAACCTTCCCCAGGCAAAGAGAGTGGTTGATGAGGCATGTGATCGGGGTAAGGACTGTGTCTAAGACCAGCCATAGGATACACGGATCCAGGGTGTCACTGCATGTACTATTACTCTTGAGGGCAGTGACAAGGTGCGGCCTAAGTTCTTGGGCAGAAACACAGCGGAGGAGAAAATAAGGGCGAGAAAGATTTACGGCAGGTGCTTGGGGAGGAGGGTCAAAAAAATTTGTAGGGAGGATAGGGCTAAGGTCAGTGAATGAGGTGTTGAGGTGGTTGGCTATGAGGGCTGGGTCTGAGGAGATCACACCATTAATGTTGACCTGGGTGGGTGGGGGGAGTGTGCACTCCCATTTAACTGTTTAATGTTATCCCAGAAGGTTCTGGGGTTCCCCCATGAGGCAGTGAGTGAGGACCGATAGTGCTCAGACTTGGCCTTTCTGATGGCCGAGTGCACTTGTTTCGGGCGGCAGCATATAACCGCTTGTCATTGGGCCGCCAGTCTCAATGGCAGTGCAATAGGTTGTCCCTATGTTTGAGTTGGTGGATCAAAGCTGGGGTTACCTGGGCATTCTGCCTTTTAGAATGGCGGGTCAACATTGGGGCAAAGATATCACAGGCATTATTAAAAGTTTGGGTAAAGAAGGAGAGCTGTGTCAATGTCAGGAGTTGTCTGTATAGGAGACCAGTCAATTTGGGACAGAAGTTCCTTAGTTTTATCAGTCCACCAGGTGATGAGCATACCTGCATGTGGACTGTGCTATGGGTTTGGGGACTGAGGATGACCAGCGGAATAGGAATGGGGAGTGATCACTGAGAGAGTCTGGGAGGACTTGTACATTGGGGATCCGATTAGGCGGTTGGTGAGTACCACATCAAGCAGGGTACTGGAGCCTCTCTTGGGGTTAGTCCTGGTAGGGTGGGTAACTAGTTGCGTTGGGTCTATTGCAGAAAAGAGTCTCGGTAGAGGAGGAGGAGGGGCTGAGCCAGTTGACATTTAAGTCACCCACCAGAATTTCATCAGCGGAAGGAGGTAGTGAGGTAAGGTATTCTGTAAGAGAGGCAATGGCCTGCGTTTGGTCCCTGGGGGGCACGTATGCAGTAGTCAGATAAAGGGGTCCCTTTAAAGGGTCAGGGGTTAGTTTCAGTGTAAGCGCCTGGGCCCTGGAGTCAAGGATGGGAGCAGGCATGGCTAGTACGGGGAGAGATTCCTTGACATAAATAGCGCAGCCGCGGCCCCGTCTCCCAACACAGTTGGACCGGAAGATGGTGAAACCAGGAAGGGAGACTAGGGAGTCAGGGGAGGATTTCGACAGCCAAGTCTCAACCAGAGCGATGACATCAGGGTTAATTGATGTGACCAGGCATTGTAGTGAGTCAAACTTTTTTAGGAGGCTACAGATATTCATGGAGACCATGCATAAGCCTGTGATGCGAGTCGGGGAGCTCCTGGGAACCGGGCCAGGGTTTGGATGAATGTTCCCTGACAGGAGTAGTAGCATGACTAACACCCTGGCTGGGAGATGGTGAGAGGTTTCTACGACTGACATGAGAGGAGGGGAGGCTAAGGGGCAGGGGTGGGCAGGGTGGTACAGGAAGGAAGGCAAGAATAAAAAGACACCCAGATGTGCCTGAGGTGACGAGAAAGCTAGGGGAAGGGCAGGAAGGACCGAGACACACAGAGGTCCCAAGGGGCAGGAGAGCAGGTTCAGGAGCAAGGGGGGGAGGGGTGCCAGGGCACAGTGCGGAGTAGCTACTGTCTGTTCTGATAAGTGGGGTCTTCAGTGCTGTATTTCTGCTGCTGCCACCTCCCAACATTAATCACTATCGCCAACATCCCATCTTCTCTCCCCTCTCAATACTGCAAGGACACCCATTCTACTGGCTGTCTTGGCAAGGACAAGGATATCATTGGGGGCCTTCCAATGGCCCCAGTTCTACCGAGCCTGTTGCTGCTTGCTGGGCCAGTTGAGATGGTTGCCACTAGCAATGTTAGTGTGCTCTAAGTCCACCATGCATCATAATCCTGTTCTGTCCTGTCAAATGCTGATGGCACATGGAGGAGACCATAGGGGTTCCAGATGGCACAGGGAGGTGACCATAGAGGTTCCAGATGCCACATGAAGGTGACTTCCTGCTCCGTTACTGTCATCCAACTCCTGGCATGTTTGTCGATCCATACAGTTACAGCAGTACAGAAGAACCAGGATGGAGTCCTTGAAACTTTTTTTTTTAACAATTAGTTTTTACTAAGGATAGCACAGCTGCTTTTTCTCTAACCTGCCCGTCCCTCACCTTAGGAAGGGCTATGTGCCTCCGTATAGGCCCCCTTCTCCTTTTTCAGGAAATTAGGAAAACTCTGACTTCTCTCACTTCTCATAAGTCCATGGGAGGTGATGAAATCCCAGTCGACCTCTACCAAACCCTCAGCCCTGTTGTATGCCCCATCCTGGAGTGGGTGTTCTCTGAGGTGCATGCCTTTGGATGGCCCCCTCCTACTATCCGCGAAGCCATAATCATGGTCCTACCCAAGGAAGGGAAAGACCCACTCTCCTGTGAGGTACAGAGCAATCTCTTCAATCCATTTAAACTAAAATGGTGCAGGGTCTGCATTAGAAGCCCTATGAGGAGAGATTTAAGGACCTGAATATGTACACACTGGAAGAGAGGAGGGAAAAGGAGGATATGATAGAGACCTTTAAATACCTAAAGGGGGTAAATAAGGTACAAGAGGGAAGTATCTTTCAGAAGAAAAGATGCTCAAGAACAAGTGGGCATGATATGAAGCTGGAGGGGGTAGATTCAGAAGAGATGTGAGCAAGTACTTCCTCATGAAAAGAGTGGTAGATTCGTGGAATAGCCTTCCAGCAGAGGTGGTTAAGAAAGAACAGTGATCGGGTTCAAGAATGCATGGGATAGGCACAATGGAATTTTAGGGAACAGGAAGAAGGAGAGGTATAATAAACCAGAGATGAGGTAGGATCTGTGGTGATACTGTAGGCAGGGAAAAACAGGTAGATTAGGTGGGCCAAGTGGTCCTTATCTGCCAGCAAATTCTGTGTTTCTATGTTTCTGTCTATGCCGATGCTAATCTCTTGGTGAATGTGCTGGCTCGCAGGCTGGACAGACTCCTCCCCTTTCTTCCTCACCCCTCTCAGGTGGAATTTGTTAAGGGGAGGCTGAGAAGTGTCTCCTGAGATCCCCTGTTAATCTCATGCAGGTGTTGAGCTCTACTCCCACTACGGCAGCTGTGCGGGCAATGGACTTCAAAAAAAAAGCATTTGATTTCATGGAGTGATAGTATCTCCATCTGGTTCTCACTAAACTGGGGTTGGGACAAGGCTTTCAGCAATGGTCATTACTTTATATACTGCCCCCTCAGCGAAGGTCCTCACAAACATACTACCCTGTTTTAGCCCCCTTCCCCATGACGAAAGGCACTTATCAGGGTTGAGCACTCACACTGATGTTATTTGTACTTCGATCGAGCCCCTAGCTACAGTATTTCCATCAGAAAACATACAGCATTAACAGGCCTAAAATGGAGTTTAGCAGAATACTGCACCAAAATCTATACAATCATTTATTCCTGCTCTCAGATGCCACCAGAAGCATCCCTCCTGTACTGGACCTTCTCGGCTCCTTTATTGCAATCTCAAGCTTGAAGATGAATCCCTCCAAGATGGAGATACCCCCTTAGTCTCTCCTGCACTCAACCATTGGTCTCTGGATGTGGGCTGAAATGGGCTGAAGGCTACATAAAGTAGCTGAGTATACATCCAACCGCTTACCTCGCCTGACATTGCCCTGCAAATCTTTCATCTCTATTGAAAGTACTATAACAGGAAAGTGAGCATCGATGGCTGCGAAAATTGAGGCCCTAAAAATTAAAACTGCCCCTCTCAAGACCTCAACTTAGTACAGCTCCACTGCATGTCTGGTTTAGCACACGCCCAATGACTACCTCACTGCTGCTGACCATGCTTGCCCGGCATGCCATCCTCTTGTCCCTCCCCACACTAGGCTTCCTTCCACACACTTGCCTTCTGCCCCTCCTGTCTTAGGCTTATAACCTCCTAAGTCAATTAAGAGGATCAGGTAAGCGTATGCTTAATAATAATAATAATAATAATAATAATAATAATAATAATAATTTTATTTGTATAGCACCTTTCAATGTATCAAGGTGCTGAACAATTTTAAAAACAATTCAAAACACTAAGTAAAAACAGAACATATCCATAAAAGTCAACATATCAACAAAATAGCATATTTATAATAAAATCCAAACATTAATAAATAACTAATTATCTAAAAGGCCATATTCCACAAATACATTTTCAGGTCTCTTAAAAGCTCCACGGAGGTGCACTGCTGTAACCGACATGGTAGAGAGTTCCAAAGAGTGGGTGCAGCATGCGAAAATGCTCTGCTGCCACAGGATTTTAAACTCACTCTTGGGATCTCTAACAACCCCATGTTGGCCGAGCACAGTGATCGGTCAGCGCAGTAAGGAACCAGGAGGTCTTTCAGATAGGCTGGACCCTGATCGTGAAGGGCTTTGAAAGTCAATAAAATGACTTTAAAGGTGATCCGCCACCGCATAGGAAGCCAGCGCGGTTGCGCAGCATGGGAGTGATATGACAGGACCTACTTGTCCCAGTCAATACCCGGGCTGCAGCGTTCTGCACCAGCTGTAGGTGACGGATTTCAACCCCAGAAAGCCCAAAGTACAGGGCGTTGCAATAGTCCAAGCGTGAAGATACAAAAGCGTGAACCAGAGTAGGCAGGGAGTCGGACGGAACAAGGTGCCTAACCCTGGCAATGTTCCTAAGATGATAAAAGGAGGTCTTGACAATGGCTGACACCTGAGCTTTAAGAGTCAGTCTGTCATCAAGAATAAACCCAAGGTTACGCACCCATTCTGAGGACGGGAGAGATACTCCACCAAGGAAAATTCCAGATGGTGGACCAATACCCGGCCTCGCAATCCGACCTCCTGGGTCCACTACCAGCACCTCTGTTTTCTCCGAGTTCAACTTTAGCCAACTAGAATCCATCCAGTCTTGGATCTCCCCCAGACAGTTGTTAAACACCGAGAGAGCTCCATCCTGGTTGGGTGCAAAAGACAGATAGAGCTGGGTATCATCTGCATAGCAGTGAAACCTCAGCCCATATCGTCTAATGATACCTCCGAGGGGCAGCATATACACTGCAAACAACATGGGTGACAGCACGGATCCCTGGGGCACTCCACACAACAAAGAAATTGGGTCAGAGGAAAAAATCCCCGACACAACTCTTTGTGATCTCCCGGTGAGGAATGACGTGAAGCATTGCAAAACGGTTCCAGACATTCCACAGATTTGCCCCAGGCGAGCTAATAACACCATGTGGTCCACAGTGTCAAAAGCTGCAGAGAGATCAAGAAGAACCAGAATGGAACGTCTCTTCTGATCCCTCACCATCAGAAGATCATTTAACACCCGAACCAGCGCAGTCTTGGTGCTGTGTCTTTTCCAGAAGCCAGACTGGAAGGATTCGTAGACATTATGGCTGGTTAAATGGTCATCCAGTTGAACCACTACGACCTTCTTAATAACCTTCCCAATAAAGGGGAGGTTAGATATAGGCCGGTAGTTTGAAAAACAGTCTGGGTCCAAGGAAGCTTTCTTCAAAAGAGGAGTCACCACTGCCTCTTTCAAGGAGCAGGGAAACTCACCTAACTCCATGGAGCACCAGACTATTTGCGCCAGGACCGGACCAATGATATCAAAACAACCCAAAATGAGGGGAGTCGGACCGGGATCCAAACCACAACTTGTGGGGCGCATAGATCCTCATAATGTCCACGAACTCAGGTCGTCGAAAGGAACTCCAGGAGAAATGGGGCACTGTAATCTCATGCTGTCCAAAAGCATCACCCTTAGAGGTTACTGGACCCAGGTTCGCCCTGATGTTGGCCACTTTAGTTGCAAAGTATAGAGCGAGCTCATCGCACTCTACTTGAAGTTCCGAACATGTAGGCAGGCTGGGTTGCACAGTCTGTCTACAGTTCGAACAGCTGAGCAGTCGATTCTGAGCAACTGCAATCTCCCTGGACAGAATTCTGCCTTCTTATGGGTGATTGCAGATTGATAGCTAACATAATGTTCAATCAATCTAGAGTGGTCAGCATCAAGGGCGGACCTGCACCAGCGACGCTCTAACCGTCGCCCCTGTCTCCGCATCTCCCTCAAGGTCCCGTCAAACCATGGGACTCCGGGGCGAAGGGATAGGGGGTGCTCACGAACAGGAGCAATAGAATCCAGAGCCGTCGTGACGGCCTTATTATAGGCCAACACCAATGCTTCTGGATTATTGCTCACCGAAACGAAGGATGAAAGGTCAAGGACCACCGCTAGACCTTGTGGAGTAACATTCCGTAATGGGTGGTACCTGACCATCTCCACAGGGGCTGGTCTTCTCAGGGGGGTGCAAAAATTGAACCTCACGATGTAGTGATCAGACCAGGCGACTGGTTCCACCCCCATGTCAGATGCGTCGATCCCTAGAAGGAAGACTAAGTCTAAAGAGTGTCCAGATTCATGCGTAGCAGTGAAAACCACCTGTGTGAGGCCCAAAGAAGACATCAACTGGAGGAAGTGATTGCCAAAATTAGAGAGTTCATCGTCGACCCAGGCGTTGAAATCACCCAGAACCATCAATCTGGGTGACTCAAACAACATGTTGACGAGGAAGTCTGCTACTTCCTGTAAGAAACGTCTCCCATCTCCGGGTGGACGGTAGATGAGCATGATTCAACGCCCCACCTGCGACTGTGCACTGAAAGACCCAACCTCACCTACTACTACATTCATGAGACCCAATTCAGTCTTAAAACAGACTGCAACCCCCTGCTCTGTGGTCCAATCTCGGCGGTGTATCACCGAGTACCAGCCGGAATCATGGCCTCCAAAATAGGGCCAGAGTTTCATCCAGCCAGGTCTCAGTGATGCAAGCCAAGTCAGCGAACCAACAAGATCGGCAATAATGGCGGTCTTATTCCTAACAGACCTGGCATTGCATAACACCATCCGAGTTGGACAAACTTGAAGGTTGTCAAGCCCATCTGCCCACTGAAATCAGTAGTGCCCTTGGGTATGGATGACCAGACAGGGTAAGCCTCGATCTAGATTCCATTTCGCCCCAAGCGCCTTCTGAACCTGTCTACCCGATCAGATAAACCTGTTCATTCATCCTCCCTGTTCGCCAACCCCACGAACAATACCCAGTGCTCTACAGCGCTGGTAGGTGTCAAAATGAAGAGAGGAGGTAACAAAGGGGTGGAGGGCGCGAAGGGAGGAGGATGACTAGCGCACCACCGTGGGGGCTAAGGGCCAGCACATGTTGCTATTTAACTAAAATAAACCAGAACCCAAAAACAAACTACTTAACAATCAACCAACAAAAAACATAAATATAACCTAAAGAAAAGGAAAAAAAAGTCTACACCTGGACTATTACCCACCCCCCCGGATTGCTCTCACCACCGGGAAGAAGAGGGAAAGCCACTCTCACTGCCTAACCCTCGTGGGAAATAGAAACAGAGGACAAAGAACTAAAACTCCTCCCAAGTTCTCTCACAACAGGGGATGATTTATTTGTTCTTTCCCTCAGCCAGGAAGGAGACAAAATAAATCAAAAGAAAAATAACAATAAAATAAAATAACTAAATAAACACAGAAAACTTAAGGACACAAAGCCCTCTCACCACCAGTGTCCAAAAGCCATAATCATCAGTCACTCAAAGCAAAAATAAAAAGAATCCAGGGTTCCTTGAAAATTAATACATCCCATCAGGCAGGAGACCGTTAAGTAAGGCCTTGAAAAAGTCACAGAGTTTAGCTGAGGTAGTTCAGGAATCCATGAAATTTAGTCTAGAAAAGTCAGCCTCTCGTGCCCCTTTCTCCCAGAAAAAGTGATCTTTAAAGGAGTCAAGCCACTCTTACCAAAGAACCATGAAAAGTACCACAATGTAGTAGTCCTCATGGTTCAAGGCTGAGTACTCAGCCAGCTCCCGACTAAGAAAATACCCCAAACCCCTGCAGCGTAGCAAAGCTCCAAACCAGACACCTACCGGGCATTTAACAACAGAGGCTGACACCAAAATTCCACAAGCAAGTTAATAAGAAACAATCTCCAGAAAAATCCCTGATCAAACGAAACACCTCGGTACTCTAAATTTTACGAACTGTTCAATACTTTAAAATCTTGACCTCAGCAAAACCAGACACCCCGGAAACCAGTATTCTGAAGGGAAGGAGAGAAGAACAAACCCAGCCAATGTCACTCCTGGAGCGAGCCCATCACGAGTCCACCCCGGTGTTCTGCGTGTCGTAGAAACAGCGGGCTCTTCAAGCCCTATTCCAACAGAGTAAAAAGCACTTCTCCACCACGAAAGTTCAGACAAAAGCTCGGAGCTGAATAATCCTAATAGCCACAAGACAATGTAAAACTCCTCGTCCTTTCCAATTTACCGAAGAGCCTCAGGGCAGTAAATCTTCACATCCACATGAATCAATGGGCTCCACGTTCCCTCCACCAGACTCTACACTAAAGTCTGAAGTCTGAAGGGAATGAGTGAAAGCAAAAGAGCCCCACCGGCGTTCTTCCACTGAATGGATCTTGCCGAGACGCCAAAAACACCACCAAAGGTCCATGGCAAGCAAAAGAGCCCAACCGGTGTCCTTCCACTGAATGAATCCTGCCAAGACGCCGAAAACACCAACGAAAATCCGTGGAGTTCAAAAAAATATAAACAAACAGTAAATAAACAAAATAAACTAACTAACTCAGAAACTAAAAAATAAAACAAACTCAAAGCGCAGACAACGGCAACACGCCCAGCCTGGTGGCCATCTTAGAAATCATGGAGACCATCTGGGAGTGACCAGAGAGGTAGGAGGAGAGCCATGAAATTGATGACTATCTTACTGCTCTACTCCACTGCTCCCCACTGCTGCTGCCCTTTTTCCTGCGTCTGCCTAGTGCGATTTCTACCTCTCATCCCTCCCACCCACTAGACCACATATTTCACCTCCTTGCCTTCCGCCCCTTCTTGCCCCAGACTCTTACCTTTTCCAGCTGCGCCTGTGAGAACAAGCAGCACCACACTCCAACTATTGTTATTATACATTCCTCGTGTCTTCCACTACAGGGCCTTTTTTACTATTTATGTACGCCTTACCTCACACCTACTGGTAACATTACCTCCTCAAGCGCTGTAGGATTTGTGCAGCCCCAGAACCTTATTCTGTATCCAAAGCAATGGATTCACCTTGCATTAATCACCTAATATTACGACTAATCACTGTCCTCAGCCAATACACGGTACAAGAACCATAGCCACAACAACACCACCAGGGAATTTCTTTCCTTCATAAAATCCACTATGTCCATGGATTTGTAACCAGTAATCCGTCTCTCACCTCTAAGGTCACACTGACTCCGCTATGGCTCATACGGCACCTACAAGCCATCACAAAACTTGTGCACTGCTTGCCACTGGCTTTATCGCCCAGCCTCACTGTGTTGAATATCAAAAGAAAGAGAAGTTCATACCTACTGCACATCAGTCCCACAAACAGAATTTTAAACAAGTTAAAGGTCTCGTGCATAGACCCATCCTGTTGCTATTATTACTGTCAGGTAACGTGCACCCCAACCCTGGCCTGGCAAGGCCTGCCTCACCTATCAACTCACTCAAGACAGGCTCAAGTATGTTGGCCTCTATCAACATCTGCAGTTTACTATGTAAGTTAGATAGACTCCAAGCCTTGGTCATGCAGCAAAATCCTGACATTCTGACCATAGTGGAAACATGGCTCTCCCCAAAGATCCCGGATTCGGCTGTTGCCATACCTGGCTATGCCATTTTTAGGCAGGACAGACTTCCAAATGAGGGGACGGCTGTGCCATATACATCAAGGAAACCCTCACTGGTTATGCGTTACCAATGGACTGCCTGGGTACTGCGACCCAGGCATTAGCTGTCAATGTTCTACTTGGGGCACACAATAAAATTCTAACAATTGTGTCCGTCTACACACCACCTAAGGACCACTCCACAAGCTTCTATAGTTTGATGGAGTATAACAGAAATGTGACCCATAACTCTGAGATGATAATTATGGGAGACTTCAATATGAACTTACATGTTCCTAACATAGGAACTTTTAAGGATACAATCTCATCTCTCATCACCAACCAGGATTTTTACAAGACGGGTACTAGTACCCTTCTTTTTTTTAACACATCACTATTTTCTAATCCTACCTGTGGAGCAGTCCTAGCGATCATCCGGCCACTGGCTCTCGCACCCCCGGACCAGATCTGGTGCATAAATTTAAATGTCCAACCCCACAGACCGGCTGTAGGCAGGATTCCCCCACACACATATGGGGACCCGCAGCACAGACACCCGAAGGATGTGCCCCTCGTGTCCGGGGGATGCAGGGCATGGCCATCAGCCACCACGATCACCCAGCAATTTTCCATCATTACTTTTTCCCTTGGAGCCAGACGTGCAATGGTGTCAGCACACAGTCGTGTGGATGCCCGCCGCGCTCCACCCCCTACAATATGCACGCAACCTGCAGAGCATCTGGCCTCTGCCAGTCACCACTGCAGAGCAGTGCAGCTAACCCCACCCACCCCAGAGAGAAGAGAGCAGTCAGGGGATGCTCAATCCTTCCTCTCCCCTGCCAACCCCCAGCGGCCTGAGTCCATTCCCAAACCCGGGTCTCTGGCATGGCACAAAGTGTGGCATCCAGCGCCTCAACCCTCAGCACCACTAGTACCCTTCTTGACTGGATATTGGCTAACCACCCGGATTGTATCTCCAATGTTAATGTGCTCCCAGATGCATTAAGCGACCACTCATCCATTACCTGTTACTGGTCGAATAAATTCACTAAACCCCTCCCAAACTATTTTCAGCAGGGTACTAAAGCAAAGTCACCTACAGCCTCTGAAAAAACACCTCCTAGCATTGATTGGTCACTACTTGATGCCACAAATGATATAAATATAGCTCTCGACCACTTCATCAAGCATGTTAATGAAGCCTGCAATATCCATGCTCCCCTGAAAAAAAAAAACCCGAGGCACTACCAACCTCTGGATGTCCACTGACCTCATTAATCAGATGAATCATAGAGAACACCTCTGGCACCGTGCAAGGGCCATTGGCAAGCTTGCGGATGTCCAAGAATACAAAACTGCCAGGAACAAGTGTACCTGGGCTATCCACACTGCAAAAAGCAAGTATAGTAGGGAACAACTTTCTAACACCTGGGGAGACAGTAAAAATTTTTGGAACAACATAAAAGAGGTAATAGGTACAGACTCTAAGGCTGCTCCCACCATGCTCAATATTAATGGAAACCCAACACTTGACCTTCTGACCATAGCCAATACTTTTAATTATGCGTTCACAGACCTAGGCAGTGTCCTCCCTCCTGACTTCTTCGAGGACTTCGGGGACTCCCTAACAGACAACAAACAATGGCCCTATGACTCAGACTGTGCTCCACCTTCTTTTTACTTCAAAGAGGTCCCATGGTTTATGGTCAAGAAATATCTTGCAAAAGTACTAGGTAAATCTAGGCATAGTGGTGATTCCTTAGATCTCCGATTAGTTGCATTAACACTTGATGAAACACAGGTTTCCGTTACAAAGATTCTGAACCTCTCTCTTAGACTGGCACAGTTCCCCCAAATCTGGAAGTCGGCCCTAGTTACACCCATTCACAAAAGTGGCGATCATTCCCTACGCACAAATTATAGACCTATCTCTATTCTCTCACCTCTATCTAAGGTGCTTGGGTGCATAGTTACTGATCAGTCGGTGGATTACATGGACAAATACTCGATCCAGTGCCCACAGCAGCATGGATTCAGAAAGGGACGCAGTACCACCACAGCTCTGCTAGAGTTCACTGGTTTCATTCTCAGTTCTCTGGATCAAGGTAGCATAGTGAGCAAAGCCTTCATAGACCTCACAAAGGCCTTTGATACAGTGAACCACACCCTTCTCCTCAAGCAGCTATCCTTCATCGGCCTCTCTGCAGATAATGTGTCCAGGTTCAAATGCTGTCTATCAGAATACTCACAACAGGTGAGAATAGCCAATGTTGCCTCGGACCATAAACCTGTCAGTTCCTGAGTACCTCAGGGCTCCATACTGGGACCACTTCCCTTTAGAATCTTTCTTAACAATCTCCCTCATTCCTGTCACCAATAGATCCTCTTCTACGTGGATGATGCAGTCACCTTCACTAGAAAAACTGACCCCAAACCTCTAGAACATTAACTTCAACTTGGATTTAAGGATGCGGAGGACTGGTTCAGGAAGCACAAACTGGTCCTGAACTACAGGAAAACAAAAGTCATGATGTTCAGCGGTGCTCGTAGCAAACACAGATCCAGGTGCCTCACCATCAGGAACTCCTCTGGTGTCCCACTTGAACAAATTCAACATTTAAAGTATCTAGGGGTGACCGTGGATAGCTCACTATCCTATGCCCAGCGTGTTGAGAATATTGCCAGTTCTGTCAATATCAGATTAGGGTTACTACACAAGCACAAGCATAAGCATAGTCTTAATGCCTGAAGCCCTTAGACTTGTAATCTACAGCTTCATCCTATCTATTGTTGATTATGGACTGGTCATCTCTGGTTCAGCTTCCACCACCTCCCTCCGCAGAATAGCAGTGGCACTTAATAAAGCCTTCCAGCTTCTCACTGGAGCAGCTTGCCTCACCCACATGCGTAAACTTTATAAGCAAACAGGTTGGCTTCCACTAACTGGGAGGATCCAATATCAAATCTGCCTGCTAACAAAGAAAGCACTTCTCTGGCTTCTACCTCCTGGAACTACAAACTTACTCAACCCATTTTGCAGCTGTCAACATGCGTGTAGCTTGGTCAACCAACTTCTCTCTGTTCCAAGATGCTGGACCACCCAGGGGTAACGCTCGTTTGCTTATAGAGCACCACTCCGGTGTAATGCTTTCCTAGTGATATCACTGCTATACCAAAACTGGGACCATTTAAAGGCAGTCTTCGTCAGCACCTTACAACAATCAGTTCCTGCGACTGTTCCTCCTGAAAAGGCACAACCGCCACAGTATTGACCCTTCCTAGGGTTGCCACCACCACTGCCTCCACCTCACAGACCAATGTCACCTGTATCGCCCCTTCCTGCACCCTTCCACCATCCATCTTCCTTTCTATCTTCACTTTCCTTTACTTTGTTTACCCTCAGCTATCTATACTTACATGCCAAAGCCCTTGCCCTGCTTCCTTTTATCAGGTTCATTGTAACTTCTTACTTGGCTGTTGCTTATATTCTAACGCATTGCTTAAGTCACTTTATTTTTACTGTTTGTTGAAACTTCATGTAGTACCTACCTTTGAATGTCTGTCACCCATCCCACTGACGTGGAACCTTTGTAAAAGAGCTGTTTTGTGCTCAAAGGTATTGTAATCCATGAACAAATAAAATATGATCCCCCATTGTTCATTCAACCTTCTGATTAAACTTCCGCCATCCTGATTCTCTAAAGTAGACACCCTCCTTGGTATTTCTCTATGGAAGGAGACACCTTCCAGATATAGCTGGGCAACACTCCAATTGCACTGGAAGAAGGGGGGATGGATGTTACCCTGGTTCTATGGTTACCACATAGCCTTCCTATGTCCCAAACCTGCAACTGGTTTCTGCCCTTAACCTCTTCCAAGCTGCGATGGGCTTGCATGGAACGGGACCTCAGGGAGTGTGCATCCCCCGCAGTTTATGTGTATGCTTCTCTGCCTTTGAGGTTGAAATCCTAGCTGACAATATCCGTGTCAGTAGCCACATGGGGTAAGCTGCCATCACTGACTAAACTCCCCCTCCTTCCACTGGACCACACACCTCTCTCTGAAGGAACCCCTTTGTACATAGACAAACATCTTTCCACTGGTCCAAGTGGTAAGTCTTGGGAGCAAACCATAGGGAATTACCATGGAGTCATCTTATATATGTAACCCCTAGATGGCGCTATCCCAGGGGCTACTTCCCCTGCCTGATTTGCCACTAACAGGTTGAGGGGCCTGGATCCAATGGCGGGTGCCTCCACCTAGAGGTCAGGGTTTGCAATAGTTAAACTTACTTGGTCACAGCCCTCTGGGACACTGCAACCCCTTTCTTCCCACTAGTGGCCCACACAATATATCAGAATTACCTTCACAGTATTCACTTACCCCAGGGCTGGTTCAGGCACTGGGACCTCCTAAAATAAGATACAGTGCAACAATCACAGTACAATACTTTAACATAGACAAATACCTCAGGCAGTATAACTTGCTGAAACAAGCAGCTCTGATTTATTTAGGGATATAACAAGGACAGGGGAAATCAGGTTAATTAGCTTATCACTCTACTCATCTACCTATGGCTCTGTGCACAGGCCTATCCCTACCAGTTACTGTCCCTGGGTACCCAAGCCCTAGTGGCTAGTCCAAACCGTGGCAGCTGGTAGGGGCCCTTTCACACAGAGAAAGGAAAATTAAACAGTCAGCAGTACAGTAATTCCATTTGGATTTAATGTGGCAATTCAACAGGGAGCGACTCGAATTAGTACTCACGAACTCCAAACAAGATAGGGTCCTTCAATGTCAGCAGGGCTACTCTTGAGCTCCAAGAGACTCTACACATTTATATGGTAAACAGTCACAGGCAAAAGTCACTTAATGGGCAGGATTCACTTGAGGTACACAAACCTCTTCACACATTTATATGGTAAAAGAAAGCACTATACCAGGCAGGCTGCTTCTCTATCCCGATCGCAATTACTGCACAATACCGGAGAACACAGCAGATTCAGTTCTTGACAGACCGAGTGCAATTCAGCTATTTCTCCAGTCTTCTACAGGGTGAGCCTGGTTTCTACTCTTCAGATATCCTTTGATTCTCTTCACAGGACGGATTCAGTCCTAACAAGCAATTACACAAGCTGCAGACCGGAACTCTGGACCTTACACATGTTTTTTTTGACTAAAACTGTGCACTGAAGGAGCACAGGGTTCCTTTCCCCTTCACTGCCAGAGCAGACTGAAACTCCAACAGACAAAACCGGGCACTTCCTTTGAGTTCCTCCCAGTTCTTGACTGGATTGGCTGTCACTCACAATAGACTGCTGCTGTTGGTCCAAAAAGGCGCCGAAGTCTAAACTACATCTCCCAGAGTCACTGCCCATACAATCCTCTTGTGGCTGGCTCAGATTATGAGTCAAGCTCTGATTCGTCCAAGGCACCATTTTAGAGCTAGCTTACCCACACTGATTGGTCCAGTTCAGCAGTTCAAAACCAGAATGGGGAACTAGGCAGACACAGTTCTGACTGCAAAGAAAGCAGGTTAGACAAACTGTAATTTCATTATTACTCTAACTGATTTCTGGCAAACAGTTACATCTTTCAGATAGGTTCCCTTTGTACTCCTAGTGACTGCAAAAATGGAGTGAATTGGCAGTACTTGAGTGGTACTCAAACAGAGAAACACACAGTCCCCCCATATAAACTAATTATGTCTGCAAGCAGACAGCTCTTAAAGAGACAGTACCAGAGGCTCTAAAAACACTCACTGATAAATGGCTTAAACGCCAAACACCATTCAGGCTTGGAGCATTCAAGCAAGCTCCTGGAAGTCTTTTTGGAACCCCCATTTGCAGGGGGGTTACATATAGGTGTGATGGGGGATGGCTACAGGTGGAGAAGCAGCCATTTATGTCTGGGAAGGAATCAAGGCAGTTGAGGATGCATCAATTGGAGGGAAAGGGTAGGTAGAATCATTGTGGGTACAGCTCACAGAGTCATCAGGTACGAAATTTCATATGGGGTGGTTTACAGGCTACCAGGGAAGGAGAGAAGAGAGAGAAGGAACTAGGAGCAGAAGTAGGGAAGGAGATGGCAAAGGGGAAGGTTGTAGCAGTAGTAGATCTCAACCTGCCAGATGCTGACTGGGGCATCCCTACAACCAGAAGCCAGGCACTGCTTGATACATTGCAGAACTGCATGCTGATGCTGGTGCTGGTACAGCTGGTCAGGGATCCCACTAGACAATCCACTATTCTCGATGTGGTACTCACCAACTCAAAAAGAGTAGCTGGAGTGATGGTTTCAGTCAGTGCTGGGTGCCAGTAAGCCCTTGTGTAAGGCAGAATTGGTACATAGATACAGAGATACATAGACAGTGTCAGCAGATAAGGGCCTATGGCCCACCCAGTCTGCCCATTTGAGCTTGTAAGTGCAGTTTGTTTTCCTAGAAGTCTGTTGCCCCTTACCCCTGACCTCTAGAATTCCTTTATGTCTATCCCATGCATTCTTAAATCCCATGATTGTTTCAGCCCCCACCACTTCCTCTGGCAGGGTGTTCCACTTTTCCACCACCCGTTCTGTGAAGAAATTCTTTCTCATGTTTTCTCTGAATTGTCCTCCCTCCAACTTCATCCCATGCCCTCTAGTCCTGGAACATCTTTTTCGCTTAAAAATAGTGTTTTCCTGCACCCTGTTCCTCCCTGTAAGATACTTGTATGCCTCTATCATATCCCCTCTCTCCCTCCTCTCCTCCAGGGAGTACATGTTCAGTTCCTTCAACCTGTCTTCATAGGACTTGTGATGCAAACCATGCACCATCTTTGTTGCCCTCCTCTGAACCTTCTCTACCCTGTCTATGTCCTTACGTAGGTATGGTCTCCAGAACTGTACACTGTACTCCAGGTGGGGCCTCACTAGTGGTAGATTTCAGAAGGGCCGATTTCAACTAAATGAGGGAATTAATCCTGGGCAAGTAAGCTGAAGTAGTCAGTATTGGGGAACTGGAGAAATGTTGGGTGGTTATAAAAGGGGCCATCCCTGAGGCATTGAAAATATGCATGGCCGACCTGCCGGCGCAGCGGTTGGATTTCCACTTGCTACACCAGTGACCCGGGTTCGGGAACGAGCATGGGTCGCTGGAGGGCCGGCCGGGGGGAGAAAACTTGAGCGTCCCACAACTGCTTGTTGTCTCCAGAGATGGAGGGAGGGCTGCAACCCAATGTTGGGTGACCGCTGGTGGAGGCCAGGGGTAGGGCAACATGTTGGGGTTCACTGCTGGGTGGTGCATGACAGACATCAGCTAATGCCTTGACGTCCAGATGTCACACACCTCAGAAACCAGGAAAATACTGCTCGCTATCCGCTGGATGATGGCTCTCTGTCCCTAAATGCCTCCAGTGCCTTCCTGGGGCTTCCTTCTCCAAGGCAGCATCCCCCGGCCCTACAAAGAGAGTGTGCTGGGGTCATACCTCTCCCCCCCCAGTGCCTTCCCCCTCAGAGGAGGAGGAGGAGGAGGAGGAGAGGAGGGGAACCCGCCTGGCGATGGGATATGCCAGGATATCCCGGGGATTGGCTGCAATGCAAGGAATTAGAGGAGGACTGGGTTAGGACACTGGGGCTAGCGGGAGATTTGCGGAGCCTGAAGGAGTGGGGACCAGTGAGCATGAGGAGGGCAGAAAAAAGAAGAAGAAAAAAAAAGAAAAACATGCACAAGAACAGTTATAAAGAGGAACAAGAACCGGAGGCCAGTCTGTTTCTCTGAAAAGGCCAGGGAGGCAGTGAGGGCCAAAAGAAAGCCTTTGTAAGGTACAAAGAAAAGTAGGGGGATGAAGAATGAGGCGAGTATCAGGAAAAAAATCAGAGGCCAAGAGGGCGATCAGGATTGCAAAGGGAGACACAGAACTGCACATTGTGGAGATGGTCAAGGAAGGGGGAAAACAGTTTTTTAGATACAGTATGTAAGGGGGAAAAGAAAGATGGGGGATGGTCAGGCTAATGGAAGGTGGTAGAGTCATAGAGGAGAATGGGCAGAAAGTAGCCATGGTAATTGACTACTTTGGCTTGGTATTCACTGGGGAGAACAGCGGGCCCTTGCCAGAGAGTGGCATAAAAGCAGCTGATAGAGGGGTCACGAAAATAAGGCTACAGAAATTTACAAGCTTAGGAGTCAGAAAAGAGTTAGCGGCCCTGAAGGTAAACAAGGCCCCGGGGTCAGACAGGATGCATCCAAGAGCACTAAGAGAACTGGCGTTAGTGTTAACTTGAACCCCCGGTGGGCTATTGAATAGCGCTATGCAGCAAGGGTTGGTTCCCAAGGACTTCAGAATGGCAGACATAGTTCCACTGAAGAGAGGGAACAAGGAGCAGGCGGGAAACTATAGACCCATCAGCCTTACCTCTGTGGTAGGGAAACTGACAGACACCAGTCAAAGAGGACCTAGAGGAATATATAGAGAACAATGGACTTCAGATTAGTAAGCAACATGGGCTCGTAGCAGGGAGGTCTTGTCAAACCAACCTGATAGTATCCTTTGACTGGTTGATCAGGGTATTTGATAAGGGGCATGCATTAGACATACTATACTTCGACTCCAGCAAGGCATTCAATGCCGTGCCACACCAGAGGCTGCTGAAGAAGATGAGGGATCTGGGAATAGCTAAGGGAATAGTAAGGCGGAGAAGGCATTGACTGGAAGGCAGGCAGCAGAGAGATGCAGTGAATGGGGTCAGATCAGTGGAAAGAAAGGTCGACAGCAGAGTACCATAGGATCTGTTCTGGGCCCAGTCCTTTTCACTGTGTTCATTAGCAACATAGGAGAGAAATATTAAGGGAACTATGAGAGGTGCTGGCACCACCACTGGCAGCACTGTCTAATGGGTCACTCAATACAGGAGTGGTTCCAGAAGACAGGTGGAGTGCAGATGTAGTCCCTCTTCACAAAAGTGGCAGTAGGGAGGAGGATAGAAACTATAGACTAGTCAGCCTCACTTCAATAGAGGGGAAGATTATGGAATCACTACTTAAACAAAGGATCGTGGAAAATCTTGAAGCCAGCGGAGCACGGGATCTGAGACAGCATAGATTCACAGCAGGAAGGTCATGTCAAACAAATCTAATTGATTTCTTTGACTGGGTGGATCAGGGGGAGCAGTGGGTATCACCTACCTTGATTTCAATAAGGCATTCGATATCATTCCACATAGAAGACTTGTGCACAAGCTGGGCAGCCCGGGAGTGGGTCACAAGGTGGTAAACTGGGCTTGGAACTGGTTGAGTGATAGAAGACAGAGGGTCGTGGTAAATGGTGCTCAATCTGAGGAAAGGAGGGTGACCAGCGGGGTGCCACAGGGATCAGCCCTTGGCCCAGTCCTGTTTAATGTCTTCATAAGGGACATTGCGGAGGGGCTAGAGGGGAAGGTGTGCCTCTTTGCGGATGACACTAAAATCTACAACTGGCGGACACTCCAGGAGGGGTGGAAAAAATGAGAAGGGACCTAGATAAACTGGAGGAATGGTCCAGAGTGTGGCAACTGAGATTTAATGTGAAAAAGTGCAAAATAATGCATTTGGGGAGCAAGAACCCAGGGGAAGATTACATGAGGGGGAGAAACCAATGGTCAATAAACAGGAAAGGGATTTTGGGGGTAATCATATCTGATGACCAAAAGGTGGCCAAACAATGTGCCAAGGCTGTGGGGAGAGCCAGTGCGTTGCTGGGTTGCACAGGGACAGGCTGCAAAGTAGGGTGTTAGCTGCACACTCAAACAGACTAGATAGACCTAGAGGCTTAATTTCTGCTGGCAGTTTTCATATGTCCATATGTTTGTATCACCAGCTGAAGGAAGGAAGTGGTGATGCCACTGTACAGATCATTAGTGAGGCTTCATTTTGAAAATGGTGTCCAGTTCTGGAGGCCACATATCCATAAGGACATAGAGAGGGTGGAAGCAGCTCAAAGAAGGGCAACAAAGATGGTGCAAGGCCTGCACCAAAAGTCATATGAGGAGAGACTGGGAGACCTCAATATGTATACCCTGGAGGAAAGAAGTGACAGGGGAGATATGATAGAAACCTACAAATATCTGAAAGGCATAAATAGGGTACCAGAGGGTAGCATCTTTCAGGAAAGAAGATGTCCAGGAATGAGGGGGCATGATATTAGGTTGGAAGGGGGTAGATTAAGGGGTAGCGTGAGGAAGTATTTCTTCACAGAAAGGGTGGTGGATGCATGGAATAGACTCTCAGCAAGGTGGTGGAGGCAAACACCGTGGGGGATTCAAGCATGCATGGGACAGACATAAAGGAACCCTAGCCATGGGAATGAGGAGGTAAAGCTGGAGATCAAGTACGGTCTGCGGCTTTTACAGTAGGCAGGGAAAATGGGCAGACTGGGTGGGCCCAGCAGTCCTTATTTGCCATTAATTTGTATGGTTCTATGAATCCAGGGCAAGATGTATCTATTCGCATGGACTAACAGGCAGAACAGAAAACAAAGTGCTTAACATTAAGCGCTTTGTTTTCTGTTCTGCCTGTTGGTCCGTGTTGTTTCTTTGGATACAATAAATAATTTAGTTTACCTGCATCTGTACGTTTGGACCTGGATTTATCCTGCAACGGGCTAAAGTGTGCTGTATTACTTTTGGTTTCTTGGGAGGGAGAGGTACCCCAGGGGTGTCACATCTGAATAAGGATAAAAAGGTCAGTAAGGCGGAGGGGACGGATGATGCTACCTCCACCAAAAGGGTGTGGCTAGCCCTCAAGGTCCTAAAGAAAGACAAATCTCCTGGGCTGGATGGCATTCATCCGAGAGTGCTATGGGAATTGGCGGACATACTGGCTGCACCCCTGGTGGAGCTCTTCAACAGGTCACTTGAGACAGGGAGGGTACCTAGGGATTGGCGAGAGGCGCATGTGGTGCCATTCCATAAAGGGGGGTTGAGGGAAGTACCAGGTAACTATAGACCCATCAGTTTGACCTCAGTGGTGGGAAAATTAGAGTATACTAAAGGAACGATTGGGGGTGTACTTGGAGGAAGTGGGAGGTCTGGATAGTCGGCAACATGGGTTTGAGCCAGGTAAATCATGTTAAACCAATCTTGTGGAGTTCTACGAATGGGTAACATCAGAACTGGACAGGGGAAAGCCTGTGGATGTATTATTCTTGGACTTCAGCAAGGAGTTTGACTCTGTCCCCCACAATGGTCTGGTGGAGAAACTGATGGGGTTAGGAGTAGGCCCTTTGATGGTCAGATGGATTGGACTTCTAGCTGTGGGAGCACCCAGAGAGTAGTGGTCTGTGGGGAGCTCTCGAACCCTAGAGAGGTTGGTAGTGGGGTACCGCAGGGCTCGGTCCTGGGTCCGATCCAGTTTAATGCATACATATCGGACATCGGGAGGGTATAGGGTGTGAAATGAGTCTCTTCGCGGATGACTCCAAGATGGGAGTAGTTGAGGGAGAAGAGTGAGTTGGCCCTGCAAGGACCTGGACACCCTGGAAGCTGGGCTCACACATGGGAATTAAATTTCAATATCACCAAGTGCAAGGTGTTACATCTTGGCCGGGGAAACCCTAAACACAGGTTCACCCTGGGAGGGGAGGCGCTGGAGGCCTCAACAGGGGAAAAAGACCTAGGGATCATGGTGGATGCATGTATGAATAACTCTGAGCAGTGCAGGAGAGCGGCTAGCAAAGCAAATAGGTTGTTGGGATGCATCCTAAGGGGGATCACCTTTAGGAGCAAGGAAGTGATTCTGCCGCTGTACAATGGACTGGTTAGACCACACCTTGAGTACTGTGTACAGTACTGGAGACCACACTTGAAGAGGGACATACAGCTCCTAGAGAGGGTACAGAGGAGGGCAACTAAGATGATACGAGGGCTAGGGGATTTGACGTATGAGGACAGACTTGAGGAGCTCTGCCTGTTTTCATTGGAGGAGAGAGGCAGGGGACATGATTGAGGTCTTCAAGTACCTCAAGGAATAAATAGGGTAAACATGGAGGGATCTTTAGACTAAAGCAGGAGGTATCACCAGAGGGCATGGTTTGAAGTTGGAAGGTGGAAGGGTGAGGGGGCAAAAGAGGAGGAGGTTTTTCACTGAGAGGGTGGTGGACCCTTGGAATCCACAGCCTGGCAAGCTGGTTCAGAGATCCACAGTGGAGGGCTTCAAGAGAGGGTGGGACAGACACAGAAGGTGGATGTAGCAGATGATGGCCTGTCCCAGGGGGGTGGGGATGGATGATAGGGGTTTCTGGAGCACAAGGGATGGGAGGGCCTCGGCACCCAACTAAGGATCTAAGGTTCGAGCAGACTCGATAGACCGTAAGGCCTAATCTGCTGGCAAATAGTACGTTAGTATGTTGTATGGATTCAAACCCACAACCATTGTTTGTGAGGCTGCAGACATTTCCTCTACACCACAAAGCTGACACAGTGATGAATCTGAGCTTTTCAGCTATAGTTTGGCTGTAGCAGTTTAGACCATGCCGGTTGGGTCCATCCTGACATGATAATTGTTGTTCCTGACGAGACAATTTCCTGACAGGAAAATCTCATTCCTGAGAGGACAATTTCCTGATAGTTTGTGGCACCTTTGTTGTCTTATAGTGTGGCACAGGCTAAAACTGACTAAAACTCACATGTACTGAACAATGGAAGCACACATAGCACCTGCATAACGAGTGTGATTAACAGTATTAATGACTGTGGAGTCACTGGCTGAAGGAAAAAGTGTGCATATGTAACCCCTAAGTGGAATAATCCTAAGGGCTACTACCCCTGCCTGTGTGACTAGGCACAGGTTGAGGGTCTAAGCTCATTGAACGGGTGCCTCTACCCAGAGGAATGGTTCTGGGGTAGCGTAACTGCTGTTGGTATTGCCCTCCGGGAGGCTATAACCCTCCACCAACCCCTCTAGTGGCCTAAACAGTATAGCAGCAAAACAGTCACATGTACCATATGGCAGTAATGACTTGCTCACACCCCTTGCACTTACCACCAGGGCTGGATCCTCTGCAGCTGCCCTGGAGACCCCCTGTAAAGTAAGACCTGTAATGCAGCAGTTCAATGGAAGTACAATACCCCCACCAAAAAGGTACACAGTACCCAGGTTAAATGCAAAAAGAACAAAATCTGATTTATTCAGGGGGAAGTGAACAGGGGTGAGGCATGAATCTAGCAGATGACTGGCAGATCTGATCAATTCAGGCTGAACATGCATGCACAGTGAGTCCCTTGTATACAGTCACACAACCCTGGGTACCCAGTTATTAAGCAGGCTAGCCTGAAGTGATGCCCAGGTTAAGCTGGCATTGCAGCTGTTGTTGGGGCCCATAGGAGAGAAAACAATTAGCATGCACACCAACACAGAATTTGTAATCTGGAGCCAGATGGCTCAGTTTGTTGTAATAAACCCAAGCAAATAAATCAGATGAGACACAATGATTGCAGCTTTGTTGCAGGGAGCTACCCAGTTTGATACTCACACTACCCAGACCAGGAGGCAGGACTGATGAGATGAAGACCTCTGGATGGTGTTCTGGTTTGCCAGGAGAAGCAGGGCCCACATGACTCACCGAGGTGGTTGCTACCAGTTTGACGTGTTGGGCAGGGAGAGGAATCCCCGAGCGGGTCTTTCATTGAAAATGTCTCTGCAATGGAAGCGGCTGGTTAGGCCAAGATGGCTGTGCCCAGACCAAAGCAGGGAGTTCAGATTACATCCTTGCGAGTGCTGGAGAAGCTTCCAGCTAGCATAACACGAGGAACCAAACTGTGACCCACACAACACTTCAGCATACTTATAAGCAACACAACTCTTAGTCACAGTTCAGGTAGTCTGGTTGCAATTTAGCAAAAGTTCTGAGCAAACCTCTCAATCCGTGGACTCACTTCGGTGCCTGGCAGGCCGATCTCTTCTGGAGCAAATCTTCGGTCCCACATTCAAGCAGTAATCACTCTCTTTCTCTTCAGGCTTCAGATCTCAAAATAAGTAAGCATTAATCACCGCCAGCTGAGGGCTCTACCGGTGGATTAATGCCCGCTGAGCGCCAGCGGCATTAATCATCGGTAGATCGAGGCAGAAGGTGATTAATGCGCTTGTAACAGAGGCTCTACGCGCCCCGCACAACCTCTGTTACAGGCATCACCTGCGGCGACATCACCTTCTCCCCGGTACGCTCACGCTTTGTGTCTCTTCCAGCCGGAGCCCTACGAACACAGGAGGCGGGAGTCATGTGTGGAAACAACTTTTTTTTTTATTACCGTACATTGCTACAATCATACGTGCAGGAGCACACTTCAATGATTCGGTGGCTCCAACTGTTGGACAAGCTGTCATCGTCCCTGCCTGTCTGCCTGTCGTCGGGGAGCTGTGGGGTTGGCCGCTCCGGCTGTCTGCGAGGTCCAGAACAGGTCCATGCCTGAGGTAGTACTACGGGATGGGTGGGAACATATTCATGACTGCAGCGCATTGCTGTGCGAAACAGGAGTCACCAATCCTTTCGTCCACCTAGCGTGCATCGGAGCCGGCCGGTCTACATGTAAAGGCCGAGCAAGTGCTGCCCAGTGACGTGCATGCAACGCTAGTGAGGACGGACGCTATACATGTCGGTTCCAGGGACAGCGAGGCGGACCACAGAAACCACAGCAGCAGGCATCAAATCCCGGTTGGTCGCCCTTGCTCACACAGGCTGATCAGGATGCAGTGTCTGCTTCGGCAGTGTGAGACGGGCGGACATCCGGGAGGGGCGGGGGCTCCACTGTACTCTACTCTTGTGGCTTCGTCACTGGTCCACAGCAGAAGTTTACAGGACAGTGGACCACCATGTTGTGGATTTCAAAAGCCTGCCAGGCGGGAGACTTCGTTTCTGCCCATCTGCTATGGCGACCAGCTGGATGAGGCTGCGGTGGCTCCTCTGTAGGTGGACTCCCAGTGCCAAGGTTTGGTGATCCTCCATCAGCACCATGACTCTCTCTGCTGCAGCTCTGACTGGAGGATCTCTCAGATGAAGGGGTGTTGCCGCTGCATGGTCCAGGCTCCATTTGGGGGGTGGGGGCTGGTACAACTGTAGGATGGCTCTCTGATCCTGACACAGAGACTGTGGCTGGTGCTGTGCAAGTGGGGTATGTGCTCCCTCTATTTCTGTTGTTCTCAGTGTCTGCGGCTGGTCCAGGTGATATTTTGATGGCTGTGATGCACTGTATCTCTGTTGCTCGTGTACTTGGCTCTCTCACCTCTCTTGCCCCTCCTACAATGCCCATGTGTTGGCTGCTGTCCTGTGCTGGCCTGGTGGAGATTGGCTCACTATGGGACGAACACCTTATGCTGGTTTCTGCTTGATTCAAACTAGTCTTCTCTGCAGCTCTGCCACTCGATAGGACACTGGACCACCTTTTCTGGTCCGCTGCTGATGGTGACCAGTAACTGCGGAGACTTGTCTCACACCGGTGTCCTGTGACTGACATTATCTCCCTCGTGGCTAGCCCAGCATCACTTAGCATTGTTACTGCTGTACTCCTAATGCTATGATTCATATAGCGCTTTGAGAGCTGCGCATCATCAGAAATCTGCACCATGAGAGACCCAAGGTAGTTCTTACCCATTGGCTGCGATGTGTACCAGCACGTACACTTTGCAGCGCCTCTCTGATCTATCTTTCGTGGGTGAAGATAGAGGGCTGGGGCATTCAGTGGGCAACATTGGGTATACTCACGAAAGAGTGCAACAATGCAGTCCCTGCTCCCAGGCGTCCCATACACTACACCTCTCATACTCCGGCGAGCTGGATCACCAACCTGCATATGATTCTTTGTCTGTTCATTGAATGACAGAGAGAGAAACTCATTGCCGTCATCATCAGTTTCCACCATCAATGAGTCTTGGCAGAGCTCTCTTTGTCCCTCTCTGCCCCTCCGCACCAGTCCGAGCTGCAGCTCAAACCAGAGCATCCGGACTAACCCATATGGTGTCTCTAGGCTGAGGTGCACACAATTACGAATCTTTACTAGGTCGGCTGCAGATATACTAGGATGGTGCACTGCTCTGTCCTGGCCTGATCTGCGGTACTCCTTGACAACTGCCACAAATACCTTGTTTGCAGAAATAAACTCAGGATCTGCGATCACATTCAGAACTCTATAGTTGGGTGGCCCTGTCAGATAGCGCTGCACACCTGCACGCAGCCCAACAAAGGAGCTTAGACTATACTGTGTTCTCTGTTCTGTCTGAACTGATGCATAGAACTCGTGCAGAAGTCCCAGGTTCACTGATGACACAGTCCTCAGGTCAACTTCATGGCGTCGGGCTCTCAGCCAGTCTAGCAGGACATTGGAGGCCCAACTAGTATTTTTGTGTGTGTTCACTTCCACATGCCTACTCTCCAGTGTGTTGACCTCTTTCTCGCTGAGCATAGCATGCTGCTCACTCACACTGGAGCTGGCCACTGCAGGTACTCCCTGCCTGTCTGTCTGGACACTCAACTTCCTTGTCGATCGTGCTGCACACTGAGCTAATCTCTCTGCTGTGGCATACAGCTCCAGCTCATTGCACACTCTATCACTTGCGTCAGAACTCGTCAGATCCATCGCCTCTGCTGTGCGTGATACCCTGCTACAGGTCATTGCGCGATCTTGAACTACTCCTGATGTTGTTTGGCTCACTACACAGTCCTCTGACATCAGATTTTCAAGATCCCCATCCCCACTATCACTGCTGTGTTCCTTGCCTGACTGTCCTGCTGAGTACAACAGTACTGTCTGGGGTGGTACCATGTACCTCTCTTTCAGGAACTCATCAGCCCATGGAGTGCTCTCCACACACTTCCTGCTCACAGGTGTCACAGCTCCTATCACAGGGACAACAGTTTGTGTCATCTGCTCCACAGCGTCCTCAGTGGCAAACTACTCGGCTACCCATCGCCTTATGCCCTGCACTCCACACAGTGCAAACGTTGTCCTGCAGCTTTCCATCTCTTCAACTCCTCCGTTCTACTATCCTGTACGCCGTCCTTGACTCCACTCGATTTCACAGATTCTCGGCACTGCGTACCTTCCCTACAGCCCTTTCTGCTCACGTCCGTTTACAGGGTTCTACGGGTAGCTACAGGGACTGCTTCTCTATACCACTGTTCCAAGGCGCGCTCCTGATTTCTGAGTTCGCTCTCTCACACTGTATATTAGAAGCTCAGTGCTGCACCCTCTCGCTCCTGGCAGATTTAGGTAGTACCGGAGCGGGCTGCTACTCTCGGCAGCCTCCATGGCCACAGCTGGTACTGACCGAGCGGATGTTTCACCTGGCTTAATACCCGCTCGGTTTCAGTCAGCTGTGGCGATTGCGCCTATTGCCGCACCACTTTCCAGACCCCGACTCAGAGCCGTGTTACAAGGAATTATATTCAAGTCCAACTTTCACACTCACTGGATTTCTCCCTGGAAGATGTGAGATACAGGCTAGTGCAGCCTTGCTGCTGATTCTCCCGTGCTCCTACGCAGGAGCCACTGCTCGATGGCTCAAGCTGTTCACTCTCCAAACTCCAGCTCACAACTGACTCTGCTGCAGGCAGTTCTGGGGATTTCCTCTTCGATCCAAAAGGTTTGGTTGGCTGAGGGAACTGTTTGTCACAGCAAGGGCTCCCCTTCCAGGTCCATTTAGGCACCAAACCTTAAAAACTACAATTCCTACAGATTTCAATCCCACGAGACCTCTGGGGACAGTCTTCATTTTAGGTCCCCAGAGATTCCTATGGTCCAACTCTGGCAGTTCTGAACCAAAATGGTGGCTCTTATGCAAAAAGTCCAAGCTGCAAGAAAAGGCAGGTTAAACAAACTTCTATACTATTATTAATAAGGCAGATAAACAGTAAATAAACATAGTTTCTAACAGAGCTCCCTCTGCGAATATAGTAACTGCAGAATGGAGCAGAAATACCACTAGCCTGGCCGGCCATGAGCCCTAAACTACTCGAACCCAGCCCAGACTAATTTCTAACACAGCATAATGACTCTCTTAAAGAGACAGGCATGGAGGCATTCTATAGCACTACCATGCAGACACACAAAGCTACTGCAGACACAAGACACCATCCTGAAAGTGGGAATTAGGCAGCCCAGGAAGACATCTTAGTAAACCCAAACCTGTAGGGGGCGTTACACACTTCACTGCCTGGAAAAACTTGGTGTCCGCATTCTCTATTCTTACTGTAGTGTATCCCCTAGGTGGGGCTATCCTAAGGGCTATAACCCCTGCCTGCTTGCCTAGGTGCAGGTTGAGGGGCCTGAGCTCGTTGAACGGGTACCTCCACTTGGAGGGATGACTCTGGGGTAGCATAACTACTGTTGATATAGCCTTCTGGGAAGCTATAACCCCCTACCATCCCCTCTAGTGTCCTTAACAGTATAGCAGCAAAACTTTCACATGTACCATATGGCAGTAATGACTTGCTCACACCCCTTGCACTTACCACCAGGGCTGGATCCTCTGCAGCTGCCCTGGAGACCCCCTGTAAAGTAAGATCTGTAATGCAACAGTTCAATGGCAGTACAATACCCCCACCAAAAAGGTACACACTAGCCAGGTTAAATGTAAAAAGAACAAAATCTGATTTATTCAGGGGGAAGTGAACAGGGGTGGGGCATGAATCTAGAGGATGATTGACAGATCTGATTAATTCAGGCTGAACATGCATGCACAGTGAGTCCCTTATACACAGTCACACAACCCTGGGTACCCCGTTGTTAAGCAGGCTAGCCTGAAGCGAATCCCAGGGTAGACTGGTGTTGCAGCTGTTGTTGGGGCCCTTAGGAAAGAAAACAATTAACATGCACATCAACCCAGAATTTGTAATCCAGAGCCAAATAGCTCAGTTTGTTGTAATAAACCCAAACAAACAAACCGGATGACACACAATGATTGTAGCTTTGTTGCAGGGAGCCACCCTGTTTGGTACTGATGCTACCCAGACCAGGAGGCAGGACTGACGAGATGAAGACCTCTGGATTGTGTTCTGGCTTGCCAGGAGAAGCAGGGCCTGCATGACTCACCGAGGCGGTCGCTAACTGTTTGATGGTGTTGAGCAGGGAGCTGAATCCCTGAGAGGGTCTTTCATCTAAAATGTCTTTGCGATGGGAGCAGTAGTCTAGGCTGAGATGGCAGGGCCCAGACCAGAGCAGACAGTTTGGATTTAGTCCGTGTGAGTGCTGGAGCAGCTTCCAGCTAACATAACACACTTGATGGTGGGGAACCAAATCACGACCCACACGGCACATGCAGCACACTTATAAGCAACACAACTCTTTGTCACAGTTTGTGTAAAGTCCAGTTGCAATTTAGCAGAAGTTCTGCACAAACCTCTCAATACATGACTCACTTCTGTACCTGGCAGACTGATCGCTCCTGGAGCAAGTCTTCAGTCCTAAATTCAGGCAATGATCACTCTCTTTCTCTTCAGGCTTCAGATCTCAAACAAAGGAATTAGATTTCAGTCCAGCTTTCACATTCACTGAATTCCTCACTGGAAGATGTGAAAGGCAGGCCAGTGCAGCCTTCTCGTTGTTCTCCCGTGCTCCTATGTAGGAGCAACTGCTCAATAGCTCGAGCTGTTCACTCTCCAAACTCCAGCTCACAACTAACTCTGCTGCAGGCAGTTCTGAGGATTTCCTCTGAGATCCAAAAGGTTTGGTTGGCTGAGGAAACTGTCTGTCACAGCAAGGACTCCCCCTCCAGGTCCATTTAGGCACCAAACCTTAAAAACTACAGTTCATATAGATTTCAATCCCACAAGACCTCTGGGACAATCTCCATTTTAGGTCCCATGAGGTTTCATTGGTCCAACTCTGGCAGTCCAGAACCAAAATGGTGTCTTTTATGCAAAAAATCCAAGCTGCAAGAGAATGCGTGTTGAACAAACTTCTATACTATTGTTAATCAGGCAGATAAACAGTAAATGAACACAGTTCCTAACAGAGCTCCCACTGCGTATGTAGCGACTGCAGAATGGAGCAGAAATACCACTCGCCTGGCCAGTCATGAGTCCTAAACTACTCGTACCCAAACCAGACTAATTTCTAACACAGCATAATGACTCTCTTAAAGAGACAGGCACAGAGGCTTTCTAGAGCACTCTCATGTAGACACGTACAGCTACTGCAGGCACAGAACACCATCCTGACAGTGGGCATCAGGCAGCCCATGAAGACATTTTGGTAAACCCCAGTTTGTAGGGGGGTTACACACTTCCCCTCCTGGAAAAACTTGGCGTCTGCATCAAGCCTACTCTTACTATAACATTTTATATGAACACATTATACGAAAAGATACATAGTGTATATGTTTCATCTGGTATATCTCAGTAGTTTAAAATGCATATTTTTCACATCAAACAGAATCACAATTTTATCAACGTTACGGTTTTTTGTCATAGCATTTCACCTCATTCCCATCTTTTTAACTTTATACCCTTTGTTACACTGAATGGGCACCTTAACTTGGGTGGAGGCTTTGGCTTGGTTAGAGGTAGTGAACAGAAGGCTGGGCAAAGAATTGGGCATGTCATAGACTCCTTTCTGCACAACATTCATGAGCAAGTTAACAGGCTGTCCTGAAGTGTCTTACATGAGATTTAAGAATGGTTTTACAGATCTTTCTGAGCGACGTAGCAACACTGGCACTTTTTCTTGTTGAAGCTCACTGTCACTTGCCAGAGGTATTTCCGCAAAGTCAGAATCATACAATATACATCTTTCTGGCTCTTGAATGATACTTGTGTAACACCCCTACAAATAGGGGTTCCCCGAAAAGTCTTCCTTGAGCTTATCTACATGCTCAATGCCAAACTGGTGTCCTGTGTTTTAGCAGTTTAAATGTGATTGCCAGAGAGTGCCCATATAGCCTCTGTGTACTGTCTCTTTAAGAGCTGCCTGGATTGCAGCCATAATTAATCTAAGAGGGAGCTCTGTTAGAAGATGTGCTTGTTTGCTGATCATTTGTTAGAGTAGTAATAATATGTTTGTTCTAACCCACCTTCTTTGCAGCATGGACAGTTCTGTTTGTTTCCATCATCTTGGTCCTGGACTGTCAGAATGGGCCAATCAATACATTTGAGACTCTAAAATGGAGCCTGCCTACAGGGGCTTGGTGGGGCCAAAGCTTGTAGGAATTGCAGTTTTGGGCTTTTTGCGCCTAAAATAACCTGGAGGGGGAGCCCTTGTTGTGGCTGACAGACAGATCAGCCAACCGAACCTTTTGGATCTTGGGGAAAGTCCCACACTGCTTGCAGTTTCAGTTAAATCTATATCATAAAAGACTATTTCAAGGTGATTCTCCCGCTCCTGAATCTCACCCAGGGTTACCCCCCCCCCATCAACCATAAGTACAAAAAAGGAGCTGTCAAAGAACCCGAGAAAGTATACTTCTGAACAAGTGAACCTTTTGGGTCCTGCTGGACACCTGAATATGAAGCACCCTTCCACAAAGTCATATACCAGCTCACCCATGCCCCCATCCTCACCTATGCTGACCCCACCAAGCCCTATGTGCTGCATATGGATGCTAGTCTGCAGGGCCTAGGAGCTCTGCTGTATCAAGACCATGAGGATGGTTTGAGACCAATGGCTTTTGCCAGCAGGAGCTTAACCCCGTCAGAATGAAACTATCCTGTGCACAAGCTGGAGTTTCTTGCCCTAAAATGGACCATTGTTGACCAGTTTCATGAGTACTTCTATGGGGCAAAGATATTGGTAAAGACCGACAATAACCTGTTCGCCTATGTACAGACTTCAACTAAGTTAGACGCCACTGGGCACCGGTGGCTCTCTGCTTTATCAATCTATGATTATGCTGTTGAATACAGGCCAGGACTGAACCATATTACGCTGATACCCTGTCACGAAGGCCAGTCTCTAAGAGTGATTGGATCAGGTTGTCTGAATCTGACATCCGAGCATTGTGCCAAAAGTTTGATGGAGATGAACAGATGTCTACGGACACAGTGAACTGTTTAGTAGATTGCTTGGGCCCTCCTGATACCTGCATACTGGCTGTCTATTGCCATTTCTCTGCTCTAGATATTAGTGCACTACCTTAATTTGACAACGACAGCATCCAGTGGACTCAATCCAAGATCCTATGATTCAGCCAGCACTTGATGCCCTGCGTGTGGGGAAAGATGTGTTCCAGTTGTGTTTCCCTGACTTGCGAACTGCCCTATTATTTAAAGAAGGCCCCAGGTTGAATTTACACAATCAGTTGTTATACAGAGAGACAGTGGATTGCAGTGGTCGAGTAGACAAGCAGCAATTGGTCCTGCCCACAGCCTTTAAAGATTTGGTACTGAGGTCCCTCCACAGTCACATGGGGTACCTCGGTACTGACAGAACTCTCGACCTGGTACCATCTCAATTCTACTGGCCCAAGATGGGGGCCGATATTGAGCACCATGTGAAGACCTGCAGTCATTGCCTGCAAAGGAAAGCCCTGGCTCAGAGCACTGCCCCCCAGTCAATATTACTACCAGCACCCCCATGGAACTGGTCTGCATAGACTTTTTGTGTTTAGAACCTAATCAGCAGAATATTGGCAATGTGTTAGTGGTTACAGATCATTTCACATGGTATGTACAAGCTTTTACAACTAAAGATCAAAAGGCCTCTACCGTGGCCAAGGTGCTAGTGGAAAATTTCTTTGTCCACTATGGTGCCCCCCAGCATATCTACTCTGACCAAGGCAGAGACTTTGAAAGTCAGCAAATCAAAGAAATGATCTGCTGTGGGGGGTGCAGAAGTCAAGAACCACCCCTTATCACTTGCAGGGGGTCACTCAACCAGAACGTTTTAACTGCACCCTTCTAGACATGCTGGGCACCCTCCACCCGAAAGACAAGCATAAGTGGAGCCAGCAGATTAGCACCTTGGTACACACGTACAATTGCACCAAAAATGATGCTACTGGGTTCTCCCCCTACCACCTCATGTTTGGAAGGGAGGTCTGCCTGCTAGTTGATGTCTATTTTGGTGTCTCGCCAAACAGGGTCCAAGCTGAAAACTACCTACAGCATGTATAGAAACTGAAAGCTCAATTGAATCATACATATCAACTGGCTCAGACAATAGCCGCTAAAAGAAATCTCGCCAACAAAGAGAGGCACGACAAGAAATTAAAGGCTCAAGAGCTACGGCCCAGAGACCATGTGTTGTTAATTAATTTGGGACTACATGGTAAGCACAAAATTGCTGATAGGTGGCACTATCTTCCTCATGTAGTAGCTGGAAAGTTGGATGATCTACCAGTATACAAGGTACGTCCAGAGAATAACTCCAAAGCTGTCAAGACGGTGGACCGTAACCACTTGCTGCCTATTGGCCAAATTATTATTAAAGCTGAGCCAGCAGACATTGCCTCCCCTGAGCTGGTGACCCATGCTGCTGCAAAAAAGGGACAGAGTCAACCTACCCCAGTAGTTACAGAGTTAAGGTTCCCCTGCAGCAGGTCCAGAATTATAATGACTGTTAGTCCACCTCTGAGGAAAGTGACTATGGTTATGCCTATTATCCCTCGTATGAACCGAGTCAGTTGCTTCATGGAAATCCTATACAGAATCGTGGGGATGAAGCTGGGCCTTCTGGACTTCCTAACCCCCCAGCTTCATCCTTGGAGCCAGTGCTCCCTGACAGTAAATTGCAAAGCATCACATCTGAGGTTGCGGACTCTGTGTTTTGTGGAACAGTGCGAATTGCCCGAAAAAGGGGCTGATAGTCTGAGTCTGTCTTGTGGCACACCAGAACCTTAAGAACAATGTGAGAGTGTTGACAGCCCCCCTTCAGTGTCACAAAACCTAATTGTGCCAGAGCCTCCTCAAAATGAGCAACCTGGGCCTCTGTCAGAAGATAATGAGCAAAATGTTGTGGGAACAGAGCCTACAGAGCAAGGAGCTGACAGTGCTCCAAGTTTGGACATTCCCATCCATGCAGAGGCACCCCTCATGAATAACGAAAGCTCCAAAGTTAGTGCTGAAAGTACAGAGACTGCGGCTGTTCCCCCAAGAAAGACTGGTCGAGCTGTCAAGCCAGTATTGCACTTCAGTTATGATTCTCCCGGGAGGCCAGTGGATTTCCCTCTCAATGTGGTTCACAAAGGTGTTTATATTTCTCAGAGCTCACTACCCAAACTGAGCTTAATGGCCAATTCCAGGCTGATTGTTCTTCCTTCTCAGTATGGTGCCCCTGCCCCATCCAGCCCCAAGTTAGCGGATAGGGAAGGGCCCCCTTCTACACTGTTTAATATACAGGAAGTTATAACATGAATCAGTATTGTGATGTTACAAGTATATTAATCATAGTGAAATCAGTATTACCTATATGAAACATGCATAACTATTGCCCTTATGGATATAGTATCATGAAGTGTAGTGAACATGTACAGTAAAGTAATAAGTTTATGTTAACTGATGCATGATGATACAGACTTGACGTGGACGCCAAGTTTTCTCCTGGCAGGGAAGGTGCAACCCTCCCTATAAATGGGGGTTCCCAAAAGTCTTCCTTGAGCTTGCCTAAATGCTCACTGCCAAGCTGGTGTTCTGCGTTTTAGCAGTTTAAATGTATTGCCAGAAAGTGCCTGTACAGCCTCTGTGTACTGTCTCTTCAAGAGCTGCCTGCATTGCAGTCATAGTTAATCTGAGAGGGACCTCTATTAGAAGATGTACTTGTTTGGTGATCATTTGTTAGAGCAGTAATAATATTGCAGTTTGTTCTAACCTGCCTTCTCTGCAGCATGGACAGTTCTGTTTGTTTCCATCATCTTGATCCGGACTGTCAGAATGGGCCAATCAGTACATTTGGGACTCTAAAATGGAGCCTGCCTACAGGGGCTTGGTGAGGCCAAAACTTGTAGGAATTGTAGTTTTGGGCTTTTGGCACTTAAAATAACCTGGATGGGGAGCCCTTGTTGTGACTGACAGACAGATCAGCCAACCGAACCCTTTGGATCTTGGGGAAAGTCCCAGACTGCTTGCAGTTTCAGTTAGATATGAGTTGGGAAGTGAAGAAGTAACAGCTTGAGATAATTCGAGCAGCAATCCATAGTTGATTCACGTGGGAGAACTATGGAAAGGCCTGAGTTTGGCCTGCATGCTTGCCTGCTGTTCCTGAGAGGGAACTTGTGGTTTTTATTTTGGACTGAATCCGAATTTGGAGAGCGAATTAAGCCACTGAATTGTGACCAGGCTTTAACCGGAAGAACACTGAAAATTTGCTGAAAGCGATCGGCCTGTCAGGACTTCCAGCTACCTCTGAACTGCTGGATTGTGCAGAGACTCTGTAATTGTAACCAGAGAGCCATTTGCCTGGTACAGTGGAATTTCCTTACATGTGAATGTGCTGTGTGCTTATAGTGGGTCGTGATTTGGATCCCCACTGTGTGTCTGAACTGTGTTGCTTACTGGAGGCTGTATCCAGCTCCAAGGACTGAATCCGTATCCATTTCCATTTGCATGGGCCCTGCTACACTGGCCCAGCCAGAATACCTGTTATGAAGAGAAAGTCATCGACGAGAGACCGGCCTGGGGATCAGCCTCCTGCTCAATGCCTTGAACAGGAACGACACCTCAGTGATTTGTATGGGGCCTGCTTCTCCGGGTAATCCAGCTCAACAGCCTGCAGCCTCGATTTCATCCTGCCTGTGTCTAGTATTGGGTATCGTGAGTAAACATCAGGGTAGCTCCCTGCAACAACAGCTAAATCTAAAAGTGTTGTCATCTGACTGTCTTGTTGCTTTTTCTTTCATGAACTGAGCCCTCCGGTTCCAGATTACAAATAGTGTGTGTTGTGCATGTTGCTTTCTTCCCTCACAGGGCTCCAACCAGTTGCAACGTTCCTGGCTAGCCCACCATTTTCCTACCTGGGTACCCAGAGTGTGTGACTGTGTAGGGACTCTGAACTGCATGCATAACTGTCTGATTAATATAGCTTTTAAGCAAATCAACCTGATTACACCCCTCCCTTGTTCAAGTCCCCTGAATAAATCAGATTTAACTTTGTTTGTATTTAAACTGACTGTGGTTTCAGTTTGTGCCAAAAGTATTGCACTGTTGCTATTTGTTGTGCTTAGCCTTGTTTTAGAGGGGGTCCTCAGGGTCCCGCTAGAGGAACCAGCCCTGGTGGTAAGTGCAAACAGTATGGGTAATTGCCTGGTGACTAAGGGTCATTGTGAAAGTAATTATTGTCTATTGTTCAGGCCACTAGAAGGGAAAGAGGGGGGTTACAGTGTACTGGAGGGCTGTGCCCAGGTTAGCTTGACCACTAACAACCCTGACTTCTGGGTGAAGGCACCTGTTTCATTACCCAGGCCCCTTAACCTGCTACTAGCCAAGCAGGCAGGGCTAGTAGCCCTTGGGATAGTGCCACCTAGGGGTTACAGGTGTATCCTACAGTGGTTGCTAGACCCTGAATTGATAGGGGCATCGCGGCCGAGTGCTGGGTTAATCCCAACATAACCCACCACTACTGGAAAGCACAACAGTGGCGGGATCTCTGTGGCACCTTGGAAGCACATTTCTTTACAAATTGTGGCAGGGCCAGTTTTCCCAGTTGGGAAATGGTTAACTGCAGGGTTGAAACAGTTATTTTCTGTTAACAAAGAAGTTTTTTGTTGTTGTTTTTTCTCTCTAGTTTATCATCAGCTGCATCTCTGTCATGCAAAGTGTACTCTCCACTTGAATTGTATTTTCTATATGCTAAGCTCCCTCCTCCCACCCTGGATTTTTATATTACAAGTGGGGTTGGTTGGACTATCCTGGGGCCAGTATGAAGATGTTTGGCGAGATGGATTGCTATATGAGTATGGGGGACTTAAATATTATTTCCTATAATGTTAGGGGCATAAATAGTCCAATCAAGAGGTCTGAGCTCCTCCTAGAATTGGGGCGGCTGGGGGTGGATGTCACCCTACTACAGAAGACCCACCTGGATGACAGCAAAAGTAAAAAAAACTGTGTCGTAGATGGGTTGGGGAAGTATACTCTTCCTCCTCCTGTCGAGCCCACCCTCACTGTAGGGGAACAGCAACCCTGATACATAAATCCTGCCCACTACGAGTTCCTTCGGTACATCATGACCCCGAGGGATGTTGTATCCTAATATATGCAACTTATCTGGACACCCCATATATAATAGCCAGTATATATGCCCCCAATGAGCCCCAAAGAGGACAAAGAAGCCTCCTTATTCTTTAAAACTTTTTTTTACAGACACCCTTAATATGGCAGACCATCTCTGTATTGTGGGCAGATATTTTAATACTGTTCTCTCTCCTGCCCTGGATAAGACAGGGGGCACCCAGGCCACAGAGCAGGCCATGGCAAGTAAAACACTACTTCGTTTAAGCAGTATATTGGAACTCACCAAATTTTGGAGGGTGGTGAATGGGCAGCAGAAAGACTGCTCCCATTTCTCTGACCGACACCTCTGTTATTCTAGAATTGATTTTTTTTATCTCTCTGAGGAATGGTTATATACAGTTAAAAGTTGCCAAATTCTACCCCATACTATTTCAGACCATGCCCCAGTCAGATTGGTCCTGGCGCTCTCGCGCCCTTCTGAAACTCACACTGGAGACTTAATAAAGGGCTGTTGAATAATCAGCAGTTTAAAGACCTTGTTAGAGATACTGTCAGACTCTAAAGGACAATCCAGAAGGTACTACTTCCCATGCAGTCAGATGGGATGCCTTAAAAGGGGTACTCCGGGGGAGGGGTCATAATTAAATATGCCATGCAGGAGAAGAGATGCAGGGAGCAGAAGAGAAATGATTTAGAAGCTGAGTTATCAGGCTTGGAATTGCAGCACAAAATCTCCCTCAACCCTCAAGCGAAGAGGAACCTAGCTGACGCAGATGAAGGGCCTTGGAATCTTTGCTCTCTGCACAGCTTAAGGCCTCACATAGGAGACTTAAACAAAATTGCTATAAGGGTGGAAACAGGGCCAGCAAGTTACTTGTGGCCAATTTAAGACAGCAGCTAAAAAGTAGGATGATCCTTCAGCTTGAAGATCTAAGTAAGGAAGACATAAAGGTGTCCCGCCCCAGGGACATTACGCAGTTGTTTGCACAGCATTATCGATCCCTATACACCCAGAAACCAATCCCAGAACTAGACACTAAGCTCCCCACCTTCCTTAACACCCTTACCCTTAGCAGCTTATCACAGTCAGAGGCAGAACAACTAGATAGACCCATCACATAGCAAGAATTAAAAACCCAAATTGCCCTTTTGAAAAATAGCACGTCTCCAGGCCCTAATGGGTTCCCCTCTGAATGTCTCAAAAATGTTCAGTGATTCTCTTGTTACTTTGTTGTTGTCTGTATTCCATGAGATTATGGAGGGAGAGGATACTCCGGCCTCTTGGCAGACAGCCCATATCTCCGTTCTTCATAAAGAAGGGGAAAAAAAAAACTAAAATGCGAGTCCTATAGGCCCATCTTATTACTAAACATGGACTTAAAGTTGTTTACTGGCCTGCTGGCAGTGAGACTACCACAGCTTATGCCATCTTTAGCCCGTTCAGACCAGACAGATTTTATTTTGGGGCGTTATTTATCTGACAACATCCGTAGAGTATTGAATATTATTTCTTCCCAGGAATCGATGCCACAACTCCAACTAGCTACCTCCATGGATGTTGAAAAAGCATTTGATAGGGTTAATTGGCAGTTTCTAAAGGCAACCATGGAGCAAATTAAATCTGGCCCAAAATTTTTAGAAGTCATTACACAATTATACAAAAGCCCAAAGCCCTGGTAAGGGCGAATGGCATCAGTTCAGCATTTTTTCCACTGTCCAGGGGCACCAGGCAGGGGTGCCCTCTTTCTCCCCTATTGTTTGCCCAATGCTTGGAGCCTCTGGTGACCAAGATAAGGCAAAACCCTGAAATTTCGGGAATAATGTTGGGGAGCACAGAGCAGAAGGTCTCATTATATGCCGATGACTCCATTTTCTTTTTCTCCACCCGGAGTCCACAGTATCACTATTGTCCACAGAACTCCATACTTTTGGAGAACTCTCAGGATACAAAATGAATTTCTCCAAATCTGAGGCACTCGTTTTGAGTGGTAGAGTGCCACAGAAATGTAAAGACGTTTTCCCCTTTAAGTTAGCACCCAGGAACCAAATTTAGATATCTTGGAATTCAAATTTCAACTACCACCTCTAAACTATTTAGCATTTATTGTACTAAATTATGGGACACCATTGTGCAAGACATGGCCAGGTGGAAGCAACTTCCCCTCACCCTGGTGGGTCAAATTTCAGTTATAAAAATGAATGTATTATCCCAGCTTATTTTTTTATTTCAGTGTCTCCCCCTGAAACTCCTCCTATATTTCTGGAGCTAAATTTCAAAAGACACACAGGGATTTATATGGCTTTATAAGAAACCAAGAATAGCCAGAGGTATCTTGCATTTATCCAGAGAGGAAGGAGGCTAAGCATTACTAGACTTTCAGCTATACTACCTAGCTGCCCAAATGGGCCCCATACTTTAATGGGCCAAACAACGAATCTCATCCAGATGGTATAAGATGGAGGATGAAACTTCAGAGGATAACCTTCTTTTTACCCTGGCACTCACCCCAGTAACACCAGAATACCAAAGGCAAATAAGTGGGTAAAACATGCCCTATATAATCTTGCTAAAGTAAAAAAGTTGACTTTTACCCCAAGGGGGATAGGGCCCCTTATCTTTAATTCGGTAAGAGCCAGAGTTTTTCCCTCCTACCCTGGATGTGAGGTATGCCAGATGACAGGACGGGGGGGGGGGGGTTGTCCGCTTTACTCAATTTATAGAAAACAATCAGTGTATTTCTTTCCAGAGAGCCAAGGAAAAATCCCATTGGGGGAATGAGGAATTCTTGAGAATTATGCAAGTTAGGCATTTCATCAATTCCTTTGATAACAAGGTGGGCCTGATTAGACCTTACTCGGACTGGGAAAACTACCTGTATGGGTTAACAACAATCTCAGGCAAATACAAATATATCTCTAGCTTGTATAAGCTATTATTCAACGCCAAAGGCATTTTGGTGCAATTTCAGAAGAGAGCATGGAAGCAAGAAGTGCAAATTACCATACAAGAGACAGACTGGCAGAAAAGACTAAAACTGGGGGGATGGGTTACCTCCACTCCAGTGTGGTGGGAGTTTTATTGGAAAATATTAATAAGATATTTCAGAGTTCCCACCATCCCGAAACACTTTGGGTTGCCACATACAGACAGTTGCTGGAGACAGTGTGGGGGAGTGGGAGATCACTGGCACATTTTTGGGGCCTGCCCCTCCCTTACAACATTCTGGGCAGCCCTGCAAGAAGCTCTACAGGGTATTCAGGGTATTCTTATTCCCTTCCAATTTGAGGAATGGGTCCTGGGGATACCTATGGTGACACATCTTAAGGGAGATGCCCGCCGTGTGGGTCTGGTTCTATTGACAGTAGGCCTAAAGTGCAGTACAACAAGGTCGCTTAGCCCAGACCCACCGACAAAAAAAGATTGGATAGGGAGAGTAAAGAAAGTGGTCATAATGGAGGCCTTGACAGCAAAATTACAACTTCAGTCAGAAAAACACGTCCAAAGGTTGCAGAACTGGGAGGCCTGGCTTATAGCAGAGGGACATTAGCACTACTTAATACCTCTTCATGGCAGGGTGTAATTCTAAGAGAGAGTTAGGTATATTAATGTGATAAATCGGTGAGCCCTGGGTAGATGACGTCCTGAGGGAGAATACTAGTGTGCCTATAGATAGATACTGAACACCCAATATCCATATATAGTTGGAGGAGGAGAGGAGTGCAGCTTTTTAGTTTGGCATGTTGGCCCTTTTTAATTAGTTTACTGGTTGAACATATTAGAAATGGCATTAAGTTTTCACATTCACATTAATTGCACTCGTCTAAAAGGTTCAACAGATTGAATACACCAACTTCTACCTGGTAGTTTTATGTTTACTGGAAATGTATCCAGCCAAGCTTTATTAATTAAGTCACTGGACTAGGCAGTATAGACTAGAGGTTAGAGGAACGAGGTGTGAATGAGCTTAGTACATCCAGCAGACCAGACCTGAGTTTGATTCTCATAACCCCCGCTTGCATTCTGTGTGACTCTGAGCAAGTCACTTAACCGGCCAGTGCTCCCAGGTCACCCCTGAAAACAGGCACTTGTGCTTAGTGGGCCTTACCCAGTTACCAAAAGACTAAAATAAAAAAAACAAATAAATAAAACCATTAACTGTTGATGTCCATGACTTCTGTATTGATGATATGTTATGTAATGATCCTACACCAGCTTGTGATATTAACCTATGCAATAAAGCTGAGTTTCAAAAGGAAAAAAAATGATAAACTAAAAAAAGTCAGAAGTCCTTCAGGGTGCACATCATACTGGTATGTATGCTGTGCTATATCTCAGTCTTCTGCTGTTACCGTGTGTGGGGAAAACGATGGCTGACATTTAATGTTAAAATTCTATGAATGCACATGGCTATGAAACATAATGAGCACTGATTGACAGGAAATTGTTTTTAGCCATTGGTGGTGCTCTCTCAAGGCCATGACTACAATAAAGCCTCAGCCAATCAGGATGCAGGGATTTCCTTGCCCATTTTATATATGGAATGTTCTTATGGCCAGTGTTCTTATACATGGGCTCCACTGTATAACTGTTTCTGATTGATTGAAACTGCTGCTTCAGTGCTGCACATAGCTATTGCAATGTAATCAGCATTGTTAAGCCTGCACTCTGATTGTTTTAGTATGCATTGTGACATACCTTGCTTTCCAAGATAATATTATCTTGCTATGTTAAGTCAAGATGACACTTTTTATCTTGCTGTTTATCAGTACACACGTATTGTATAAACATTTGCTTGCACCACCTGTGAGGTTACCAGAAATCAAACAGCAGTCCTTATCTGCTGTCAACTTCTATGTTTCTATCAACATGAGATTAGAGGAAGGCCAATTGAGGGTTAAGGTCAGGAAGTTCTTTTTCACCGAGAGGGTAGTGGATGCATGGAACAGCCTACCTCAGGAAGTGGTGGATATGAATACAGTGCAGGGCTTCAAACAGGCATGGGATAGGCACAAGGGAGCAATACAGATGAATATGACTAGATAGGCCATTGACAGAGCAAAGGCCGATGGCACATTCATAAGGTAGAAAAAGAAATGGGCAGACTTGATGGGCCTTGTGGTCCTTATCTGCTGTTAACTTCTATGTTTCTATGTTTCAGCACTTCTGTAAATAAATCACGTATCACACAGGTTCCTCTTGTGTATCCTTTATTTATATATAATAACTGGTCAGCAATTTCTCTCAATGTACTGACCAGGCTGATATTTTCCATAACAACCAGCTGGTTGTTATGACATTCATGAGCCATGCCAGTCAAACTATGCAGCTGTCTCATTGGCCAACATTCTGTATGTGGGTAGGGCCAAACAGTCTCACAAACTGCTGGAGAAAAATTGCTGGTCTGTTATTGTAAAAAATAAAAGATGGAGAGGGTTTTTCATATGAGAATTTAATGCACATCCTCGTTGTGGGATGCTTTGATAAACCCCTCAGGCTTAGCCTTATAGGGCTTATGCAGCATCCACAACTCGATGTAATCATTAAATCAAACCATTCCCCATCCATTATTCTCTATTTATCATATATCTATCTATCTATCTATCTATCTATCTATCTATCTATCTATCTTATACATGGGTGAACAAGATGGTTCGGAGCCTACAGCACAAACCCTATCTGGAGAGACTAGATGAACTCAGCATGTACACACTGGAGGAGGGACGAGAGGAGATGGGCCATGAAAGAAACCTTTAAATACCTTAAGGGGATAAACAAGGTCAACACCGAGGGCTCATTTAACGTAAAGGGTGCAGGGGTAACAAGGGGGCATCATTCTAAAGTTGGAAGGGGGGATTTAAAAAAGATGCAAGCAGGTATTTCTTCACCAAAAGGGTGGCCTCAAGGGTGGCCTCAGGATGGAATAAGCTTCCAGAAGAGTTGGTTTCAGCCAAGACTGTGGGTGGATTCAAAAGCAGGTGGGATAGGCTTATTGGGAAAATCACGTTGAAGGCAGGGGATTGTGGAAGAGGAGAGAGGGGGAATTCTGGGATGGGAAAGAGGAGGGAGGGAGAAGCTCTACTGAAATATCATAACAGAGCTGCAGACTGGGTAGACCATAATAGCCTTTATCTGCTGGCAATTTCGTATGTTTGTATGCTTGTATATAGATTTCTGGTTTGAAACCCTGCTCTCTTACCTGCCCTTCCTCCTATCTCCCATCCCCTTTTCTTTCTACTCCCTATGCTCCAGGGGTCCTTGCACCGTCTCTCTTCTCCACCCTTAGTCTTCTGCTGGGTAATCAGCCTTTTCCTATTGCCTTCTATCCCTCTGGAACCTGCTCCCTTCCTTGCTCCATCTCTCCCCTTCCCCCTTCTTCACCTTCAGGCATCAGCTAAAACGTATTACCGCTCGTTCCTGCTGTTGTCATTCCCTTCCCTGATCCTTCCCCGATTTTATTGATCTGCTACAGCTGTTTTTACATGGGGAGTTGTTTCCATGGATTTCATGTCTATGTACTAGCGCTATGGTTTTGGAATAGTGCTATTTTATAAATAAATGTTGGTTGATTGATTCCCTGTTTTACTGTGATAAATTGTTTGCCTGATCCTATTTAATTGTTTCACTTTGTTAAACTGTACTTTGTTTTTGCCTTATTTTGTACCAGTCATTAATACTGTGCTTGCTTTGTTTTTGTATTTCCTTTCCCCAGTCCACCGGGTCACACCTGGAAATGAGCGTTGACTGGTTCCATGTCATAACAGCGATCGCAAAACAGCGATTGCTGTTACAGTGAGTGTACATCACCTAAAAGCAAAACGATGATGTACACTACCCGGTGAACCCAACAACAGCAACCACGGAACAACATTGTGCCCCCACAACAGGGGGCTTCACCCCTTCCACACTCCCCTAAATTAAGGTTCACAGCTCCGGGGTGGGGGGGTGCATGTTGGGGAGAGATAAAAACGGGGAATGCAAAAAAAATTAAGTTCCACACACCGAAAACAAAATAAAAAATAACATCCCTACCGAGCCCTGAACCTCCCTCATTGCAGGCCGCCACCCTCACCACCACACCAGAATGCCAGCTCGGCAGCACACCACCAAACTACAGTTCAGATACCTCTGCTTCCTGGCTGGACCCTCCTCTTCCTGTCCTTCACCCTGTTACTACTTCCCCCTTTTTTCCCCATACCTCGTCGCTATAACCCCGCTTGCGACCCTTTCAGGGTAGCTCAAATCACAAGTGCTCAAACTGAGTCACTCAAAAGCAAGTCGCTCACTTTGAGTCGCTATTATAATGTGCTACCGCCTTGACTCAGTGTGCCTCTCTCAGTTACCAATTTTCAGATAAACAAATAAATATATACACAACACTTAACACACCATTTGCCCTTAATCCTCAAAAATGTTGCAGCCCTGATGGCCTTGATCCCAAGCTCCTACTTCTCTCTGCTCCAGCTATTGCACTGCCAATTACCCAACTCTTAAATCTTTCTTTCTCCTCTGCAACTGTTCTGGATGTATGGAATCATGCTACAGACATTCCTATCCCTAAATGTGGTGATTCATCTTCTCCAGGCAACTATTATCCCATCTCGCTCCTTCCTACCCCTACTAAATTACAGGAACACCTTGTACTATCTCAGCATTCTATCTTGCTTGACTCCTCCTTCTTCTTCTTGACTCCCTTTCCATCTGGTTTTAGAAAATCCCACTGCATCTCCATTTCCCTACTGTGGCTTAGAGACTCCGTCCTTACTGCTATGGATCAGGGTCTGATCACGACTGCCATTTTTGTTAATCTTGCTAAAGCTTTAGACACTGTGTCACATCCCCTCCTTCCTCATAAGTTAAAAGCTGCAGGTCTTTCTGACTCTGTGGTTAACTGGTTCAGCTCTTATCTGGAGAGTAGATCACAGTCTGTCTGGATAAACTGCTCCATTTCATCACCTCTCTGGTATCCAGTGAAGACTGCGACTGCAGGATGGCGAAGCATGAAAACGGCAACTGAAACACAGCGCTGACACTTCTGGACGACCACCGGTTCCCTCCCATCCTTGACTTTGCCCTCCTCCCAGAGTTAGGATCTATAATAAGGGTGGGGTGGGGGGCAAGGCCCCCCACAAGAAAACAATTTGCCGATATGTGGTTGTGGTGTGGGTTTGACGCCGTTATCACATGTCGCCGTTCCACAGTCGCTATTATGACATGGAACCCACCTCTCCCTATCTGCTCACATGTTCCTCAAGGGTCTGTCCTGGGTCCTAATCTTTTTTCCATATTCTTGAATGACCTTCCCTCTGTCTGCTCCTATGCCTCCATTCATACAGTATGTTTGCTGATGATACAGCAATTTTTACATTTGTCTCTTCTTCTCAGGATTTTACTTTATAGCTTCAGCTGGGCTTCAACAATGTTCAGAGTTGGTTTAAGTCTTGACTTGATGGGCCACTGGTGTTCTTTTCTGCCGACAGCATTCTATGAAGTCTAACAAACTATCCCTAAATGCCTAAAAAATAAAGTCTCCCTGACTTTTGGTACTCATCAGAGACTTTCTAGACTTGCCTCTCTCCTTTCTTTCCACACCCTTGATGGTGCTGCGATTGAGGAAGTCTCCTCTTTTAAGTACCTCGGGGTCTGGCTTGATCCTCATCTTGATTTTCTGGTTCCTATTAATGTCATTCACCAAAAGCTTCACCCTAAGCTTGGTGCACTTTGTAGGAATAAAGTAACCATCCTGCTTTCCTACATGCGATGAGATTGTTTTAAAAATTATCCTCTCAAATTTTGATTATGATGATATAGTCTGTAGTGGAGCTCCCAAATCCACCCTTGCCAGCCTGGACCCTCTTTTTGATTCTTTTTATCATTTTACTTAAGGTTGTTCCCCATGTACTTGCCATCATTCACTTTATGCTGCTCTCTCTCTCTCTCTCTCCTCTCTTTTGATGCCAGGCGACCTTCCCACTGTGTCTCCTTTATATCTAAATTCAGGTTTGGTTCCCTTCCTTCCTACCTTACTTCTCTCTCTTATCCTCTCCCCCAGCTTCCTGCTATCCTTTACATAATATTGCTTCTCGTTCTCTGGCTATTTCTTCTAGGAAATCTACAGCTGGTCAGTCTGACTTCTCTTGTTACTTCCCTAAACTCTGGTCCTCCCTTCCCTTGTCTATTCATTCTGCCTCTGATGTCTCCTTAAAGTCCTTCCTACATAATTTTTTTTCTCCCTCTTGCAGCTGTTCTTGACCCTCTTCATTTACCCTCTCACTAGCATATTTTATCTGTTTTATGTAAAGTTTTATTTTCCTCATTCAAGTCATAGTACTGTATTATCTTTTTATTTATTCATTATACATCTTTTATGTGATAGTCCCCATCCCTTCCCCCAGGTTACATCTGGAAACAAGCTGTTCCCAGCTTTGTATGTCTTTCCTGGTGAAACGTTTTGAAATATATATATATATTAATTGCAAAAAGCGTTAGTGTAACCCCTTCCTGCCATCTGGGGCATACTTTTACAATCGCATTTGGTCCAGAACAGACAAGGGAGAGCACTCCTAAGCATTAAACATTTGAGACCTGTACACATCAGAAGAGTAGGGAAACAGTTGGTCTCCTACCTGCTCAGCATCTTTACAGCTGTGCACTTTACCTCCTCTTTCTCTCAGCATCTGATCTCCTCCCCAAAGCCATCCACTGGACTAGGACCTCCTTCTGCACCTCCAACCATCTCAGAAGTCCTTGTGGCACCAACCAGGCTGGTAATATTGCCACTGGAATGCAACTCATGGAAAAATTAATTAGACTGCAAATACAGGGGGAAAACTAGAATTTCATTTCATTTGCCCCCCCCCACAGTCAAATAATGCACAAACCACTATTTCCTCCCCAAACTGACTTTTATTTTACACCTGTACTGCAAATGATTCCAGCAACACAGGGGTCTCACACTTCCTTGATTAATAGGTAAAGCAGCTCCATGGGGCTATTAATTTTTAAGTTCATTGCGCGCAACCACAAGAAACATGTTGCGGCAGCTTTTACAAAAAGCAGGTTGTGGAGGCCCGGCACTGTTGTGGCCAATGTCCTCATAGCCTTTAAAGGCTTGGCCGTCTTTCTCCAATGCCGTGGCATGCTGTTGCTGACACTAGTTCAGCCAGCGTGCCATAACTTTCTAACATTTTAGCCGTTGAAATCAGGGGCCACCTCGTCATTGCAGCGTCATCAGCTGCAATGAGGAAGCGACTCCTCATTGCAGTGCTGTTGCTGATGGGGCCAGTCCCCATCAGCATGTCTCTCCCCACAATTTCTTGTGTGCGAGGGGTGCCCAATCCCCCTTGGCTTATCTTAACCCCCTTCTGTCTGCTGGCGGGGTGCCCAATCCCGTCGGCCTGATGTACCACCCCCTTTTGTTGTGTGCCGTTGGGAATGCCCAATCCCCATCGGCTGCAGCTGCCCCCAAAAGAGTCCGTTGTACGCTGGAAGCCCACCCCAGTGTGCCACATGCCCTGAAAGGGAAAAATGGTCCCGCAATATTTTTTTTTTGTCCTTGTAAACAAAAAACGGTCCCTCGCCTCTCCCTGCCCTCCTCCCACAACCTGCACACACCCACTGCACACCTTGCCCCCCACACACCCCGCACCCCATACTTACCTCCGGAGCTCATCGCGACAGTCTTCGGTGGACCGGGAACACATCTGCACTCTTCAAAGCCGACCGCGAACTGAGGAAATGCCGGCAAGCTGTATAATGGAATAAATAGGGTTTTTTAAATTTTTATGCATATCTCGAGCATTTTTGGGAATTTTGGCACCACATTTTCAACATGGGGTTTTTGGGACCCCTCCTCATGAATTCTGGCACTGTCATGGCGCTAATCGGTCCCGAAAAGTGATTTCACGGTCATTGCATGGAATCACCTTTCAGAACCAATTAATGAAACGACAGTGCCAGTGTTCATGAGGCAGACTCTGAAAAAGCCTATGTTGCAAATTTGGTGGAAAAAAACGCAAAAATGACTGTCTTATGAGTGTGCATTGCGCAGTTGTTATGCTCATAACTTCGTGACTTTGCAATATTTTCACGCCTCATTTTCAACATTGGCATTTTCCACACCTCCTTGTGAACAGTATAGCTGTCATTTTCCACATCGTGGCCAAAATGCGCTTTCGCACTTCCGGTGCAGAATAGTGTGGTCGGGGTGGGAAATCAGTGTTTGACACAGATTACAAAAATGACAGTGACACTGTTCATGAGCAGAGGTCCTAAAATGCCTATGTTGAAAATTTGGTGCTGATACTCCACTAAATGACTGTGTTATGAGTGTGCGTTGCGCAGTTTGCATGCACGCTCGTGAGTTTGCAAATTTATAATATTTTCACTCCAGATTTTCAACATTGCCATTGTTCTGCACCTCCTTATGAACAGTACAGCTGTCATTTTTCACATCCTGGCCGAAATGTGTTTCACACTACCGGCGCAGAATATCACGGTTGCTGTGGGAAATCTGTGTTCGGGACACATTATGAAAATGACAGTGACACTGTTCATTAGGAGAGGCCCTAAAATGGCTATGTTGAAAATTTGATGATGAAAGTCCATAAAATGAGAATGCTACGAGCGTGCGTTGCGCAGTTTCCACACACGCTCGTACCTTTGCAACTTTGCAATATTTTCACTCCAGATTTTTAACATTGCCATTTTTACACACTTTCTTATGAACAGTGTAGCTGTCATTTTCACATCCTGGCTGAGTGTGTTTTTTCCATCTTCTGGCGCACAATAAGCGCGGTATTATTGGGAAATCAGTGTTCGGGACACATTAAGAAAATCACACTGACACTGTTCATGAGCAGAGGTCCTAAAATGGCAATGTTGAAAATTTTGTGATGAAACTCCATAAAATGACTGTCACAAGTGTGTGTTGTGTAGTTTCCATGCACCCTTGTAACTTCACAAATTAGTAATATTTTCACGCCATATTCTCAACAGTGGCATTTTTCCACACCTCCTTATGAAAAGTACAGCTGTCATTTTTCACATCCTGGTCAAAATGTGTTTTCACGCTTCCGGAGCAGAATACCGCAGTCACTGTTGGAAATCATTGTTTGGGACATTTTAGGATCGAGTGGGGAGAGTGACCGAGCTCAACTGAGCTCTCTCAGGACTGTTGCAGATGTCTTTGTGGGCAAGAAAAGGCACCAACGCAGGCAGGAGCCCAGTACAAAAGGGCAGCCTGCAGCGCTGGGAGACGCAGAATGAGCAAGTGAGGGAGGGGGAATGTGCGAGGTCAACGGAGCTCTGTTGGGACTGCTGAAGATTTCTTTGTGGGCAGAAAAAGGCAGCAATGCATGCAGGGGCCCAGTACAAAAGGGCAGTAGCAGCAGTGGGACAAACAGAATGAGTGACTGAGAGAGAGGGGGAGTGAGCGAGCTCAACGGAGCTCTATTGTGACTGCTGCGGATTTCTTTGTGGGCAGAAAAGGGCAGCAACGCAAGCAGGTGCCCAGTAGAAAAGGGCAGGCTGCAGCACTGGCAGAAACGGAATGAGTGAGTGAGTGAGTGAGAGAGGGGGAGTGAGTAAGGTCAACGGAGCTCCGTCATGACTGCTGTAGATTTCTTTGTGGCCAGAAAAAGGTGCCAACAGAGGCAGGAGCCCAGTACAAAAGGGCAGCCTGCAGCGCCAGGACAAACAGAATGAGCGCATAAGATGAAGGAGTGAGCGACCTCAATGGAGCTCTGTCAGGACAGCTGCGGATTACTTTGTGGGCAGAAAAAGGTGCCAACACAACCAGGAGCCCAGTACAAAGGGCCAGCTTGCAGCGCCAGCAGAAACAGAATGAGCGAGTGAGGGGGGGAGTGAGCGAGCTCAACGGAGGTCTATTGTGACTGCTGTGGATTTCTTTGTGGGCAGAAAAAGTCAGCAATGCAGGCAGGAGCCCAGTACAAAAGGCCAGCCTGCAGCACCAGCAGAAACAAACAAGTGAGTGACAGATGGGGAGTGAGCAACCTCAAGGAAGCTGCGTCAGGACTGCTGCAAATCTCTTTGTGGGCAGAAAAAGCCGCCAGCACAGGCAGGATCCCAGTACAAAATGGCAGCCTGCAGCAGCGGGAGACGCAGAACGAGTGAGGGAGGGAGGGGGAGTGAGTGAGCTCAATGGAGCTGTGTCGGTACTGCTGCACATTTCTTTGTGGGCAGAAAAATGTGCCAACAGAGGCAGGAGCCCAGTACAAAAAGGCAGCCTGCAGTGCCGGGAGAAACAGAATGAGTGGTGAGACAAGAGGAGTGAGCGACCTCAACGGAGCTCTGTCAGGACAGCTGTGGATTTCTTTGTGGGCAGAAAAAGGTGCCATTGCAGGCAGGAACCCAGTACAAAAGGCCAGCCTGCAGCGCCGGGAGAAACACAACAAGTGAGTGAGAGAGGGGGAGTGAGTGAGCTCAACGGAGCTGTGTCGGGACTGCTGCAGATTTCTTTGTGGGCAGAAAAAGCCCCCAATGCAAGCAGCAGCCCAATACAAAAGGGCAGGCTGCAGCAGCGGGAGATGAGCCCAGTGCAAAAGGGCAGCCTGCAGTGGCGGGAGAAGCAGAACGAGTGAGTGAGAGAGGGGGAGTGAGTGAGCTCAATGGAGCTCTGTCAGGACTGCTGCAGATTTCTTTGTGGGAAGAAAAAGGTGCCAACAGAGGCAGGAGCCCAGTACAAAAGGGCAGCCTGCAGTGCCAGGAGAAACAGAATGAGTGCGTGAGACGAGGGAGTGAGCAACCTCAACAGAGCTCTGTCAGGACAGCTGTGGATTTCTTTGTGGGCAGAAAAAGGTGCCAATGCAGGCAGGAACCCAGTACAAAAGGGCAACCTGCAGCGCCGGGAGAAACACAACGAGCAAGTGAGAGAGGGGCAGTGAGTGAGCTCAATGGAGCTGTGTTGGGACTGCTGCAGATTTTGTTGTGGGCAGAAAAAAATCCCAACACAAGCAGGAGCCCAGTGCACAAGGGTAGGCTGCAACAGTGGGAGACGAGCCCAGTACAAAAGGTCAGGCTTCAGCAGCGGGAGACACAGAATGAGCGAGTGAGGGAGGGGGAGTGAGTGAGCTCAATGGAGCTCTGTTGGGACTGCTGCGGATTTCTTTGTGGGTAGAAAAAGACAGCAATGCAGGGGCCCAGTACAAAGGGCAGCCTGCAGCGGTGGGAGAAACAGAACAAAGCGACTGGGGGGCAAGCAAGCTCAGAGCTCTATCGGGACTGCTGCTGATTTCTTTGTGGGCGAAAAGGGCAGCAATGCAGGCAGGAGCCCCATTACAAAATGGCAGGCTGCAGCGCGGCAGAAGCAGGATGAGCGAGTGAGAGAGGGGTGAGCGAACTCAGCGGAGGTCTATTGTGACTGCTGCAGATTTCTTTGTGGGCAGAAAAAGGCAGCAGTGCACGCAGGGGCCCAGTACAAAAGGCCAGCCTGCAGCAGCGAGAGAAACAGAATGAGCAAGTGAGAGAGGGGGAGTGAGAGAGCTCAATGGAGCCCTATCGTAACTGCTGCAGATTTCTTTGTGGGCAGAAGAAGTCGGCAACGCAGGCAGGAGCCCAGTACAAAAGGCCAGCCTGCAGCGCCGGCAGAAATGGAATGAGCGAGTGAGAGAGAGGGAGTGAGTGAGCTCAATGGAGCTGTGTCGGGACTGCTGCAGATTTCTTTGTGGGCAGAAAAGGAAGCAATGCACGCAGGGGCCCAGTACAAAAGGGCAGCCTGCAACAATGGGAGATACAGAACGAGCAAGTGAGAGAAGGGGAGTGAGCGAACTCAACGGAGCCCTATCGTGACTGCAGCAGATTTCTTTGTGTGCAGAAGATGGCAATGCAGGCAGGAGCCCAGAACAAAAGAGCAGCCTGCAGCGCCAGCAGAAATGGAACGAGCGAGTGATAGAAGGCGAGTGAGCGAGCTCAACGGAGCTCAGTCAGGACTGCTGCCGATTTCTTTGTGGACAGAAAAAGGTGCCAACAAAGGCAGGAGTCCAGTACAAAAGGACAGCCTGCAGTGCCAGGACAAACAGAATGAGTGAGTGACACAGGGGGAGTGAGCGACCACAACGGAGCTCTATTGGGACAGCTGTGGATTTCTTTCCGGGCAGAAAAAGGTGCAAATGCAGGCAGGAGCCCAGTACAAAAGGGCAGCCTGCAGCGCTGGCAGAAACAGAATGAGTGAGTGAGAGAGGGGGAGTGATCAAGCTCAAAGGAGCTCTGTCAGGACTGCTGTAGATTTCTCTGTGGGCAGAAAAAGGCACCAACAGAGACAGGAGCCCCGTACAAAAGGGCAGCTTGCAGCACCAAGAGAAACAGAATGAGCGAGTCAGACAAGGGGAGTGAGCAACCTCAATGGAACTATATTGTGACTGCTGTGGATTTCTTTGTGGGCAGAAAAAGGTGGCAATGCAGGCAGGAGCCCAGTACAAAAGGTCAGCCAGCAGCACGAGCAGAAACAGAACGAGCGACTGAGAAAGGGGGAGTGAGCCACCTCAACGGACCTCTGTTGTGACTGCTGCAGATTTATTTGTGGACAGAAAAAGCTGCCTATGCAGGCAGGAGCCCAGTGTAAAACGGCAGCCTGCAGCACCGGGAGAAACAGAATGAGAGAGTGACAGGGGTGCAGTGAGCGCACTCAATGGACCAATGCAATCAACATTTGGCATTGACAAATGCTTGCTTGCAATACTGGCTGGACAAAGTAAGGCAGCAGAAACAAATGGATTCAAGCAGACACAAGCTAGGATTCTCCTCTGCCCACTATCTCTCTCAGGTGCCTTACCCAAGACTTACTTAAACTCAGATCCCTGCAATCTCCTGGCTTTTCTGGATCCGGTAAGCCATCCTTCTCTTTTCTTTCCCCAGGTCACTTTCAAACTGGCACTGGTTGTCCCCTCTTTTACTCTGGCATGGGAAAGTGAGTGGCCTTCCCCACCTGGACCCCTGGGCGATGGCTAAAGCCACAGGGGCATCCAGCAATTTTCCTGATGACCCAGGCCCTGACCCTCCTTCAGTGGCTGGCACTAAGGCAACACCTGCCATTGCCACTCGGCTCTACCTCCATATCTGCGTGATCACTCCATGAACCAAGCTCACTTCAGGGAGTCTGCTCAGGGGTCTCTGCCATGCCCACATCCCTGCTTCTCCTCCTGGGCTTGAATTAAGGTCCAATACAGGGGCTACCCTCCAAGGTCTGCCATTTTTGGCATGTGACCCGTCTGGACCTCAATGTAATGGCGCCTCAGGACCTGTCCCTCCAAACAGGCCCCTGTTTTGGGTGAAAGGCTCTCCGACTCCCTCAACCCCCAGGCCACCCTGCCACACCAGGTATGAGGGCAACCACTGACACTGGCTCCCCTCCTGAGAGGGCCCTGCCACTGCCCTCCCAGCCCTGGCGACCTGGGAAATACACATGCACGGGCTTCTGTTAGCACCCTTTGCAAACATTGTGAGAGGCCTTTCGGCACCATGCAATTCTGCTTAAAGTTGGACCAGCATAACATTCTGTGGTGATTTGCATATGTAGCCCATGATGCTTTGCATTGTGGGGGCATGTGTTATTTTGTATTTTCTTGAAACTTGGCTTCCCAGCCAAATGCCCTTTGGGGTAACCCTTGCCTCAGTGTTTGCACACAGAGGTTCTTTGTCTTGTTGAAAGATATAACTATTTTCCAGAAATCATTTGGAGTGACTGAGAAAATGTAGTTTGCCTAACCTGTCTTCATTTCAGCACAAACTGTTTCAGTGTAGCTCTTTCATTTTGGTCCTGAACTGCTGAAATGGACCAATCAATGGGGAGGGGTTCCTTAAAATAGAGCCTGTGGACGAATCGGAACTTGGACTCTCAATTCTGAGCCAGCCACAAGGGGATTGTATGGGCAGTGACTCTGGGAAATGTAGTTTTGACCTTGGCGCCTTTTTTCACCAACAGAGGGAGTCTCATTGTGAGTGACAGTCGAACCAGCAAACAGAATGGTGTGGAGCTAAAGGAAATGCCCTGCTCTGTGACTGGAAAGATCAGATCAGTTGTGGCAGTGAAGAGAGAAGGAGCTCTGTGCTTCTGCGGTGTACAGTTTCACGCAGGAAGCGCATGTGAGGCCCTGAGGTTCGGCCTGCAGCCGTTGTAAGTGCCAGTTCGGACTGAATCCGATTTGTGAGGAGAAAGAAGGAAGTCTGAAGAGTGGAAACCAGGCTCACCCTGTAGAAGACTGGAGAAATTGCTGAATCGCGCTCGGTCTGTCAGGAACTGAAGCTACTGTGTGTGCTACCGGGTATTTTGCAGTAATTGTGATCGGGATCTAGGAGCAGCCTGCCTGGTATAGTACTTTCCCTTTACATATGAATGTATAGTGAGCGCTGTGGGGAATCGCTATTTCCAATCCCTGTGCTGTGTTTGAAGCTGGAAGCAAACCCCAACTTGTCTCAGACTAAATCCGTTTGCTATCTACTGCAGTGGGGTTCAGTCACAAGGACCTTGTCTCCATGCCCTGTTGTTCTGGCAACCCAGAAGAACATCCACCATCCGGTTCTCAGCTTGGGTATTGTGAGTACAAATCAGGGTATTCCCCTGCAGCCTGTTTTCAAGCCCCCCCAACCTGGGTACCCAGAGTGTGACTTTTCAGACCCTGTATGTGTGTACAGTACTGTGATTTAATTCTGCCAATTAACCTGATTGCCCCCTCCCATGTTACTGTCCCCTAAATAAATCAGATTTGTTGTTATACTATACTGTCTGTGGTGTTGGTACTTATGGAAACAGTATTGTATTTTGCTGTGTATGTTGTTTAACCTTATTTTACAGGGGGTCCTCAGAGACGTGCTGCAGAATCAGTCTCGAGGGTAAGTGGTACTTTATGAGTGAACAGTGTGTATACGTGGAGTATTGGGGCTGTAACTCCTGTGTACTGTGTGAGCCACTAGAGGGAATAAAAGGGGGTCTCAGTGTCCCAGAGGGCTGTGACCAAGCTAGTGTAACCACTACAAACCCTGACCTCTGGGTGGAGGCACCAGCCATAGAGCCTAGACCCCCTCAACCTGTCAGTAGTCAAGCAGGCAAGGGTAGTAGCCCTTGGGACAGTGCCACCTGGGGGTTACATTTCTTTTAAATAGTAATTTCAATCACTTTTCACAATGATGAGACATTTCGCAAAAATGTTCCTTAAGCATTTTCTAACAGCAATAATGAGGTAGAAACTATTTAGTCATTCCCACAAACACCTCCCACCAAATTTTAAAATAAGTTTCACTGTGTACAACCCCAGACCACTCACTCTCACATTCACCCACACATCCTCTCACCAACCTTTCCAAACATATTTTACCATGATCATAAACATTAACAGTATGAAACTTTTTTTTTTCCCAAATTTAAGAGCTTGATTTTATGAAACTAAATACAGTCACCACATCAGCTCCATGGAGCAATTGTCCTGGCACAGTCCACAAGTCTCAGACCAAGAGGCCTAGGTTGCAGGCCCCCACCTGGAGGAAAATAAAAAATGCTGGATCTGGCTTAGTGGTCACTTCTCCAAAGGAATCCTGGTCCAAAAGGTAGTACTTGGTCCAAGTCCCAGTTAAGTTTTGGACCATAGCAAAATGCTTGAATAAAGTTAATCCAGCCCAGGTCCCTGTGTGGCATATCGCCCATGCCTGCTGAAACAACTGTTGAAGTGGGGCACCTCCTCCTCCTCCTCCTGGATGGTTCTTCAACCGCTCCACCTGCTCCTTGAAAATCCAGTCCTCCCGCATCTCCTCAATAATGTCCCAAATTCGTTCAGGCACATATGGATAATTCAAATTGGGATACTCCACCTGTAGCCTCCTATGGACATACCTTTTGGCCTGGCTCCATTCAGGCAGGTCCCTCACGCTGGTTCTCCTGGCTTGTCCCATTGGTAGCCATATCCCCATCGCTATTTTAAATTCAACGGGTCATTTGGGTTCAACCCATCCATCCGGGTCTGGAGGATCTTATCCTAGACCGGGAGCTGTGGGGTATCATCTCTAAAGGTGATAACTGCGCAGTGGCAAGGCCTAGGAATTGCCCTGACCACCATATGGTCCTGGAACTAGAACTGGCAGCCAACACACTTTTCTTCATCCAGCTCCCTTAACTCTTTTGGGGCACCAACCCTCCCTCCAGCTGACACTGGTGCAAGCACGGGCTCGGTGCCACTCTCCAAGGGTTTATTTTTTAACTTGGCTCCCCAGACAGACTCTGATTTGCTGGATAAAGCCTGTGAGCTACCACCAGACAGGGGCTGTGGTGAGGGTTCCCCAGGCCCTGAAGGATCCCCAGTCGGTTGTCTGAGGCCCCTGCCCCTCCCTCTGCCAGTGGGATAGCCGGTAGCCGGTGGCAGAGAGCTGGGCAGATGGCTGTGCTCCCCATCACCTTTGTCTCTCTCTGGTACACTTGCACCCTCCTCTACAGCCTCCACTATCTCATCCGGGGATTCACTTCAAGTTTCATCCACCTGGACATGGGTGCTCTCTCCCAGGGACAGTCTCTTAAACCCCTCTGAATCCCCACTGGCTGGTGACTATGGTATAAACAAGCTGGCGGTAAAATTGGGAGCATACATTCCACTACACGGGACTAGTGGACTGCCTATACAATAAGAGCATATAGGAAACCTGGTTACTGCCTCCACCATGAATCCACACCTCACACAGCATTCATGTCCATTGCATTTTCTCCCCCAGCTTTCCAGAGCCAGGAGAGCAGTGAGGCAGGAACTGTATCCAGGGGTTACATAGAAACTTAGATGTTGACGGCAGATAAGGACTGCAAGGCCCATCCAGTCTACCCATTTCTTCTTCTACCTTATGAATGTGCTATCGACCTTTGCTCTGTCAATGGCCTACCTATTCATACTCATCTGTATTGCTCCCTTATGCCTATCCCATGCATGTTTGAAGCTCTGCATTGTATTCATATCCACCACTTCCTGAGGTAGGCCATTCCATGCATCCACCACCCTTTCTGTGAAAAAAGAACTTCCTCACATTACCCCTTAATCGGCCTCTCACTAATCTCATGCTGTGTCCTCTTGTCCTGCTATTTTTCTTATATTGAAACATGTTAGACTCTTTCACCTTGTTAATGCTCTTAAGGTATTTGAATGTTTCTATCATATCACCTCTCTCCTTCCTTTGCTCTAGGGTATACATATTGAGCTCCGTTAATCTGTCCTCGTATGTTTTCTGATGCAGTCCCTGCACCATTTTGGTTGCCTTTCTCTGGACTGTCTCCCGAGGTGTCACTTTAGGTCTCTCTGCCTCTCCCTCTGCTACCACTTGCTGCTAATCCATGGCGGATGCCTGTGCTTGATTCCCCTTCCCTGTTCTCACACTCACAATAAGCTCAAAGTTCTTTTACTCCAAATATGCGCAGCCCAGTTCACTTGCCTGCTCTGAAAAGGTGCTCAGGAAAATAGTATTTTTTTTGCTTTCCTCTCGCTATCGATATTTCTTCTGCCACTGCTGGTCTCACTCCCTCAGCTCCACTCGCTCTGATTGCTCTACGATGGCACCTCTGCTTGCAACTGATATAGCTCCCTCTCTCCCATCCTCCAATCATAACCCTGCCTGAGAGACACGTGACCAGCAAATCATGTGCGCACATCACACCGGCAGGCCAGGCCTAATGCCTGTTCCAGGCCTACCTCAACAACAACTTTGTACTGCGCCACAGGGCCCAACCAGGCTGAGAAGCCTGACACTGCTGCAGACCACAAGGCAGGCTCAGGGTCCAGTGGCAATTTTGAGGTTTGGGGAACATCCCGGATAAGCCCCCACAATGTAACACCCCATATTTACTGCCTCGCCTAGGGGCATACTTTTACGATCTCAGTTGGTCCGAGCAGAAAAGGGGAGAGCACTCCTAAGCGCTAACATTCGAGACCTGTGCACATCAGAACAGTAGGGAACCAGTTGGTCCCCTACCCGCTCGGTATCTTCACAGCTGTGCACTTTACCTCCTCTCTTTCTCTGCATCTGATCTCCTCCCCGAAGCTGTCCACTGGACCGGGACCTCCCTCTGCACCTCCAGCTGTCTCAGAAGCCCTCGCCGCCCCAACCAGGCTAGATGGAAACTGCCACTGGAATGTAACTCATGGAAAAATTGATTAGAGCGTAAATGCAGGGGGAACAGTAGAAATTCATTTCATTTGCCTCCCCCCACAGTCAAATAATGCACAAACCACTGTTTCCTCCCCAAACTGGCTTTTACTTTACACCTGTACTGCAAATGATTCCAGCTATACAGGGGTCACACACTTCCTTGAAAAACAGATGAAGCAGCTCCATGAAGCTATTGACTTTTTTACAGTACTGGCTGGACAAACTAAGGCAGCAGAAACTGATGGATTCAGGCAGACACAAGCTAGGATTCTCCTCTGCCCATTATCTCTCTCAGGTGTTCTTCCTGAGACTTACTTGAACTCAGATCCCTGCAATCTCCTGGCTTTTCTGGATCCCGTAAGCCATCCTTCTCTTTTCTTTCCTCGGATCACTTTCAAACTGGCACTGGTCATCTGCCCTCTTACTTTGGTGCGGGAAAGTGAGTGGCCTTCCCCACCTGGACCCCTGGGTACTGGCCCAAGCCACAGGGGCATCCAAGAATTTTTCTGATGATCCAGGCCCCATCCCTCCTTCAGCGGTTGTCACTAAGGTAACACCTGCCACTGTCACTCAGCTCTACCTCTCTCTATACCAGCCTTACCACACCATGGCCTCAACTTACTCCATGGATTCCATTGGTCTTATTTCCTCGGGGGTCCCTGCCATGCCCACATCCCAGCTTCTTCTCCTGGGTTTGAATTAGGCTCCAGCACGGGGGCTACCCTCCAAGGTCTACCATTTTTAGCCTGTGACCTTCCCGGACCTCAATGTACCGGTGCCCCAGGACCCATCTTTCCAAATAGGCCCCCTGTTTTGGGTGAAAGGCTCCCCCAGCTCCCTCGACCCCCCCTCAGACTGGCTCCCCAGCTCCCTCGACCCCCACCAGGCTGTCCTGCCACACCAGGTATGAGGGGAACCACTGCCACTGGTTCCCCTCCTGGGAGGGCCCTGACACTGCCATTCCAGCCCTGGCAACCTGGGAAATACACCCTTGGGCTTCCTAAGGGCTCCTACACTCTCTGGGCTTGCTAGAGCCTCCTACTACCCTAGCCTCCAATAATGCAGGACCTGGCTGCTGTGTCCCCATGGAGCTCCATACCCTCACTCCTCATCAACCCCACGGCGCATAGAAAAACCATCCTGACTGCACTCTTTTGGGGGGTTTCCCCACTGGCCCTCCTGGACTGCCGAGCTGCTCCCTTTCTTGCCCACCTTATCTGCTCCTATCTCTACTCTTCCTGCTCCCCCCCCGGCCCAGGCCTAATACCCCGTCTGGAAAAGCCCCAATACTGCCTGTCATTCCCCTTATATACTCTCTAATCCCACTCTCTGCTGCCACCTTGAGGCGTCCAAAGCAATATCCCCAGAGCAATATCCCCATCAGCAGATTCTATAAGACTGCAAGCACTTTAACAATTTCATTTACTTTGAGAGGCAATGAGAGGACCTCGTTTGATTACTGTTTCACACACTGAGTTACTGGTGTAGCAGTGGGAGTGCTGCACTATCTGGCATTACTTTGGAACAGGGGGTGGTGAGAGCTCCCTCTTTCATTGCAAAGTTGAGAGGTTGTAGTGAGATTTTTAGTTCTGGTGCAGTGGGAGTGCACCAGATTATTAAGTGCTTGAACATATTTCTAACTAATTTACATTATCTACTAGCCACTTCTGGTGGTGTGAGGACTGTTGTGGACTGAAATTTTAAATTTTCTTGCATTACTGTGTAACCCCTAGGTGGCACTATCCCAAGGGCTACTACCCCTGCCTGCTTAACTACTAACAGGTTGAGGGGCCTAGGTCCAATGGCGAGTGCCTCCACCCAGAGGTCAGGGATTGCAGTAGTTAAACTAACTTGGTCACAGCCCTCTGGGACACTGTAACCCCTCCTTTCTTCTCACTAGTGGCCCACACAATGCATTAGGAATATCTTCACAATGTACAATTACCACCAGGACTGGCTCCGTCGACTGGACCCCAGGGACCCCCTGCAAAACAAGATGATACAGTGCAAAAACCATAGTACAATACTTTAACATAAACGAATACCTCAGCCAGTGTAACTTTGCTGAAACCAACAGATCTGGTTTATTTAAGGAGCTATAACAAGGAAGCGGGAAATCAGGTTAATTAGGTTAAACACATTAATAATCACAGTACTGTGCGCATATTCATAGTCCCAAATTGTCACTTTCACTGGGTACCCAGGATGGGGATGGGGGCTAGCCAGGATCGGTTGCAGCTGGTTGGGGCCCTGTGATGGAAAAACACTGGCACAATACCCAAATTGTAATCCGGAGCTGGTTGGCTCAGTTCGTGAAGAAATGAAAAAAAACAACAATTAGATGACACACTTGCAATTCGATAAACAGATGGCAGAGCTACCCTGCTTTGTACTCCTAAACCCAATGCTGGGAACTGGATGGAAGGCAGACTGTCCTGGATTGCCAGGAGGAGCAGACCATGTGGACAAGGTCCTTGTGACTGGACCCCACTGCAATTTAGAGCAAATGGATGTAGTCTGGATTAAGCTGGGGTTTACTTCCAGCTTCATGCACTCTATTCACTGTACATGGGATTTGAAACGCGATTCCCCACAAGCACTACACATATTTATATGTAAAAGGAAAGTACTATACCAGGCAGGCTGCTTCTATATCCCGATCGCAATTACTGCACAGTACCCAGGAGAACACACAGCAGATTCAGTTCCTGACAGACTGAGCGCAATTCAGCAATTTCTCCAGTCTTCTACAGGGTGAACCTGGTTTCTACTCTTCAGATCTCTTTGATTCTCTTTACAGGTCGGTTTCAGTCCAAACAGGCACTTGCACAAACTGCAGACCGAAACTTAGGGCCTTTCACGAGATTCCCGCACTAAAACTACACACCGAAGAAGCACACAGCTCCCTGTCTCTTCTCAGCCCAAACTGATCTGATCTTTCCAGTAGACAGAGCTGGACATTTCCTTTGAGTTCCTCCCAGTTCAGTTGGCTGGTTTGGCTGTCACTCACAGTAAACTCCCCCTGCTGGTGGAAAAAAGGCGCCGAAGTCAAAACTACATTTCCCAGAGTCATTGCTCTTACAATCCCCTTACAGCAGGCTCCAGAGGAGAGTCCAAGTTCTGATTCGCCCAGAGCAGGCTCCATTTTAAAGGATCCCCACCATGATTGGTCCAATTCAGCAGTTCAGAACCAACATGAGGGAGCTACTCTGCACTGTCCTTGCTACAAGAAAGCAGGTTAAAGTAAACTGCATTTTCATTATTACTCTAACAGGTTACAAGCAAACAATTACATCTTTGAAGAGTGCTCCCCTCCTTCTGCCCACTTAGTGATGGCAGACACGGAGCGATTTGGTAGTAGCTCGAGCGGGACTCAAGCAGGAAAATACACAGTCCCCCCATACAAACTAATTATGTCTAAAAGCAGACAGCTCTTAAAGAGACAGTACCAGAGGCTCTAAAAGCACTCACAGATAAACAGCTTAAACGCCATTCAGGCTTGAAGCAATCAAGCAAGCTCCTGGAAGACTTTTGGAACTCCCATTTCATGGGGGGGGGGGGGTTACAACTGTTTTGCATATATAACAACCATATTTAGTTCTCTATTGATAGCTTGGCATGAATTAATGCGTTATCTTATTTGTTTAGAATTTCATTTTTTTGGTTAGTTGTTTAACCAGGAGTAACACACTAAGCTGAAAGCTTTTTTACAGGAGTGATCTGGGAGCACAGGGAAGTTAAGTTAAGTGACTTGCTCAGGGTCACACAGTATGCAAGTGGAAGCTATGGGATTCAAACCCAGGTCTGGTCTGCTGGATGTCACCAGATTTGCAGCTGAGAGCCTTAAACCACTGAGCTATTTTATTTTTACCAATTATTTTACCAGGTGAGACACACTAAGCTGAAAGCTTGTTTGCAGGTGCAACCTGGGAGCACAAGGAAGTTAAGTGACTTGCTCAGGGGTCACACAGTATGCACCTAGGGGGCTGTGGGATTCAAACCCAGGTCTCCAGATTTGCAGCTCAGAGCCTTAACCCACTGCACCATACTGCCTCCCTTTTTGGGAGAGGTGTGTGAAAGAAGTGTGATTGTGTAATACAGAAGGTGTTCTGTTGTGGGTGGTAAGGGCATAGTATTTGAGGAGTTTGATTTATTGAGTGGGTTGTTTTTGTTTTAAGAAATGTCTTCGGGTTTGGGGCCAGTAAGGTGCAGCTACTCAGGTGATGACCTCTGGGGCCTTTTGTCCCTTCGAGCTTCCAGTACTGTCGTAGGAAGCCTCCTTTAGATGTAGGGCTTTAGGGATAGCTTGGAGTTGGGGGGGCCTGCGGGTTGTCTTCCGAGTGACTGTCGGAGTGTCTGGGATTCGGGTGGTGAGGTCAAGGAGACCCTCTGGGGCAAAATGGGGGCTTGAACGGGGGTTTGCCTTGTCTGGTCCCCATACCCAATGGCTCCACCTTACAGTGTGGGCAGATGACTGGTCCAGCTGCCTCACCTCATCCTGCTCGGGTTGTGATGTGCAATGCCAGATCGATAAGGAACAAGACGGCTATAATGGCAGACTTGATATCCTCTGTCAATCTGGCTTGCATCACCGGAGACCTGGCTGGATGAAAATGCCACCCCAATCTTGGAGGCAGTAATGCCAGCTGGATACTCCGTGATACACAGCCCGAGGAAGGATCATAGGGGTGGGGGGGTGACCATTTGTTTTAAATCTAGCCAGAACCTCACGGTGCTGCCTATGGGTCCTATAAGGTCCTCTGAGTGTGTGGCTGCCCGAGGGGGTGTGGGTGTGGGCTTTAGTGTCATCCTGCTCTATCGCCCCCCCCCCCCCAGGGAGCGATGGGGATTTTTTGCGAGAGGTCGAGAAGCTCATCGTGGGCCTGGTATTGGAGTGCCCCAGGTGGTTGATCATGGGGGATTCCAATGCCTGGGTCGACAGGGGGCTATCAAAATTTGGGATAGACTTTTTCGGGAGCATGGGGGCACTGGACCTGACACAAAAGTTAATGACAGCGATGCACTTGGGCAGCCACACACTGGATTTGTTTTTTTCTTCTGGATTGGATATTGTGGACCTTAGTGTAGGTCCAGTGGTTTGGTCAGATCATAGTACCGTGGGGTTCATGTTTTGGGCCCCCCCAGATGGTTCTGCCCCTATGGAGATGGTCTAGTACCGGTCGTTAAGGGAAGTATCCCCAGAGGACCTTTTTGGTGGTGCTGGACCTATTGGGTGCTGGGGCAGCTTGTACGATTGGGTCAGAGGAGGCAGTAGCAGTCTATAATGGGGTGCTTGGTGCAGCCTTTGACTCAATCGCACCCTTGCGTGTCCGACCCCTGGCTACTCATTGGAGATCTCCCTGGTATGATGAGAATCTCTGAGGTTTAAAGACTAGGGGCCGAGAGTTAGAAAGGCATTGGAGGAGATCTGGTCTGGTGGGGGACAAACTGGCCCTGAGATCACATTATATGGACTATCAAGGGGCAATTTCCCATAAAAAGGTGGAGTTTCTGTCTAGGGAAATTGCTACAGTGAGAAACAGACCAGCTCAACTCAGCTGTTCCACACAGTGGACAGGTTTTTACATCCTGCCTGTCTGTGTGTTGGAGGGGTAGGTTCGAGCACAAGGTTCGAGGAGCTGGCTTTGTTTTTTGCTGATAAGGTGTCCTCCATCAGGGCTGAGGTCTCATTGAACATCTCTCGAAAGGGCTGCAGGGTCTGGCCTGAGTTGAGTCAGAGCACTCCTCATGTGTGGGATGAGTTTGAGCTGATTGGGGTTGGGGAGGTGGTAGAGATAATCTATAAGCTGCGGCTGACCTATTGTGACTTGGACCCAACCCCAACTCGCCATTTGGTGGACTGTTTGGACCTGATTGGTCCTGTGATTGCTGGGGCAGTCTGGAGTTCATTTAGGAGTGGGATCTTTCCTTTAGCCTTGAAAGAGGCTTTGGTTAGACCTCTTTTGGAAAAAAACATCTTTGGACCCGGACTGCCTCAGCAACTACAGACCTGTTTCGAACCTCCCATTTTTAGGCAAGGTTGTAGAAAAGGTGGTGGCTATTCAGCTGGAGAGACATCTTGCTGGTTCCTCTGCCTATGAGCCTTTCCAGTCTGGGTTCCAAGCGGGGCATAGTAGAGAGATGGCCCTGGTGAGAGTGCTTAATGATCTCCTCATGGCGAGGGATAGAAGGGACCATACCATCTTGATCCTTCTAGAACTCTGTGGCATTTGACTCCGTGGACTATGAGGTGTTACTTGACCAACTGCAGTTTTGGTGTGGCCTATCCGGAAATGTCATTAACTGGTTCAGGTCACACATGACAGACAGAGTGCAGAGGGTGACCATGGGAATTTTCTCATCAAATACGAAGCCTCTACGCTGTGGTGTTCCGCAGGGGTCAGTCTTGTCACCTCTGTTGTTCACAGTGTATATGTTGCCACTGGGGGACATTATCCAGTGGTACAGGCTGGGTTTTTACTGCTATACAGACGATACCCAGCTGTAACTGTCCTGGCTCCCAATAGCCAGGTTTCAGACTCTGTATTCAACAGCTGCCTTGAGGAAATCCAGACATGGATGACTCACAATTGGTTTAAACTTAACCCAGACAAGACTGAGGTACTGGTGGTAGAGCTGGGTCGTCAGGGTAGGGGGGGCATGACATTACTCCCTGACCTTGTGTTGGGGGTGTGCCTTTAGCCCCCTCTAGGCAGATGAAGAATTTGGGAGTAATCCTGGATGGCAGCCTGACACTTGATGCACAGGTGTTGGCCGTGGTGAGAAGTGGGTTTTATTATCTCAGGAATATTGCCTGAATTCATGCCCTGATCCCGCATGATGACCTGCCTTCACTGGTACATGCTTTCATCACTTCCAGGTTGGACTAATGCAATGCCCTGTACCTAGGGATATCTGGAGGCAGCCTTGGCAGACTGCAGCTGGTGCAGAACGCGGTGACGAGATTATTAATGGGGGCAAAAAGATGTGAACATATCACCCCGGTGTTCCGCGAACTGCACTGGCTGCCAGTCTGGTGGAGGGTTGTCTTCAAGATAGGGCTGTTGACCTATAAGACCCTGCACAAGAGGGGCCCAGTCTATCTGCAAGAGCTCCTTGTGCCTTACTGCCCGACCCGGGCTCTCCGTTCTGCTGGGGGTGGCCTCCTTAGAGTTCCCAGGGTCAGGCTATGGCATTCGGGTGATACAACATTTGTGGCAGCTGTGCCTACCCTGTGGAACTCCCTGCCTGGTGATCTTAGGGAGGCCCCCTCAGTGGAAGCCTTTAAGAAGGGCCTCAAGACATATTTATTCAATCAAGCTTTTAACTGAAGGTGTTTTAAAATAATAGTATCTTTGTAAAAGCTAGTTAAGCTGCTGCTTTCAGTTGTATTTTGTATGTTGTTGTTTTAAATTTATTGTATTTTTAAAATGTTTTTGTATGATATGTGTGTTTATATTGTACAGTGCCCAGAGTCTTCAGAGATGGGCGCTAAATAAATAAAATATCTATCTATCTATCTATCTATCTATCTATCTATCTATCTAAACTCATTTCCTATCTTGGGGGGTTAGGATGGGGAAAGAGATGCCTAAAAGTGGGAATATAAGCCCCTCATTTACAGGGGGCTTACATATGCACTAGTTAGGTTAAAGCAACAAAAGTAGGGAAATGTGGTTAGGGTTCCCAACCCTAACACCCCACCACTGGCCTGCAGGCAGCAATAGCAGCAGCAACAGGAAAAACCATTACAGTTTCATCTCTCCTGCATCTTTGCAAATCAGGCATGGGGCGTGCTTTGCGGTTGTCAACCTTAATGCTCACCCCATTCCATCAGTAAATAAGCTGAGTTATAAAATGGGAAGGGAAAATCCTTCATTTTGATTGGTTATTACTTGTGCATCAAATGTGTTTGATGTACAGGTAATAAAAAGTTCAAAAAAACAGTACCACAGGACAAAAAAATCACTGTGCCAATAGAACACTAACTTTCTGAAACACCACCATTGTTCCCCCTTTTGAGCGAGGAAGTCAGACTTCAGTAAAAGCCCTCCAGCAGGCGTATTTCATTCTTTTTTATTAGAAAATGTCAGCCCATGAGCGATCAACGCATGAGGAAGTCTGGGCAGTGCAGAGCCGGCAGGAGGCTTTCATAAAAGCCTGACGAGCCGGAGCATGGGACTTTTCCTTTTTTCTCCGTCATGACGGCACAATGTAGAGGATTCATCCCCACACCAAAAGCCCTTCATGAGCATAAGTAAAGTTACAGACTGCTTACCCAGTTGTAGTTTGTCACGGTTTAAATAAAAAAAAAATGTAGCTGGCATTGCATCTCTCTCTGTCTCCACTTCTCCACCTGCCCACCCGCTACGTAATCGGTTGCTGTTTAAATCAGTCACAGTTTAAAGAAAAATAAATAGCTGACATTACGGCTGGTATCCCGTCTAAAGGGCGAATGAGATTGAGCTACTCAAATATGAGTGACTTAATCTCAATGCCTATTTTGTGGGCTACCCTGAAAGGGTAACAATGACCGAAAAGGAAGCCGGCAAGGGCAACGAGGTCCACATTGCTGAGGATGGAAGAGGAGATAAGGAATGTGGGAGGCACAGCTATGGAAGGTTGCTGAGCTGGCTATGTAGCATAGTGGTAAGGGTGGTTGGCTACAGTTGGGATGGTGCAGGGTTTGGTCCTGGGAAAGTGCAAGTGTTTTTTGTTATGCGTAGCTTTTTTTTACAAGTCCTCCCCCATGCACCCCCACGGAGTTGAGAATCTTTAGTTGGGGGGTAAATAGAGATCTGTGTCAGTGCCATTAATTTTACTGCAAGTGTACATGCACTTGCATCATGATGTGCATGCTGAAAGCTGAATTTTAGCTTAGCGCTGCCATCTGCATTTGAAACCCCACACCAGCAATGCTGTGATGTCACTCAGTACACTTGTGTAATGATGCACATGCCCAGGTGGTGCTTACATGGTGGCAACTGTCACCCACCCTTGCCGGAGGACAACAGTTTCATTCTTCCTCCCCTCAGCTGGCCCCTACAAGCTGAGTTCATTCCCAAATTTGGGTCACCATCATTATAACCACTACCGCTGCACCAAAGAGTCAGCATAAGTTTCAGACTTTTCTGATGCATTTTCTTGTTTTTCATGCACAAAGGCTTTTCTTGTTTTTCCCACTTTTGTGACCACTGAGGCTCATGAAACAATAAGTCTAACTTCATGAAAGAAGTTTCTGGCTCACAAAAGTGGCATATATGATTTTTGCAAAATTGCAATCATGAAAAATTCGTGAAAAAGGAACTACACTTGATAGAAAATGGAATTATTTGCTTAATGATTTAAAATTTACATATTTTTCAGTAAAGCCACCAATGGAAGAATTATCCTCTGACATTTGACGTTTTACTAGAGGGTGGGGGAGCAGGATTATGGTTACATTTCTAACCTAGCAGACACGACAGCTGTACCCCCCCAAAATAAAAGGTCCTCTACCTCACACTGGAAATCTTTGAGAATCAGCAAAATTGACTGTAATATTCACACACAAAAAAGAGATATGCTACAAGTCTGGTTTGTAACAGGGATGGAGATTCACAGCTTGTCAACAGTTACAAACCTTAATATGACAACTCTGTCCCTGTTACAAACAGAACTGAACTCGGGAGGGGACTTTTAAGCTAATTTTTCAAATGCAAGCAAGACATAAATAGCTTTCTGCAGCTTAAACATGTTAGGAAATTGTTGTAGCGGTGTATAGTTCTTGAGTTTAATAACATTTTTTCAATATACATAACGTTTCATTTTTTTTTTTTACAGAACCAGCCACCCCCCCCCCCATACACACACACACACAGCAAGCCAATGGTCATTTTGAAACCAAGGATACTTTGTTGCAACCACTGAAAAAATGCTCCTAAAATGAGCCTCAAATATTATAATAATTGGACAAAAAAGGGGAAGCACTAAAAGTATTGTTGGCAACGGGGACGTATATTGATAACATGTCTCCAGTTACAAACCTTAACAAGAAAAATATGTCCCTGTTACAAACAGGATTGCACTGGGGAGGGAGCTTTTAAAATAACTTTTGGACATTAAAGTAAGGTTGAAAAGATGAATGGACTTTAAACTCACTGCTAGATCATAGGGAGGCAGTACAGCACAGTGGTTTAAGGCTCTAAGCTGCAAATCTGGTAACATCCAGCAGACCATACCTGGGTTTGAATCTCACAGCTTCCACTTGTGTACTGTGTGATCATGAGCAAGTCATTTAACTTCCCTGTGCTCCCAGGTTGCACCTGTAAAAGGGCTTTTAGCTTAGTTCCTGGTTAAACAACTAAAAAAAAAAAAGATCATAGCAGCACTGCATCTTTACAGTGCTTACACCACTAAACATTCATTTTCCATACTTTGCCCAGGACAATTATTGCCACTTTTGCCATTTTTATCATAAGATGCAATTTTCTGACTTTATATTATTTATTTCAATGGCAGTTATTAATTACTTTGAAATAAATAATATAATGATGAGTTGTACTACAAAAAAAATGCCCAGTGTTTATATCCCATTGTAACAGGGCCAGATACTGCCACTGATGTCCCTGTTACAAACAGGATTGCCTTTTAAATTCAAATCCTTGCATTCAAGCCTGCTAGTGTTGGCTGAATTGGCAGAATGGGCTGAACATGAACATCCCTAGTTCAAGAATAGAGCCTTAAACAACCTCATTCTGTAAAAATAACTATACTGCCCAAGAATGTGCTGCAATTTAAATAAAAAGCGTACCTCAATGTAAATGATCCTGTACGTAACAACTCTTAAATTCATGAGACTGAGAACCTATTACTGTTGCTACCGAGGACAAAATAGCCCGGGTTCACGTGCAAACACAGTTGAAGAGCTTCAGGGTCTGCGGATGATTGGCAACAGATAATCCAATCCTTTCTCCTGCACTGATCACGCTCCCAGGGCATGAAAGGGAACTGTTACATACAGGAATGGGGGAGGGATGGAATTAGAGATGCTCAATTAGAAAATGGGACTGCTCGGGAAGCTTGCAGCTCTAGGGGAAACAAAAAGCAACAATCTTCCAGTAAGCCCTTGCTTTTTTGTGAGCAGGCATCGGAACACCGAAATGTAACTGACTAGGAGGAATTTGCATTGCAATCACGTGTGTAACCAAGGGGGATGGAGTAGGTTACATGCGCGATTGCCATTTTTGGTGGCATTTAAATCAAAAAATAAAGGCAGCAAACTGACAAATACACATTACGTTTGAAGTGTGTGTCTTGCCAGTCTACACACAGTCTTTAGTGTTTGGCAGTGCAGGCTGAATGACAGAAATAGTGTGCACAATACACACTGCATTTAAATGTCCCACTCGGAGCATGAAAAAATGAGGGACATTTATGCAATTTTTTAAAATAAAACAGATTGGCTAGTGTTGCCACTCCAAGGTTATAAATCCTATCTAAGCTTGTTATATTCACGGTGCAGTGTAGTTTTTCAGACTGGAATTGTTAGATTATGTGAATTAATGGCATGTAAAGAGGATATGTCATAAATGTACCCATTTAGTGTGGACAGACCCTTTTAAGGTTTGGCGCCTAAATGGACCTGGAGGGGGAGCCCTTGCTATGACAGACAGTTCCCTCAGCCAACCAAACCTCTTGGATCTCAGAGGAAATCCCCAGAACTGCCTGCAGCAGAGTGAGTTGTGAGCTGGAGTTTGGAGAGTGACCTGTTCAAGTCATCGAGCAGCTGCTCCTGCTTAGGAGCACAAAAGAATCATCAGGAAGGCTGCGCTGGCCTGCCTGTCACATCTTCCAGTAAGAAATCCGGTGAATGTGAAAGTTAGACTTATATCTAATTCCTTTGTTTGAGATCTGAAACCTGAAGAGAAAGAGAGTGATCATTGCCTGAATTTGGGACTGAAGATGTGCTCCAGAAGCGATCGGCCTGCCAGGTACTGAAGTGAGTCCACAGACTAAGAGGTTTGTGCAGAACGTCTGCTAAATTGCAACTGGACTTTACCCGAACTGTGACTAAGAATTGTGTTGCTTATAAGTGCACTGAAAGTGCTGTGTGGGTTGCAATTTGGTTCCCCACCTTCAAGTGTGTTATGCTAGCTGGAAGCTGCTCCAGCACTCGCATGGACTAAATACGAACTGCCTGCTCTGGTCTGGGCCCTGCCATCTCGGCCTAGACTGCTGCTCCCATCACAGAGACATTTGCAACGAAAGACCCACTCGGGGATTCGGCTCCCTGCTCTATACCATCTAACAGGTAGCGACCACCACGGTGAGTTATGTGGGCCCTGCTTCTCCTGGCAAACCAGAACCAAACAGGGTAGCTCCCTGCAACAAAGCTTTAATTATTGTGTGTCATCTGATTTATTTGTTTGGGTTTATTGCAACATTCTTACACCAGGAGTCCTTTAGCATCAGTAACTTTTTTTCACTTAGCTGGCTAGGTGCAACTGCCCAGGAGGTATGCTTTTAAGAGATATTTAAATGAGTGTAGGGCCAAGCCAATCAAAAGACAGGAGGGGGATGTGAGCTGAGTGAGAGCTGTTGAATGCTTCAGAATTTTTTCTCAGCTGGACTGAGCAATATTGCCTCTGAGGTGTTTCCCAACTTTCCTTGTTGACAGCCTCCTAATGCTTATCTGGGTAAAGTTTTCCTCATAAATGTGCTGAGTGAAAGTTTTACTTTTTCATTAGTGCTGCACAAATTTTTTATTTTTAGTGCGACAACGCTATTTTGACTTTATTTTTACCGTGACTATTTTGTTTAAAGCCTAATTTTATTGCGGGTGCTTATTTTCAACGGTTTCCTTCATTTATGAGGCAAATTCTTGTGGGAAACGTCGAATTATGGACAGTTTCCTTGTTTTTTACCTCAGACCTCACCAGGTTTAATGTGAGGCACCTGCAGTAGATTTCAAATTTAAATAGTGCCTGGGGTTTTTTCTCTCTAGATTTGCAATTACAAGGAAACCTTTTTTGTTATATTACTGGACCTTGGTATCATCTGTGTCAGGACTGTCCATAAGGGTCCGGCAGCGACCAGTGCACAGTTGAGTATTACTGGATTTCTATTAAGATTGGCACTGGTATAGATCTCAGTTTTACAACCAAAAAAAAAAAGGCATTAGTAATAGACAGAGTTTATTAACTGGGGCAGGACTGGCCAATGGCATTTTCACAGAAACCTGTCCTCAGTTCGTAGGTCCAGAACTGGTTTACTTTGCTTAAATTGGCAAACATAGCAGACAAACCTTTGATTATTATGGCTGAGGATAAATCAAAGGCTTCCGATGAGGGGCCATTCAAAAGTACTAATACCAAAAGCAGACGTGCTGAGGAACACTCCAGATCCCAGCCAAAAAATAAAACTTCCAAAGATGAAGTTCCTCACAAATTGAAAAATAATAAGAGTGACGAAAACAGGAAGCTTGATCAAGCCTCTGATGAAGTGACTATAAAGAAAGTCTGTCAAGACAGATATGCTCCCGTTGCTCCTGGGAAAGCCAATAGTGAGACAACAGGCAGTTTAAAGCATACAGAAACAACAAAACACTTACAAACTGTGCAGGTTCTTCCATCAGTGCAAGTGCATCAGTGCAAGATATGGAAAAAGCATGGCGACTGTTTCAGACCCTTCAAAAGATGAATCCTCGATTTACTGGGGCTGGCAAGCACTCTTCCACAGTTCTCTCTTCTGCAGACTGTGAGGGTGATGCAGATGATGATCAATTTTATGATGCTCTTGACGTGGATTTTGAGGGTCTTGAGCCCCAGGAGTCCCCGGACCCTCACCTTCGGGATCCCCCGGGTGACCACGAGGATCCTTCCTCTGTGTTTACATTTATACAAAATATGCTGGATACCCTGGACCTCCCTATGCAGGAGCCTAACCAGGATGTCGATGAAGATGAAGATTATAAGGAGATGAAGGGTCTTTCATCCTCAAAGACCCTGGTCGTCCCTATCTATAATGCATTTAGAGAAAATACCATGAAGGTACTTCAACACCCCATTTCAGTACTAGGGGTTGATAAGCAGCTTGAAAGAAAATATAAATTGTCTAAAAATGGTACCGCATTCCTGTCTGCACACCCTAGCCACGAAAGTATAGTGTAGCAGGTAGCTTGTGAGAAAGCTGGAGTCTCCATGTTGCACTCTCCCCCTGACAGGAATTCCAAGAAAATTGACTTTATAGCAAAGAAAATGTACACCACAGCTTCCCTGCTTCTCAGGCTTTCTTCTTACATAGCATTCATAGCCAAATATCAGAAAGCCGTTTGGAAATCTGTCCAGGCTGTCGCCCGCAACGGATCAGATTCTATGGGCAGAAGCTGGTGGATATGTCAAAAACTGCCCTAGAAGCTACTGTGTACCAATTCCACATAGCAGATGACAATAATGATGCAGCCTCTCGAGCGATGGCCCATGCCATCTCTCTGAGACGCCTCGCCTGGCTTAGAACAACCAGTCTGACCACAAACACTCAGAACAAGGCCATGGATTTTCCCTGTGATCAAAATATGTTGTTTGATTACAGAACCACTGACTACATGAAAAAAGTCGATGAGTACAAGGCCTCCTGGCAGAGCCCCTCATCCGAGCCTAAACCCGCCACCCCTCAGAGATCCTGTCCCAGGGGTGGTAGGGGCAGAAGTTTTGTTCCAAGGCCTTACAATCCCTATCCCCAAACTGACTTTAGCCAGTACAGGGGGTCTTTCAGAGGCAGGGCAGAAGGGGGCAAAGAAGTGTCACCTCTACCCAGCCATCTGCCTCTCAGTCTAAGTCCTGATGTGAGCGTCCAGGTCACCTCCGCGTTTCCAGTTGGAGGCAGACTCTCTCACTATCTTCAGCACTGGTCCCTCATCACATCGGACAAGTGGATGCTGGAGATAGTGGAGAAGGGTCTGTCATTACAGTTCAAGCAGCTGCCAGACCTCAAGCATAACAGGTGTCAAGACCTCTGTCCCCAACACAGATGCTGCTGTTGGAAATGGAGGTACAAAACCTTCTGGCTTCACGAGCAGTGGAGAGGGTGTCCACCCATGAGAAGAGCAAGGGCCTCTACTCCAGGTATTTTCTGACACAAATGAAAACTGGGGAGTGACGACCTATCTTAGAGCTCAGACATTTAAACAAACATCTGAAAAAACCCAAATTCAAAATCGTCAGTCTGTCACTGGTCATACAGACCTTACAGCAGGGAGACTGGCTATCCTCCCTCGACTTAAAGGACACCTACTTCCACATACCCATAAGGAGATGTCACAGGAAGTTTCTCAGGTTCAAACTTCCTTTGGGTCACTATCAGTTCACCGCAATGCCCTTCAGCCTGTCCTCGGCCCCAAGAGTCTTTACCAAGTGTCTCGCAGTGGTAGCAGCACATCTCAGGAGACTGGGTGTCGCTCTCTACCCCTATCTGGATGACTGGCTCATAGTAGGAAAGTCTTCTTGCCAGGTCAAGGAATCTCTTTTCCTCACAGAACGCACTCTGGAGTCTCTGGGTTTCCTGGTAAATATAAAGAAATCTCAGCCGGAACCCACCCAACTGCTTACCTTCATAGGGGCCCAGCTGGACACTCAGAAGGGATATGCTTTCCTCCCACAGGAAATAATTCAGAGTTTCCTTTCAGTGGCAGATTCTTTCACCCAGGGACAGCCAAGACCAGCCAGACATTTCCTCAAACTTCTGGGACATATGGCCTGTATGACTGCAGTAGTCCCAGGGGTCAGGTACAGGATGAGACTCCTGCAAGCCTACCTCAGAGCTCACTGGTCTCAGAGAAGCAACACATTTTCAGAATTGATACCTGTGTTGGAGTAGTTCCTCCAAAACTTGCTGGGGTGGAAGAACCCTTCAAATTTGCAGGCAGGGGTTCCCTTTCAAGCTCCTCTTCCCACAAAGGTGATCACCACAGATGCCTCTTTTGGACTGGGGAGCTCATTTAGACAGTGCTTCAGTAAGTGGCAACTGGACTCAGAGCAGTCTTACTAGATCTCAAAGCTTTCGCTCCCAGTATAGAAGGGCAGGCGGTTCAAATTCGAACGAACAACACCACTGCAATGTTCTGTATAAACAAGCAGGGTGGTACCAGATCAGGAATACTCTATTTGGAAGCTCTGAAGCTATGGTCTCTAGCATTCTCCCTGGGAGTCAGCCTCTCAGCTATTCACCTCCCAGGCAAACTCAATACTCTGGCAGATGCCCTAAGCCGCATCAGTCAAGGTCAGAGCGAATGGACACTGAACAAGCAAGTACTAGCCACAGTGTTCAGGCGGTGGGGCACACCAGACACGGATCTGTTTGCCTCTCCTCTCAATTTTCAGCTTCCTCAGCACTGTTGCAGGCCCCCAGTTCCAGGAACACTTCCTCTGGATGCCCTGATCCTGGACTGCTCAGGGAGGTTCCTATATGCATTTCCTCCCTTTCCCCTGATAGTCAGGGTTTTGCTGAAACTCAGACAGCAGCCTGCATCAATGATCCTAGTTGCTCCGGACTGGCCCAGGCAAGCCTGGTACCCTCTCCTTCTCTCAATGTCCTGCAACAGGCCCATTCGCCTCCCTCTAACTCGCTCCCTGCTGACCCTTCCTCAGACAGGAGTGCAGTACCCAGACATACACTCTCTTCACCTCAAGGTCTGGTTCTTGAGGAGTTAAGAGTTTTCATCCTCACAGTACTCTGAACAGGTCCTTAAGATACTGAGGATGGCTAAAAAACGCAGCGAAATGGAAAAGGTTTTCTCTCTGGTGCAAGAGCAAAAAGGTCAAACCCCTATCAGCTTCAGACCCTCAGCTGCTAGACTACCTGGTACACCTACAGGCGTCGGGCTTGAAACCATCTTCACTCAAGCTACACCTGGCGGCAATTTCAGCCTACCTTTTGGTGGGAAAGAAGAAAACAGTTTTTTCCCACAACATTTTTAAACAGTTTTTCAAAGCCCTCTTGCACATCCAATCTCCAACCAGGGAAATTGTTCCTCCTTGGAGCCTGAACCTTTGCATAGATGGGCTCATAAATCCACCTTTCAAACCTATTTCCACGGCCCACATCAGGTTTGTAACTTGGAAGACTGTCTTTCTGGTAGCCATTAAGTCTGCCAAGAGGATTTCAGAGCTACAGACCCTGTGCACTGAGCCGAATTACATCATCCCTCACAATGATAAAGTTGAGCTCAGGACAAATAGGAAATTTCTGCCAAAGGTGGTTTCAGAGTTTCGCTTGAACCAGTCCATTACTCTGCCTGTCTTCTTTACTGAGCCATCCACTCCTGGCGAGCAAAAGCTTCACAGCTTGGATGTCAAAAGAGCCATCTTTCACTACCTAGAGCATACTGGACAGTCCAGAGGCTCTTCCACTCAGTTGTTCCTCACCTACAGGGATGTAGGCAGAGGAACACCAGCTACCAAGAGAACTATTTCTCATTGGTTGGTCTCTTGTATTAGATTCTGCTATGAGAAAGCTGGTCAGAAACCTCCAGTGGGGCTCAGTGCCCATTCCATCAGGGGCACTGTAGCAGCAAGGGACATTCCTCTACAGGATGTCTGCAAAGCAGCTACCTGGAAATCTGTGCATACCTTCATGAAACACTACAGTTTGGATGTGCAGACCAGATCTGATGCCAAATTTGGCAGAGCTTTTCTGCAGAGCCTCTTTCCTAAGTAGGTTCTCTGCCCGCCTCCCACTTGGTACTGCGGAGTAGTCTGCAAAAAAGTTACTGATGCTAAAGGACTCCTGGGGTAAGAAGAAAAAATTATTCACTGCAGTTATCTTCTTTCTTCCAAGGGGTCCTTTAGCATCAGTAAGCTCCACCCATCCTCCCAGGTTCACCTGTTGGAGAAGAGCTCTTATGTCACCTTTTACCAAATTTGGAGTTTCTTACTGATGAGTTTTTAGCTCGTGTTGCTGTTGTTTCTATTTCCACTTTTGTGGACATTTGCATGTTTTTTGAATCCTGTTGATTCTTTTTCAGGGCATTTGCCCTCGTTTTTCCTTGAAAAAATTCTGAAGCATTCAACAACTCTCACTCAGCTCACACCCCCCTCCTGTCTTTTGATTGGTTTGGCCTACACTCATTTAAATATCTCTTAAAAGCACACCTCAGGGGCAGTTGCACCTAGCCAGCTAAGTGCAAAGAAGTTACTGATGCTAAAGGACCCCTTGTAAGAAAGAAGATTACCGCGGTGAGTAATTTTTTCAACTGAGCCATCTGTCTCCAGATTAGAAATTCTGGGTTGATGTGCATGCTAATTGTTTTCTTTCCTAAGGACCCCAACAACAGCTGCAACACCAGCCTACCCTGAGATTCGCTTCAGGCTAGCCTGCTTAACAACGGAGTACCCAGGGCTGTGTGACTGTATACAAGGGACTCACTGTGCATGCATGTTCAGCCTGAATTAATTAGATCTGTCAATCATCCTCTAGGTTCATGCCTCACCCCTGTTCACTTCCCCCTGAATAAATCAGATTTTGTTCTTTTTACATTTAACCTGGCTAGTGTGTACCTTTTTGGTGGGGGTATTGTACTGCCACTGAACTGTTGCATTACAGGTCTTACTTTACAGGGGGTCTCCACGGCAGCTGCAGAGGATCCAGCCCTGGTGGTAAGTGCAAGGGTTGTGAGCAAGTCATTATTGCCATGTGGTACATGTGAATGTTTTGCTGCTATACTGTTTAGGCCACTAGAGGGGTTGGTGGGGGGTTATAACATCCCAGAGGGCTATATCAACAACAGTTACGCTACCCCAGAATCATTCCTCCAGGTGGAGGCACCCGTTAAATGAGCCAAGGCCCCTCAACCTGCACCTAGGCACGCAGGCAGGGGTAGTAGCCATAAGGATAGCGCCACCTAGGGGTTACACTAGTGACACCACTGACTACCCTTTTTAACAAATCCTGGGAGGATAGTGTGGTGTCTGAGGACTGGAGGAAGGCAGATGTGATTCCCCTTCACAAAAGTGGGAGCATGGCAGAGGCAGGAAACTACAGACCTGTTAGTTTGACCTCAGTGGAAGGGAAAATTATGGAATCACTTCTGAAAGAATAGTTGAGTACCTAGAGGCCAACGGGGCACAGGACCCAGGGCAGCATGGATTCATAGCGGGAAGGTCATGTCACACAAATCTAATAGATTTCTTTGACTGGGTGACCAAAGTAATAGACCAGGGAGGGGCTGTGGACATGGCCTACCTAGACTTTAGCAAGGCATGTGACACAGTCCCACACAAAAGATTAATGAACAAATTAGCCAGCCTAGTAGTGGGTCCCAGGGTGGTAGCCTGGGTAAAAAATTGGCTGGACAACAGGATGCAGAAGGTAATAGTAAACGGAGTCCACTCCAAAGAAAGGGGGGTTAATAGTACCACAGGGTTCAGTACTGGGGCCGGTGCTCTTTAATGTCATTATAAGTGACCTTGCAGAGGGACTGCAAGGAAAAGTATGCCTCTTTGCAGATGACACAAAGATCTGTAACAGAGTTGATACACAAGGGGGGGAGATGAGAAGGGACTTGGCAAGGTTGGAGGAATGGTCAAAAGTATGGCAACTTAGATTCAATGCAAAGAAGTGCAAAGTAATGCACCTGGGAAACAAAAACCCAGTTGAAGAGTACCCTGGATTTCTGTTGCACAGATACAGTATCTTCTTTTACACACATCTCCACTCCTCCTCCCCTTTTCTCCACCCAGTCTCTTCGGAACAGCGCGCAACCTGATATGGTGACATCCCAGTGACCAAGTAGGTTCTGCAGTGTTATAGTAGGTAGGGAAAATGGGCAGACTAGGTTGGCCAAGCTGTCCTTATCTGCTGTCAATTTGTATGTTTCTATGTCCAGCCCAAAACTAAAGAATCAGTCAGTGCTTTATAACTGTTGAACTCAAGCTCAGCTCTGACATAAGCAGTAGGTACAGATCTATTCAGAAGTAAGGAAGACTTAAAAAGTTGAATCGCACATTTTCCAACTCTTAAGACTTTGTAGGGAGCCAAGAATTATGCACCATAAGAACTTGTGGGTTTAATTTAGAAGATATGACTTGCACCAGTGGTTTAATACTGCTCCCCCCATATTTATAAATAAACTTTTTTAACCCCCAAAGTGTTTTATTTTTACCTGTGCATTCACAATTTATCTGGAGCATTACCTTAACCATTTATTTCCCTTGCACTTACCCCCTATTTTGTATAATTGTTGACAATGTTATGTACAGTGTCTTTGAACTGTCAAATCTTTGTCTATGCTACTGCACTGTGTTATGTTCCATACCTTATCCTGGCTTCAGTTTGTTGTTACCTAATTGTACTGCTTGTACTGCTTGTTGTCGCCTGATTTATCCTTTGTATTCACTGTTGTTTTTCCACTCATTGTATGTAACCTCCCAGGTTGTGCCTGAAAGCTTTGCTATCTAACGCACCTACCCGGTCAACAAAAACAAAACAATTGGGCCCATTCATGAAGCCCAGGCTGCAGATGAGGAGTGCATAATTAATGTGTGTAACAGTATGCCATGCATACTATGCCATGGTGGCAGTCATGAAAAATAGTGCGCCCTGCTTAGGGAGGGCAGACACGTAGCTATGCACCACGCAGAGTACGCGCATGCCTGGGGGCATAGCAGTGTAGTTGTGTGCATGCAGCACTGTACACACATGTACAACCTGCACTATGTCATCCAAGCATGTGGACTAGGATGGGCAGCAGTATGTGGGGTGGAGGGCAGCTGTAAACCCCAGGCACATCACACAGGCATTCAAGGTGCACCAGAGAATGGCTGGCATGCACAGCCCCATGGGCACAGCACAGGGTGGATGCCACTGTGAGGACAGAACACAGGATGACACCCTGCAGGCCTCCCAGTGGTGGACACAGCTTACACTGGCACCAGGGAATGTGCAGGACATCAGACACATCACTATAATGGAATAAACAGATATGGAAGAAGACACCCACAGAATGGCACGCCATCTGTTGGAAAGCATAGGGGATTGCCACAGATGGTGCCATGGACACAGAGGTGCCAGCACCCTATGGGCATTGGTGGCCATCCACCGCCTTACCCATGCACCTGGACAGTGATCCTGGAAAGCATGGCAGGGTGGCAGATGGGAAACCATGGATACAGGTGCCCCCTGTGACAGGGTTGAATAAGGCTCTGCCTCCTTTGCTATGCAGAAAGAGTTTAAACACAAGGATTTGTTCTATCCTCTTGTTTTCTGTTTGTCGTCTGTCTGGTTGCGCTACTAAATTTTCTTGTGAGACCTAGGAACTGATCACTGAATGGTTTTGCAATTCTTCACCTCTTGCTATCTCTCTGCCCTCACTTGCTGTTCTGTCTTTTCTTCCCCCTTGCATATCTGCCTTTATAAAAAAAATATATGTAAATCTCTGTGTAAAACTGTATGTGAAACTGGAATCCATTGTTTAAAACTGTATATACAGTAGTTATACTGTTGAAATGTTTAGAAAAAGCTATTTGGAACTCAAGGAGTTAAACTGAGATGCTGGTGTGCACACTTTACGGAGCTGTCAACAAGGGGTCAATTGTGGGTCATTATGTTCTTTTTGCTGCACCTGTAAGAACATTGGAAACTGACAAGAACATTCTGTGAAAACACAATGTGTCCCAAATGAGCTCCCTGCAAAGACTGGTTATAAAAAGAGCAGCAATGTTTTGCAAGATAGAGACTGAGACTGGAAATTGAGAAGAAGCACTCAGAAGGAGGATTTTGTTTTCTCTGCTTGTACTGCCTTTGTAAATAATTATACTGAATAATTTTTATTTTGCTGTTACTGAGAAAAATCAAATGCTATTTGCTAATTTTTAAACAGCTCCTGGTTTTCCTGTGCTTCCTGACCTGCGCCTTGACGACAGATTGTGTTAGAAGTGAGATTTACGCCATGTGTACCCTAAACCCAGAGTTTTGTGCATGGGTACTAGACCTAGTACCAGGGAGGCATATCAGAAAGGTATGGATTCTCCATCAGCAAGTCCAGGAGTCATTACCAGAAGAATGGCAGTGAAACTAGAAGCAGAAACTAAAGTCCAAACTGAGACTGTTAGCCAGCACCAGAGATGGAAAAAGAACAGGCAGTGACAGAACCTGAAAGCCTGACTGCCTTTTTCCAATGGTGAAACATAGAAACATAGACTTTGACAGCAGATAAGGGCCGCTTAGCCCACCCAGTCTGTCCACTTCCCTACCTAGAGGATAAGCTGCAGATACTAGTTAACCAACAGCCTACTTCCTCCTACCCCCCACTATTTATTTATTTATTAGCTTTTGGTAACCGGGTATGTGCAAAGGCAACAAACCTGCCCATTTTCAGGCACGACCCCGGAGAGTACAAAATGACAACAGTAGATGTACAGCAAAGACAACAATTTGGCACATAAGGAAGATAACTGTCAGGGCGACAATATGACAGAGAAATTAATATACACACACAGATAATAGTGAAACAAATAACGCAATTTAGAATAGGATACATGATGTTATATTACGCTGGTAATAATCAAAAACCTAGCTAGGGGTGAGAGAAAAACTGTGTAAATAAATGCACAAGGAGACAAAATATAAGCTTTTAAACAAATAATTGCCTTATGTCTGTCCCTTGCATTCTTGAATTCCCTCACTGTTTTTGACCCCACGACTTTCTCAGGGAGGCCATTCCAGGATCCCATCACCCTCTCTGTGAAAAAATACTTCCTCACATTGCCCCTGAGCCCTCCCTCCTCTATTTTCAAATTGTGCCCCCTTGTTCTTGCACATCTCTTTTCCTTTTTTTTTCCAGTTTATCCTTTTATTCAAAGATTTTTGTAGCAATACAATCAATCTTCCTTATACAAAAAGGATAATGCATATATAAAAGTACAGCAAGAATTAGGACATATAAAAGGAGAATTAAGAGTACCGTGTATCATCCAACCTTAACATATAAGAGTACTGCATATAAGTCAGGTGTAATGATTCTGAATAGGTTACTAAGAATATTGGTACGCTGAAGGTGAACAAAAAGTTGGAAGTAAATAAATTAAAGTTCAAAATGAGCTACATTACATAATGGGTGGGATATTCAAAGGGGTTGCACCATGCGCAACCCACCAATGTGCCCTGGTGCGATATTCAAAGGGGCATGTTGCACTGTGCAACCCCCAATGCACCAGGGTGCATCGGTAATGTATGTGGTGCAAGTGCAGGGGGTGTGCCCATGCATATGTGGCACATCCCAATATTCAGCCCGGGATGTGCAGCGCAGATGCTGGCACAACTCCACCTAGTGCCGCTCGGGGGGGGGGCGCAAAAATGTGCCTGGTAAATCCAGGAACAAGTCCTGGCCACCAACAGGTGAGCTGCTGTATTGCAGGGTGCAACACAGCAGCCGCTGGCCATGGGTAGCCACTCGCCAACCCAGAACACTGACCACAAGCTCCCTGCCTAGGGAGTGTTGTGCCCTCCCATATCCTGATCGCAGGCATATGTCATAACAATCCTTGCTGGTCCAGTGGACCGCTCCCCATCGCCCGATCATGGGCATAAGTAATGAATACCCCTGGTGGTCCAGTGGACCACACGCCTTCGCCCGATCACAGGCATATATAATGAATGCCCCTGGTGGTCCCAGTGGACTGCTCTCCTTTTCTCGATCATGAGCATGAGTAGTGAATATCCCTGGTGGACCAGTGGACCACTGTCCTTCGCCTGATCGCAGGCATACGTAATGTAAATCCCTGGTGGTCCAGTGGACATCCCTCCAGCGCCCGATCGCAGGCAGATATAGCAAACCCACTCCTGGTGGTCCAGTGGTACCCCCCATCCCCACCCACCCACTGAGGTCCCCACCAGCACCCCCAGTCAGTGGCGGGTGACACCACCACCCACATGCTGCCTGGCTGCCCACCGACTGGCAGCATACAGTACTGTCTATACGCCTATTGGTCATGAAGATAAGGATTTTACTAAAGATGATAAAAATATGAAAAATGTAAACACAGAACAATATATCAAAAAGCATACAATCACTTAAAAGAAAATAAAGAAAACTACAAACTCCTACCAACATACAGTTAGACATTTTCTATCTAATGTATTACCTCTATAGTGCTTCAAGTTAGAGATCTTGTTTCTTAAGAGCCCAAAAAGACATGTCACCAAGATCAAACACAAGTCCTAGTTTAAAATGAGTCTCTCTCACACACCCCTTTTGTGAGTCATCTAGCTCCTCCTTGTTGAATATAAAAAATATACAAACAATGATCTCCTGCCAGGAGATATATTAAATAATGTGACATCAGCAGGAAAAAGACATTTCATAATTATGACTCCTTAATTAAACATTTTCTTTTTGATCTTGTGTGGTTCATTTGTAGATTTATGACCCTGCAATCCCTTCACCTAGGTGCAATACAGCTTTACAGGAATCAGCTCATCTGAAGTCATAAAATGTATATTTTAGTTTCCCAGCTTCAGAGGCAGAAGGTCATAAAAAGGCTATAAAATGCAACTTCTCAAGGAAGTTACTTACATTACAGAAAACTCCTGGTCAGTTACATATATCCTGTTATTTTCACTAAAACCTGGTGGGGGGTCACCCAGGAGCACAGGATGTCTCATGTGAGACAATCACATACGACATTCTATATTACAAATATTATAGAACAATCATAACCAGCTGGCCAAGCATCATACTTACAACCACCCAGAATAGGGCCCAGCTGCCATGCGGGCCCAGCTGCCGTGCATTGGCATCAGTGATTGGATGTCTGAAAGGATCTCTGGTGGTTCAGTTCTTGCTACAGGAACATCGACTAGAACTAATGCAGTAACACCTTATAGAGAAAAAGAGGAAATGCTTCATGTTTAGTTGGCCCCTCAGTGGAGAAGTTGTATGCCCAGGGAGAACAAAATGAAAAGATAGAGAATAAAGGGGTTTGGGACAGTAGAAATGTCTCATGCTATCGTAAGCCCTATGTACAGTAGAGGAATGGAATAGAAAGAAGAGAGCTTTGTTAAGTGACCATAACTACTGGAGAACAAAGTTGAGGAACCAGATATGAGATGCCAGGTTGGATTAGTACAAAACTACCTCTTGGGGTGGCCTAAATCAGCCCCTAAAGTGCTGCCAGGAGTTTGCCTTCATGGCTTAAGGGAGGCCTGCATGAAATGAATCAGTCTGTTAGCACAAGAGACTGTTACAGTAGATCTTCCAGCTATGTCTTTGAAGGAAATCCACCAAATGAAATACCCCCATGCTCCATGGAGTGGATGTTACTGTTTGAAATTAATTAAATCATTTTGCACTTTTGATTCTGGTGTGGACAATGGACTTAATCAATGGAATGTGCCGTTTGCCTGCTAACTAACATTGCCCCCACAGGTTGGTAACATCTAAACTGATATGGTGCCTGCTCCCTTATTCCTGTGACTTCCAGTCACTACCATCAACGAACCAGGTAACAAGCTTTTTCTGTTTCCAATTCCTTGGACGGTGGTTGCTGTGTTTGTACAGTGCCCTCCTTCCATCATTTACCATTCAGATACCCCTGGATGGGGATCTGGGCTTACATATAAGTGCAATAAGACATGACGGGGTGTGCATTAACAGATATTACCGCACTTCCAGGGGCTGAAGGCACTCAGCCCCACACTACGACCCTAGACATGTGGTAAAATCTGTTCAATGCGCACCCTGTCATGTCTTATTGCTTACATGGCAACTGAGCTTAGAACTTTTAGAATTTTAGAACTGTTTTTATAAAGGACCCTGTTATGGTTCTAAAAGTGACTGGAATGTTAAGAAACAAACAATCTTAATTGGCCAAAAATGATGTCATGATTTATAACAAGCATTTGTCAATGCCGAATGTTTGCTTGCTGGCATTGGCATTGGTAGTGTAGAAGTTACAGAGCTGCATAACAGAAATGGCAGTGAAGTATTGAACTGAAGCCAACCCCACCACCACCCTGCAGAGAGTGACAGGCATTGGGGTGTGCCTTTGGGTCGTCAGGCATAACGGCCAAGCCATTTCACCATACCCTACCCTGCAGAAATTGACAAGTGTCACGGTGTGCCTTGGGGTCTTTGGCCCCCTATGCACACCCCATTCCATCAGGAAATACGGTGAGATGAGTGCGGTATAGGAGAATGGGGTGAACTTTGGGCGAAGGTCAAGGCATACCTCGATGCCTCTCACTGGCTGCAGGGTATGGAATGGTATGAGCATTACAGGCAAGAATCCCAAGTCACACCCTGATGCCTGTCATTCTCTACAGGGTGAGGTGTTATGGTTGGAAACCCTAACACCTCAGGCATTCGTAGGTATTTTCACTCCAAATTTTGAACATGCTTTTTTTTGTGACCCCCCACCTCATGAACAGTGGCAATATCAGTTTGTTAGCCGAAAGCTGCTTATGCACAGCGACTACGGCATTTAGCACCACAGGTGCAAAAACACATTCTGAACAGGATGTGAAAAATGACAGCTGTACTGTTAATGGGGAGGTGTAAAAAATGGCAATGTTGCAAATCTGCAGTAAAAATATTAAAAAAACTGGTGAAGTCACGTGCTTGCATAGAAACTGTGCAACGCACACCCGTAATGTAAATAGTTTGGTGGATTTTTTACAGCAGATTGTCAACACAGGCATTTTGGGACCTCCGATCATGAACAGTGTCACTGTGATTTTCTTTATCTGTCCCGAACAATGATTTCCCACAGCGACCATGCATCTCTGTGCTGAAAGTGTGAAAACACATTTCGACCATGTTGTGAAAAATGACAGCTGTACTGTTCATAAGGAAGTGTGGAAAAATGCCACTGGTGAAAATCTGGACTGAAAATATTACAAAGTCATGAACTTACGAGGGTGCGTGGAAACTGCGCAATGCTCACTCGTAACACAGTCATTTTATGGACTTTTGTCACCAAATTTTCAACATAGCCATTTTAAGACCTCTGCTCATGAACAGTGTAACTGTGATTTTCTTAATCTGTCCCAAACATTGCTTCCTTTTGACTGCACCATTGTGTGCTACATGGCGGAAACACATTTTGAGCAACATGTGAAAATGGCAGCTGTACTGTTCATAAGGAAGTGTAATAAAATGGCAATTTGGAAAATCTGGAGTGAAAATATAGAAAATTTGCAAACTTAACAAGCGTGTGCAGTTCCAACGCATGCTCGTAAAACAGTCATTTTTAGGAATTTTTTCACCAAATTTTCAACATAGCCATTTTAAGACCTCTGCTCATGAACAGTGTCACTGTGATTTTCTTAATGTGTCCCATACATTGATTTCGCACACCGACTGCGCCATTGTGCACTACATGGGTGGAAACACGTTTTGGGCAAGATGTGAAAAATGACAGCTGTACTGCTTATAAGAAGGTGTGGTAAAATGGCAATGTTGAAAATCTGGAGTGAAAATATTGAAAATTTACGAATTTATGAGCGTGCGTAGGAATTGCGCAATGCACGCTCGTAAAGCAGTCATTTTAAGGAATTCTTCCACCAAATTTTCAACATAGGCTTTTTGAGAGCCCACCTTATGAACAGTGGCAGTGTCGTTACGTTACTCAGTCCCAAAGGTGATTTTGCGCAGTGACTGTGAAATCACCCTTCGGGGCCGATTAACGCCATGACAGTGAGATCATTCATGAGAAGGGGTCCCAAAAACCCCATGTTGAAAATTTGGTGCAAAAATTCCAAAAAATGCCTGAGATATGCAGCAAAGTTGAAAACCTATCTATCCCATTATACAGCTTACCGGCATTTCCTCAGTTCGCGGTCGGCTTTGAAGAGTGCAGACGTGTTCCTGGTCCACCGAAGATCGTCATGCCAGAGTCTGGAGGTAAGTATGGGGTGAGGGGTGTGGGAGGCAGGGTGCACAGTGGGTGGGTGCAGGTGGGGCAGAGACAGCAAGGGACCGTTTTGATTTTCAGGTGTTTTTTAAATGAAGCGCGGCGCAGGGCGTTTGCCAGCTGGGGTGGGCTCCCAGCGTGGCACAAGACAACTGGTGGGGAGGGCTTGGAGCTGACGAGGTTGGGCACCCCTGCGATAGCATGGGTTGCCACGCTGGGTGGACTCCCAGCGTGGCACCCTGTACTCTGGGGAACCAGTAGAGCCGACGATTGGGCAACCCCATCGGCTATATGATGTGTAGCCACGCTGGGGTGGGCACCCAGCATGGCATATAGAACTCTGTTTTGGGGCGCAGCACAGTCAACTGGGATTGGGCACCCCGTTGGCTCACAGTGTGTGGGGCAAACCGCGCATTATGCGTGCGTGTGTGTGTGTGTGTGTGTGTGTGTGTGTGTGTGTGTGGGGATCGCGCCAGGCAGGCGTTTCTTATCGCTGCTCACTGAAGCATAAGCTTCCTTTCAACTGTACACCACTGCATTTTGGACTGCTGTCATAGACAGCTCGAGCAGGCATTGGAGAACTGCGGCCACGCCTGCAAACACACTGCCTGAATTGGAAGAGGGCTGCCACACCTCCGAAAACTCGGATGATGGCACTATGTTTCTTGCACATGCGTGCAAACAAACATAAAAATACTGCCACTGAGACCACTCTTATGGTTGTAAGAGTGGTGTTACATGCATTCTTAGGGTATGAGAACCGTGAATCAAAGCTGGACGTTTTTCATACCCTATGACGTAAGTGTGACCAGTCTTACACCTGTAAGAGTACTCTCAGTGGCAGTAGTAAGTAAGCAATATGGCATGAAGGGGTGTGTGTAAACCATATTTTACAGCATGGCCAGGGTGTAGTAAGGATCGAGGCCGAAGGCTGAGTGACTTCAGCTGCTGGCCATGCTGTAAAATATAGTTTACACATACCCCTTCATGCCTTATTGCACTTATAAAATTGGCTCCTTTTTTTTTTTACTTTTGACTATTGAGAAAAGCATGTTTATATGTAGAAAAAATAGATTTTTACTTGTATGCATTTGTGATAAAATACTTTCTTCTTCCTGATTTTTTTTCTCTGTTGTTCTCCACATTCAAGATTTGGAATGTTTATCATGGAATGTTTACCAAGGAATACATGGATTCAAAATTCTGCTCAGGTCCAATGGCAGAATGTTTCTCTCCCAACACACTACACACAGAGAACAAAGGCCTTTGTTACAGCCAGAGACTTCTTTAACTCACTGTAAGGGCAAGAAGAAGAGAGTTCCCTGATTAACAGTAAAGAGAGAAGGGGGATTTTTCACTGTCAGCAAAGAAACAGTTGTAGTAAAAGCTATAAACAATACTTTTTGTTTCTAATTTGTTTATGTTTGTAAGGAGAATGTGATAATCAGGGAAACAGCATTTAATTCATTTGTTTTATTTTTTATTTAAGGTAGTTTTATTTTTAGGGCCCAGTTGAAGTTTTTTTACCGTGTAAGGGTAGTAGCCATGTTTGTGGTGGAAGATCAGTTCTAGAAGTAGGGGGCTAACTGAAATGCCTGTGTTCCAAATGCCCATTGATCTGTGTTGCAGACTCTTCACTGCTGAGCAGTCCTTTTTTTTAACCATGTGTAAACCATATTTTACACATAAATAAGAGCCGATCAGATTACATGATCTTACCCTGCCATTTTACAATGATCATTAGATTACTGGATACAAAGTCGTCGGTAAAAGCAGAGCAACGTTAATAGATTTCCAGAAGGTTACATAAGCCATAACTTAATCAGACTGATAGACAGCAGTTTGAGGAATGAGATTGAGTGACAAAGGCACAGCATGCAGTAAACTGATAATACACAACCTTACAAAGCAGATAAAGGAAACATACAGGATGTCACACTAACGATTCTGAAAAATGGGCCCATATAGCAAGAAACTCAGACGACTGATCGAGCAGGAGTGACTAATTCTCTCATTTTGTGCTAGAATTGACATATTATTATACCTTTCAGAAAGAGAGGGCACAGCCTGTTCTTTCCACTTAGAAAGTAAAAGCCTCTTAAGGGCCAAGGCCGCTGACAGAATCCAGTTAATCTGTTTTTTCTGAAGTGGAACTAGTTGTGAGGAAAGTCCCAATACAAAAGTTAGAGGAGACAATGAGATATTAGACCCTGTAACCATCTTACAGATCTTATGTATTTCTTCCCATAGCTGGTACACCTAAGGACAACGCCACAGCAATATTTTATAATTTTTAAAAACCTTCTGCGGAAGTGCCCATTTCCAGGACAGCTGCAGGTGAGACACTTTTCACAGAATAAGAGTGCTTCACCCTCATGTGCAGAGGAAATGAGTGCTCTGATTGGTCGGGAGCACTCTATTGATCTATAATACTATGAGTAAGTCAAACATTGAGACTTTTGTAATTCTTTTGTTCATTTAGACTTCTGTGTTTTTTTATTTCTTTTTTTATTTCACATTTGCAGTTGTAAATACAGTGTACATATATATTAAGTCTGACTTCTGCAGCTACCCCTCACACACATCACTGGACCTGTCCACCTCATCTCTAGATCAGCGTTGTTCTGCCAGTTGCTCTGTAGCTTGTCTGCTATGGTTGAGCCCTGACTACACAGACCTGCATGCTGCTGGCTGCTGAGAAACATCTGTAGTCAGAGGTTGGGCAGAGGGATCTCAGGATGTTCGGTGACATTAGAGTAAGGTCATGGTGTCATCATTTGCTGCCTCTGTGGTTTTCCCCTGTTAGGTCCTCCCACCCAAAGAGATTCTATATATAAAGTCTAGAGGGGGTGTCATGTGGGAAACCAGGGGCATTCATGATGCCATATGCAAGTGGCCTATACTTTCTCTATGGGGCAACTATGCAAATGATTAGAGGGGTCACAAAATGACCCCTATATTTTTTATTTATATATGATCTTTATGCTCCTACCTCCTCGGCAGACCACCCATGGATGCCCTCGACTCCCCTGTAGGCAGGAGGGCAGCCAATGCTACATGGTAATCCATTTTGTCAATACAGCCCCCACTTCCCACCTGGAGGTGGCACTCCATCAGCAATATGCTCCCCCCACCAGGTCGGCTTTAACTCAAGACCCCAGCAGTTCAGGGCAAGGAGTGAGGCTCAAGAATCAATTAATCAATCAATCATTCAGTTTATTGTTTAGCTTAAAAAGCTTCTACAAAATCTTAAAAACATACTTACACAAATCTCATACAACTACATCTTATAATAATTACTGGTGACTCCCTTTATCAACCTGCTTTCAGGTTCTCCAAAACGCCATAATAACTTGAAATCAAGTTATTACGGCATTTCTTAAAACGTCCTCTCACTAGCAGTGTCATTCTGTGTAGCCTTCCACATTACTGGCCCTTACTCCCTCTGTGGGCGGGCCGAAAATATAAAAAAAACATGGCAGCTAAAATTTCCCTTCGCAATGGGCGGACCAGTCCCTGAAGTAATCCTAGACCAGCTGCAGTAAGTAATTGGTATCAATCATTGTTTCTTGTTAATCCTGCCTTTTGGGGAAAACAATTTAAAAAAAGCTATCTGGTTGATCCTGCCATTGTCGTACTTCGGTCGAGGCTTCTCCTGACCCAGCGCACTCTGAAACATCTGTTGTTGCGCTTCCGTCAGGGCTTCTACCCAATCCCAAGCACTCAAGTGTCACTGCTTCCTCGCAGTCAGCAGTATTATTTTTCTTCATAAAAAAACAACGTTTCCCTAGTACGCTGTGCGTGTGTGTGTGTGTGTGTGTGTGTGTGTGTGTGTGTGTGTGTCTGTAAATCGGGGACAGAGTGAGACACTGAGCAAACTGCACCAGTTATTATAAAAAATAAAAAAATAAGCAACTGTGTGTTTCTGTATTTTTTTTTCACACACTCTCGGGGTGTGATGACCTCATAAACCTCTCGAGCTTCACTCTAGAGATTTATGGGTCATCACACCCCTTGGGTGTGTAAAAAAAATCCATAACACACAGTTGCCTATCAATTATTCTCTATTAAATACATAACATCTCATTAAAAAAAATACCAAATAATATTGTACTAACACACTACACCCCTATCACCTACTTGGCTATAGCTTTAAGTTTCTTTTTAATTTTATAGATTGTCCGTAAGTAACATGCTAGCCTAAGAATAGACTTTTGGTCTGCAGTATTCATTAAAATGATGGTTAATGTTTTCACAGTTGTTTTATACATTTCATTCATTAAAGTCCCCAACCAGTACACTTTTTCCTTAGTATACCATGTAGACTTCCAAAGTAAAGTGTTAAATCTTCTCTCTCGTGCTAAAGAATTGCAGCCAGGTATTCCACCTCGTCGCGCAGTGTCCCTTCAGCAAATGCAACCTGGCCAGGAAAATTGATCTGTGTTAATAACCAATTTCATGATTAATGTAGCTGCAAACTTGGGGGGGTAGCAGCTGATATTACACGGACAGATTCCAATAGGGCTTTTGACACTATTCCATAGAAGACTCCTGAGCAAGCTGGGTTACATAGAAACATAGAAGTTGATGGCAGAAGGAGACCGCTAGGTCCATCTAGTCTGCCCATTTGTTTTAGACCTATTTTGACACTCTAGTTGCCCTTTATAGTCAGGGCTCCCTTGTGTCTATCCCATGTATTCTTGAATCCCCCCACAGTGCTGAGCCCCACAACCTCTTGGGGCAGGCTGTTCCAGGCATCCACCACACTTTCTGTGAAGAAAAACTTCCTGTTGTTGGTAGAGAACCTCCCTCCTTGCCACCTGAGGTCATGTCCCCTGGTCCTAGAGCACTTCTTGAAGTGAAAAAGTTCCTGTGCCTGTACCTTGTTAATGCCTTTTATGTGCTTGAATGTTTCAATCATGTCCCCTCTCTCTCTTCTCTGCTCCAGGGAGAACATATTCAGTTCCTTAAGTCTTTCCTCATAGGACATGTACTGCAGACCCTGAATCATTTTTGTCACCTTTCCCTGTACTGTTTCCACCCAGTCAACGTCTTTTCTGAGGTGAGGCCTCTAGAACTGGTGGATCTTGCTTAGAGGTAGATCCAAGAGTGGTTAACTGGGTAAGAAATTGGTTAGGGGATAGGCAGCTGAGGGTGGTGGCAAATAGAGTTCACTCTGAGGATGGGAGGGTGACCAGCAGGGTGCCTCAGGGATCAATGCTGGGACTGGTCCTCTTTATTGCCTTTATAAGTCACGTTACAGAGGAGCTGCAAAGGAAGGTATGTCTCTTTCCATATGACACCAAACTCTGCAATAGGGTGGACACTCGGGGGGCAGAGGTGGATAGGAAGAGCCATGACCTGAGAAAACTTGAGGCATGGTCAAGGGTATGGCCAGGGCTGCAGCTATGAATTTTGGGGCCCCGGACAAGTCACTTGAAATGGGCTCCTGTTTCCCAAACCAGCTAATGCCTGGGGTAATGCCAGCTCCTCTGGTGGGCCCCTCCTGAGCTCGGGGCCCCAGACAACACCCCCACTTTCCTCCCAATTACTGCGGCCCTGGGTATGGCAGCTGGGTTTCGATATAAAAAAGTGCAAAATAATACACTTAGGGCACAGAAACCTAGGGGCGGAGTACATAATGGTTGGGGTGGTTCTGATGACCACCAAGCAGGAAAGAAACCTGAGGGTAATCATATCGGATGGCCTAAAGGTGGCCAGGCAGTGCCACAAGGCATTTGGGAGGGCTAGTGGGATGCTGGGATGCATATGGGAGAGGTGTCAGCAGCAGAAAGAAGGAGGTGGTATTGTTCCTGTACAGATCACTGGTAAGACCCCACCTAGAGTATTGTGCCCAGTTCTGGAGACCACATCTCCAGAAGGACATAGACAGGGTGGAGGCGGTTCAGAGCAGGGCAACTAAAATGATGTAGGGTCTGCATCAAAAGCCCTATGTAGAGAGACTAATGGACCTAAATATGTACACACTAGAAGAGAGGAGGGAGAGGGGGATACGATAGAGACCTTTAAATACGAAAGGAGTGACCAGAGGTACAAGCGGGGAAGTACTGTACTTTTCAAAAGCAAAGTGTCAAGATTAACGCGTGGGGGGGGTTGAGTCTAGAGAAATGTGAAGAAGTCCTTCTTCACAGAAAGAGTGTCGGATTCCTGGAACAGCCTTCCAGTGGAGGTGGTGGGGGAAAAACAGACAGTGGTGGGGTTCAAGAATGCATGGGATTTACATACAGGAATCTTACATGAAAGGAAGGGGGTGAATGGGCTGGTGATCAAGTATGATCTGTGGTAATACTGTAGGTAGGAAAAAGTGAGCAGGCCGGGCGGGCCAAGTGGTCCTTATCTGCCGGCAATTTTTATTTTTCTAAAATCATTATGTGTCACTGTTTAAAGGAGCATGTCCATCTGAGGAGTCCAGGATTTACACATTAAGGGAGCTGGACTTGGTCTTGACAGTACTTTGGCACTGGTAATTGGCTTGTTGGAGCTGCAGAAAGCTTTAGGTTGCATCTGGGGTAATTGAGCCCCCTGTAACTGATTCCCATCCCATGGGGGATGCTGGTCGGAATGCTTCTTGGGTAATATTATTTACGTTATGTTGAGGCAGGATCACCCAAATAACCAACCATAACCAACAGAGTTAACGAAGTAAATAGTTATGTTTTGCCCTTAAAGCAGAAGTATTTATCAGTCATCATGTCAGCTTCTTTTTAGCAAAAACACATTTCTAGCAAAAACATCAATGTTTCACTTTCATTTTTAATTTTCTGTAATTCCTGAACTGAGATGTGTAATTCTGAAGTTTTTGAAATTCCTACTGTTGTAATGTTTCTTACGAAAAACGGAAACGTAGACAATGTTGACAGAAAAAGACCAAAGGTCCTGCTAGTTCCCATCTCCAGAATAAAGAGTGCCAGACCACCGACCAGTTTAAATCTGAATTAAAGACATTTTTATTTAGCCAGGCATTCCCTGATATAGTGATGGTTTATAATTTAGTGTAAATGGGGTTTTGCAGTATAATTTATGGGGTTAATCTGTATTTTATGGATTTTAAGATTCATTGTAGAATGTAAAGTGCTTTGAATCCTGTGAGAATTGCGCTTACAAATAAACTTTGATTGATTGATTGTCCCCGGACCTGTAATCCATATGGGGTTTTATCCCTCCCAGTCCACCCCACCCCACTCCGCTCCTCTCCCTACTGCTTCTGACCTTAGCAACCACAACTGCTTCTGACCTTAGCAACCACAACTGCTTCTGACCTTAGCAACCACTAAACCCTTCACTTTATCCCAAACATACTTGAAATCACAGTCTTTGTGCCCACCACCTCTGTGGGCAGACTGTTCCATGACTCTACCACCCTTTCCATAAAATAGAGCTTCCTCACATCCCCCTTAAACCTTCCCCTCAACAGTTTCCACTTGTGACCTTGAGTTCTCGGCACCTGCTAAATAGTTCCCCGCAGTTCACCTTGTTTATTCCCTTCAGGAACTTGAAGGTTTCTATCATTAAAATTAAACATCTTGGTGGGGTGGAGTGTTGTTTGCCATTAGAAACGTGTGCTGGCATCACAGTATAAATTCACTATGCACAGTCGAAAGGTACCCACACTGGAAGAAAGATTTAATATTTCAAGTGGTGGTGACCTTTAATGACTTGAGTTATTAATTACAAAAATGTTATTTTATTTATTAGAAACATAGGATATGTCAGCAGATAAGGGCCATACATCCCACCTAGTCTGCCCATTTCCCTACTTGGTTTGGCAATCCCTACTCTTTTCTGGACTTCCTTCCCCCCGCTCTGCTGTACAGCAGGGTGCCTTTATGCTTATCCCATGCACTTTGGAATCCCCATACATTTTTCGCTTCCACCACCTCCACTGGTAGGCTGTTCCACAGATCCACCACCCTCTCTGTGAAAAAATACTTCCTAGCGTTCCCCCTAAGCCTCCCTCCCTCCAGCTTCATGTTATGTCCCCTTCTCCTTGTGTACTTTCTTCTTTTATTTTTATGTTATTTTAAATTTTGATGCCCGGGTAAGCCCACTAACACCACAGATCCCCTTTTCAGGGGTGACCTGGAATTAGTTACACATATACTATTCCATACAGTAAGTGCATACATTGGGTAGAAGGAAAGAACAACAGTCCTTGAACAAAGAGGGTAAGCAATTGAGATGGGATAAGGTAAAAGATACAGCAGCAGATACAGACAACCAATACCATGAGGGAACCCAAACTAACAACATTATTAGTTACAACAGGTTAATGAGCACAAAGGGAGGCAGTATAGTGCAGTGGTTTAAGGCTCTGAGCTACAAATCTGGTGACATCTAGCAAACCAGACCTGGGTTTGAATCCCACAGCTTCCACCTGCATACTTTGTCACCCTGAGCAAATCACTTAAATTCCCTGTGCTCCCAGGTCGCACCTGTAAAAAAGATTTCAGCTTAGTATGCTACTCCTGGTTAAACTAAATAAAAACAAAAAAAATCACAAATACTAAGTACATACATCATAAAAATCAGTAATGCAAGCTGCTGCAGAACAAGGGTAAAGACAAGACTGGGAAAGGATAAACAGGGGGATGCTATTTACTCTAAGACCACAGTACAGTGCTAATATGTACAGGGGGGGCTAACATGTACTACCCCACCCTGATTCAAATTACAAAAGCTTTTTTTTTTTTTTTTTTTTATGATGTGTTTATCCCTCCTCCTCGCCCCTGGTCAGCCACCCCTTCAGATCCCTCTCAAGGTCTTCCCCATCCTCTCACCAGCCACTTACCTCACATTATGGCTCCTCCTGGGTAATCCGTCGAATCCCTTTCTCTGGATGGGCCCCCCTCCTCCGAGAGGGAAGGCACTGGTGGCGGGATCCAGCACACTATTCCAAGTTGGCCCAGGGTACCACTGAGGCAGAACCAGCTATTGAGGCTCGGTGGCAGCGGGAGACTGGAGGGACCGTCATCCGGTCAGCCAGGGCAGTTTCCTGGGTTTTCTCCCCAAGAGTGGCATGCCACTGACGTCACGGCGTACGCCCGACATCCACCACTCCTCAGCTATTGTCAGCTTAGGCAGCCGTGCTGTGCTCCCGGTCTCCACCAGGGGCCAGCAGGTGCTGTGGTACTTTCCACCCTCCCCCTGGAGAAGGTGAGCCATCTTGGAATGCTCCTTTCCTTCCCCCCCAGCCGGCCCTCCAGCGACCCGAGTCCGTTCCCGACCTCGGGTCACCAGCATCGTAGACGGAAATCCAACCACTGTGCCGATGGGCCGTCAAAGCTGTTTTTTAAAGAAGTGACGGAGTTAAAATATACCGATTATGTATCTAAAGATGTCAGAAAGACATTTTATTTTCACTTGGAAGGATTCTGTGACTGTTCATTGAGGGTTAGAGAAGATACCCTGTCTCAAATTACATAATTAATTATCACTGTTGTGCTTAATCATTCTGATGCTTATGGCACTGGTGGAATTATTTATTAAATCATCTGTATTGATATAGTCTTCAAAATTTGGATCATCCTAATTTTAGGACAAAACTTGCAGTTAGAATAATATGTATTATATATTTATTTTCCTTTTATATTTTTGTGTTATAATAATTTAAGGGTGAATTCCTCATAAATGTACTTTCCATAATTAAATCTACTTAATGTAAGACTGATCTTTTTTTATGGACTTGTACTCTGAATTATCTGCTATGTACATAAAAAACTTGATAAACATAAAGTTTAAAAAATAATTTTTGCTAAAAAGACGATATGGTGACATTTTTTGCCACGTCTTTTATTGGTTCTTCAGAGTAAAAATCCGGGGCCACCCCAAACATTATGTGTGGGGCACCTCATGTTGACATTCCCATGTTAAATACTCTTCGTGTTCCCCCTATTACTGTGTGGCCCCCCTGTTGCCCAGGGCTACTAGAATCCCAGTAAGACCTAGTGGTAGGCAGGGAAGGCAGCTTGTGAAACTCCAGTTAAATGGGTTTCACGCTGTCTCACTCTGTTCTCAGTCTCAGCTGAGACTGAGGGATGAAATCACCAATAGAACTCTCGCAGCTGCATGAGCCTCACTGGAATGCTGCAGTTGGAAGTTAGGCTAGAATGTTGGGGGAATTTGAACAGAGTCTGTGTGCAGTCTTGGAGAGAGAAAGAGCAGAGCAGTCTGTCTGCAGGCTCTCAGAGCCTTAAGCTCTGTTTTAGAGCTACTGTAAGGGAGGTGTGTGTTTCCACCATAAGAGGAACACAGGAGCTGATTGTTGAAGTGGTGGAGACCGCTGTTACTGGTTCAAGTGCAGGGATGGGGAAAAAGGTTTGTCTGTTTCAAGGGGCAGCCCTCTTGGTTCCGGCTAAGGAAGAAGCTGCCTATTTCAAGTTGTGCTGCGGCTCCAGAAGCTGTGGGAGAGAAATCTCTGTGAGGACTCGCCTGTGGGGCACCTGCAACCAAAGGGCGAGTTCGCTCTGACAGAGGGCCAATGTTTTTCACCTGAAATGTTGGAACGTGGAGATTGGACTACTTAATCTGTAGGCGGTCTAGTGTAATAGACATTGCCAGTTAATTCAAGTAGGTTCAAGTCCAGCACAAAACCTGCAGTAAAGTGGGGATTGGACTGCTTAATCAGTGGGGGGCCTAGAGCAGTGGGCTAAGCCAAGTAAAAGTATGTTCAAGTCCAGCACAATGGGAAAGCAAGACAAGCAGAGGAAATGTGACATACATTTAGCCATAATCTACATTGCCAAGCTTTACAGCAGGAGATGTACACTGTCCAGAGAAATGGCCAGGTATGAATTGTGGGAGTGAGAGGTGGGAGACCCCCCCATCAGTAGTAACCAAATTCACCTCTACGGATTTGCTCTGTGGCACCTTTACTTTCTCTCAGGTACTTGGCCAGTGCCTGAGGAAAGTACCTAGATGTGGGATTAAAAGGAGAATTCCCTGATAAGAGCTGAGGTGTTCTTAGGTGGTTTAGGGAGCCACCAGAAAAGGTTTCCATGACATATGGAAGATATCCGAGTGGCAGGCAGGGGAGCCGAGCCAGGGGAAAACCCAGAATGGTGTACAAGTTCGGGCTGTGTACCCAAAGCAGCGTGCAACTCTGGGCTGTGTGCCCGGTGGGTTCAGAGCCTGAGGGTTGAAGTGTTGAAGGAGTGTTCGTGATTCTTTTAAGCTGCATTACCGGAAGTGTAGCCTCATGGGGGTCCGTCTATGCTTTGTTTGTTCTGTTTGGATGTGAATAAAGCTACACTTTAGAATCCCATTTTCTGGTATTGGACATTACAGTTATTGCTTCCTGTGTTCGGAGTTACTTGGGTGCCCTTGTGCAGAGTAGCCAAATCTAGCTCTTGTGCCAAGTAACCTATTCCTCCCTGAACCCAGTCCCCACCTGGTAATGCTGCCTGGTAATGCTGTCAGATTCAAACAGCATACCGCCTGTCATTTTGCAAAAGGCAGGGGTGGGGGCTTACAATTGCATGTTTGCTTTTCTGACTATGTAATAGGGTATGACAGTCACAAGTTATTTTTGGTTTTCGCAGAATATTGCATGATGGTTTCTGTTCCTGTATTTCACGTGCCAAAGTTCAGCATTCTTGGTCACTGGCCCAACATTTATTTAAAGCAGCAGTGCTATGAAAAATGTTTTCCTAAAAAGTTAATTTTCAGCTACTGTTAATGCAAATATTAGCATACTTGTAAGATCTGCTTTTCCATGTGATTCCTATGCTGAGCACCACGTTCTTTGTTTATTTTCCTGATCCTTGCCCTTGTCTGCTGTACAGTGCCATTTCTTTTTCTTTTATGTTCACAAAGGGGTTTTTCTTCCTGCACCCAGTCTGCCCCACACTGCCACAGCCCACCTCTGACCAGCTACTACCTCCCCTGGACTCATCTGCAGTAGTTCCCCTCATGGAGTACCCCCCCATGGCTGGGCCAGGAGGTGGTGTGTTGTCTCCCACCCCCCGAGCACTCACATCCAGATCTATTGGGACTCCCAGGATGGTGGTGCAGGCTACATTTCCGGTTTTCTTCCTTTACCTGGAGGCATGCAATGAGCACCAGTGCACACGCGTGTGTGTGGAGGCATGCATGCACGCACCATGCACTCTGCCATTGGCCATCCCTGACGTGTCACACTTGGTGCCCTGCCACTACCCCTCCACATGGTGGCAGTTTAGGAGTGATGCAGCAGGAATCCCCCTCCCAGGAGAGAAGAGCAGTCTCTGGTTGCTTAATCCTCTCCCTCCCCATATGAACTCCTGTACCTAAGGTCATTCCTGAACCCCGGTCGCTGATGTGGTGAGAGGCATAGGCGCTGGGTTGTATGGGCCCGTGGAACATGGGCCCCAGCAATATTTTGTGTTGTGGGCTCAGCCCCAGCAATAACCATTTCCTTATTTATTTATTTACTTTTTTTTTTAATTTTAGTTGTTCTGGTTGGTCGAATGGTGCACAAGGTCCCCCCCACCCCTGTCCGATCGGCTGGCTCAGGCAGGGACAATGCATTTAAAATTGGCACTGAATCTCCGCCCCCCCCCCCACCACAATCCCAACCCTTAAATCATTGATGCGGTGGTCGGTGGAAAAATCCCTTGATGCGCATGTGCCAAAGGAGAGCGCCGACATCCTGATTGGGCAGCAGGCTTAAACTTAGGTGGCATCAAGGCAACGTGTAATGACTTGCGTGATCGTCGGTGAAAAGCGGTCAGTTCGTTGTAGACAGCAAGTGGCGCATCATAGAAGGAGAACGATCAACAAAGTGAAGAACTTAAAATTGAAGAAGCCAGGGCAAGGCACAGAAAAAGAAGCAGACAGCTGCAGGACCCTTTTGGAGAGTGGAGACTCGTCGGCCGCGCAGAGGGCGACAGAGCGGAAAGTTCTGGGAACCAGTTGACGTGGGTTCTGGCCCACGGAAAAGTGAGTGGCGGTCACTGTGGTGTGTGCGGGTGTCAGTAGTGGCTCTGGCCAGAATGGAGTCGTCAGGTCAGTGGTGGTTGGGTGGCAAGGTTGAGTAGGCCAGCAGGCAGCCACTAGGGCAAGTTTGGAGCTGGAGGGGAGCTGGCCAGGGCCAGGCAGCCTCTGTAGCAGTCAGAAGGAGCAGAGAGGAGTAACCACCTTCCTCTCACACAGAAAGAATATCAGGTCCAGTACTATAATAGAGGAACCCCTGTAAGGACAGAACCAGCAGCAGGCCAGCCAGCATTCCACAAGGCAGCACTAAGCAGCAGAGAGCAGCACCAGTGGTGGTAACGTATACCCCTTACCCTCCACCAACCAAGAGATAATTGGTGGTATTACTCTACATTTGTCCATTATAAATTCTTGCAAGTTGGTAGAAATTGTAACTTGCACTTTGTTTACCATTGTGTATTCTTTGTTGTATTTCTTCATCCAGCTCCCTTTACCTCCCCCCCCCGTCCTATCTGGAATTGAGCTCTGGATTAGTGAACCTCTCCTAACTGATACCAAGTTTTTATTCAACGAAGGCACTGATATAGTTAATAGATTCATAAGCACTTACAGGGTAGGTACCTCTGTACAGTAATAGTGACTGGCAAAGACTCTCCCTTGACCTCTTTATCTGGATTCTGGACAGTATCTGCCACATCCAAGTACTCGCATCACTGTATCTCTCTGCATAGCAATACAGTACTTGTGGGGAGAAATATAAAAAAAAAAATCAGGATCTTCCATAGACATTTCACAAGTACTGTGTTGCTATAAGGAGAGGTATAGTGATACAACGTCTTCTGCATTACAGAGGCAGCTGGCCACAGAGGTGAATGGTGCGTTTGTGCCAGTTACCATCACTGGCACTGGGCATGGGGGGATGGGCACTTGAGTACCAGGGATCTGTGGTATTGTCAAAGACAAAGCTTTGGGATGTGCTAAAGGGATCCAGTGAGGGGTATCACTTGCACCAAGGAGGATGTTGTATAGTCTAATGAGGATGAGGACAGGATGAAAGATTTAGCTCTCTGTTATTTTTTTTATACACAAACAGCACAGTAGATGGGGGTGGGGGGAGTCCTCTACACAGTCCATCATCAAGGATCAAGCTAGGGGTCAAGGTGAGGATGGGGTAAGGGGAAGTCAAGGAGAATGCACTGATCATGAACAAATGGAAGGAGAGAGTCAGCCTGGTATCAGTAATGTTTAGTTACTGCATCAGTAGGCATAGGCTATTAAAAAAAACAAAAATCTAAAGCCTCATCCATGGGATAGAATACCAACGTTTGCTACTGTCTGTAGAAGCTTCAGTCACAAAACTAAACTTACTGTTTCTTGTTCAGCAATTAGATTATTTTGAAGTGTGTGCTGTGCTGTTTATAATTTGTAGAACCACATATGGAGGATTTACTAAAGCTGCCATTTTCCCCCTACATCCAGAAAGTGTTATCGTTTCTGTAAGGAATATGCTGCAGTTTATCTTTTACTGTAGGTTGTGTACATGCGGCTGCCATGCCAGAAGTCCTTTTGCTTGGCTGTCTGATCTTGCTTGATTTACTTTTTAAAGTGGCTCTTCCAGTTCAAAATATAGGCATAAGAAACTAGGAAGTCTGTGAATATTACATTTTTAAAGAGGTTAGAAAATAATAATTAAAAAATATTTGACATTTAAAAAACTATTCTGGAAATGTATTCTGTGATGTGTATTCTGTACTGGGCATTGCTGATTATATTCCTGCACTTCTGAAAGACATCATAGAAACACAGAATTTGACAGCAGATAAGGACCGCTTGGCCCACCTAGTCTGCCCATTTCCCTACCTGATGGATAAGCTACAGATCCTAGTTAACCAACAGCCTACTTCCTCCTACCCCCCCCACTAGAATTGCCTTAAGTCTGTCCCATGCATGCTTGAATTCCCCCACTGTTCTTGACTCCACAACCTCCTCAGAAAGGCTGTTCCATGCATCCACAACCCTCTCCATGAAAAAATACTTCTACCCCTCTATCTTCAAATTGTGCCCCCTTGTTCTTGCACATCTCTTTTTCTGAAAGATGCTACCCTCTTGGACTTTGCTGATTCCCTTGAGGTATTTGAAAGTTTCTGTCATGTCCCCCCTTCTCCCTTCTTTCTTCAAGGTTATACATATTAAGCTCCTTTAGTCTCTCTTCATATGTCTTCTGGTGCAGACTCTGCAACATTTTGGTTGCCCTCCTCTGGACAGCCTCCACTCTGTCTATATCTTTGCAGAGATGAGATTTTGATCAGTTTCTGAAAGGGGTCAAGCTGTTCTATAAGTTACATATGGGTGATGTGACTGACACTGTCAGGAAACCCAAGGAACTAGTGTCTAATGGGAGAATAAGGACTGCAGAGAAGCGGTGGAACTAAGGGCAATAGTGTAGATTACTGGGTATGTGTAGGAAGCTTGCCATAAAAGCTTCCTGAATACAGTGCAGTTTTGGTCACATGCCTTAGTTTCATGCTTGTGGTTGGGCTGTCACTTTATTTGAGCGGAGACACCAACGCCACAAGACGTACGCCAAGACACACATACACACACACACACACACACACACACACATATTCTGTTTGTTTTTACAGGTGGAAGCCCTCCCCAAAAATCAAGTAATAAAAAGGAATGGAATGGGTGATTTGGCCAACAGTTTGTGCCTGCTCATCTTACTTTGAGAAAGACTCTTGCAGCAGGCCACACTGATAGGACTAATTCGCGGGGTGCCAAGGTCGCACAGAAAACTAATTTTGGTTTTGTCAGTTTATTTGCATTATAGGGCTTGGCCCCCTATGCTCCACTTGTGTGTTTTTTTTTTTTTTTTTTTAGTGGGTTGTGAGGGGCCAAAGCCACCCAACTCAAATTAATAAAAACTAAAGGAATGGGTGATTGGACCAAATGGTGTAACTTGAGCTCATAGCATAGGTCCTATTCATACCCAATAATCTACACTATTGCCAAACTGATTCTGTCGTAAAACGTTTAAGAGGTGAGGTGGTGTGAAAGTTCAGAACTGAATTCCAGCAGGCCACTGCCTGTCTGCCCAGTTTAACTCCAGGTCCTGTGGTGAGCAGTAGCAGCCATACTGGTTTGGGCTGAGGTAGGGGGCTGCCTGAAAAGTTGATGAATGGGCCCACCTACCCTGGATTCCTTGAAAATCAAGAGGGGAGAGTGCCGGCTGACATTCTCATTAGTATTCAGTTCCACATCATTGAATGTACTGCATGGGCAACTATGCACAACCACTGTGTTTTGCCACACAGGAGTTCATCTGAGGTTGGTGGGAATCAGAACCCCGAGGTGGCAGAACCTACTGATTATGCATAAAGTTGCTCACCCTGTATTTTATTTATAGTGTACAGCATTATATGAAATGTGTGCATTGTTTTTTTTCTGTTTCATAGTGAAACTGCCTTGTGCAGTCCCTAGAGGTTCTAGAATGCTGTTCTACCACAGAAGGGTACAGTCACATTCCATGATCTTTGACTGTGGCATAACAGCATTTTAAGAGGATGGATTTCTATATAGAACACTGTTCTACTACACACTATAGTATGAATATGATACCCTAGCTCTGTGTTTGCATCTTACATTTAATCACAGTGCACATCATTATTTCCAAAACAGCTTATAAAAACAAAGTTGTGTAGAGTTTAGAAGGTTGCCAGGTACCCAATATAGGGGAGTCAATATACTCCGCTCCTTGCTATTACCTTTCTCATAAGTCCTCAAAAAATGTCATTAAAGCTGGTGTTAATAGCACATTAAGAGTACTACTGACCTCTGGCATCCTGCTGAGGCCATGGGTTTGAATCTCAGCTCTGCTGCTAGGTGGACAGGCAGAGACTGTGAACTTAGTTATGTCTAGATGAGATGATAATGTGGTATTTGGTAAACATTAGTGAAGTAAAGTGAGCAGTCATTCTTCTCAATAATATATGCAGAGAGGGCAGGTGCCCACTGATACTGACGTCTGATGTTGTGGTAGTGGTCACAGGTGAGATGTCGCTGTCAGAAAGTGATTTGAGGGACAAGGAACAGCAAAGCTGTAATGTAATGCCTTAAACTGTTTCATATAATATATTGTCATTCCCACCTAACAGGCATTCAAGGATTGCTACAAATGTATCATGAGTTGTGTGGTATGGTCATGGGTGTGTGTGTATGTGGGGGGTCCGAGACTGATTAAGGGTCTGTATAGCTGGACTGGCAAGTCTGGAGTGGGGGGGACCACTAGATGCCAGAGATCATTGAGATTAAGGGTTTTTTAAGTTTGAAGCAGTGATTGGGGGGTGGGATGGATCCCTACACACCAGGGAACTATGAAAGTAGGATTATTTTGGTTGGGACAGCTGATCCGGGGTTAGGGGGCAAGCACAGATCCACACAATGCCTTCATGCAATAATGCATGGTACACGGTGGGATGCTAATATGCACATAATGCCATCAAAATGGCTCCTTTATTGCCGCATGCCATATGTGCTTTGACCCTTAGAACCCCAATGGTTCACCTCTGACCCCTGGATCAGGGGCCGGGGCCTTGACCCCTGACCCCTGGGCCCCACCAAAAAATTTACAAACCCGGCTCCTATGGTGAGAGGTATGGTGTCCAGCGGCTTAACCCTCAGCACCACTAGGCTAGCCTACAATGTTATCTCTAATCCACATGTGGCAGACATCTTTTCTCTTGAGAAAAAACTAAATTATAACATTTATAAAAAAATGTCTAATTTTGGTGGAACTTAAAAAAAACATCATCACCAAATAAAACTGGAAGTAGCCTAGAATTTTTTATTGTGAAAAAAAGGTAGGGTCAATTTTTTTGGGGCCAAATTTCATAGAAACATAGAAGCTGATGGCAGATAAGGACCGCAAGGCCCATCCAGTCTGCCCATTTCTTTTTCTATCTTATGAATATGCCATAGGTCTTTACTCTGTCAATGGCCTATCTATTCATACTCACCTGTATTGCTCCCTTATGCCTATCCCATGCCTGTTTGAAGCCCTGCACTATATTCATATCTGCCACTTCCTGAGGTAGACCATTCCATGCATCCACCACCCTTTCTGTGAAAAAGAACATCCTCACATTACCCCTTAATCAGCCTCCCTCTAATCTCATGCTATGTCTTCTTGTCCTGCTATTTTTCTTATATTGAAACATATTAGACTCTTTCACTTTGTTAATGCCCTTAAGATGTTTGAATGTTTCGATCATATCACCTCTCTTCCTCCTTTGCTCTAGGGTATACATATTGAGCACTGTTAATCTGTCCTCATATGTTTTCTGATGCAGTCCCTGCACAATTTTGGTTGCCCTTCTCTGGACTGCCTCCATTTTGTTAATGTCCTTGTGAAGGTGTGGCCTCCAGTACTGCACGCAGTACTCCAGATGGGGCCTAACCAGCGTCTTGTAAAGAGGGATTATTACCTCCCTCTTATGACTTGTGATATCCCTACTAATGCACCCCAACAACACTCTAGCCTTACCTACTGCTTTAGTGGTCTGCTTGGATGATTTCAGGTCATCTGTGATGATGAAGCCCAAGTCTCTTTCTTCCCTTGTGATTGCGAGCAACTCCCCTCCCAACTTATAGGTAGCTTCAGGGTTTCTCTTCTCTATGTGCATGATCTTGCACTTCTTTGCGCTAAACCCCAGTTGCCACTCTTCTGACCATTTTGCCAGGTTTTCCAGATCTCTTCTCATTCTGTCCATTCCATCTGGATCATCTACTCTGTTGCAGATCTTGGTGTCATTTGCAAACAGGTAAACCTTACCCTCCAGTCCATCTGCAAAGTTACTGATGAAGATATATATATATATATTTTTTTAGTCTTTGGTAACTGGGTAAGGCCACTAGGCACAAGTGTCTGTTTTCAGGGGTGACCTGGGAGCACTGGGCGGTTAAGTGACTTGCTCGGAGTCACACAGTATGCAAGTGGGGATTGTGAGAATCAAACTCAGGTCTGGTCTGCTGGATGTATCAAGTTCATTCACACCTCATTCCTCTAACCTCTAGGCTATACTGCCAGCCTGATATATTGAAGAGGACTGGCCCCGGGACTGATCCCTGAGGTACCCCACTTGTGTCTTGCATCTCTTCTGACTGTATACTATTTACCACCACTCTCTGTTTTCTGACCACCAACCAGTTTGCCACCCAGCTGACCAACCTCTGACCCAACCTGAGCCTACCTAGCTTATTAATCAATCTTCTATGTGGAACAGTATCGAAAGCTTTGCTGAAGTCAAGATAGCTGACATCAACTGCACCCCCTTGGTCCACCACTCTGGTTGCCCAGTCAGAGAAATCTATGAGACTAGTTTGACAGGACCTTTCTGTTGTAAACCCATGCTGTCTTGGATCCTGTGCTCCTATGTATTCCAGGTGTTGTACTATCCTTTCCTTAAGGAGTGCCTCCATAATCTTGCCCACTACTGAGGAAAGACTGATTGGTCTGTAGTTCCCTGCCTCCTCCCTGTTGCCACTCTTGTGGGATCACATGAGCCCTTCTCATCTTCTGGGACCTCTTCTGTGCTCAGAGACTCACTAAACAGTTCTGTTAATGGCTCTGCTAGTTCCACCCTTAGCTCCTTCAGTATCCTGGGATGTATGCCATCAGGTCCTATTACCTTGTCCACCCTGAGCTTAGCGAGCTCTTGTAGGACCCTTTCTTTTGTGAAGGGACTTGTGCACACCTCCCTCCCCCCTGTCCATGGTGCTGAGCTGTGGGCCCTGTACTACCTTCTCCTCAGTAAATACCGAGCACAAGTATCTATTTAGGATAGATGCTTTTCTTTGGTTCTCCTCCTCCACATACACTCCCTTATCCCCTTTGATCTTAGCAATACCCCCTCTGGACTTTCTCCTTTCACTAATGTGTCTATAGAAAGTCTTGTCCCCTTCTTTTACTGTTCGTACTAGTGTTTCCTCAGTTGGGCCTTTGCCTGCCTTCCCTGCTTCCCTTAGGGAAGTTTGGTATGCCTCCCTATCTCCATCCTGCTGCGTTGCTTTATATTTCCTGAAGGCCAACCTTTTGGCTCTAATTTTTTCTGCGACTGTTTTTGAGAACCAAAGTGGTTTCCTCCTTCTTTTGTTCTTGCTTTTCTCCATAACACAATGGGATGTTGCTTCAAGTATTGCATCCTTAATGCTTGCCCACTTTGCCTGTACCCCCTCACCTGTATTTTTACTTCCCAGGGGTAGTTTAAATCTGTTGGCCATCTTATCAAAGTCAACTCCTCTGAAGTCCCATACTTTTTCCTTGGAATGGGATGATTTAGTTCTAGTGGCCAAATTGAACCATACTGTGTGATGATCACTGGCTCCCGGGTGACCTTCTACCTGGAGATCTTCGATACTTTCCCTGTTAGTCAGTAAAAGATCTAGGATAGCCCTGTCTCTTGTGGGTTATTGTACCAATTGTTTGAGGCCCTCCCCCTGCAAAGAATCCACTTTGTGTCTAGTTCTGGCGGATGTTCTTGCTGGTATTGACCAATCTGTATCTAGCATGTTGAAGTCTCCCATTACCAGAACCTTCCCTTTAGTTGTCATGTTTCGTATATCTTCTAACAGTAATGTGTCCATGTCCTCCCCTTGGTCTGGAGCCTGTAGACAAGCCCAGTTCGTATGGCTGTCCCATTTCCTGTTTCCAGGGTGACCCACATTTCTTCTGGCTCCTTATGTGTATTCTGAATTTCTGTAGCTTTGATATTTTCATTGACATAAAGGGCCACTTCCTCTCCCCCCCACTTTTTGCACCTCTGTCTCTTCTGCACAGTACATAGCCAGGTACTGAAGTCCCCCAAGCGTGGTTACTGGTGAACCATGTCTCACTAATAGCTACTATGTCCAGTTTAGCCTCTGTCATTGCTGCCTCCAGGTCTGTGTTCTTCTTTCCCAAACTGTGGGCATTTGTGTACATGATTTTCCATTGGACAGATTACAGTGTGTTAGTTCTTGGTTAAGGTCTGGCATTTCCCCCTGTGTGTTGTATGAGGAGCTGGACCTTTTTCCTTACCTGGTGATGCAAATGAACTACAAACATGCTGAACTCCAGTTTGATCACTAGCTGAGAGGGAGGGATGTTCTTCCCATTCGATATATTGGGTGCTGCACCCCTCTCCCCATTTGCTAGCTTAAATGTTCTGCAAAGACATCAAACATCTGCCCCAATACACTGACTCCCTCCTTAGTCAGATGTAGTCCCATCGAATTTAAAGAACTTTCGCTCCAAAAACTGTTGCCAGTTGTCTACAGATTTGTGTCCTTTTTCCTGGCACCAGCTCTTAAGTCACATGTTTAGCTCCCCTATCTCTGACCTTCCGTCCATTTGCCCCCCACTCCCAGACTGGCAGGATCTCAGAGAAGGAGATGCCATACAAAATGGATGACAGTTTGTCTCCCAGCCTGCTCAGGTGTTCCTTGGTCTCCACAACTGACCAGCTGGTGAGATCGTAAGTCCCTATGTGTACCAGGACGTCAATATTTTCTCCTGCTTCCTACACAATTTTAGCAATGTGGTTAGTGTCTCTCCATGCTGATATACCTGGGAGACATCTGACCATTACTCCCGGCTAGAGGTAGGTATCTACTCCCCAAATCATGAAGTCACCTATGATCAGAAATGTACTGGATTTCCTTTTTGCTTTTTTATGTTGATTGCATGCAGTGCAAGAAACATATTGGCACAGCTTGCTGAGAAGTAGGTTGTGGAGGCATGGCAGTGTTGTGGCGAATGCTCCCACAGCCTGCAAAGGCTTGTCCCACTTCCCCCAATGCCGTTGCAGGCAGCTGGTGACACAAGTTTGGAATGTTCACACCAACTTGTGACAAATCAGCTGCTGCACTTAGGGGCCGCCTCGTCATTGCAGCATCAGCCATCCGCTGCAATGAGGGAGCGACCCGTCATTGCAGGGCAGATCTAGCAAGCCTGATATTGGTTGTGAACATGGCAGCGGGTTGCCGCCGTGTTCACAAACAATATAACCCCCCTCCACCATGTTTATGTGCCGACAGGGGCCCCAATCCCCATCGGCTTCGGTGCCTCTGTAGCGTTGTGAAAAAAAATTACAGTTAGTAAATTATCTATTACAAATACTTAGAAAGGAGACGAATGGAGATGAGACTGAAGGCGGAAGAATTTAATGATTATAACAATAATCACAGCGAGAGATTACAAGTGGTACATCCTTCATTCTTCAAACTAACAGTGTGTGCAGGCTTGCTTATATAGTGGAAGACAGTATTATCATTTCCTATGGTTGTCTATGATTGGTTTATAACAAGTACAAACAACAACTTAAAAGGCAATTCTCTTTTTAGTATATGTATGAACTTATCCTTGGTAAGCACAAATGTACTGATAGTGTAAATTATATTACTACATAAGGCTAGTAATAGTTGTCACTACCAATTACCAAGGTCTAGAAGGAAGAAATAGATTTGGACTTAAGAATGTGCACACAAGCATTTTAGCCTGTCCACATAATGACAAACACTAAAGATAGTCAGAAGGGTAATTTGAACACTATCCTATGTTTCTGCTTTGCAGACACATAAAGCAACTGTTTGATATTACTCACATGGTCAGCACAAATATCATAAGACACTTTAATATTGCAACTTGTGGTTTAGTTCGTCTTGTGGCTTTACAAGTTTTATATGATCCAGCTTCATAGGTCAGTATTTGTTACACAAACACATTATGTTTTAGACCAAAATGAGGTTTAGGCTGAAATATTGGGACACACTTCTTTATCCCTTGTTACAAGACCCCCTTGGCCCAATATTTTTCAATTATTATTTGTGTAACAATGCAGCTCCTCGGAGCATGTACGTCTCACTACGTACTTTACGAATAGTAAGTCTTAACCGACACAGGCCTATAATTACCAAGAACACTAAGACCACTGGCAACACAAGTAAAACTTTAAAAGACAGGACTCCTAAGGGTCCCCCTGCATAGCTATAAATTAAGTGCTCATTATCACTTTCACTGAGCAATTCATTTACAACTGCTTGTGCCTTATAAATTTGTATCAAATTAGTATCTTTTTGATTTAAAAATGACTGTACATCAAGAGACAGGAGAGGTATCACAGCTCCAAATGATGGCACTTAACATGTCAATTAACATAGTGGCATAAAACTTTGACACACCAGTGTATGCACTACTACTGTTAACATTTATATTCCAACCAGAGAAAATCTAAGTTTATATACACTCTACTGTACTTTACATTATTCACAAGCATTTGATCAATAGGTGTTGATGTAAGTCCACTCTTTGGCCCTGTTGTCACATTTCGGCATTCGGTTAGTTTTACAGTTAAGTATATGGCATCTGAGACTGCAAAACGTAATGAGTTGTTTAAACCAGCATAGTTACAAACACTATTATTACCCCAAAGACAGTAGGACAGAGTTAACACATAAACACCATTGTCCTTTGGTGTGGCTCTGTTTATAACAAGAGACCCATTTTTTTGTTCCCAGTCCATGTACCTTTGCGGTGATCCAGTCTTGAGCTCTGATGCACAGCTGGACCAGCTGTTAAAAATGTCCACACACCAGTTTGTAGATATGAAAGTACGATTGTTCTTAGTCCAGGTGGCTTTCCATGCTCGTGTTGTATAGGTGTTTGTATCAACAGGGTCCCAGTTCCAACTGATTAACAGTGTAATGGACTGTTCATACTCACACGTGACATTAGTCTGTTCCACATTAATGTATAGGCTGAGGATTATAGAAAATCTTATGGCTCTCACCAAGCCGATGGTAATAATGCTTTGTGTCTTCATGGCTGTAAACATCAAGTGTAGTATTTTAATTTTCAACCAGCTTTGTATGACACTTTTTTACACTGATCAACATGTACCCAGAATTCTTGTTTCCTTCCTCCAGCCCCTTTCTTGCCACTTCCTTTAACCACATACTACCTTTCTTATTTTTACTAACTTGCCTCCCACTTCCTTCTATCCCTGTCCGTCCCTCTCCATCTCCTGCGTTTCCTCCCTTTCTACCTATTCCTCTTTTTTAGCTCCTAGTGGGGAGGCAGTGGGCCCTTCTTCATCACTTTCTCTGCCCATAGCCTGACGTGCCTCATCATCCTCTCTCAAAATATCTCTTATTTTTGCATACTTTTTCTCATAGCTATTTTCTTGCTTTTTATGTCTTTCTGCCTCTTCCTTGTTTCCTATTTTTTCCAGCGTATTCCCTTTTTAATCCATGTTTAGCACACTTGTTTTGCAGCTCTAAAGCATATTGTTCTTGCTGATACCTTGAGGCAGCAGACATAGGTCCGCCAGTGGCCGTCATTCCCCATGTTTGCATGGGTGCCACTTTAACCTTTACCACCCCTTCTCCTATATTACTTAACTCTTGAATCTTCTCCATTGCAGCCTGTAGTTCTCTGAATAAGCGCATGAGAGAGGGGGAGTGAGCGAGCTCAACGGAGCTGTATTGTAACTGCTGCAAATGGCGGCAACGCAGGCAGGAGCCCAATAGAAAAGGGCAGCCTGCAACGCCACCAGAAACAGAATGAGCAAGTCAGAGAAGGGGACTGAGTGAGCTCAACGGAGCATTGTCAGGACTGCTGCAGAATTCTTTGTGGGCAGAAAAAGGCGCCAACAGAGCCAGGAGCCCAGTACAAAAGGGAAGGCTGCAGCGCCAGGAGAAACAGAATGAGTGAGTGACATAGGAGGAGTGAGCACTCTCAATGGAGCTCTGTCGGGACAGCTGTGGATTTATTTGTGCACAGAAAAAAGTGCCAACACAGGCAGGAGCCCAGTACAAAAGGGCAGCCTCCAGCGCTGGCAGAAACGGAACGAGTGAGTGAGAGAAGGGGACTCAGCAGGCTTAACAGACCTATGTTGGGACTGCTGCAGATTTCTTTGTGGGCAGAAAAAAGCCACCAACAGAGGCAGGAGCCCTGTACAAAAGGGCAGCCTGCAGCACCAGGAGAAACAGAATGAGTGAGTGACACAGGGGGAGTGAGCGCCCTCAACGCAGCTCTGTCAGGACAGCTACGGATTTCTTAGTGGGCAGAACAAGGTGCCAATGCAAGCAGGAGCCCAGTACAAAACAGCAGCCTGCTGCACCGGGAGAAATAGACTGAGCGGGTGACAGAGAGGCAGTGAGCACGCTCAATACACACCAGCACAATCAGAGTTTTGTAGCGCTAGCTCCTGTGTTCTGCAGTGTCCTCTGCCCCTTTGTTTGATTTCAGAGATAGAGGCAGATACTTCATTGTAGTTTTGATGTGGTTTGTGGAGGTGATACATTGGTGAGCATTGAGTGATTGGGCACCTGATTTGCCCCTCCTAACCACCTGCCAACCTCCCAGACCAACTACCCTCTGTGGCTGAGGTGCTTGAGTTGGATGTTGGGGAAATGACGGGCAGTTCTTGTAATATATTTCCTCCTGAATGTATGACTTGAGGTGCACAATCTCTGCCCATGCTGCCCAGAGCTGAGCCCTTAGCTCTCCGATGGTCCAGCATGTAGGGCAGCCTCCTAAATTCTGTATAACTGCCCTTTTGAAAAGTGTCCCACAGTACCTGCAATTAATAATGTCCATTCCAGTTGGGCTGCCAAGTTTATAACCTGGTCCGAGTAATTAGAAGGAAAATGAAAGCAACAGTTTGATTTTTTTGTTTTGTTTGTTTGTTTTTGTATTACTTTTTATAAGAAGTTACATTAATTGCGCCTCTGTAAGTGAGGTCACTGTGTGGATACTCCTCTGATCCTCCCCTTCCTGCTTTGCTACAGGAAATGTCATGACTGTGCTACTCTATAAAAAGAGTGTAGCATGGGGTGGTTGGGAAAGGGGATGGGTGATTGGGCTCTTCCCCTGCCAAAAAAGAAGAATCACGGACGAAAGAAACAAGGAGGTAAGAGCAGAAACAATCAGCCAACAACAAATGCAGTCACTATCCCCCAGTCTGTATCTCATATGTGCTCCTGTAATTAGCCCTGAAAGCTTAGCCTAATGATAGATAAAACAGTAAAACTTGTGAGCACCACCTGTAACAATTTCACATCAGATATAACCTGCAAACAACACTTTGCTGCAGAAAAAATAATGGCACTGTGGCTTTAAATACTTTTCACTACGCAAGGCTCTTTTTTTTTTAAGAGTCCTATACTGTTTTTCATGACCCTTCCTTCAGTACTTTTAGATTGAGGTTCTTGTCTTTAAATTACTTTGTGATTAGGGCCGCCCAACTGGTGACCTGGGTTCAGAAATGGATGCAGTCATTGAACGGGAAGTTAGGAGGATCAGGGGTGGTGCTGTGGCGCAACAGGGTGTCCAGTCAGGAAGGGCAAATATCGGGTTCTGCAACCAGTGGGATGGGAAATCTTTGTGCTTCACAGAGAGATGCTGCATGCTTACAAGGTCTGTCATGGAGACACCACCTGGTGCCACGTGGCAGATGGGTGGTCTCAAAGGGCAGAAAACAAAAGAAAAAAAAAACTGTCAGCATGATAGTTGCATGCACTCTTGGGCCCTGCTCTGTGGATCCTCGCTGGCTGCAACAGTGGTGAGAGCTACAGATGACACTGAGAGATCGATGGCATGTGAGACCCAACAGCAAAGTGGAGAAGCACAGGAGCAAACAGCTCCATGAAAAAGAAAAAATACTTCCAGCTTTAGGCTCACCATGACCCAAAAAAATACAGAAACATGATAAAATGCGGGCAGAAAAGGACTCAGGGTCCATCAAGTCTGCCAGTTGTCTTACCCGTTCTCCACTGACCTACTACTGAATAGGGTTCTTACCCTGAGATCTGAGCTGCATTCCCTCCACTGCCCACCCTTCACTATCTAGTGCCTCACTCCTTACCCATTTTCAACACTACAAGCCCCTTATATCTGCCCCACCCTACCTTGAATCCATTTATAGACCCCACTTCCACCACCACCATCTGCTATCTATTCCATTGTTCTACTGCCCTTTTGGAGAAGAACAACTTCATTTTTAATATAGGCTTTTATCCTCCTTGGCAGATACTGGCAGCCCTTCTGCAAGTGTGGCTCACATGTGCCACTATCTGGATTCCTGCAGATGGCAGTCAAGCAGCGAGGCACTAGATTCCCCCTCCTCAAGGGAGGACAGCAGTCCTGCAAATGCTCCATCCTCCCTCTCCCAGCTGACCCCCAAGCAACCCATGTCCATTCCTGAACCTGGATGTACAGTCCTCTGCAGCACCAGGCCGGCGTAGAAGAAGAACATTCCAATATCTCTCCTAAATCTCCCCCTTTGACCCAGAAATTCACACTAAGCTATATGAGTTTGTTTCCAGGTGTGTCCTGGGGTGGGTTATATGGACCTGTTTTATGAACGAGGAGATTGATAACCATGACACCTAGCGAAACTCCACTACTCTTGTTTGATATGTGCCATGGGATCTTTTACTGGTACCTGGGCAGTGACGAGAGATGAGCAGAAAGGACCTCTGTTTAATGTCTCAGCCAAAGGACAGCAACTCCCAGTGCAATTCGTATGCTAGATACCTGTAGTTCTGCCTATGCGAATTGTGCCATTGTAACTGTTGTGCTGTCTCTTGACATGGAACCTTTGTAAGAGCTATTAGCTCAAAGGTTACTTCTGAATTGATAGATAGATAGATAGATAGATAGATAGATAGATAGATAGATAGATAGATAGATAACACAATACCCCTCTCCCTTGCACTGCACTACCTTGTCCATTATGGGTATTACCAAAAGTACTTGGTATTGGACTAGAATCCACAACCATCTGATCTGCCAACCCCAGAGGTGAGTGTACTACCTACTGAGCTACTGGCACTGCCACTGGAATGCAAGAACAGTGATATGAGGGCGTGGGACTAGTCTCTACCCATGCCCCTTCATTACTGTTTTTCCATTCTGGGTGAACAGGTCCTCACTGCCCACTTTGTTTATCCCACTTAGGAACTTGTAAATCTCTCAAACTCATCTCCACTCTCCTTCCTGGCCCCCAATGTATACTTGTTCAGGTCTGCTGGTCTAAAGAAGCCAAACAGTTGTCAAAATGTGTTTGACCTCTTGTCCTTGACTGGGAAAAGGACTGCATCACATTGATGAATCCTAATGTGGGTAAATGTGGATCTGAGGTTTGCTGTTTGCAGTCTTTGCATACTGTTTGTGAGGCCTTGTGGCACCTCACAGTCCTGCCTAAAGGGGAGCAGTCACCACCAAGGGCCCCATACTCAAGTGTGGGGCTGTTTACAGTCTGTACTTTGTGGGCAAACACATTATGGTTTACTTACTGTTTACTGTATTATAGCAGATTATATCAGACTAATTTTGCTTACTTCTTGGCTGACATCTTTTACTACATATCCCCAAATCCCCTGCAGCTGACATCAAAGCAGTAGGCAGCAGTGAGAAGATGCAATGACCTGCAGTCCATGTTAGAGATAATGTAAGCTGTGATCTTTTGGTTGTCGGTCCCGCTGTTCTCCGTGGGCTATATGCAGCCACAGAGGACTGTACCTACAGTAGACCCTGGAGAACATTGCCGACCATTCTCCCATTTATTGTGTATAGCGTGTTTATGTCCTCCCCACTCCCACACCCAGAGTCATATCTTTGTGCGACCTCTCCAATATACATCACACTATGTTCCTTAATGATCTATCTATGATCAACTGGTCCTTCCTCTTCTCCACTGATAATGCTAATGAAGTGCGTGATTATTTCCTAGCACAATTCTGTGCTCTGCAGAATCAGCATGCACCTACTATGTCTCGCAGGATCCATGGGACCCCCACTACATGGCTCAGCAAGAATCTCCTGGCTCAACTAAAATCCCAGGATAGCTGTTGGTCAAAGTTTAAAACCTCTAGCCTACTGTCAGATCTGCAGGAATACTGAACCAAGAGAAATGTCTGTAAGAGGGCTATACGCCTAGCCAAGAGTGCCTACTGTCAGAACCTGCTAATCAATGCTGCAGGTGACCCTAAAAAATTCTGGGCCCACATTAAGAGTTTCATGGGGGCTAAGCATAATCAGTCCTCCAATGGCATGGTACTAGATGGCCTCCACTGCATCAAACCTGTCACGATTGCTAACTCCTTCAATCAACATTTCTCCAATCTATCAAACTATACTAGTTCCCTCCTTACCCCAATGCTCCCTCCCCTGACCTTACGAATATCCCTCACAACTCATCTTCCTGCTTCTATTTTCATGTGGTAAGTAATCAGGAGGTTTATAAGCTACTCAATCCCATGTCTGGTAGTCGCAGCGTTGATGCTGATGGCCTTGAGCCCAGACTCCTTAAGCTGGCCACTCATTTCCTTGCTTCCCCGTTGGCCAGAATTTTCAACCTGTCGCTTCGCACCAGAATTGTCCCTTGTATGTGGAAGACTGCCAGGATCGTTTCTGTTTTCAAGAAAGGAGACCCTAAGTCCATCACGAATTACTGACCTATTGCCATATTCTCTGTTCTAAGCAAGCTAATAGGAACAGTTGTCTCCCTTCAAACTGCGGCTGTCCTTCATGACCGGAACCTTCTCTCGACCTCTCAGCATGGCTTTAGAAAAGGTCATAGTACTATCATGCACTGCTCTCCTCAAGTTCACTAATGACACCAAAACTGCAATGAATAATGGCATTTGAACTGGTACAGTCTTTAGAGACCTAACTAAGGCATTTGATCTTATAGATCACACATTACTTATGGCCAAAATGCTCTCCCTTGGTTTCTCCCCTGAGGTTGTAGCCTGGCATGACAGTTACCTCTCTGACAGGCAGCAATACATCAAATATAACTCTGCTACCTCTGAACTCTCCACTATCAACATTGGGGTACCCCAAGGCTCCATCCTTGGGCCCCTCTTCTCTTTTCCATCTTTATCAATGACATCTCTCTCAATGCCACTAACTGTTGATCCATACTCTATGCTGATGACCTTGTTCTCTGTGACAGCTTCAAGTATATCACTGACCTTAATTCTTCCTTTTCTTTGATTTTCACTGCATCCAAGTCTCCCATCAGGAGTACTGCATGCAGTACTGGAGGCCACACCTTCACAAGGACATTAACCAAATTGAGGCAGTCCAGAGAAGGGCAACCAAAATGGTGCAGGAACTGCATCAGAAGACATATGAGGACAGATTAATGGAGCTCAATATGTATACCCTTGAGCAAAGGAAGGAGAGAGGTGATATGATCGAAACATTCAAACACCTTAAGGGCATTAACAAGGTGAATGAGTCTAACATGTTTCAATATAAGAAAAATAGCAGGACAAGAGGACACAGCCTGAGATTAGAGGGAGGTCGATTAAGGGGGAATGTGAGGAAATTATTTTTCACAGAAAGAATGGTGGATGCATGAAACAGCCTACCTCAGGAAATGGTGTCTATGAATACAAGTGCAGGGCTTTAAACAGGCATGAGATAGGCATAAGGGAGCAATACAGATGAGTATGAATAGATAGGCCACTGACAGAGCAAAGGCCGATGGCACATTTATAAGGTAGAAAAAGAAATGGGCAGACTGGATGGGCCTTGCGGTCCTTATCTGCCCTCAACCTCTTTGTTTCTTGCTTTCTAGGAACAAACTAGTACTCAGCTGTAGTAAAACCCAATCCATGCTTTTTGGGTCTGCTCCAAGAATAAGCAAATGCCTGGGTCAGCTATCAGTCTGCTGCTCTACCGGCTCTTACCTTGATAATGTCAACTCCTTCAAATATCTGGGTATTACCCTTGACCCCCTCTCTTGACTTTGACCTCCACATCTCCATCACCTTGTGGTAGGGCGCAGGTTTATGTGGGCAGTTAGATAGAAAAGAAATGTCTCACCAGTCCTTGTAGATATTTTGAATTCAATTTATTCTTTTTCAGATGTTATTACAACAGGAGAATTTCAGATTGGCAGTGTTTTTGTTCCTTTAAATATTTTCCAGCTCACACTTCCATTTAAACAGTAGATACCAGAATAGATTCAAAATCTTTGGCCTAGGAACTGCTGTTAGAAGAACCAGCTTGCATGAGTCTGCTGGATAATTAATATGAGCTCCACTAGGAATGTTTATGGTAGCTAGGGACTTCCTTACACGAAGGACATTCCTAGTGCTTGCCCATATTTCAGAGGTCTGAAGTAAAATCTATAATCAGGCACCATTTGGTCAGTTTTCCTTTCAGAGACACTGATAAGACAGCCTGTCTTTTTCTAGCAGGCAGAATTACCTATGTTAAAACTGATGAAGGGACTCATGTTAAAATTGCTGAAGGGACTCATGTTAAAACTGATGAAGGGACTCGTGTTAAAATTGCTGAAGGGACTTATGTTAAAACTGATGAAGATAAAGGTGATTTTTTGAAGGTTGATTGGGGCTTCCTACAAAAAGGGGATCCTGAAATTACTCAGCTGAGCAAATATGCTGTTCAGAATCATGGGATTATAAGGGATAAACCCTTATGGTGGTATGAGGTTAAGGGAGGTACCCTCTACCATGTTAAACCAAACCCTTGTACTAAACAGGCACAGGCAAGGGTGGTAGTACCTTATAAGTATAGAGAAGGGGTTTTAAATAATATTTCTAATAGAAGTAAGCAGTTAGAACATGGGAAACTTTTGGAACAACTTGTCCCCTACTACCACTGGCCGGGTATGTATCGGCAGGTGGCGATGTATGTACGGGAACGACGGGGGTTTATATCAAAAAGTATGGGAAAGACAATATACAGAGGGATGACCATTTAAATAAATGGTTACCATGGAGAAAAGGGAAGTTGCCAGGTAGTATGGGTAGTAGATGGTAATTGCTCTAGGCTGATCGACTTTGTGAGGCCCTGTTCAAACTATAACCCACTAGTCTTCCCCTCCCATCCAGTATGTCATTCTACAGTATAGATTCTGTTTTGCTGTGGGACTGGAGGTATGCTCTGGAAACTGCTGAAAAGTGCTCTGTGGAGTTATGATGAACTGTGGTACTTACTGCTTTGAAGTGAAGATTTAGAATTGTCAGAAGATTTTGTCTACTCTGGTATCTACTGTTTAAATGGAAGTGTGAGCTGGAAAATATTTAAAGGAACAAAAACACTGCCAATCTGAAATTCTCCTGTTGTAATAACATCTGAAAAAGAATAAATTGAATTCAAAATATCTACAAGGACTGGTGAGACATTTCTTTTCTATCTAACTGCCCACATAAACCTGCGCCCTACCACACACCTGTAAAGCTGTCAACTACAAAACTGGACTAGCCTATAGAACTAGCCCTGCGCTAACACCCTCCGTCAGAGTCGTCATTGCTCAGGGCACACTTCTTCCTGCTCTCACATATGGCTCCATCACATATGTTGGTGCCACCAAAGCTAGTCTCCACAAATGGGACACCACATGTAATAGCATATGTCATTTTGCACTGGCCTCAAATCACCGTACCCATCACTGCCACCTTTACAATAGTCTTCACTGGTTCTCCCCTGCTGCAGTCCAGCTCTACTTGCTTGGCACCCTGATTGATAGTATCTCTCACTTTGGTGTTCCCCCTACACTAGCTCAGATGCTAATTCCACAAAGCCCCCCACTATGCCCTCCGCCCTGGAGATCAGATATGTTTTCACGTACCTAGATGTAAAACAGCTATGGGATCTCAGGCCTTTCCCCACTTTGCACCTCTATACTAGAACTCTTTACCAACCGACATACACCTCACCTCTACTCATACTAGCTTCAAGCACCAGTATGTAGTCACCTCGTACCAACCGACCCCTGAACTTGCCTCCTCCCCCCCCCCCGAATTCTCCTTGGCATTGCTCCGACTATGCTGGTCCTGATCTAGGCCTCTTAGCCTTACTTCTTTCACCCTTACTGCTTACTGCTTTAAGTCTATTTCCCACTTACTAACTCTGCTGTCTTAACCTATATACTCTCCCTCCTTCAGTGCTGTTAAAAACGTTCCTCCTCCCACCTGGGGGCGTTCGGTCAACTGCTCTGCACTTGATCGTCTAAGAAATGTTATCTTATTTGTCCTACTGATGTTTATTCAGTGATCAGTATCTGCTATTTTGTGTTTATTGTACATTGCTGATGTTTAATACTTATCTCTAAGACTTTTGTACATTACTGTTGTATGATACTTACTGCAATGTGTTGTGTTTCTCTGCTACTTGATCATGTATATTGTAAATAGTGTACTTCTCCTACTCCTCTGTATTGACTGTACTTGCCTTGTACTCTCCTGGGTTGTGCCTGAAAATAGGCATTTTCTATGTCTAGTGCACCTACCTGATAAACAAAACATAGAAACATAGAATTTGATGACAGATAAGGACCGCTTGGCCCACCTAGTCTGCCCATTTCCCTATCCGATGGATATGCTGCAGATTCTACTTAATCAACAGCTTACTTCTTCCCACCCCCCACTAGAATTGCTTTATGTCTGTCTCATGCATTCTTGAATTCTCCCACTGTTCTTGACTCCACAGCCTCCTCAGGAAGGCTGTTCCATGCATCCACAACCCTCTCCATGAAAACATACGTTCTAACATTACCTCTGAGTCGTCCCCCCCTCTATCCTTAAATTGTGTCCCCTTGTTCTTGCACATCTCTTTTTCTGAAAGATGCTACCCTCTTGGACTTTGTTAATTCTCTTGAGGTACTTGAAAGTTTCTGTCATGTCCCCCCTCTCCCACCTTTCCACGAGGGTATACATATTAAGCTGCTTTAGTCTCTCTTCATATGTCTTCTGGTGCAGACATTATATAATGAAAAATGAATTAAAGCAGACCCAGAAAACATCCAGTTGGAGATTATAAAAGCGCTAACATGCACTGCAGGTTATTGAATCTTCCACTGCTGCCTACTGCTATTGTGATCTGTAGTAACGGAAGATGTCAGCTTAGACGTAAGCAAAATTAGTCTGATACAATCTTCTATGTTAGTAAACAGTAACAAAACCAAAATGTTTTTGCACACAAAGTGCACATTGGGGCCAGCCCCACACTTTAGTGCAGGGCCTTTTGTGCTGACTGTTCCCCTTTAAACTGTAGCCACAAAGCAGCAGAGAGCAGCACCGTGGAGTGACTGGTGCAATAAGAAGTATCCAGATACACAACTGCAAAGTCCACTGCACCCAGTCAACCGGCTCCTGGATGCTGCTATAAAATGACAAGTTAAGGTGCTGTTTTTCATTTATTAAAATACTTCCAGTTTTTGTGCAACATGTACTCACCCCACAAAGGTATACCGTCAAGTGGGCGCGGGACTTACGAGGAAGGGATGTGGGTGACGGAGTTATGCCAAACATGACCTCAACGGTCGGGACTTCAGCGCAGCAGTGATTGTGGGCAGATGGGAACAGGGGGCCCTAACTGAGGTCCCCCCCAATATGTGCAGGGTGGGGGGTGTTTATATTTATTTGAGAGGGGTGCGGGATGGCCGCAATGGGTGAACCTTCAGTGCAATCAGCAAGGTATGCAACACACTTGCCGGTTATGTATCTTGCTGTCTCCCAATTTCCCATGCACTGATTGTTATCGGACAGTTTTTCGCCCTATTGTGGGTGACACTCCCTTCCCCCACAAACACAGAAATGAGCTGGAAATGCAGGCACTCACAATGTGCAAAGCTTCTGACAGATTTCACAATCTTACTGGTTACTTTACAACGGAAAACTATAGCCAGCCTTAGAAGAGAGCAACAACTAACAGCTTTAATTACAATGCATAATACAGTATTTAAGGTGATTATTATTTCGGTCACAATTTAACACATGATAGTCATCCTACCCAAGACACTGGCATTTTTTAAGGATAGGTAAAACAAAATGTGCACATTCTTAATTAAAAAAATACTGCTGTGAAGTCTCATGATGTACTCTATTCTAAAAGCCCTGTGTTCACGTAACACAGTACATGGGAAGGATTTCCCTGTTCTGGCAGGGGGAGTAGGGGCCACACTGGAACTCAAAAATGCCACAAACAGATCTCTGCGAAGATACAGAAAAGTTTAGAGACAAACAGATTGCTGCACTCTGCTGCATTGCTGAAGTGACAATACAGTATTTGGTGTTCATCTTAGTATGAATTTATTTCAGTGGTGTAACAAACTGCCTTTGGTTTTAAAATGGTCGCTGGCTTACTCGGGGGGTGGGGGGGTCTGGCTGATACTGCAAAGAAAAATATAAAATGTACTTTTCACTCCAAAAATGTTATTAAACTCAAGAACTATACACTGCTACAACAATTTCCTAACATGTTTAAGCTGCAGAAAACTATTTATGTCTTTTTTGCTTTTGAAAATTTACTTAAAAGCCCCTTCCCCAGTTCAATCCTGTTTGCAACAGGGACAGAACTGTAAATATCCGTCCCTGTTACAAACAAGATATTTATTAAAAATGAAAATTAAAATTACATTGGGGTGGTTTGTGAGTTAAAGGCAGGTGCCACATGGGCACATAAAAGGCTGACCTTTTTGGGGAGAGGGAGAAAGTGCGCCACCAGGCCTCAGGAAAGTCTGTCCTGATAGGGAGAGGTAAGAAGGTGCCACCAGGTTCCCATGGACAGCTGGAAGGGTGTGGGGTGGGAGATGGGAGGCACCAGGCCCCGGAAAAGGCTGAAAGGGTTAAGGATAGGGAAGCTGGTGCCAACAGGTCCCCAGGGGCAGCCAGCAGGGTGTGAGGTAGAGATGGGAGACGGGAGACACCAGGCACAGGAAAAGGCTGAAAGGGTTTGGGAGAGGGAAGCCAGTGCCAACAGGTCACCAGGGATAGCTTTGCAGGGGTTGGGGTGGGAGACAGGAGCCACCATGCCCTGGGAAAGGCTGGTAGGGTTAAGGAGAGGGAGGCAGATGCCACCAGGACATCAGGGATAGCTTGCAGGGTATGGGGTGGGAGACGAGTGACACCAGGCTCCAGGAAAAGCTGTCAGGATTAGGGAGAGGGAAGCAGGTGCCACCAGGTCCTCAGGGACAGCTGGCAAGGTACTGGGTGGGAGTCAGGTGACACCAGGCTCCAAGAAAGGATGTCAGGGTTAGGGAGAGTGAAGGAAGTGCCACCAGGTCCCCAGGGACAGCTGGCAGGGTGTGGGGTGGGAAAAAGGAGCCTCAAAGCAGACAGGGTTGGGGAGAGGGAAGCCAGTGTCAACAAGTTACCAGGGACAGTTTGGCAGGGTGTGGGGTGGGAGACAGGTGACACTAGGTTCCAGAAAAGGCTGTCAGGGTTACGGAGAGGGAAGCAGGTGCCACCAGGTCCCCAGGGACAGCTGGCAAGGTGTGGGGTGAGAGATGGGAGCCTCAAGGCTAACAGGATTGGGGAGAGGGAAGCCAGTGCCAACAGGTCACCAAGGACAGCTTGGCAGAGTGTGGGGTGGGGGACAGGAGATGCCAGGCCCTGGGAAAGGCAGAAAGGGTTAGGGAGAGGGAAGAAGGTGCCACCAGGTCCCCTGGGACAGCACGCAGGGTGTGGAGGGGGAGATAGGTGCCACCAGGCCTCAGAAAAGGTGGACAGGGTTGGGGAGAGGGAAGCAGGTGCCAGCAGGTCCCCTAGGACAGCAAGCAGGGTGTGGAGGGGCAGACAGATGCCACCAGGCCTCAGGAAAGGCTGAAGCGGTTGGGGAGAGGGAAGCAGATGTGTCCATCTCCCCTAGGACAGCAGGCAGGGTGTGGGGTGAGAGACGGGAGCCTCAAGGGCCCAGGAAAGGCTAAAAGAATTAAGTAGAGGGAAGCCAGTGCCAAAAGGTCACCAGGGACAGCTTGGCAGGGTGTGGGGTGGGAGACACCAGACCCCAGGAAAGGCAGAAAGGGTTAGGGAGGTGGAAGTAGATGCCACCAGTTCCCCTGAGAGAGTAGACAGGGAGTGGAGAGCAGACATGTGCCACCAGTTCTCAGCAAAGACTGACAGGACTGAAGAAAGGAAGTAGCACCACTAGGTCCCCTGGGACAGCAGGCAGGGTGTGGAGGGGGGGAGATGGGAGCCACCAGGCCCCAGAAAAAGCTGACAGGGTAGGGCAGAGGGAAGCAGGTGCCAGAAGGTCCCCTGGGACACAGGCATGGTGTGGATTGCTGTGCGTGCTGTCACCTGTGGTCTTCCAGGTCCCTGGTTCATTTTCTTCAGGGCCCTGGTGGGTCCGTATGAGGATTACTGCACACACCTGCCTGAGTATGTCACTGTAGGCCAGCACCCATGTTCTCGTCTGGTGGATTCAGCTTTGCTGTTGCCTGTGGTCTTCCAGGTCCCTGATCTGTTTTCTTCAGGGCTCCGTTAGGTTTGCATGAGGGGTACTGCATGAACCTACCTGAGTATGTCACTGTAGGCCAGCACCTATGTTCTCGTCTGGTGGATTCAGCTTTGCTGTCACCTGTGGTCTTCCAGGTCCCTGATCTGTTTTCTTCAGGGCTCTGTTAGGTCTGCATGAGGGGTACTGCATGAACCTACCTGAGGATGTCACTATAGGCCACTGCCCGTGTTCTCATCTGGTGGATTTGCTCTGCTGTCACCTATGGTCTTCTAGGTCCCTGATCTGTTTTCTTCAGGGCCCTGTTAGGTCTGCATGAGGAGGAGTACTGTACACACCTGCTCGAGTATGTCACTGTTGGCCAGCACCCATTTTCTCACCTGGTTTATTCAGCTATGCCATCACCTGTGGTCTTCCAGGTCCCTGGTCCATTTTCTTTAGGGCCCTGGTGGGTCTGTATGAGGAGTACTGCATATACCTGCCCAAGTATGTCACTATAGACCAGCACCCGAGTTCTCGTCTGGTGGATTCATCTACGCCATCACCTGTGATCTTCCAGGTCCCTGGTCTGTTTTCTTTATGGCCCTGGTGTGTCCGCATGAGGAGTACTGCAGAATATTGACAAAGTAGATGTAAACTATATAACATGTGGACCACTGGTCATTGTGGGAAATGGGTCTTATGTGGTATAAGGCATAGAAACTGTCAAGAAAGCCTTCAAAATAATGAAGCTGTAAAGCAATTGGGCAGTATGAACATTTACTGATGTGACTGAGGCTGTAGTAAACAATGTATATAGTGTGTTTAGTGAGGTTTGTGTATAGTGTAGAGTTTTGGTTAAGCTTGTAGTAGAAATTTAGAGGACCGTTGGGGCTATATTCTGGTGGGGCATTGGTGACAGTGGGATAATGTGTTGGGTAGACACATATGTAACAAGCATTTGTCAATGCCAAATGTTTGCTTGCTGATATTAGCATTGGACGTGGAGGAGTTAGACAGATGCAGAATAGGAATGGCAGTGAAGTATTGAACTCACGCCAATCCCACCTCCACCCTGCAGAGATGGACAGGCATTGGGGTGTGCCTGTGGTTCACTGCCCATAATGCTCAAGGCATTTCACCTCACCCTATCCTGTAGACACTGCCAAGTATTGAGATGTGCCTTGGGGTGTTCGGATTCACAGTCACCCCATTTCATAAGGACATATGGTAAAAATGGGTGCAGTACAGGAGAATGGGGTCTGGGGCTGAAGAGTGCAAGGCACACCTTGATGCCTGTCACTGGCTTCAGGGTGGGGGTGGGATGGCATGAGCATTACAATCGATGATCCAAAGTTACACCTCTGATGCCTGTCAGTTTGTACAGGGCAGGGCGTTATGGTTAGAAACCCTAACGCCCAGACATGGGTTAGAGTCAAGATTATACCCTCAACATGGCCTTTCAGACCCCTACCTATTGAAAGCATTTGGGACCTCTTCTCATGAGCAGTGGCGGTGTGATTTTGTTAATGTGTCCCGAACACGAGTTCCCACAGCGGCGTGCCATTCTGTGCCAGATGTGCAAAAACACAGATCAGGCAGGATGTGAAGAATGACAGCTGTACCATCCATAGGGAGGTGTGAAGAGATGGCAATGTTGAAAATCTGTAGTGAAAATATTAAAAATGCTCGAAGTTCCAAGCGTACATGGAAACTGTATAACACATGCTTGTACCGAAGTCATTTAGTGGAATTATTTCACCACATTTTCAACATAGGCATTTTGTGACCCCTGCTCATTAACACTGTCACTATGATTTTCTTAATCTGTCCGAAACATTAATTTCCCACAGCGACCGCTCCATTGTGCGCCAGATGTGCAAACGCATATTTTGGACAGGATATGAAAAATGACAGCTGTACTGTTCATAAGGAGGTGTGGCAAAATGCCAGTGTTGAAAATCTGGAGTGAAAATATTACAAACTTGCGGACTTCTGAGTATACGTGGAAACTGCGCAACACACGCTTGTAACTCAGTCATTTTATGGACTTTTGTCACCAAATTTTCAACATAGGCATTTTAGGTTCTCTGCTCATGAACAGTGTCACTGTGCTTTTCTTAATGTGTCCTGAACACTGATTTCCCACAGTGACAGCGCTATTCTGCGCCGGAAGTGCAAAAACACATTTTGGCCAGGATGTGAAAAATGACAGCTGTACTTTTCATAATTAGGTATGGAAAATGCCAGTGTTGAAAATTTGGAGTGAAAATATTACAGCTTCGCAAAGTTATGAGCATGCATGGAAACTGCGCAGCACATGCTCATAACACAGTCATTTTATGAACTTTCATCTCCAAATTTTCAATATAGGCATTTTAGGACCTCTGCTCATGAACAGTGTCACTGTGATTTTCTTAATGTGTCCCAAACACTAATTTCCCACAGTGACTGCGCTATTCTGCGCTGGAAGTACAAAAACTTATTTCAGTCAGGATGTGGAAAAGGACAGCTGTTCATAATTGAGGTATGGAAAAATGGCAATGTTGAAAATCTGGAGTGAAAATATAACAAATCTGCGAAGGTAAGAGCATGCATGGAAACTGCACAATGCACGCTCGAATGTGTCATTTTTTGGATATTTTTCCACCAGATTTGCAACATAGGCTTTTTGAGAGCCCACCTCATGAACACTGGCACTGTTGTTTGTTATCGAACCTAAAGGTGATTCGCGCAGTGACTGCAAAATCACCTTTTGGGACTGAATAATGCCATAACAGTGGCTGAATTCGTGAGGAGCGGTCCCAATAACCCCATGTTGAAATTTTGGTGCCAAAATTCCCCAAAATGCCTGAAATATGCACCAAAGTTGAAAAAACCCTATTTATGCCATTATACAGCTTACTGGCATGTCTTCAGTTCGCGGTTGGCTTTGAAGAGTGCAGACCAGGGGTTCGGTTAACTCTATTTTTGGAGTATTTGACTCCCAAAACTAAGGCAAAAACTTCTAAAATAAAGGGGTAGGAAGTCATTGACTTCCAGATGTAGAACACAAAATTAGATGACTTCCAAAATTGTAGACATGGAAGTCAGAAATTATGTTTTTTCTGAAAGAAATTGTATTTTATCGCTATTATTTTGTATTAACATCCATAAATTGGTCCGTTGTAGAATACTGACTTCCACAAGTGGGATTCTGAAAGAATTTTGACTTCAAAAAATGTGGAATGACTTCCAGATTTTGACTCCTGGAAGTTTTGGGCTTCCACTGATAATAAATTAACTGAACCCCTGGTGCAGACGTGTTCCTGGTCCACCGAAGATCGTTGTGCTGGGCTCCAGAGGTAAGTATGGGGTGAGGGGGGTGTGGGGAGGCAGGGTGCGCAGAGGCTGGGTGCAGATTGGGGAAGGGGCCATGGACTCAATGAGGGACCGTTTTCTGTTCTACAGGGTTAAAAAAAAAACATCATGGGACTGTTTTCTTTTCAGGGACATTTGGCATGCTGGGGTGGGCTCCCAGCGTGCCACCTGAGTGTTTGGGGTAGGCAAGAGCCGGGGGATGGGACCCCCCCTCGGCAGAGAAAAAAAGAAATTTAGGGGAGATTATGCCAATGAGGGTGGACTCCTCATCAGCAAATTGAACTGGGAAGGGGACCCGAAGCCAGCGGGGGATTGGGCGCCCGTTGGCAAGAAAGACTGCTGGGGGGTGCATGATGCGGGGATTGGGCACCCCCTTGGCATACAACAGAAACTTGGGGTGGGGACATTATGCCGACAGTTGGCAAATTAACTGGGTCGGGGGCATGCGGACAGCAAGGTACCGCCCTGCAATGACAGGTCGCTCCCTCATTGCAGCAGAATGGCTGACACTGCAATGACGAGGCGGCCCCTGATTGCAGCAGCGAAAACATTTCAAGATGGTGGCATGCTGGCTGAACTAGTGCCAGGAGCAGCATGCCACCGCATTGCGAAAGTGGCCCAAGCCTCAAAAGGCACTGGGGCATTTGCCCCCACTGTAATGCACCTCCAAAACCAGGCTTCTCTCCTAAGCTGTGCCTAAATGTTTCTTGCACATGCGCAAGCAAACATAAAAATGATCTCAGAGAGTCAATGTTCAAGCACATTGAGTGGATCGCCTAACATTTCCCTGCATTTTAGGAAATGCCTCTTCCAACTTTGCCAGACAACCTTGCCACATTAAAAAACAAGCATTTGTCAATGCCGAATTTTTGCTTGCTGGTATTAGCATTGGAAATGCAGGAGTTAGACAGATGCAGAGTAGGAATGGCAGTGAAGTATTGAACTTCACGCCAACCCCACCTCCACCCTGCAGAGACGGACAGATATTGGGGTATGCGTATGTGTTGTCACCCATAACATTCATGCCATTTCACCTCACGTTATCCTGCAGACACTGACAAGTGTTAAGGTGTGCCTTGGAGTGTTCGGCTTTTCAGTCACCCCACCCCATAAGGACATATGCTGACATGGGTGCAATATAGAATGGGATGAACTCTGGGGCCGAAGAGTCCAAGGCACACCTCGATGCCTGTGACTGGATGCAGGGTGGGGGTGGAATGGCATGAGTATTACAATCGGCAATCCAAAGGCACACCCCTGATATCTGTCAGTCTGTAAAGGGTGGGACATTATGGTTAGAAACCATAACGCCCCAGGCATTTGTTGGTATTTGCAGTACAAATGTTCAACATGGCCATTTTGTGGCCCCCACCTCATGAAAGCATTTGGGACCTCTTCTCATGAACAGTGGCACTGTGATTTTGTCAATGTGTTCCGAAATTTGAGTTTCCACAGCGACCATGTCATTGTGCCCCAGATGCACGAAAATACAGATCGGGCAGGATGTGAAGAATGACAGCAGTACCATTCATAGGGAGGTGTGAAGAGATGGCAATGTTGAAAATCTGTAGTGAAAATATAAAAAATGCTCAAACATCCGCGTGTACATGGAAACTGCGCAACGCATGCACGTAACACAGTCATTTAGTGGAATTATTTCACCAAATTTTCAATATAGGCATTTTGTGACCTCTGCTTATGAACAGTGTCACTATGATTTTCTTAATCTGTCCCAAACATTGATTTCCCACAGCAACCTCGCTATTCTGCGCCAGATGTGTAAACGCATATTTCAGGCAGGATGTGAAAAATTACAGCTGTACTGTTCATAAGGAGGTCTGGAAAAATGGCAATGTTGAAAATCTGGAGTAAAAATACTACAAATTTGCGAAGTTATGAGGGTGCATGGAAACTGCACGATGTACGCTTGTAACACGGTCATTTTATGGACATTTGTCATCAAATTTTCAACATAGGCATTTTAGTACCTCTGCTCATGAACAGCATCACTGTGATTTTACATACGAACATATAAACATACGAATCTGCCAGCAGAACACGCCAATCAGTCTATGTAAGTCTGCCTGAGTGTACAGCTAGCACCCTAGATTGCAGCTGCCCCAGCCTCCTCCCCCTCAGTTCCTCCCCTGCTTGTTCCAGCCCCTGCCCCCCCAACTCTTTCTCTTGCATTATCCCACTCCTCCTTAAAGCTATTGACTGTCCTACATGTTACCACCCTCTCTGGCAGCGCATTCCAACTAGACACCACCCTCTCAGAGAAGTAGTGCCTCCTCATTTCCCTTTTGGAATGTCTCCTTCCAACCTTAGTCTGTGCCCCCTCATCTCTCTTCCACTTCTCAGTTTAAACACCCCCTCAGTGCTAGGTTTATTTACCACTCAGGTAGTTAAACGCTTCAATCATATCCCCCCGATCCCTCCTCTTCTCCAGTGTGTACATGTTCAGCTCCTTCAGCCTAACTTCATATTCCTTTCCTTCCATCGCCTTTAACATTTTTGTTGCCCTCCTTTGCACCCCCTCCAGTAACTTTATATCTCTCCTCAGGTATAACCTCCAGTATTGCACACAGTACTGTAGGTGTGGTGTGACCAATGATCTGTAGAGAGGTAGGATCACAACCCTGTGTCTGGATGAGAACCCCCTTGCGATGCATCCCAGCATCCTGTTTACCTTCGTTGCTGCTTTCCTGCACTGGGCCGAGTTGTTCATGCTCCCAGTTACCAACACCCCTAGGTCCTTCTCCTCCTCTGTGATCCCCAACCAATAGTCCCTCTTCTGGTTCATAGCCCTGAAGTGCATCACCTTACATTTCTTTGCACTGAATCCTAGCTGCCACTCCACCAACCATGTCTGTAGTTTGGTTAGGCCCCCCTGCAGTTTTTCCCATCCATCCTCTTCGTCCACCACTGCACCCAATTTGGTATAATGTGTGAACAGACTAACCCTGCCTCCCAGTTCGTGTGCTATATCAGAGATAAAGAGCCCAAATAGCACCGGGCCAAGCAATGACCCCTGCAACACCCCGCTTGTCACTGCTCTTGGTGCCGAGAGCTACCCCACCACCACCCTCTGCACTCTCCCCTGTAACCAGTTCTCTATCCATTTAGTCAGACCACCTTCCACCCATATCACTCCTTCCCCTCACTCTTCTTCTCCTTGGTCTGTGTCCCTCCTCCTGGTAGTCCGCACCCTTTCTCCTCCTTATTCTTACTGGGTGGTGGTGTCTTCTGTATTACACTCAGAAAAATCTGCCCACCCCCTCCCAGGGTTACTATGCCTCCGCCTTTACCTATATATAGGGGGATGAGCTCATTAGGCTCCCCTGTCCATACCTTTCTACCAACCTCAGTCTTCTGGCTGCCCCCCCAGTTTAAATCCACCTTAGTAGAGATATACCCCTCTAATCCTGCCTTTAATACTCCCTTCCCCTTCCTGCTCAAGTGTATCCTGTCCCCCATGTACAAGTCACTATTCCCCCCAGACCCTACCGCAGTTAGTCACTAACCCATAATTTCTGGTGTGGCACCAATAGAAACATAGAAACATAGACTTTGACGGCAGATAAGGACCGCTAGGCCCATCTAGTCTGCCCATTTCCCTACCTACAGGATAGGCCGCAGATCCTAGTTAACCAACAGCCTATTTCTTCCTACCTCCCACAAGAATTGCCTTATGTCTGTCCCATGCATTCTTGAAATCTCCCACAGTTTTAGACCCCACAACCTCCTCAGGAAGGCTGTTCCATGCATCCACTACCCTCTCTGTGAAATAATACTTCCTCACATTGCCCCTGAACCGCCCTCCTTCTATCTTTAAATTGTGTCCCCTTGTTCTTGTAAGTCTCTTTTTCTGAAAGATGCTACCCTCTTGGACTTTATTGATTCCACTGAGGTACTTAAAAGTTTCTATCATGTCTCCCTCTCCTTCTTTCCTCAAGGTATACATAATAAGCTCTTTAGTCTCTCCTCATCGGCTTCTCTTGCAGACCCTGCACCATTTTAGTTGCCCTCCTCTGGACTGCCTCTATCTGTCTATGTCCTTGCGGAGATAGAGTCTCCAGAACTGGACATGTACTCCAGATGGGGTCTCACCAACTGTCTGTACAGAGGGATAACAACTTCCTGTTTTCTGCTGCTGATGCCTCTCCTATACATCCCAGTATACCCCAGCCCTCCTACTGCCTTCTCACATTGATTGCTAACCTAAGGTCATCTGATGATTACCCCCAGGTCCCTTTCCTTTTGTTGTTGTTACTACCTCCCACCATTGTGTATTCTTCCCTGGGTTCTTGTTTCCCAGGTGCATTATTTTGCACTTCTTTGCATTGAATCCTAGCTGCCATACTTCTAACCATTCCTCCAACCTTGCCAAGTCCCTTTTCATCCATTCACGCCTCCTTGAATATCAAACCTGTTGCAGATCTTTGTGTCATCTGCAAAAGGCATACTTTTCCTTCAGTCCTCTGCAATGTCACTGTTGAAGACATTAAAAGGACTGGACTAATACTGAACCCTTGGTACCCACTAGTAACCCTCTTTCTTCAGTGGACTCCATTTACAATTACCTTCAGGTGTCTGTTGTGTAGCCAATGTTTTACCCAGGCTACAACCCTGGGACCACTCCCCAGGCTGACGAATTTGACTGTTAATCTTTTGTGTGGGACTGTGTCAAATGCCTTGCTAAAGTCTAGGTAGGCCATGTCCACAGCCCCTCCTGGTCTACTACTTTGGTCACCCAGTCAAAGAAATCTATTAGATCACGACATGACCTTCCCGCTGTGAACCCATGCTGCCTTGGGTCCTGTGCTCCACTGGCCTCTAGGTACTCAACTATTCTTCCTTCAGAAGTGACTCCATCACTTTCCCTACCACAGAGGTCAGACTGACAGGTCTGTAGTTTCCTGCCTCTGTCTTGGTCCCACTTTTGTGAAGAGGAATCACATCCGCCTTCCTCCAGTCCTCGGATACCACACCATTCTCCCATGATTTATTAAAAAGAGTAGCCAGTGGTTTCACTAGTTCCTCCCTTAATTCTTTTAGAATTCTGGGGTGAATTCCATCAGGACCCATTGCTTTGTCCACCTTCAGTTTTAGGAGTTCTTGCAGAACCCTTTCTTCTGTGAAAGGACTGGGATCGACCCCCCTATCAAGAGTGCTTCTGTTAATTGGATTAGGCACTTCCCCTCCTCTTTTGTAATACTGAGCAGAAATATTAGTTCAGTATCCCTGCTTTTCACTGTCCCTCTGCCCACCCACCGTTCATTCTGTTCAGCCTCACTATCCCTCCCTTTGTCTTTTCTACGCTCGCTAATGTACCTATAAAGGTTTTATCCCCTCTAACTGAGTTGGCAATCTTTTCCTCAGTTTGGGCCTTTGCTATTCTGACTTCCCTCCTGCTTCCTTCTGCCTTATCTGGTACAGCTCTCTGTCCTGCTCCTTCTGTGTTTCCTTATAACTTCGGAATGCTATCTTTTCTTCCTGACTTTCACAGCCACCTCTTTTGAGAACCATAGTGGCATTTTCTTTTGTTTTGATTTGTTGTTTGCTTCACACAAAGGCTTGTTGCCTCTGTGATGGCAGTTTTGATGATTCCCATTGTTGCTCCACACCTCCTTCTAGCCTGTTTGCTAGTGCTTTTCTGAGGCACTCTCCATCTTGCCAAAGTCAGCCCTCCTAAAGTCCAGTACCCTCACTTTTGTATGGCTTGACTCTGTAGCTGAGTTTAATGTGAACCACACTGTTTGATGGTCACTTGTCCCCAGATGGCAACCCACTTCTAGATCAGAGATCCTCTCACTGCCCCATTTGAGAGTACAAGGTCTAAGATTGCTCCCTCCGCAGCGTGGGTTCTGAAACTAGCTGTCTAATGCCTGCCACCTGTAGGGCATCAAGAATGGCCCTGCTCTTGGATGTGGCTGCAGCAAATGTGCTCCAGTTAACATCTGGCATATTCAGGTCTCCCATCAACAGTATCTCCCTTTCTCTACCATTCTAAGAATGCCTTCTATCATATCCTTGTCCATTCCTCCCCTGACATGAGGGTCTGTACACGACCCTGTGCGGTTGTGGTGCCCCTTTCCAGTCTCAAGCTGACCCACAGTGCCTCCTCTCCTCCCTGTTTACTCTTTTGTTCAGTTGCTTTTATCCTTCCTTTACATAAAGAGCTACTCCTCCCCTCTTCTCCCTGCCTGTCCTCCTGTAGGTTATGTACCCTGGTATGTTAACATCCCAGTCGTGGTTCTCTGTGTACCATGTTTCTGTGACTGCTATGATATCCAGGCATCCCTCTTCCATCAAGGCCACCAGCTCAGGGAGCTTGTTGCCCAGACTACGGGCATTGGTACTCATTACCCTCCACTTCCTGATGGCCTTACTCCCTTTTGCCGCATCCCTGTCCTTCTTGCCTTTGTCACTTTCTCCATTTACCCCTGCCCTTGTCCCTATCGACACCTCTATGTTGGTGTTTGCCGCACTTACTACCGTGATTATTTGGGGGCTAGGATTTCCCTGCTCCTTTCCAGTGCCTCCCCCTTGGCTAGTTTAAAAGCTTGCCAATGAAGCATTTAAACCTCTCACCTAGGATCCTGGTTCCCTCCGACAGATGCAGCCCATCATGCCAATATAGGCTTGCATCATCCAGGTGGACCCAGTCCCCAGTGAAGCCAAATCCTGAGCTACACACCAGTTTTCAACCACTGATTGAATCCTGGTGCGGAACACCTAGCCTCTCTTATGCCATAGATGGGCAGCACTCCGAGAAGGTTACCGTGGCGTATATTTGACTAAGGCCCTCCCAATTCCATAAACTCTTCCTGCACTTCTGTAATCCCTCTCTTAGCCAGGTCATTTGTCCCTAGGTGGACAATGACATCCAGCTCCCTCCCCTGTGCAGCTGCTCCCTCAATCCTGAGGATTCGCTCCCTGTCCCTCCAAGCCATGGCGCCAGGCAGGCACCTCACCTCCCTCCCTCTCCTCTTCTTCCCCCAGTTCTACCTTCCTAACAATGGAGTCCCCCACCAGGAGTTGTTTCCTTCCCCTGCAGGGTCCCCTGCCACCCTCCTGTGGGTCTCCTTTGTGGAGGTTCCCAACATCCTCTTGGTCTCCACTGTGGGTGCCTCCATAGAGGAACCACTTTGCCAGAATGGCATAGGGAATTGGAGAGGTACAACTGGAGGATGCGCCTCCTGTTCCACCACCTAACCCTCCTGAGCCCACTGTGGTCCAAGCTCCTCTTTCTTGGCAACCTCTGAGGCAGCGGCAGAGGCACTGGTGGTCCCTGGATGGAAGGGAGGTCCCACAAATCCTGGCCAACTCAGCCTGTAGATGAGCAACCTCCTCCCTCAGCCCAGAGAGGTGCCTGCAGATGGGACAACACCGCATCCTCCGGAATGTCTCCCGGAAGACTGCTGCTCCACAGCCACTGCACTGCACCACTCCAATCATGTCTTATTTCTGGCCCCTTAAGTGTTTGCAATCCTTACTCTTTCCTCTGTTTTTTTTCTCTCTCTCTCCTTACTTTCTGCCTGTGTGCCCTTTAAGCTCCTGATTGTCCTGTTCTGAGACAAGAATATCCTATATTTCTCAGTAGACCAGTTACTTGCTCAGAGGCAGACCTCCAGCAGCTAGAGGGGGCCGGAGAGCTAGTCTTGCCCTTCTAGGATGGTGGGTCTTTGGTGGTTCTGTGATCACTCACTTCCTGCTCCCAAACAGGAAGTTCCTGTTGTCAGTCAAATCCTGTGCCTATAAAAATAGAACTAGCTTTGGATGGGGGGCACGAAGGCAATGCAATTTACAGCAGAGTAGTTCAGTCACACAGCAGTCCTTTCTCCTGGTGTCTTCTGCCAAGCTATTAGCAGAATCTTTCTAAGGCAGTCTTTAAATGTAGTCCTTCTAAGCTAAGCCACTCCCCTACTTACTAGATCTTTCTACAAGTAATTTAAACCTCACAACAGTTAAGTCCTTTCAATCACCTGAGATTTACACCTAAATAACTGTTCAGATATCCATTCAGTTCAGTTAACCCAGAAAAACACACACTTTTTTTTTGTTTTGTATGTTGGTTTTTTTTTTACCCTAAATTAAAGGTCCAAGTACAAAAGTTCTTCTAGTGTAGTCCCAGCAGAGAAGTTTAGTCACACAGCAGTCCTTTCTCCTGGTGTCTTCTGCCAAGCTATTACCAATCCCTCAGCCACTTGTTGAACTCCTCAAGCCTACCCTTCCTCCCCATGCTTGCACATGGTACCAGCAGTACCTCCAAGAATGCCACCGACTCCCCCACCCCCTCACACTGCCTGCCCAACTACTCGAACCTCCTATTCACTGCTTCCACATTCCACCCCGCAAAGTCGTTTGTACCCACATGCAACACTAAATGAGGTTTTTTCCTCCCCCTCGCTGCACACTTGAGCAGTGCCTGCCCTGCCCCTCCTGCAGTCAACCTGGGGATAGCTTCAACCCAAATACTGCTGCGCCTTTCCTCCCTTCCACCCCATCTCACCCCTTTCAGTATAGAATCCCCCAGGACAAGTACCCCCCATCCCTTACCCCCTTTCCCTTCTAATGCCCCTTCCACCACCCCAGTATTTGTTCTTCCCTGCCCCTTACCCTCGCCAGCTGCTCCCTCTGTGACTTCTGTATCTGTACCCCCTACTTCTGCCTCACCCCTTTTCTCTGCCTTATTCCTCCCATCCCCCTTGAACCCCTTCCCAGCCTGACTACTTCCTACTGGGCTTCTCACGTTGACCTCTTCTCCTCCCCTACTGATTTCCAGCCCCTCTCCTATCCCCGCTGTTGTTGATTTAGAGCCCCCATTTCCTTCTACCCCGATAGTGATGCCCCTCCCATCCTTCCCCCTTTCCATAGCCTTGTCTTCTCCAGTCACCACCCCTCCTTCCTTACTAGCCCCCTTCTACCCTTTCGTCCTTGCTATTTCTTTCCCTACCTGTTGCCATCCCTCTCATGCCCTGCTTGTCCTCCCCCCTTCAGTATGTTCTTGCACTCCCTCTCTCTCCCATAGCAGAGGTTCGAATCTATTCCTAGTTGATACCCCTCCTACATCTCTGCCCCCTATTGGTCCCCCCCTCCTACTTGTTCCTCCATGCCACCTCTGGTCCTCTCCTGGTCCCACCTCACCCGCAGCCATCTGCTCTCTCCTGGTACTCCTCGTGGTCTCTTCCTCCCCCATCAGAAGGCCCCCCACCTCGCCTCGGCACCCCTCTCTTCTCCTTTCTTTTCTAGAGCGCCACTGATAACGGGGTCAGGTTCATTCCCTAGTTGTTCTTCCTAAGTCCCCCTTTGCCATCCCCTATCCCCCCCCAGCCAGGATGCCTACCATGCTCATCTGCCCTGCCACTTAGACTCCTCCCTAACCTCCACAGTTCCTCCCTCAAACTAGCCAGTCTTCTACAGACCATACACCCCCATCCTCCAAGCCCAGTCCAGGATTATGGAGGACCCACACCCTGTACACCCCACCATCCTTCCAAAGATGCCCGCCCTATTGACATGTGGTACCTGCCCCATTTTGGCCCCCATCTTATGTTACTGGCTCTTACTCCCAGGTTCTGTACCCTACTACAACTGTTAGGACCCTATTTACTCAAATTCCTGTCCCCCCCCACTAGTCCCCCTACTGCCTTCTTGCCGACCGGGTTAATTCAGTCTCAAATCTCATCCATTAGATACTGTATTACTGTACCTAAAGCCTCCTTGTCTGTTTGTTTTTCACCCCTCAGCTGCCATACTTTTTGTTCTCAGCTCTCATATAGTTTCACTTAGCCCAGTTAGAAATCCTATTGCACTCCAAGTATTACTCAGCTCAATTAGAGAAATAAACAGAACAAATAAATATGTATTATTACAGCAATCATAACAAGATAGCTCGGTATTTAGCTCAATTAGAGAAATAAACAGAACAACTAAATCTGTATTATTACACCAATCCTAAAAGTATCCAATCATTGCTTTGTCTCCACTCCAGAGACCCTGCTGTAATATAGGACCACAGAGGACCATGGGTGGGAGGGTGGAAACTCTAAAGTCCTGTCAAGCTCCATTGAGTCTCCCTACCCCCTTCTCTCACTCGCTCATTCTATTTCTTCCGCGCTGCAGGCTGCCCTTTTGTACTGGGCTCCTGCCTGTGTTGGCACCTTTCTCTGCCCACAAAGAAATCCACAGCAGTCCTGACAGACCTCCGTTGGGCTTGTGAACGCCCCCTCTCTCTCTCGCTCGTTCCATTTCTCCCTACGCCGCAGGCTGCCCTTTTGTACTGGGATCCTGCCTGCATTGGTGTCTTTTTCTGCCCACAAAGAAGTTCACAGCTCTCCTGACAGAGGTCTATTGAGGTCGCTCATTCCCCAACTCTCACTCACTCATTCTGTTTCTCCCAGCGTTGCAGACTGTCCTTTTGTACTGGGCTGCTGCCTGCATTGGTGCCTTTTTCTGCCCACAAAGAAATTTGCAGCAGTCCCGACAGAGCTCCGGTAGTTCGCTCCTCCCGTCTCTCGCTCACTAGATTCTGTTTCTCTAGCGCTGCAGGCTACCCTTTGTACTGGGCTTCTGCATCCGTTGGCACCTTTTTCTGCCCACAAAGAAATCTGCAGCAGTCCCGATAGAGCTCCGTTGAGCTCACTCTCTCCCCCTCTCTCACTCACTCATTCCATTTCTTTCAGCGCTGCAAGCTGCCCTTTTGTACTGGGCACCTGCCTGCATTGACACCTTCTCCTGCCCACAAAGAAATCTGCAGCAGTCCAGACAAAGCTCCGCTGAGCTCACTCATGCCCCTCTCTCACTCGCTCGTTCTGTTTCTCCTGGCGCTGCAGACTGCCCTTTTGTACTGGGGCCCCTGCCTGCATTAACACCTTTTTCTGCCCACAAAGAAATCCACAGCAGTCCCGACAGAGCTCAGTTGAGCTCGCTCACTCCCCCTCTCTCACTCGCTCGTTCTTAATCTGTCCCAAACACTGATTTCCCAAAACGACCGTGCTATTCTGCGCCGGAAGTGTGAAAACACATTTCAGCCAGGATGTGAAAAATGGCAGCTGTACTGTTCATAAGGAAGTGTGAAAAAATGACAGTGGTGAAAATCTGATGTGAAAATATTACAAATTTGCGAAGTTACAAGGGTATGTGGAAACTGCGTAATGCACACTTGTAACACAGTCATTTTATGGACTTTCGTCACCAAATTTTCAACATATACATTTTAGGACCTCTGCTCATGAACAGTGTCACTGTCATTTTCTCAGTCTATCCCGAAAACTGATTTCCCATTGCAACTGCACTATTTGGCGCCAGAAGTGCGAAAACACATTTTGGCCAGGATGTATAAAATGAAAAGCTGTACTGTTCATAAGGAGGTGTGGAAAAATGTCAATGTTGAAAATCTGGAGTGAAAATATTATAAATTTGCGAAGTTACGAGCGTGCGTGCAAACTGCGCAATGCACGCTAGTAACAGTCATTTTATGGACTTTCATCACAAAAGTTTCAACATAGGCATTTTAGGACCTCTGCTCATGAACAGTGTCACTGTGATTTTCTTAATGTGTCCCGAACACTGATTTCCCACAGCGACCGCGCTATTCTGTGCTGGAAGTGCGAAAACACATTTCGGCCAGGATGTGAAAAATGACAGCTGTACTGTTCATAAGGAGGTGTGACAAAATGCTAATGTTGAAAATCTGGAATGAAAATATTGCAGAATTACATGAGTGCAGTGTATTAGCAACTGCACAACACACTGGTAAAACAGAGCATGTCTTAGTTTTCCTCTAATTTGCAACATAGGCTTTTTGAGCCCACCTCATGAACACTGGCACTGTCGTTTCGTTACTCAGTCCCAAAGGTGATTCCATGCAGTGACCATGAAATCACCTTTCGGGACCGAATAACGCCATGACAGTGAATGAATTCATGAGGAGGGTTCCCACTAATCCCATGTAGAAAATTTGGTGCCAAAATTCCAAAAAATGCCTGAGATATGCACCAAAGTTGAAAAAACCTATTTTGCCATTATACAGCTTACCGGCATTTCTTCAATTCGCGGTCGACCTTGAAGAGTGCAGACGTGTTCCCAGTCCACCCTTGCTTCTAAGCTCTGCGGCAACTAACGAATGCCAGAAGCATCACCCCGGGCCCCCACCACCACCCCGAATCTGCCCATCCAGAGGAGAGATCATCATGTTTCAGCTGAGCAAGCACTGCCTGCCCAGCCCCACGTGGCACCAACCCCATCAAAGCCCCTGCTGTGCTGCCTGCCGAACAAGCTAGTTAACCAGTTACTGGCTGTTGCCCCAAAGAAGGCCACAGTCACGCCACATGGACTGGAGCAAGTGGTGCTGCTGGTGAGGTGGGGCAAGTTAAACTGCTAATGCGGGCTCCTGTTCTGTCTACACATTTATCCCAGTTCCATTTCTAGATTCAGATTCAGAACTTAGGTTGCTGTTTTTTTTCTTCTTTAATGCAGGAGTCTTGTGGTTGCCTACCTTGTCAACAGAGATACAGTATGCTGGATAGTTAAACAGATGTAGTTAGAGGAGCACCTACTTTAGATTCTTAGAGCCTTATTGTACAGATCCCAAGTTCTCTGGCTCAAATGTTTTTATAGCCCCGGCTTTATTGTTAGTGACATCATAGCTGGTGTTGATAACTCTGGACGTCCGTCAGCTACAGCCGGTATGCCTTGCCCAATATCTCATTTAAAATAGCATTGATGTGGTTTCAAACTATGTATGACTCAAGAGTGTTCTACTTTAATAACATAAGGAATGGACGCAACATAAATATGGATTGGGTTTTCTAGCTTAAATTTACCTCCACAACGTGTCCAGATTTAGAATCGTGCAGCCATTCTGTTTGAGGTGGTTATTGCTCTAGAGACTGCTATGAACCTTCTAGTTATCATTACAGATTGTGAAATGGGTAGAAAGAATGCTGAATTCTGATTGGTCAATAGCTGCTCTCAATTGGGCCGTTATCCCAGCACAACGGCCCAGCTGAAAGTATTATGTTTAAAAATGTATGAAATTTTCTGAAAATGACTCTATTTCAGGATCGCAATAGGCACTGGTAGCAGGGTGGGCTAATGGCCCTTTCACAGGTGGTGGAAGCTCTCGGCCATGCCTCATGCTTCAACCCACCCTGAGGTGAGCCATTATCCCACCATTACACACACCTGTCATGCCTTATTGCTTAATTTTTGTTTTTCGAAATGAAATGAATAGTTTCATGCACAAGATTATTCTCTAGTGCTGTTATACTGAGTTTCATTGTTTCAGGCTATTTTATGCCCTTAAACAGTGTGCTAAATCATTAAAGTGCCAAAATTGTGAAGTCCCTTGTGGTGTCCTTCATTTCAGGGTGTGGTGTCCCTCATTTCAAGGGTTGGTGTCCCTCATTTCAGTGTCCGGAGGTTGAGAGGTATGTGTGCAGCTGCTTCAACGATCCTGAGGATTCACTTCTTGTCCCTCCATGCCATGGCACCAGGCAGACATCTTATCCTCCCTCTCCCCTCCCTCCCTCAGTTCTACCCCTAACAATTGAGTCCCCCACCAAGAGTTGTTTCCTTCCCCTGTGGGATCCTATGCCACCCATGTGGGATCCTATGGTGGGCAATACAATAAAAAGAACCCAGAAACAAAACTGTGTTTGCCACTCCTGGTGGATTCTATCAGTTCACCACCATGCTGTTCGGTTTACATGGCTCACCTGCTACATTCCAGCAGTACAAGGATGCAGTTTTATCCCCTCACATTGGTTATTGTGCTGCATACCGGGTTGATGTTGTGATGTACAGTCCAGACTGGAAAAGCCACCTGGAACACCTACAAGCAGTTATGCAGTCAAGCAAAATGGCAGGTGTGACAATTATTGATCCTATCAAGTGTGCATTGGGCATGCAGGAAGCCAGATATCTGGGCTACGTTTTGGGAAATAGAGAAGTCAAGCCAGAGGTTTCCAAGATAGAAGCTGTAGTTGACAGCCCTTTCCCCAAAACCAATGTAGCCCCTCTCTGGTCCAGCCATGGACTTACCAGGACCGAACATCCCCACCTTTAATATTTCAGTTTCCATTTCCTCTAATAATATGCTCACTAAAATCAGTCTCTTGAGTCAGCTCTTTCCGAAACAATAGCCTCAAAATTTATTTACATGGGGAGGGGTAGGATTGGGTAAGTGGAACAGAGGCTATGCAAACATTTTTAAACTTTGAATCTGCATTTAGAGATTTAGCAATTTCAAACAATCACATTTTCCCTTTTTATTATTCAAACCCACATTTAGTTTGTAACTCCTAGGTGGTGCTATCCCAAGGGCTACTACCCCTGCCTGCTTGGCTAGTAGCAGGTTAAGGAGCCTGAGTTCTGAAACAGGTGCCTCCACCCAGAGGTCAGGGTTGGTAGTGGTCAAACTAACCTGGCACAGCCCTCTAGGACACTGTAACCCCCTCTTTCCTAACAAGTGGCTGGAATAATACACAACAATCACTTTCGCAATACCCCTGATACACCACACAAGTACCCACACTGTCTGCACTTACCACCAGGGCTTTCCTCTGGCCCGGCCCTGGGGACCCCCTGTAAAACAAGGTTATACACAGCAAATAACAGCAGTACAGTACTCTTGCACAAACTGGAACCACAGTCAGGGTAAATGCAAAAGAGTTAGATCTGATTTATTTAAGGGACTTGAACAAAGGAGGGGTGTAATCCGGTTAATTTGCTTAAAGACTCTCATTCAAACAGTCATGCATGCACTTCAGGGTCTATAAACAGTCACACACTCTAGGTGCCCAGATGGAGAATAGTGGGCTAGCCAGGATCGCTGCAGCTGTTTGGGGCCCTGTGATGGAAGAAAACAACATACACCACACACACCAATTGTAATTCGGAACCGAAGGGCTCAGTTCGTGAAAAGAAAACAACAAGACAATCAGATGACACACTTTTAGATTAGGCTGTTGCTGCAGGGAGCTACCCTGATGATTACTCATGATTAAGGCAGTAAGTTTTTCACGGACCGCGCTAATTTCACGAATCCCGTGAAAATGCATACCAATCGTGAAAAAGGTTGTAATGTTAATAATGTTAATAAAAGTTAAGATAGCAAACTTTCCTGGTATTTAGTGCATTATTTAATCGCTAGAGGTTGATGTGGGTATCACTAGGTTTAAAGATCAAAGAAACTAATGACCTGCGATCTCTCACCTGAGATCTCATTGCTCTCACCTGCTAATCATTCATTCAAGTCCTACAAATGGGCTCTTTGAATGTGAGCTGGAGTATCTGCTTTTCAATCTGAGACCACTGCTGTGTAAGGCATCAGGCGAAACTGCAATGTCAGTGGAGTAACTGCTGCTTTTCAATCTGAGACCACTTCTGTGTAAGGCACCGGCCAAAACCGCAATGTCAGTGCTTCTGAAACCACTTTCAGCATCCAAAACCGGCAATGTGTTTCCCAGACAGCGCTGCAAGCAATATGAAAATGGGGTATTTCATGTTTCTGGTGATGTGATGTTCTGCACTTGCTGCAATGTTGCAATAGACCACAAACGAAAAGCAACCTGTGACAGACACTTAGTCATCAACACACATTAAGAAAAAAAGAAAACTTGAGGAGAAATCGACCTCGGTGGTGGAGAAGCAAGTCACAGTAAGAGAGCTGTTCACTGAGAAAGCTGCACACCAACAAAGCAGAAAGGTATCTTTATTTAATCTTGTAGAGGCTTTTACTGCAGCAAACATTCCTCTCAATGCTCTCGATAGCCCCGTCCTACACTGCTTCTTAGAGGAGAATTTAAAATCAGTCGGTGTCATACCGTCATCTCAGTGGCTAAGGACTGAATATTTGCCTACGGTTTACGCATTCCATGTGGCAGAAGTAAAAAAAAAATGGCAGATGCAGTGTCTGTCTCAATTGTGTGTGACGAGACAACGGATGTGGAAGATCGCTATATTCTTAATATTGTGGCAATTCCTTCAATTCACAAATGTCCCATTCTATCCACAAATATTACAAAATTAGAACCTGTCTTGTTGGACTGCACTGTACTAGATACGACTAACTTTAAAACAGTATCCCAGGCTGTGTTACATTGTCTCCAGAAGTATCAAATTCCATATACAAATGTTTCAGCATTTGTGTCCCATAACGCAATGTATATGAACAAGTGCTGGGAACAAAGTCTTAAACATGTCCTAGTAAACGGTGTTCATGTTACCTGCACTGCTCGCTTACTGAATTTGCTTGGTGAAATTTGGTGCAGGAACTTCTGAAGCTGCTAAATACCCTTCAACTAAATCTACTCTGTCATCCTGCACTAAAAAAATAAAAGAATACATGACAGAGTGTAGCAGGTTCCATCAGTATGCAACCAAATTTTTTTCTGCAGTACGATATTTAAATCCATCAAGACTGGCAACGGTTGCTGTCACCGAAACTGAGATCTCAAACTGCATTCCCTGGTTTGAGGACGACTTAACTGCAAAAGCAGAACTGAGAGCCTACATCAATGAAACACAGACACAGACAAACGCTAATGACCGAGAAAGGGATGTTTTAAAGTACTGGCTAGATTGCAGGGATCGATTCCTGAACCTGTCTAATATTGCACTGTCTTGCCTCAGTGTTCTGGTACATAGTGCCAGTGTGGAGAGATCATTCTCTCGCTACAGTGCAATGCTCCAAGACAACAGATGCAGCATTAAATCTTCGAACTTGTGCATGTATTCTATGCTTCAGCAAAACTGACATTTTAAAATAGTTAATATATTCTAAGAGTTGGTAGTTGGTAGTTAATGCAGTACTGGAAGAACTTTTTTTTTTGCAGTTAGCAGTTCACCTGCTTTTTAATACAATAAAAAATGAGTCACTTTTGTATAATATAGCTGTTCATGTTTTTTTCATGAAATCGGCATTTTAAGCCGTGAACAAACTGTGAAAAAGGCAATTTTCTTACGTGAAAAACTTACAGCCTTACTCATGATACCCAAGACTGGGCATAGGCTGGACAAAAATTGAGACTGCAGGAGGTTGATCTGGGGTCCTAGGAGAAGCAGGACCCACACAATTTACAGAGGCGTCATTCTTGTTCAAGCGTGGGGCAGGGGGCTGATCCCCAGGCAGGTCTCTTATCGATGGCTTTCTCTGTGCAACGGGTAGTCTGGCTGGGCCAGTGTGGCAAGGCCCCCCCAAATGGAGACAGATTCGGATATAGTCCGTTTTGGGCTGGATACAGCTTCCAGCAAGCAGAACACAGTTCACACAGTGGGGAACCAAATCAATACCCACTAACAACTCACAGCACATTTACATGTAAGGAAATTCTACTGTGCCAAGCAAACCACTCTCCAGTCATGATCGCAAAGTCTCTGCACAAACCGGTGATTCAAAAGCAGCTAGAAATCCTGACAAGCCAATCGCATTCAACAAAATCTTCGGTCTTCTTCAGGTATGAGCCTGGTAGGAAATCAGTGGCTTACTTTGTTCTCACAAACTTGGATTTAGTCCGAAATAATTTTCTTCTCTCCCTCTCATGGGCAGCAGGCAGACATGCAGGCCACAACTCAGGCAACTCAGGCCTTTCCACAGTTCTCCTGTGTGAAACTACTCAGACAGCTGCTTGACTGTCTCAAGCTCTTGCTCTTTCAGCTCCCAATTTAAATCTGACTCAACTGCCAGCAAACCTGGGGATTTCCCTCAGAATCCAAAAGGTTCGGTTGGCTGATCTGTCTGTCAGCCACAACAAAGGCTCCCCCTTCAGGTGCAAAAAGGCGCCAAAAGCCCAAAACTACAATTCCTTCAGATTTTGATTCCAGATAGCTCCTGTAGTCAAGCTCCATTTAAGGTCTCACCAGAACTGATTGGTGCAATTCGACAGTCCAGGACCAAGATAATGGACATAAACAAAACAGTCCTTGCTGCAAAGAAGGCAGGTTAGACAAACTACATTATCATTATTACTCTAAATGATTTTCAGCAAATAGTTACATCTTTCAACAGAGCTCCCTCTCAGATTACTTATGACTGAAATCCAGGCAGCTCTTAAAGAGTCAGTGCACAGAGGCTATACAGGCACTCTCTGGAAATCACATTTAAACTGCTGAAACGCAGGACACCAGCCTGGCAGTGAGCATTTAGGCAAGCTCGAGGAAGACTTTTCAGGAACCCCCATTTGTAGGGGGGTTACACCCTTCCCTGCCTGGAGGAAACTTGGCATCCACGTCAAGTCTGTTGCCATCCTGCATCAGTTAACATAAACTTACTACTTTACTATACATTTTCACTACACTTCATAATACTATACCCATTCTGACAATACATCAGGCATATTTTCACACAGATAATTTACACATTACTATACAGATTCATGTAATAACTTCTTGTACATTGAACAGAGTAAGAGGGGACCCTTCCCTATCAGCTAACTTGGGGCTGGATGGAGCAGGGGCACCATGGTGACAGGGCAGAACAAGTATCCTGAAATGGGCCGTCAAGCTCAATTTGGGCAGTGAGCTTGGTGAAACATAAACACCTTTGTGAACTACATGGAGAGGCAAGTCCACAGGCCTCCCCAGAGAATCATAGCTGACACGCAATACTGGCTTGACAGCTCAGTCAGTCTTTCTGGGGGGAACAACCACAGTCTTTGTACTTTCAGCAACAGCCTTGGGGCTTTCACCACTTGTGAGGGGTGCCTCTGTCTGGGTAGAAATGTCCAAACTTGGAGCACTGTCAGCTCCTTGCTCTGTAGGCTCGGTTTCTACAACATTTTGCTCATTTTGAAGAGGCCCTGGTACTGAAGGGGGGTTATCAGCACTCTCATAGTGTTCTTCAAGTTCTGGTGTGTCACCAGAATGACTCATTCCATCAGCCCTTCCCTCAGGCAAATCATACAGTTCCACACTACACAGAGACTCAGCATCTTCAGACATGATACTTTGCACTTCACTTTCAGGGAGCATTGGCTCCAAGGACAAAGCTGGGGAGTTAGGCAGTCCAGAAGGCCCAACTTCCTCCCCACAATTAATCATGGGTTTACCTCAAAACAGCTGACTCAGTTCATAAGAGGGACAATAGGCATAGTCGCACTCACTTTCGTCAGAAGTGGACTGACAGTCACTATAATTCTGGGCCTGCTGTGGAGGAAACCTTAAATCTGTGAGCACTGGGGTAGGCTGACTCTGTTTCTTTCTTGCAGCAGCATGAGTCACTGACCCAGGGGGCTCAATTTCTGGGGGTTCAGCCTCAATCATGACTTGGCCGATAGGTAGCAAGTGGTTATGGTGCATGGTTTTGACAGCTTTGGAGTTGTTCTCCGGGCGCACCTTGAACACAGGTAAATCATCCAGCTTTCCAACTACTACATAGGGAAGATGGTGCCATCGATCAGCAATTTCATGTTTACCATGTTGTCCCAGATTGCGTAACAATACACGGTCTCCAGGTTGAAGCTCTTGAGCCTTTACTTTTTTATCATGCCTCTCTTTGTTGGCTAGATTTCTCTTGGCGGCCAGTGTCTGGGCCAGTTGATAGGCATGGTTCAATTGAGCTTTCAGTTTTTGTACATATTGCAAGTAATTTTCAGCTCAGACCCCATCTGGAGAGACCCCAAAACAGACATCAACTGGCAGCTGGGCCTCTCTCCCGAACATGAGGCAGCAGAGGGAGAAACCAGTAGCATCATTTTTTGTGCAATTGCATGCGTGTACCAAGGTGCTAATCTGCTGACTCCATTTATGCTTGTCATTTGGGTGGAGAGTGCCCAGCATGTCTAGAAGGGTGTGGTTAAAACATTCTGGTTGAGGGTCCCCCTGCGGGTGATATGGGGTGGTTCTTGGCTTTCGCACCCCCCATAAAGAGAGCATTTTCTTGATTAGCTGACTCTCAAAGTCTCTGCCTTGATCAGGATGAATCCACTGGGGGCATCATAGCGGACGAAGAAATATTCCACTAGCACCTTGGCCATGGTAGATGCCTTTTGCTCTTTGGTGGGAAAAGCTTGTGCATACCGTGTGAAATGATCCGTAACCACTAACACATTGCCAATGTTCAGCTGATCAGGTTCTAAACACAAGAAGTCTATGCAGACTAGTTCCGTGGGGGTGCTGGTAGTAATATTAACAAGGGGACAGCCCTCTGAGGTAGCGCTTTTCTTTGCATGCAGCAACTACAAGTCTTTACATGGTGCTCAACATCAGCCCCCATTTTGGGCCAGTAGAAGCGAGATTGTACCAGGTCAAGGGTTCTGTCAATACCGAGGTGCCCCATGTGATTATGGCAGGACCTCAGTACTAAATCTTTAAAGGCCGTGGGCAGGACCAATTGTTGCTTGTCTACTTTGCCACTACCATCTACTGTCTCTCTATACAACAACTGATTGAGCAACTCCAGTCTGGGGCTTTCTTTAAACAATAAAGCAGTTCGCAAGTCACTGGAAGGTAACTTAGACACATCTTTCCCCACATGCAGGGTATCAAGTGCTGGCTGAATCATAGGATCTTGGGATTGAGCCCACTGAATGCTGTCATTATCAGATTGAGGTAGTGCACTAATATCTAGAGCAGCAAAGTGGGATTAAGCAGCTGTTATTCAGGTATCAGAAGGGCCCAAGCAATCTACTAAACAGTCCACTGTGTCCGCAGACATCTGTTCATCTCTATCAAACTTTTGACACAATACTCGAATGTCCGGTTCAGACAGCCTGACCCAATCACTCTTGGAAGTGGGCCTTCGTGATAGGGCGTCAGCTTCAACATGGTTCAGGCCCGGTCTGTATCCGACAGCATAATCATAGGTTGATAATTCAGAAAGTCACCAGTGCCCAGTGGCGTCTAACTTAGCTGATGTCTGTACATAGGTCAATGGGTTATTGTCAGTCTTCACCAATATCTTTGCCCCATAGAGGTATTCATGAAACTGGTCAACGATGGCCCTTTTTAGCCCAAGGAACTCCAACTTATGCACAGGGTAGTTTCGTTCGGACGGGGTCAAGCTCCTACTGGCAAAAGCTACTGGTCTCATGACATCCTCATAGTCTTGATACAGCACCTCTCCTAGACCCTGCAGACTAGTGTCCATATGCAGCACATAGGGTTTGGTAGGGTCAGCATAGGTGAGGATGGGGGCATGGGTGAGCTTTATATGATCTCATGGAAGGCTGCTTCACAGTTAGGCATCCAGCGGGGCCCGAAGAGTTCACGTGGATGGAAGTATACTTTTTCTGGTTCTTTAATGAACCCTTTTTTGTATTTACGATTGGTAGGAGGGTAATTCTGGTAAGGTTCAAGAGTGGGGGAATCACCTTGGAATAGTCTTTTATGAACCTGTGGTAGTAGCCACAGAACCCGAGGAAATGTTGTAGTTCTTTCAGATTATGGGGTTGGGGCCAAGTAGTCAGTGCTTCAACCTTACTGGGATCAGTTTCTATCCCTTTTGTAGATACTATGTGCCCCACATACTTCACGGAGGTTTGGAAACACTGGCATTTGTCAATGGACAGCTTGAGGCGAAGTCTTCCAGTCAGTCTAGGACTTTAAACAGTCAGTTCTCAGCTTCTCTAAGGTGCTCCCAAATGCAATGACATCATCCAAGTACACCAGGCATTCCAGCAAATTCATATCTCCCACTGCACGTTCCATCAGTCACTGAAAGGTAGCCGGGGTGCCCGATATCCCCTGTGGCATCCTCAGAAACTCATAGAACCCCAATGGACAGATGAAGGCTGTTTTCTCATGGTCTTCTGGGGCCATCGGGATCTGGTAGTATCTGCTGTGAAGATCCAATACCAAGAACCATTTGCTCCCATTCAAGCAGTCCAGGGCATCTTGTATATGAAGCATAGTGTATTGGTCTGGGATGGTCTGCCGGTTCAGGGTTCAATAATCAATGCACATCCTCATAGACCCATTCTTCTTACACACAACCACAATGGGAGAGGCGTATGGGCTCCTGGATTCTTATGTCATGCCAGCAGCAAGCATTTCCTGCAGGTGTCTTTTCACATCATTTACGTCTGCTGGGGCTAAGCATCAGGACCTCTCCCGAAATGGCCGTTCATCGTGCAGGCGTATGTGATGCTCCACACCTGGACACATCCCACATCCCATTCCTTCAACAAAAACACTTGGTGTCTCTGGGCAAGTCTCTTGCTAATTCTAGCCTTCCATTCAGTTGGCAACAGCGAGTCACCAAAGTCAAACAAGTCTGGGGACACTCTCCCCTTCTCACCAGGGCGCTTGTTGCTGGGCAATACTGCAGTGTCTGCGCAGTGTACCATAGCTAGGGTGCACCACCTATTCATCCGGATCTCCCGATCTGATACATTATGAATCTGTGCATCATTCATCATGCATAAGCATGGGCTCGAGCTGGCAAGATGCTGGGCTTGACCAATAATCCTTCCGGCAATTTTGCATCGCCTGGCGTATCCAACATCAGTATTTTGTTCTTGACATCTTACTAACATACTAAAATGCCAGCAGACTAGGCCTAACGATCTTTCATGTCTGCTCATTTGGTCAGCCCCCACCCTGGGAGCTGACCTTGCTGCCCCCCTCACCCTCTCTGGTTTCTCCCCTCCCAGTCCCAGATATTCTTGCTGCACAGGACTTTGTTCCAGAACCCTTCCCCTGTACCTGTCCCACACCCTCTTGAACCCCTCCCCCATCTCTGCCTCCACCAGCCCCCTGGGCAGTGCATTCCATGGCTCCACCACCCTCTCAGTGAAGTAGCACCTCGTCCTTTCTCCCCTGAATCTCCCCTCCTCTCCAGCTTCCACCCATGCCCTCTAGTTGGCCGCCCCTTCCTTTGGAGCACCCTGACTGCTGCTCCCCATTTACCCCCTTCATGTACTTGAAGACCTCTATCATGCCCCGCTTCTCTCTTCCAATGTGTAAATGTTTAGCTCTTTGAGCCTCTCTCCATAGGTCCTGTCTTCCAAGCCCCAGATTATTTTGGTTCCCCTTCTCTGGACCCTCTCCAGGAGTTCGATGTCCCTCTTTAAGTGTGGCCTCCAAAACTGCAAGCAGTACTCGAGGTGCAGCCTCCCTAAGCAATTATACAGAGGAAGTATCACGTCCATCCTTCTGGAGGTGATCCCCCTAGTGATGCATCCCAGCATCCTGTTGGTCTTGGCCACTGGCCTCCTACAAGTCTCACAGTTGTTCATCTTGACATCCACCACCACCCCCAGGTCCCTATCAGCCATTGAGACTTGTAGCATTCCCCCCCCCAGGGGGTACACTTGGCCTGGGTTTCTGACTCCCAGGTGCAGTACCTTGCATTTCCCTGCATTGAATTTCAGCTCCCACTTTCTTGACCACCTTTCCAGAGCCTCCAGATCCCCCTGTAGGGTCACCCTCCTCCTCATCCACCACCGCCTCAGTTTTGAGTCATCCGCAAAGAGACTCCTCTCACTCCTGATACCCTTCCTTATGTCAGAGGCATAGGCGTTGAACAGGAGGGGCCCAAGGACCGATCCCTGAGGGACCCCACTAATGACCCTCTTTGGGGATGAGACTATCCTGCCAACCGCGACCCCCAGGGTTCGGTCCTGGAACCAATTTCCTATCCATCTGATCATCTGGTTCCCCACCCCCATCTCTCCCAGCTTATCCAACAGGCCTCCATGAGGAACAGAGTCAAACGCCTTGCTGAAGTCAAGAAAGAGGACATCCATCAGTCTACCCAGGTCCACGAACCCTGATGCATCTGCTCAGAAGTACATATCTGTACTTGAAGGCAATTTTGGGAGAATTGAGTCAGGGGAGACTTAGATGTGGAAATTTCAAGGTACCAAGCAATGGAAGGGGGAAAGTTTGTGTGCGTATGTTACTTGCCTAGAAAGAGCTCTGCAGAAAGCTTACCAGAAAGGTGGGGTAGCCGCTAGTGATTTGAACCATGTGGGACTGGTGCACATACTGCAAGATGCCAAGCATTCTAAACTGCAGATCATCCAGTTAAGGCTCCAGGATAGGAGAGGTAACCCATCTGACTACTGTGACTTGATAAAAGAACCCCAGGAGGTAGAAGGTAAAGAGGGAGATTGTAATTATGGGGTGAGTCCAGAGTCGGACCTCCCCTTGAATGGTACACTGGGCATTAGGGGACAGTACCATTGAATCGGGATCCTTCTTCCACACAGTCCCCACCGGTTCATCCTGGTCTACTTCCTCGAGTTTCTGTTGCAAATCATAGGCCCTCTTGATCAGAGCCAGAATTCTCAGTGCCCTCCCAGTCCGTTGCCCTTGTTTCTCATGACAGAGTTGCGCCAATCTCCCAAACATATGGGTGTTTGTTCCCATCATACAGTTGGGTGAGGGGACACACTAGGGCCAGTGTCTCTACTTTCTCCTCTATGCCAGTGACAGTTGCAGGAAAAGACAACCAGAGGTGGACATATCCTAGATAAGGATAAGACTTGTCGCTCAGCCCCCACACATGTAGACCTTCCAGGGATTGTAAGGGCACATCAGATAAGTGTTTGTCATACCAGTCTTGAAACACAATGGTCACTTGCGACCCACTGTCAAGCACAGCCTGAGTGGGAATACCATTCACAGCCACATTAGTCTCCATTGAGGGGCTCACTACCTTGGACCAGTCTGAAGGGACAAAAGCAGGGGCCTGGACAGACGATTTAGCCACAGAGGAGTTTGAGTTAGTATGGCCGAAGCTTTTATTGCAGTCATTTGTGCACCCCTTGACCACTGACTGATTTTCCAAAGCTCTCCTTGAAGCTGGTTCACCACTTTTTCTAAGTCCTTCTGAGACTGGCATTCCCTCTTCATATGGCCATGCTTGCCGCAACTGTGACAAATGACATGCTCTCGGGGCATCCTTGGGGAAAACATAGCAGGGGATGCTGGAGCATTGACAGGAGATTGTAATTTGACTTCTGCAGGTAGTGTACCATGTCTCAAAAGTTCCTTTAGGGTGGCAGTCAATCCCTTGAGCTCAGCTGAGAAGCCACCCCCCAGTAGAGGATGCCTGAGGGTGCACCCACCCCCATAACAGTCATGTTCTGACAGGGACCAGGGTCTCTGTCAGCAGGGACTACCTCAGTGAACGCACCTGGTTGTGCTTTTATGACTTCCTTCCGCAACTCCTCCCCCCACGGTTTAGCCCACAGCGGGACACTTTCAGTGGCCTCCATTTCGGAAGGGCATTCTGGTGCCATGATCACTTGGACTGCACTCACCCTATAATTATAATCTCCCTCTTCACCTTCTACCTCCCAGAGTTCTTTTATCAAGTCACAGTTGTCAGGTGGGTTACCTCTCCTATCCTGGAGCCTTAACTGGATGATCTGCAGTTTAGAATGCTTGGCATGTTGCAGTATGTGCCCCAATCTCACACGGTTCAAATCACTAGCGGCTACCCCACCTTTCCGGTAAGCTTTCTGCAGAGCTCTTTCTAGGTGAGTAACGTACGCAGACAAACTTTCCCCCTTCCATTGCTTGGTACCTTGAAATTTCCACATCAAAGTCTCCCCTGAATCAATGCTCCCAAAATTGCATTCAAGTACAGATAGGTACTTCTGAGCAGATGCATCAGGGTTCGTGGACCTCAAAAATGTAATGGCTTCAAGCCCCTCAAACGTTCTATGATTCTTTTCCACTTTTCAGCCTCCACACACTGCCACTAAGGGTACCAAGGGGGCAACATAGTCAATCCAGGTCTCCCAGTCATCCTCCCCATGGGGGGTGGGGAGGGTGCCCGAGAAGATTCTCAGCCTTTGGTAGGAGTCATGATGAATGGCAGGTACAGATATAGGGGCCAGCACTGGCATGGGCATAGAAGGTGGGGAAGTACAGGTGCTGGAGTGAGAGGGGGTGTTGGAGAAGGAACACCCCCAGGTGGCAGGAATAGTTTCTTAAAGTCCTCCACGGTTTTCCCTTCCTCCAGCAACAACTTAGCAAATTTCTTGTCAAAATTCTCAGATAATGGTGGGAGCTCATCCTCCCTGGGGTCTTTACTGTCTTTTGTTATCACTCTCCAGGCAGCTGGAACCCCTTCTGGGGCAATAGTCTGTGGCACTTTAGAGCTGTCCACAAGGTCACTACACTCTACTAAGGCTATGAAAGTTTGGGCAATCGAATCGGCCTGTTGACCCACCACCACAGGGTGTTTTAAACATTCAACTTTGGAGAGTACTCCCTCTACAGTGTCCTTACTGGTAACCAGGGGAATATCCAGTATAAGCAGAGCATTTTGGAGGTCGATCTCCTGCCCAGTACACCACCCCACCAACTGGTATACAGCCATTTCTACTGGGGTAACCATTAATCTTTAACAATAATTCGTAATTTTTGGCCACTAGAGGGCACAAAATCCCAGCGGTGAGTCTGCAAGATGTAACCCCTAGGTGGCACTATCCCAAGGGCTACTATCCTTGCCTGCTTGGCTAGTAGCAGGTTAAGGGGCCTGAGTTCTGAAACGGGTGCCTCCACTCACAGATCAGGGTTGGTAGTGGTCAAGCTAACCTGGGCACAGCCCTCCGGGACACTGTAACCCCCCCTCTTTCCTTACTAGTGGCTGGAACAATACACAATAATCACTTTCACAATACCCCTGATATAACACACAAGTACCTACACTGTTTCCACTTACCTCCAGGGCTTTCCTCTGGCTCGGCCCTGGGGACCCCCTGTAAAACAAGGTTATACACAGCAAATAACAGCAGTACAGTACTCTTGCACAAACTGGAACCACAGTCAGGGTAAATGCAAAAAAGAGTTAGATCTGATTTATTTAAGGGAGTTGAACAAGGGAGGGGCGTAATCAGGTTTATTTGCTTAAAGACTCTATCATTCAAACAGTTATGCATGCACTTCAGGGTCTATAAACAGTCACACACTCTGGGTACCCAGATGGAGAAAGGTGGGCTAGCCAGGAACTTTGCAGCTGGTTGGGGCCCTGTGATGGAAGAAAACAACATGCACCACACACACCAATTGTAATCCAGAGCCAGAAGGCTCACTTTGTGAAAAGAAAACAACAAAAAAATTGGATGACACACTTTTAGATTAGGCTGTTGTTGCAGGAAGCTACCCTAATGATTACTCATGATACCCAAGACAGGACACAGGCTGGACGAAAATCGAGACTGCAGGTGGTTGATCTGGAATGCCAGGAGAAGCAGGGCCCACACGAGTTGCAGAGGCGTCATTCCTGTTCAAGCATGGAGCAGGGGGCTGATCCCCAGGCAGGTCTCTCGTCGATGGCTTCTCTGTGCAGTGGGTAGTCTGGCTGGGCCAGTCTGGCAAGGCCCAGACCGCATGGAGACAAATTCGGATGCAGTCTGTTTTGGGCTGGATACAGCTTCCAGCAAGCAGAACACAGTTCACACAGTGGGGAACTAACTCACAACCCAATAGCAGCTCATAGCACATTTACATGTACGGGAATTCTACTGTACCAGGCAAAGCGCTCCCTGATCACAATCGCAAAGTCTCTGCACACACCGGGAGCTTAGGGGTAGCTGGAACTCCTGACAGGCCGATCGCATTCAGCAAAATCTTCAGTCTTCTTCGGGTTGAGCCTGGACCACTTCAGTAGCTTACCATAGTCACACAAACTTGGATTTAATCCAAAATAATTCTCTTCTCTCCCTTTCAGGAGCAGCGGCAGACATGCAAGCCAAAAACTCAGCCCTTTCACAGTTTTCCCATGCGAATCCACTCAGGATTGCTGCCCAAAATACACTTCAGCTCTTCTCATTTCACTTCCCAGTTCAGAACTAACTGAAAACTGCAAGCAGCCCGGGACTTCCCCAAGATCCAAAAGATTCAGTTGGCTGATTTGGCTGTCAGTCAAAGCAAGAGCTCCCCCTTCAGTTGCAAAAAAGGCACAAAAAGTTCACAACTACAGTTCCTACAGATTTTGACTTCAGACAGCTCCTGTAGTCTGGCTACATTTTAGGTCCCACCAGAACTGATTGCTCCAATTTGCAGTCCAGGACCAAGACAGTGGAGACAAACAAAACAGTCCTTGCTACAAAAAAAGCAGGTTAGACAAACTACATTATCATTATCACTCTAAATGATTTTCAGCAAATACAGTAGTTACATCTTTCAACAGAATTGCCTCTCAGGTTACTTATAACTGCAAGTAGGCAGCTCTTAACGAGACAGTACACAGAGGCCATACAGGCTCTGGTAATCACATTTAAACTGCTAAAACACAGGACACCAGCCTAGCAGTGAGCATTTAGGCAAGCTCAAGGAAGACTTTTTGGGAACCCCCATTTGTAGGGGGGGGTTACAGTTGGCTGATCTGTCTGTCAGTCACAACAAAGGCTCCCCCTTCAGTTGCAAAAAGGCGCCAAAAGCCCAAAACTACAATTCCTACAGATTTTGACTCCAGACAGCTCCTGTAGTCCGGCTCCATTTTAGGTCCCACCAGTACTGATTGGTCCAATTCTGCAGTCCAGGACCAAGATAATGGAGATAAACAAACCAGCCCTTGCTGCAAAGAAGTCAGGTTAGACAAACTACATTATCATTATCACTCTAAATTATTTTCAGCAAATAGTTACATCTTTCAACAGAACTCCCTCTCAGATTACTTATGCCTGCAAACCAGGCAGCTCTTAAAGAGGCAGTGCACAGAAGCTATACAGGCACTCTCTGGCAATCACTTTTAAACTGCTAAAATGCAGGACACCAGCTTGGCAGTGAGCATTTAGGCAAGCTCGAGGAAGACTTTTCGGGAACCCCCATTTGTAGGGGTTTACAAGTTAATACAGCCTCCAAACTATCGATCTAACTACCTGCTGCAGGTATTCCCAAAACCCAGACTCACTGGTACCAGTTTAGAACAATGCCCCAAGTTCTATCTCTGGGTACCCAGATGTCAGTTGCAGACCTGAAGTGCAGCTGGTCAGCTGAAGTTGGTGCGCTTGAAGAATTAAAATGAACTTTTTACACCTTTCTCTTATTTCTCCAGTGGCTTCCTACACCAGAGTGCATACCTGAACTATATACTGTCCCCAAGATGTTGCTGGGCAATTCCTGCTATTAGTCTCGGTTCTGTAGAATTAGTCCTTGGGTGGCACAGTTCACTGAAGTCCTGAGAGTCTGGTGGAAACAGCAACTGCAGAACCGGGCTTGATGCTTGAACAAGTGAAAGGGGATACAGAGGCTGCAACGTGGATCTTCAGGCTTGATTGGAGTCTTGCAGCTTGTCCCCTTCAGCCTGTTGAGGCCTGTTGCAGAGCACATGCGCAAGGCCAGCCAGCCACAAGGGACCCAGACCTGGGAGTGGCCCCACAGCCCAGCTCCCTCACAGGTCAGAGCACCCTAGCACTTGGGTACAAGACCTGTGGCCCCCCTAGAGCCAGCAGACCCCACTTGATGGGATTTAGCAAGTTTCCCCACCTGGCCCTGGACTTAAGATGAAAACTTCTTGAGTAATCTTTCCTTTTGACAGTTGCAGCTACGATGTGCAGCCAAAGCAGTCTCTGTCCTTCCCTGTCTCCCGGACTCCAGGGGGCGCAAAGTCTAGGCTACAGGTTCATCACAACAGTCTCTTTTCTTAGCCGTATCTAGGAGCAGACAACAGGCACCCGGCCCAACAGGCACTTGTTAGTCCTTCTGCTTTTACAGTCTCTCAACTTGGAACACAGTCGCACTTTTGACAAGGCTCACACTCAGTTCCAGAAACTCATTTTCTCAGCTTTTGAGTTATAAAAAGTCCCTTTTCCTCTCACTGTACAGGTGCAGAGCAATCTCAAATTTGAAGAGGCTTTCACTCTTCACAATTCTCTCAGCACATTTCTCCTCTCACCTGTCTCACTGATGAGGTGCAGACGAAAGTACCCGTCTTTTTCCAGGCTCAGACGCAGCCTTTGTCTTTTTTCTAGGCTCAAGATACAACCTTTTCCTCATCTCTCCACTGTGGTGCAACTTTCTGCCACAGCAGACTTTTCCAGGCCCCTGTAGCTCTCTCTCTGTCTGTCTGTCTCTTTCTCTTTGTCTCTCTCTCTCTCTCTCTCTCTCTCTCTTCCAGCAAAGCTGCTCACTTAACTCTCTTCTTTCTCCACTCTTGATGGGGGAAGGCATGGCCAGCCCCAGGGGACAGATGGCTGGCAGCTCCCAGGCAAGGCCTCCTTCCAGCCTTGCAGCCCCCTCCCTGTGGATGGGCTCTCCCCAGACTGACTCCAGAATCAAACAGTCTGTCCTTTTGGGAGCCTTTGGCAGTTCTCTATAGGCTAGAGCCACTGTCCTCAAAGAAAATTAATATGTATGCAGCTCCCTCGATGCCTCATTGGTGGCACAAACGGCCGCCAGAATAATCCCCAGTATTTTTCTCCAATAGTCTTTTCACAAGCCCCATAATCCTCCTGGATAATCCTGACACTGTGGTTGGATGGATGATATCATAAGGGCTGCAGACATCGCTGCTGGTGTACACAGTTCCAACACAGTCAAACAGTGTCCCAAGTTTAAACTATTTCTGCAGTCAAACCTTTTACTTTTATTGTTCATTTTCCCACACCATTTGATAGCCACCCCTGTGCCCTGTTAAGCGACTGCATTGTTTAACATATTTAATTTCCTACTGGGTCAAGTTGTTGCATACATAACTGTGCATGGAATATTGTGCAGAACATATGCCATAGTGCACTAGTGCGATAGGGTACAAAACCCCACAAGACACATATGTTGTATGCAGTTTTGTATCCTATTGCACATGGGTGGGGAGAAGGAGTTATGTGGAGGTGAAGACCTCTGTTCGGGAGATGGTCCACCGAGTTGCCACCATGGCTCAGTGGGATGAGCCACGAGTGTAGGTGGTTGCTGTGCATCTGTGGACAAGGGCTCGAATACTGGTCCCAGACTTTTGCTAAACTGCATAGTGCAGTTTCTTTTTTTTTTGCTCCCCTGCGGTGTTTCTCCCTGTCCCCGTGTTGAACCCCCCCAGAGTTGATTATATTAATGAGGGGGTTCGGGTGTGCAGACCACTGTAAGGGGGGGTGCAGAGGGTGTGGCCCCCTGTAGAAAAGAAAGATACCACATGTTGCTTTCACCGAAATGTGCTTTGGCAGTTTATCTGAGCAGCAGCAATGTATCCGCTGAATTTAGAGTGGGGTACATTGTTGCGCTCTTATGTCATACGACATAATGATCCTGTGCCTTTAATGAACCCTTTCCCAGTCGCTGCTGTTGTCATGCATTGGTCCAAGGCATCTATTCACAGTCCTATAGCTGCTCATACAGTGTTCCACTTCTCAAATCCTGCTGCTGTTAAATAAAACATATTTATTCCCCAATGACCCACACATGTGCAGCACCTATCCTCTTTCACTCCCCTAAACAATTTAATTATTTTATCTATTTTTCTACCTGTTGCTAGCACTTTTCCACTATTCCCCAGTGCTAGACAGGCTCCCGCTCATGCATTATTCATGAGCCACCTCATTAGTATTCATGAGGCAGCTCCCGATCCCTCGAGTGCGATTGGCACTCACGGTTTCGTTCCCCTCCTTCTTCTGCTGTCTCTCCAGTCCAGTTCAGGTCTCCAGTCCCCACTGTGCCTGCCAGATGGACCGGAACCACCGGACAGATGACTCCAAAGGCCGCTGAAATGGCCAAACAAAAATGCGCATAGGCGCATGCACGGAGCGTCGGAATGCACCCAAAGGTGCAAATCCATGCTACAGCTGCCTCGGCCCTGCTCTCTTAGAAAACAATGCAGGATCCAGCGGGAGGATACCGGGGCTACCAGGGGACAGCCAGGACCAGGGAAAAAGAAATGGTGGTGGAAAAAACCCAGGCAACCTTGGAGTCTAACAGGTAAGCCCCCGATGGGGGTTACACCCTGTCAGATCATTTTTAGGGCTGGCTGGTTATTATCGGAGATTTGTTCCCAGCTTTGCTGAGTTAGCTGCTCCCCTCACTAAACTCACAAAGAAACGGTTCCTGAATAATGTGAAATGGACCCCAGAGTGTGCTGAGGCTTTTCGGGCCATTATGGCTGCATTATGTCCAGCCCCTGTTTTAAGAAGCCCAGACTTTTATTTATTTATTTTTCATTTTATTTTAATTTTTGGATACAGCCTTTGAGCTCAGAACTTGTTTACAAAGGTTCTACATCAAGGAAAACAATAAATTGGCAGACAAGCATATTGGGTATACAGCAGCAAGCACTGATTTACAGAGCACATAACATCAGTAGTTAAACAAAGTACAAGCAGCATTATGCAATGAGATAAAAATATGACACATAGGATCTAAGGTTCGAGCAGACTCGATAGACCGTAAGGCCTAATCTGCTGGCAAATAGTATGTTAGTATGTTAGATGAACTATGGAAATAAGGGAGGGCATGGTGATTCATAGGTCACCACCCAGATATGTGGGATCGTCACAATTGTATCAGTAAAGTGAGGATGGGAGGCCAGAAAGTGGGAGATGTGGTTGGGGAGGGGTTCCATGGGGAGGGTAGAGGGTTAAAGGTGTGCAGCTGAGGTTGGGTAGGCAGTGGGGAAGAGAAAGTATGAAGAGGAGGCTGGTGGCAGGAGATGAGGGGGATGTAAAGGGGTCAATTAGAGGCCCCTGTGATAAGGACGGGGTGAAGTCAGCTTAGCTAAAGCAGAGGGGAAAAAGCAGTCTTGAGGGCAATGAGTTCAAGATCATTTAGCAGTCACAGCTGCTGGAAGTAGCTAGGTAGTGCTTCAGTTCTTTTTTAAAAGAGCTGATGTTGTTGGAGTTGGCTAGTTTGGCAGGGAGTTCGTTAATCCAATGTGGGGCTCTGTAAGCAAAAGAGCGCTGAGCGAGAGAGGTTCTTGGTAGACACTTGGAATGCGCTGCTGGAAGAGGTGATCTCATTGAAGACAGTAGGCAGTTTTAAGAGAGGCCGGGATAGGCATAGGGGGAAGGTAAGGATCATGGGTAGGGAGGATGGGATGAGTGAGGAGAGGGGGCAGGGACATTAGCTCAAGCTGTGTACCCTGCAATATGAGCAGTCTAGATAGATCAAATGGCCTTCTTCTGCTGGCTTCTTCGTATGCTCTCCTGAATGGTGCGGATAGTGAGCATCATGCAGTGCCCCTGGTGTAGTGCTGTGTTTGTGAGAATTACATTACTTTGTGGATGGCAGGTGGGGCAAGACCAAGAAGAGCTTTCTTTCCCATGAAGCATACTTGGTACTTTACTAGTCCTGGTATGTTTAGCCATTGTGTTTCGACATAGAGCTGATGCATGTGGGTGAGCCTGTCGTCACCCAGTATGAGTCGTCAGGCTTTGTTGAGTGCTGTCTTGACATGCTTTAGGCCCGTGTCGGTGGCAGCAGTATATACAATCACTCCATAGTCAATAACTGACAGGACTGAGATGGTGACGGCGAGGTGCAGGGCAGCGGGGGTTAGGTAACTCTTGTGCCTATGTAACCTCTAGGTGGTGCTATCCCAAGGGCTACTACCCCAGCCTGCTTGGCTAGTAGCAGGTTAAGGGGCCTGGTTACTGAAGCGGGTGCCTCCACCTGGAGCTCAGGGTTGTTAGTGGTCAAGCTAACCTGTGCTCAGCCCTCTGGGACACTGTAACCCCCTCTTTCCCTTCTAGTGGCCTGAACAATATACAATAATCACTTTCACAATGACCCTTATTCATCATGCAATTAACCACACTGTTTGCACTTACCACAAGGGCTGGTTCCTCTAGGTTGACCCTGGGGACCCCCTGTAAAACAAGGTTATGCACAGCAAATTGTAACAGTACAGTACTCTTGGCACAAACTGGAACCACAGTCAGGTTAAATGCAAAAAGAGTTAGATCTGATTTGTTCAGGGAACTTGAACAAGGGAGGGGCATAATCAGGTTGATTGGCTTAAAGGCTAAATCAATCAAACAGTTATGCATGCACTTCAGAGTCCCTACACAGTCACACACTCTGGGTACCCAAGTAGGCAAAAGGTGGGCTAGCCAGGACCGTTGCCCAGGGTAGGTCAGCGTCACAGCTGGTTGGGGCCCTGTGATGGAAGAAAGCAACATGCACAACACACACTATTTGTAATCCAGAGCTGGAGGGCTCAGTTCGTGAAGGAAAAGACAACAAAGCAATCAGATGGCAACACTTTAGATTTAGCTGTTGTTGCAGAGAGCTATCCTGATGTTTACTCATGATACCCAATACTGGACACAGGCAGGATGAAATAGAGACTGCAGCTTGTTGAGCTGGAGTGCCAGGAGAAGCAGGGCCCACATGAATCACCAAGGCGTCGGACCTGTTCAAGGCATTGAGCAGGGGGCTGATACCCAGGTAGGTCTCTCATCGATGGCTTTCTCCGTGTAGCGGGTAGTTTGGCATGGCCAGTGTGGCAAGGCCCAGGCCAAATGGAGATGCAAACGGATTTAGTCCGTTGGAGCTGGATGCAGCCTCTAGCAAGTAGAACACAGTTCAGCACACAGTGGGGAACCAAATCATGACCCACTAACAGCACACAGCACATTTACATGTAAGAAATTATACTGTACTAGGCAGATTGCTATCCGGTCGCAATTACAGAGTCTCTGCACAAACCGGGAGTTCAAATGTGGCATTCAGCAAATCTTCGGTCTTATTCAGGTTAAAGCCTGGTCACAGTTCTGTGGCTTAAATCGTCCTCACAATTCGGATTCAGTCCGAATAAACTTCAATGTCCCTCTCAGGGACAGCAGGCAGACAGGCAGGCCAAAACTCAGGCCTTTCACAGTTGTCCCATGTAAATCTATGCAGGATTACTGCTTGACTATCTCGAGCTGTTACTCCTTCACTTCCCAACTCAGATCTGACTGAAACTGCAAGCAGACTGTGACTTTCCCCAGGATCCAAAAGGTTTGGTTGACTGATTCCTCTGTCAGTCACAACAAGGGCTCCCCCTCCAGGTTCATTTAGGCACCAAAAGTCCAAAACTACAATTCCTACAGAATGTTGCTCCCACAAAGCCCCTGGGGAAAGGCTCCATTTTAGAGTCCCCAAAGGTACTGATTGGCCCATTTCAGCAGTCCAGGACCAAGATGGTGGAGATAAACAGAAATGTCCATGCTGCAAAGAAGGCAGGTTAGACAAACTGCAATATTATTACTATTCTAATAAATGATCAGCAAACAAGTACATCTTCTAACAGAGATCCCTCCCAGATTAATTATGACTGCAATTCAGGCAGCTGTTAAAGAGACAGTACACAGAGGCAATACAGGCACTCTCTGGCAATACATTTAAACTGCTAAAATGCAGGACACCAGCCTGGCAGTAAGCATTTAGGCAAGCTCAAGGAAGACTTTTCGTGAACCCCCATTTGTAGGGGGGTTACACCCTTCCCTGCCTGGAGAAAACTTGGCATCCACGTCAGTCTGTACCATCACACTATTGAAAATGCAATATAAATGAGACATATATGACATTAGCATGCTAGCAAATACTGATACATCAGTTAACATAAACTTGTCACATTTCTATACATTTCAACATACTTCACAATACTATATCCGTACTGACAATACTTATGCATGTTTCATACAGGTGATACTGATTCCACTATGATTAACATACTTGTAACATCACAATACTGATTCATGTTATAACTTCTTGCACATTAAACAATGTAGGCGGGGGCCCCTTCTCTATCAGTGAACTTGGGCTGGATGGGGCAGGGGCACCATACTGAGAAGGAAGAACAATCAACCTGGAATTGGCCATTAATCTCAGTTTGAGTAGTGACCTCTGAGAAATATAAACACCTTTATGAACCACATTGAGAAGTAAACCCCTGGCCTCCCAGGAGAATCATAACTGAAGCGCAATACTGGCTTGACAGCTCGGCCAGTCTTTCTGGGGGGAACAGCCACAGTCTCTGTACTTTCAACACTAACTTTGAAGCTTTCATCAGTCGTCAGGGGTGCCTCTGCACAGATGGATATGTCCAAACTGGGAGCACTGTCAGCTCCTTGCTCTGTAGGCTCTGTTTCCACAACACTTGGCTCATTTAGAGAAGGTTCTGATACAATTAGGCTTTGTGGCACTGAAGGGGGTCTGTCAGCACTCTCATATTGTTGTTCAAGTTCTGGTGTGTCACCAGAGAGACTCAGACCAACAGCCCCTTCTTCAGTCAAGTCACACAGTTCCACAAAACACAGGGAGTCCGCAGCCTCAGATGTGATAGTTTGCACTTCACTTTCAGGAAGCTTTGGCTCCAAGGACAAAGCTGGGGGGTTAGGCAGTCCAGAAGGCCCAGCTTCATCCTTATGATTCTGCATAGGATTTCCATGAAACAACTGACTCAGTTCATAGGAGGGATAATAGGCCTTACCATAGTCACTTTCATCAGAGGTAGACTGACAGTCACTATCATTCTGGGCCTGCTACGGGGGAAACCTTAAATCTGTAGCTACTGGGGTAGATTGGCTCTGTCTCTTTTTTGCAGCAGCATGGGTCACCAGCCAAGGGGAGGGAATGTCTGTTGGCTCAGCTTCAATAATAACTTGGCCGATAGGCAGCAAGTGGTTAGGATGCATGGTCTTGACAGCTTTGGAGTTATTCTCTGGGCGTACCTTGTACACTAGTAGATCATCCAACTTTCCAACTACTACATGAGGAAGATGGTGCCACCTATCAGCAGTTTTGTGCTTGCCATGTAGTCCCAAATTGCGTAACAACACACAGTCTCCGGGCCGTATCTCTTGAGCATTTACTTTCTTATCGGGCCTCTCTTTGTTGGCAAGATTTCTCTTGGCTGCCACTGTCTGGGCCAGTTGATATGCATGGTTCAATTGAGCTTTCAGTTTCTGTACATACTGCAGGTAGTTTTCGGCTTGGACCCCATCTGGAGAGACCCCAAAGCAGACATCACCTGGCAGTTGGGCCGACCTCCCGAACATGAGGCAGTAGGGGGAGAACCCAGTAGCATCATTTTTGGTGCAATTGTATGTGTGTACCAAGGTGCTAATCTGCTGACTCCACTTATCCTTGCCTTTTGGATGGAGGGTGCTCAGCATGTCTAGAAGGGTGTGGTTAAAATGTTCTGGTTGAGGGTTCCCCTGCGGGTGATGTGGGGTGGTTCTTGACTTCCGCACCCCCCACAAAGAGAGCATTTCTTTTGATTAGCCTACTTTCAAAGTCTCTGCCTTGGTCAGAGTGGATCCGCTGGGTGGCACCATAGTGGATGAAGAATTTTTCCACTAGCACCTTGGCCACGGTAGAGGCTTTCTGATCTTTTGTTGGAAAAACTTGTGCATACCTTGTGAAATGATCCATAACAACTAACACATTGCCAATATTCCGTTGATCAGGTTCTAAACCCCAAAAAATCTATGCAGACTAGTTCCATGGGGCGCTGGTAGTGATATTGACAAGGGGGGCAGCCTTCTGAGGCAGGGCTTTTCTTTGGAGGCAACGACTACAGGTCTTTACATGGTGCTTAACATTGGCCCCCATCTTGGGCCAGTAGAATCGAGATCATACCAGGTCGAGAGTCCTGTCAGTACTGAGATGCCCCATGTGATTGTGGAGGGACCCCAGTACCAAGTGGTTAAAGGCCGTGGGTAGGACCAATTGTTGCTTGTCTACTTGACCACTACGATCCACTGTCTCTCTGTATAAGAACTGAGTGAGTAATTTCAACCTGGGGCCTCTTTAAACAATAGGGCAGTTCGCAAGTCAGGGGAACACAACTTAGACACATCTTTCCCCGCATGCAGGGCATCAAGTGCGGGTTGAATCATAGGATCTTGGGATTGAGCCCACTGAATACTGTCATTGTCAAGTTGAGGTAGTGCACTAATATCTAGAGTGGAGAAATGGCAATAGGCAGCCTGTATGCAGGTATCAGGAGGGCCCAAGCAATCTACTAGATAGTCCATTGTGTCCACAGACATCTGCTCATCTCTGTCAAACTTTTGGCACAATGCTCGGATGTCAGGTTCAGACAACCTGACCCAATCACTCTTGGAAGCGGGCCTTCATGACAGGGCGTCAGCATCAATATGGTTCAGTCCTGGTCTGTATTCAACAGCATAATCATAAGTTGATAAAGCAGAGAGCCACTGGTGCCCAGTGGCATCTATCTTAACTGAAGTCTGTACATGGGTCAATGGGTTATTGTCGGTCTTCACCAATATTTATTTATTTATTTGCTTTTGTTAACCGGGTAAGTCACACTAGACATCCAAGTGCCTATTTTCAGATGCGACCCGGGAGAGTTACAGACTTGAGTTTTTACAGGCACAGTGACAATATCATTTTTACATACAGTGAAGTGACTAACACAACATTTGCATATAACGAAATATCAGAATACATAGAGTGCTGACATTCTCTTCTCGGGTGTGACCGGGGAAAGTTACAGACTCGAGTTTTCCAGGTACAGTGACAATACAATTTTACATACAGTGAGGTGACTAATACAGCTTTTGCATACAGTGAAATATCAGGATACACAGCATGGTGACAGTCAGTAAAAACACATGGGCCCGGGGGTGGTTAAAGATGACCTGGGAGAGATAAGAGCTAGGGCATACATAGGCAGTGAGTGAGTCAAGTTTGCGTGCAAAGGGAAGGCAGGCGATACCAGAAGAGTGATCCAGTTTGTTGAAGCATTGATCAAGTTATCATGGGAGTAAGTGCGATGGGCCTGGAGGGCATAGAGGCCCCCCAAGTCAGCATAGAGTGGGGCAAGGCTACGAGGCGCAGGGGCAAGCGGAGGGACCATTCAGGAAGTCCCAGAGGGAGGTTTTAAATCCAGTATGGGAGGGGGTAGACCATGCTAGGGCTGGGAATGAGTTCCACAGTTTTGGGGCATAGTGGATAAAAGTCTGATCCCCCGCAAGGGTGTGTGTCCTAGGGACTGGGTGGTTGAGTGCTGCCCTGGATCTAAGATGGTAGGCGGGGGGGTCAGGGTTGAAGGGAAGGGCAAGGGCAGCAGGGTGGCAGATCTGATGATGTTATCTATGAAGTTACCTACTATGAAGGTGCGGTGCTTCTCTGGAGGGAGCCACTCGAGGCGAGGGTAGAGGTCACACCTGTGTGTGAGGGGAGGGGCGGAAAGCGCGAACCGGCAGATGCTGTTGTAGGCCATGTCCCATTTCAGGAGGATGGATTTTGGTGCGGAGGCAAAGGTCCCAGTCCATAGCAGAGGGAGGGGAGGAGAACACCTCTAGCTTTGCCCCATAGAGGTACTCATGAAACTGATCAACGATGGCCCATTTTAGGGCAAGGGACTCCAGCTTGTGCACAGGATAGTTTTGCTCCAACAGGGTCAAACTTCTGCTGGTGAAAGCTACCGGTCTCAAACCATCCTTATGGTCTTGATACAGCACAGTTCCTAGGCCCTGCAGACTAGTGTCCATATGCAGCACATAGGGCTTGGTAGAACCCCAGAAAACGTTGTAGTTCTTTCAAGTTATGGGGCTGGGGCCAAGTAGTCAGAGACTCAGCCTTACTGGGATTGGTCTCTGTCCCTTCTGCAGATACTATGTGCCCCACATACTTCACAGAGGTTTGAAAAAACTGGCACTAGTTGATGGACAGCTTGAGGCCGAAGTCTTCCAATTGGTCCAGCACTTTAAACAGTCAGGTCTCATGCTCCTCTAATGTGCGTCCGAACACAATGACATCATCTAGGTACACTAGACATTCCAGCAAGTTCATATCTCCCACCGCACATTCCATCAGTCGCTAAAAGGTGGCCGGAGCACCCAAAATCCCCTGTGGCATTCTCAGGAATTCATAGAACCCCAAAGGACAGATGAAGGCTATTTTCTCATGGTCCTCTAGGACCATCGGAATCCGCTAATATGCGCTATGAAGATCCAATACCGAGAACCATTTGCTCCCATCAAGCAATCCAGGGCATCTTGTATACGGGGCATGGTGTACTGATCTGGGATGGTCCGCTGGTTCACGGTTCGATAATCAACACACATCCTCATGGACCCATTCTTCTTATGCACAACCACAATGGGAGAGGCAAATGGGCTTCTTGATTCTTGTATCGTGCCAGCAGCAAGCATTTTCTGCAGGTGTCTCCTAACATCATCTATGTCTGCTGGGGCGAGGTGTCGGGATCTCTCTCGAAATGGCCGGTCATCATGCAGGCATATGTGATGCTCTGCACCCTGGACACATCCCACGTCCCATTCTTTTAACGAAAACACATGGTCTCTCTGGGCGAGTTTCTTGCTAATTCTAGCCTTCCATTCAGCTGGCAACGGGGAATCACCAAAGTCAAATACGTCCGGGGTCACCCTCTCCTTCTCGACAGAGCACTTGTTACTGGGTATTACTGCAGTGTCTGCGCAGTGTACTGTAGCTAGAGTGCACCCTCTGTTCACCGGGATCTCCGATCTGACACATTCTGAATCTGGACCATCACTCGTCATGCATAGGCGTGTGCATGGCCAGGAAAAATTCTGGGCCTAACCAATAATCCTTCTGGCAACTTTCCATCGCTTGGTGCATCTAACATTAATATTTTGTTCTTTACATCTTTTCTAATGCGAACCTCTCCACGAATGGTGTACTGAGCATTGGGAGGTAGTACCAGAGAATCAGGATCTTTCTTCCACACAATCCCCACCAGCTCATCTCGGTCTACTTCAGTAGTCCATTTTTTCAGATCATAGGCTCTCTTTATCAGGGCTGGGAATCTCAGTGCCCACCCAGTCCATTTCCCTTGTTTCTCTTGACACAGCTGCGCTAGTCTTCCAAACATGTGGGTGTTGGTTCCAACGAGCAAGGGAATCTCACCATACAATCCTGTAGGAGGGCACACCAGGGCTAGGGTCTCTACTTGTTCATCTACACCAGTTACAGCCACAGGAAAAGACAACCAGAGCTGGACACATCCTAGGTAGGGATAAGACTTGTCGCTCAGGCCCCACACATGCAAACCTTCCAAAGATTGTAACAGCACATCAGATGAGTGTTTATCATACCAGTCCTGGAATACAATGGTCACTTGTGACCCGCTATAGAGCACAGCCCAAGCATGGATACCATTGACAGTCACAGAAGTCTCCACCGAAGGGCTTACTATTCTTGACCAGTTTGGAGAGGCAGTAGCAGAGGCCTGGATAGATGATTTAGCCACAAAGAAATTTGAGTTAGGATTTCTCAATCCTGCACCGCAGTCATTTCCGGCGCTCCTCGGCCATGGTCTCGCTTTCCGAAGCTCCCCTTGAAGTCTGTATACAACTTTACCTAGGTCTTTTGGGGACCGGCATTCTCTCTTCATGTGCCCATCCTTCCCACAATTATGGCAAAATAAGCTTTCTGGGGTCTGGTGTGGCCGAGACATCACATTGGGAGCCTCGACGGGGGTACTACCAACAGAAAACCTTGGTTCCACCTCTGTCTGCAGCGTGGCGAGCATTTGGAGACATCTTGTCAATTCTCTCACTTCCATAGTCAAGACATAAATTTTTGAGTTGCTGTCAGCAGGAGATGCCTGGGTGTGCACCCCCACCTCCATAGCAGATGTAGTCAGATAAGGATTGGGGCCTGTACTCGGAGGAGCGGCCTTCATAAAGAGACTGTTTTTTGTTTCTCTGAACTCCCTCAGCAGTTCATCCCATGGCAGAGCATCCGTAGCAGTCCCACTCTGGCCAGGCGCCCCGGGGCTGACATTTAGTTCTCTGATTCTGTCATATGATTGTGGTGATTCCAGGCCATCAGCGACCGACCCCAAGCCTGGAGCAGGGGTTGCAGCAGCTACGAATGTGCAGAGCTCTAAAAAGCCTTCCTCCGCAACTTCCTGTACTTCCTTCATCAACACATGGAAGGGCAAGGGACCAGATTTCCTTTGGTGCAGTTGTAATTTGAGCAACACCCAGCCGGAGTGCTGGGCAGAGCAGAGTATATGATCCAGTCTTACCCGGTCCACTTCACTAGAGGCCCAGCCTCCTTTCCAAAAAACAGTTTGTAGGATTCCCTCTAATCGATCCATGTAGGCAGATAACAATTCCCCCGGCTGTTGTCTATCATCTTTAAGTTTCCATTTCAAAGCTTCAGCACTAGTGGTGCCCCCAAACACATTTTCAAGGGTGACTGTGTACTCTTGGGCTTTGGCGTCAGGGTCAGAGGATCTCAGGCAGTGAAAAGTACATAGGTCAGGTCCCTGGAGGCTTTCCCCTAGGCTGGCCCTTTTTTCGGACTCTGAGCATTGCCAGTCTTGTACCACAAGAGTAGCAGAGCCTATCCAGGTCTCCAGGTCAATTTCCCCATTAGGAGTAGGGCAGATGCCAGAGAATACCTTGAGCTTGCGGTGAGGGCCATGACTACTTGCTGGCTCAGAGGCAGGTACAGAAGTTGGTGAAAGAACAGGTGCTGGGGCGAGTGTGGACAGTGGGGAGGTGACACTCCCAGGTGGCAGGAATAATTTTTTTAACTCCTCCACAGTTTTGCCCTCCTCCAGTAACAACTTGGAAAACTTCTCCTCAAAAGACTCAGATAAAGGTGGGGACTTATCATCTAAGGGATCCTTGCTATTGATAGTCTGGGACACCTTTGAACTGTCAAGGGCGTCGCTACACACCACCAAGGCCATGAGAGTTTGGGCAGTTAAATCAGCCTGTCAACCCACCACTACAGCTTTTTTTAAACATTCAGCATTAGAAAGTGCTCCTTCAGCAGTGCCCTTACTAGTGCCCATAGGTATATCCAGTATTAGCAAAGCATTATGGGGGTCAATCTCTTGCCCCGTACACCACCCCACCAACTGGTACACAGCCACTTCTGTTGGGGTAGCCATTTATGTTTGACAATAATTCGTAATTTCGGCCACTAGAAGACTCAAAATCCCAGCGGTGAGCCTCCAAGATGTAACCCCTAGGTGGTGCTATCCCAAGGGCTACTACCCCTGCCTGTTTGGCTAATAGCAGCTTAAGGGGCCTGGGTACTGAAATGGGTGCCTCCACCAGGAGGTCAATGTTGTTAGTGGTCAAGCTAACCTGGGCACAGCCCTCCAGGACACTGTAACCCCCTCTTTCCCTTCTAGTGGCCTGAACAATATACAATAATTACTTTCACAATGACCCTTATTCACCATGCAACTACCCACACTGTTTGCACTTACCACCAGGGCTGGTTCCTCTAGCTCGACCCTGGGGACTCCCCTGTAAAACAAGGTTATGCACAGCAAATAGCAACAGTACAGTACTCTTCGCACAAACTAGAACCATAGTCAGGTTAAATGCAAAAAGAGTTAGATCTGATTTATTCAGGGGACTTGAACAAGGGAGGGGCGTAATCAGGTTGCTTGCTTTAAAGGCTAAATCAATCAGACAGTTATGTATGCACTTCAGAGTCCCTACACAGTCATACACTGGGTACAAAGGTAGGCAAAAGGTGGGCTAGCCAGGACCGTTGCTCAGGGTATGCCGGTGTCGCAGCTGGTTGGGGCCCTGTGATGGAAGAAAGCAACATGCACAACACACACTATTTGTAATCCAGAGCCAGAGGGCTCAGTTCGTGAAGGAAAGACAACAAAGCAATCAGTTGACAACACTTTAGATTTAACTGTTGTTACAGGGAGCTATCCTGATGTTTACTCATGATACCCAATACAGGACACAGGCAGGATGAAATTGAGACTGCAGGTTGTTGAGCTGGAGTGCCAGGAGAAGCAGGGCCCACACGAATCACAGAGGCGTCATTCCTGTTCAAGGCATTGAGCAGGGGGCTGATACCCAGGCAGGTCTCTCGTCGATGGCTTTCTCTGTGTAGCGGGTAGTCTGACTGGGCCAGTGTGGCAAGGCCCAGGCCAAATGGAGATGCAAACGGATTTAGTCCGTTGGAGCTGGATGCAGCCTCTAGCAAGCAGAACACAGTTCAGCACACAGTAGGAAACCAAATCATGACCCACTAACAGCACACAGCACATTTACATGTTAGAAATTCTACTGTACCAGGCATATTGCTATCCGGTCGCAATTACAGAGTCTCTGCACAAACCAGGAGTTCAAAGGTGGCTGGAAATCCTGACAGGCTGATCGCATTCAGCAAATCTTTAGTCTTCTTCAGGTTAAAGCCTGGTCACAGTTCTGTGGCTTAAATCATCCTCACAATTTGGATTCAGTCCAAATAAACTTCAATTTCTCTCTCAGGGACAGCTGGCAAACATGCAGGCCAAACTCAGCCCTTTCACAGTTCTCCCACGCGAATCTATGCAGGATTACTGCTCTACTGTCTCGAGCTGTTACTCCTTCATTTCCCAACTCAGATCTGACTGAAACTGCAACCAGTCTGGGACCTTCCCCAGGATCCAAAAAGTTTGGTTGGCTGATTTCTGTCAGTCACAACAAGGGCTCCCCCTCCAGGTTCATTTAGACACCAAAAGCCTAAAACTACAATTCCTACAGAATTTTACTCCCACAAAGCCCCTGGGGACAGGCTCCATTTTAGATTCCCCAAAGGTACCGATTGGCCAATTTCAGCAGTCCAGGTCCAAGATGGTGGAGATAAACAGAAATGTCCATGCTGCAAAGAAGGCAGGTTAAACAAACTGCAATATGATTACTATTCTAATAAATGATCATCAAACAAGTACATCTTCTAACAGAGCTGCCTCCCAGATTAATTATGACTGCAATCCAGGCAGCTCTTAAAGAGACAGTACACAGAAGCAATACAGGCACTCTCTGGTAATATATTTAAACTGCTAAAATGCAGGACACCAGCCTGGCAGTGAGCATTTAGGCAAGCTCGAGGAAGACTTTTCGGGAACCCCCATTTGTAGGGGGGTTACACTTATACAGGACTCCAAGTTTGACGTTGACAGCCCTGACTATGCTGTCAATATGTGAGGAGAAGGATAGTTAGTTGTCAATATGTAGTCCGAGGTACTTGAATGTCCTTACTTGTTCAAGGGCTTTGTTTTTTTATTGACTATGTTGAGACTGAGGTTTTTCCTTTTGGAGTGTGAGCCGGTGAACAGCATTACTTTAGCTATTTATAGTTGAGCAGCAATTTATGCCTGGTGAACCAGTTCTCTAACTAGTAGAAACTGTTTTTCAGGTCCTGGGAGAGAGGGCCTAGTTGTGGGCTGGGATTAATGATTACGGCATTGTCCATGTAGAGGATAATTTTGGATCTACAAGCTTCAGGCATGGTATTGTGACATAGACTGAACATCAAGGATCCCAGGATGGACCCTTGGGGAACCCCTAGTGAGACGTTCCTGGGGATGGACAGCATAGAGCCTATCTTCATGCACTGTGTTCTGTCTGAGAGGTTTTTAGAAAGTCAACCAACAGAGGTAAGGGACAGACCGAGTTCTAGCAACTTTTCTAGCAGTAGATGATGATTTACTGTATCGAAAGCTTTTGTGAGGTCAATGAAAATTAATCCCACTAGGTGGCCGCTGTCAGCTGCATCATGTAGGAGGCTTGAGAACGCAATTAAGGTGGTGTTAGCAATATTATTATTATTATCATAGTATTTCTTCCATGCCCTGGCTGGCTCCTACTGCCTTTCAGCTGTTGCCCCAGCGCCATCCCCAAGGATCAGACCCCCTTCCTTAAGCTCCCACAACTTACCCTTCATGGCAGGGTGGTGGGGAGCCTCTCAACCCACCCACAACGGATCCAGACAGGGAGGTGCCCTCTCGGGGGCAGTGCCGTGGGGACAGCTTCATACTACCAGGACATTTTTCCATTTTTCCCCCTTTTTGTGGAGATGGGGCATGCAATGACGTCCACAGAGAGGGTGCACATGCTTCTTCATGTGCTTCTCCAAGTGTGTACCTCATCTCCTCCCCTTATACAGCGTAGGTGCCCTACTCCTCAGCAGCCACTAGTGGCCAATCGGTCACCGACTACTGATGGCCCCCTTCCCCAGAGAAGGACAGTAGTCCATTGGACACTCAATCTACTTCTCCCATCGACCCCCAGTGCATACCTCTCAAGTGTCCCTGATTTTCAGGGATGTCCCTGATTTTGCCTCAAAATTTTATTCTGTCCCTCGTAAAATTTGTGTTTTTGTGGCTAAACAGTGGGGACTGTAAGCACAAAACAATGTCAAGCATTAAAGTTACAGACTTCTTCTTTAGAAAATGCATTTTGCACTAAGCCCCATATTCTACCAGCTTTCTGGGTAGATATCTCAAATTTTGAAGATGTGTCCCTGATTTTGGTCCTTTGTCCCTGATTTTTTTAAGCCTTGTCCCTGATTTATGAGCCAGGAGGTTGAGAGGTATGCCCCAGTGGCCCGTGCTCATTCCTGAACATGGGTCGCCGGCGTAGTGTGAGGTAAGGCATTCAGCGCCTCAGCCCTCAGTGCCATCGAGCCAGCTATGGTGTTAGTACTATGGCATTTACAGAACCCATGTTGTTGGGGGCATTGCAGATTGTATTTATGTAGATACTTATTCAGTTGGTCTGCTACTATTCTTTCTAGGGCCTTTGACAATAATAATAGGATGGAGATGGGCCAGAAATTGGAGGTAGTTGTGTGGTCCCCGCTCTTGTATACTGGTGTGATAAAAGCCACTTTCAGATGTTCGGGAAGTTATCAAGTGAGAGGGACTTATTAAAGATTTTGGTAATTGGGGCTAGCACCTCATCAAGTGCGAGCTCCACCATTTTCATATAGATATATTTATATATATGTGTGTGTATATATAGTATATAATATATATATATATATATATATATATCTATATATATATATGTATATATATATATAGTTGCTGGCCAAGCACATTTTCCCCAATACCCTTTTGACATATTTCTTGGCTTCAGACATAGTTATGCATTTGAGATAGAACTGCGGCACATTGTTCACTGGCTGGGTTGACGGGGCTTATAGTGACAGATAATCGGTAGGTAGGATGGAGCTGAGGTCCATGAATGCCACGTTAAAGGCTTCAGCAATGGAAAAAGAGTCGTTAGTGAGAGTGCTGTTGACATTTAGAAGTGAAGGGAGGGTTGGTCCTTCCCAATCAAGTCTTTAATGTTACCCCAGAATCCCTTACTGTTGCCCCAGTTCCTTTCTAATTGGCTTTTGTAGAAATTAGCCTTAGCCAGCCTGATTGCTTTTGTACATTTATTGTTGGCTGCCCAGTAATTTTGAAATCATGTGGTGGCCCTGTGGCCTTCGCCTTATGCCAAAGGCTATCTCACTCTTTCATTTACTCAATCAAGGCCCCCATGACCCACCCATGTAGTGCACCCCTCGCTTTCCTCTTATTGGTGAAAAATATCACAAGCAGCATTAAGTCTGGAGATGAAGAAATCTAGGGCTAGATCAATGTCCTTGATATTATCAAGAGGTGACCAGTCGATCCGGGCGAGGTAGGTTTTGAAGGAGTTTAGGAGGCCTCTACAGAATACTCTGCCAGTGATGATGGCGGGGGCAGCCTTTGCCCCTTTGTTGGCCCAAGAATAGGTGAGTGGTCACTCAGGGTATCAGGGAGAACTGTGACATTGGACAACTTTGAGGGGGAACTAGACATCTATGAGGGAGCTGGTACCAATTTTGTAGTTGATTCTTGTTGGCTCTCAAACCAGGTGGGAGAGGTACACACTGGCAACCAGATCCTGTTGCAGGGTGGATTCAGGGGAGAACCAGTTTATTTTGAAGTCACCCACCATTAGTGATACATTGTTCTGCTGCAGGGTCTTAGTGATGTCAGTTACGTTATCCAAGCCCGATTTTGCTTCTCCTGGTGGCAGTAAACTGTGGCAATTGTAATGGACTTGCATTTGGCTGCACCATGTAAACGTTTTACTGCCAGCAGCTCAAAGTTGCTGACAAGGGGAGCACTAGACCTTGGAGTGGGCTCTTTATATGAATAAGACACCCTCTCTGGGTGGACCAAGAGGTCCTTATCTGCGGTCAAAGTCTATGTTTCTATGTTTCCCTCCCTTTTGTTGGTTGTGTCCTGCCTGTAGATGGTGTAATCTTCTAGCTTGATAGATGGGCTCATTATTTTGGGGGAGAGCCAGGTTTCCAAGAGGCAGATGACATCGGGCCTATGCTGGGTGACCCAAGCATGGAAGATGGTGAACTTAGGCAGAAGGCTGCATATGTTCAAAGATGCAATCTTAATATGCCCGTTTCCCATTGCTTCTCAGCCCAGTGGGCGCAGGCCCTGAGTTAGGGTGGATGTTCCCAGAGATCATCAGGAGGATTAGGACCAACTTTTTTCTTGAGATACTGTTGGTAAGAAATAGCACTTTTTTCCTGAGTTGTGCAGAATTAGGGTGCCTTGGTAGGGAGGGTAGCATGACAGTTACCAACAGGATGGAGTAGTGACAGTTTGATGCCCTCCTTAGTAGCTTTTTTCTGCATGTGATACAAAGCAAATGGGTGTGTGTGTGTATCAGTGTGTGAGACCTTGGTGGTACCTGTGGGATGCCAGAGTGGATGGCTCATTACTGGTGCATGCTGTATGGCATAGCAGGAGATTACGGGGGGGGGGGGCTTGGAGGTGCATCAATTAGTATTATTAGCAGTGTAGCAGCTAGCATGGTTAGTGTCTGCATTGTGCTCCTGCAGACTAAAGGGTAACAAGAGTGAACAAACAGATACGTAATCTGCACTAAGTAAGCAGACTACATGGGACGGAGAGGCTTATGTTGCCCCTAGTGGCCCAATGCTATAATGAGCAAATGGGAAAATCAATACAAAAAAAGCGAGAAGGAAAACACACCCAGCCAATGTCCAATCATGTGACCTAGCTTGACTATAATTGTACGTGCCCACCTAGGGTGGATGGGGGGAACTGCACAAGAGGGTAACAATAAAATAGATGCAGTTCAAGCGTTCATATAAAGCAAGGACACAAATTACTAAAGCTAAGTTCTATACTGCACATGAAAAAAATGAAACTGTAGAGGGGCCGTATGGTGAGTTACTGCAACTGCAATAAGCACTGGAGAGCAGTGGGGATGAATCAGGAGGAAGGTGCAAAATTCAAAAGGTGAGCAGCACAGCTGTTATTACTTATCTGCCTACCTTCAGGCTCCAGGGGTAGTTGGGCAGGTGGCTGGCCGCTGCGAGAGGTTGCTTGTCCACAGAGTGCAGATCTTCAGGAAGCCCTTATCAGGGGTGGTGCTTGACCCAGAGTCCTGAGGGTGAAAGGGAAAAAAAATAGGAGTGGAACAACTTAAGTGGCAGCAGGACTAATCACTAGTCAAGGGGGATGGTTCCAACAATTTCTGTTACAGACTGATGCATCAGAGGTAGGAATTGGTGCAGTCTTGAGTCAGCATATAGATGGGAAAGAACATCCTATTCTATATATATGTACTGTAGGAAATTGCATGACAGAGAGAAAATGTACTCCGCCATTGAAAATGAATGCCTTGCGGCAAAGTGAGCCATGGAATTCCCTTAAGTTTTACTTACTAGGAGCCGACTTTGTACTTGTAACAGCTCACAGTCCTCTCTGTTGGCTTAACCAAATGAAGGATAAAAATTCCAGAATCACACGGGGGTACCTGGCACTACAGCCATTTCAATTTAAAGTAATGCACAAATCTGGGAAAGAGAATATCAATGCTGATTTTCTGTCAAGATATGGATCAGGAATTGAAAATTCCGAAGGTTGAAAAAAATGTGAGTTAAAACTTCTCAGTTTGCTATGCTACATATGCACTGAACTGTAAAATGTATAAGTTAATGTTAGACAGGAATTTAATAGAACATTTTGGAAACCTGTTTTTGTGAAACAGGTTCCATCTTAAAGAAGGGGGGGGGTACAGGGTTGAATAAGGCCCTGCCCCATTTGTTATGTAGAAAGAGTTTAAACGCAAGGCTCTGTTCTAGCCTCTTCTTTTTTGTCTCTTGTCTGTCTAGTTACGCAACTAAATTTTCTTGTGAGACCTAGGAACTGATCACTCCAATGATTTTGCAGTTCTCCGCCTCTCGCTATCTCTCTGCCTTCACTTGCTGTTCTGTCTTTTCTTCCCCCTTGAATATTCGCAGTTATTAAAAATATATGTGAATCTCTGTGTAAAACTGTATGTAATACTGAGATCCTTTGTTTAAAACTTTATATAGTTATACTGTTGAAATGATTACAAAAAGCTATTTGGAACTCAAGGGGTTAAACTGAGTTGCTGGTGTACAAACTTTACAGAGCTGTCAACAAGAGGTCAGCTCTGTGTCATTATGTTCTTTTTGCTGCAACTGCAAGAACATTGGAAACTGATAAGGGAGGCAGTATAGCACAGTGGTTTAAGGCTCTGACCTGCAAATCGGGAGATCTGGGTTTGAATCCCATAGCCCCCACTTGCATATACTGTGTGACCCTGAGCAAGTTACTTAACTTCCCTGTGCTCCTAGGTTGCACCTGTAAAAAAGCTCTCAGCTTAGTGTGTCTCACCTGGTTAAACAATTGGAAAAAAAAAATAAGAACATTCTGTGAAAAAACACTATATCTCCTTAATGAGCTCCCTGCAAAGACTGGTTATAAAAAGAGCAGCAATGGTTTGCAAGAGAGAGAGAGACTGAGATTGGAAATTGAGAAGAAGCACTCAGAAGGATTTTGTTTTCTCTGCTTGTACTGCCTTTGTAAATAGCTATACTGAATAATTTTTATTTTTTATTTTGTTGTTATTGAGAAAATTAAAACATTATTTGCGAATTTTGAAACTGCTCCTGATTTTCCTATACCTCCTGACCTGTGCCTAAACGGCCCCCCCCCCCTTCCCAGGACCCAGCCACCAACACAGGGGTACAAACCACACGTGGACCCAGGACAGAGCCATTGTGTGTTGCTGCCACACATGGCGAGCACTGTGAAGAACAGGGACACACCCCACGGCCAAGATGTGTGCCCCACCATAGGGACCACCAATGTATGCCAATGGCATGACCATGGCACAGGCCACAGTGATGGATGCAGGGCCAGTGCACCACCTGCAGCACAACCATGAACACCCCCCCAGGCAGTGCCAGGTGCAGTGGGCTGCCAGCAGAGATGCATAATGGAGACCCGCAACCCCAATGGTGGACACACACCACCACCAGGAATGATGAGGACACTAGTATATGCAGAACAAATGTCTTTACTGACTAACTAGGCACAAGAAACAGAACAGGGGCCACACAGACCAACAGAATCAAATGTGACCACTATTACCCCCCAGTCTTCCTCATCCTTAGAGTCCCCGCTGGAGCCTGAAGGGGTGGTGCAGGTGTATCCCTGGAGGTGCAGCACCATGCACCACAGTGGCCATGATACTCCTGGAAGAGAAAGGTGAGAAGACAACCATGAGTGATGGGGACACGGTGGGACGATTTTCATAACAGCAGACACACACATGCACCACAGTCACTGGCACAACATCCCTTTGATAGTTCACTTCACCAAGGAAGAAAGGAACCTGGGGGTTATTATTTCAGATGACCTGAAAATGTCAAATCAGAGTACAAGGAGGGGCAGCAGGGCAGGCCAGTTGCATGCTGGGGTACATAGGCAAGGGTATCACCAGGAGAGGACGGGAGGTAGTGATGCCATTATATAAAACCCCAGTCAGGCCTCACATGGAGTACTGTGTGCAGTTCTGGAGGCCACACCTTTGAAAGGACATTGATAGGCTGGAGGCGGTCCAGAGAAGGGTGACTAAGATGGTACAGGGCTTGCACCACAAAAATGAGGAGAGATTAAGGGACCTCAATATGTACTCACTGGAGGAGAGGAGGGAGAGAGGGGACATGACAGAAACATTCAAGTACCTCAAGGGCATAAACAAGGTGAAGTGGGGAGACATCTTCCAATACAGGAGGAGTACAAGAACAAGGGGGCATAACATGAAATTGGAAGGTGGCAGGTTAAGAGGGAATATGAGGAAGTTCTTCTTCATAGAAAGAGTGTTGGACGCATTAAATAGTCTGCCACAGGAGGTGATGGGAGTAAGCACTGTGGTTGGATTTAAACATGCATGGGACAGACATAGGGGAACCGTAGAGGTAATGCAGAGGGAGGGTCAGAAGCTGTAATCAAGTACAGGGCTTACAGGCAGACTAGATGGGCCTAGCGATCCTTATCCACCAGCAATTTCTATGTTTCTATAGTTCGATGACGGCCCACATTTTTTTTTTTTAGTCTTTGGTAACCAGGTAAGGCCCACTAGGTACAAGTGCCTGTTTTCAGGGACGACCTGGGAGCACTGGATGGTTAAGTGACTTGCTCAGAGTCTGCAAGTGGAGGTTGTGAGAATCAAACCAAGGTCTGGTCTGCTGGATATACCAAGCTTATTCACGGCTTGTTATTCTAACCTCTAGGCTATACACTGCCAGCCTTATCCCCTACCTTGTCCTTGCAGTGGATGTCAGAGATACCCAACCTCCAGGACAGGTGGTATGGGAGGTTGAGGGGTACCCAGTGCCACTGCAGCCCATCCAGCTGCACCCACTGACCTACTGCTCTAGGATGATGATGTTAGGCTGCCTCTTGAAGTCCTTCAGAGACAGAAAGGGGAGAGCAAATGTTTAGCAGCACAGCACAAAACACCCTGGATACACACGGACACCACCAGTATGGGCAACACACAGAGTACAGTGCACAGAGGCACCCATGGTGGACAGGACAAGGCATGCACTGCAGATGGGCATGCAACATGTAACAGGTGTACACACTACCGGTACTCTGTATGTCCCGGACCTGTGGGACATGGACAGGACAGTAGCACACAGTAGGGTAAGAATACATCCACTCACCTCCCTGAGCTCTGTCACCTCCTAGAGGGTCCACCCCAGGGGTCATCAGTATATGTGGCCATGGACACCACTGCAGTTTGTGGGGGTACACCCCCAACCACCTGACCTCGGGTGCAGGCACCCCCCCCCCCCATAATGTGGAGCACTTGCAGCCGCCATGTCAAGATACAAAATGGCATGCCGGGCAGTGACACCCAATGACATGCGTGACCATGTGGGTGTGTCAGGTCACGATCCACTTAAAGTGAAACCTGTGGCTGTGGCAGCAGCTGCTCCTCATGGTACATGACACAGTGTATGGTGAGTAGTAGCTTCTCAGACCAAGAGGTGCAGCGACCGCATGTGATCCACAGGATGTGCCTTGAGCTACTCATGAATGTCCTCTTGTGGGAAGGTGAGAGGGAAAGGGAAAGGGCTCTGAGGAGATGACACAGGCCCAGGATATTCAGGCCCTGTGCCACTGTGGCTCAGCTTCATGAGAGACAGTGCACTGAGCAACACCGTGTGGAACATGACATGACCTCAGGGCTCTACCACATGCTCCAGGAGCAGCTGGCAGCCCTGACATGTAGGTCACATGCCACATCCATGGAAATGAAGGTCATGTTTGCCTTGTCATACTATGTCACGGGCTCCTTCCAGAGGGTCGTGGGGGATGTCACAGCTGTCAGTCGTCCGTGTCAAGAGCCCTGCACCAGGTCATGGACGCCTTACTCCACCATGTGCATGACCACATATGGTTCCCCATGGCTGATGCAGACATCTGTGCCACAATGGAGGCATTCCACACCATGCATGGCATGCCCAGTGTACTGGGTGCTATAGACTGTACCCATGTGGCCATTATGGCACCTACCATGAACAAGGAGGTGTACAGGAACAGAAAGAGTTTCTACAGCATCTACTGCCAGATAGTATGTGACGCAGACGGTATCATCATCAATGTGTGTGCCAAGTACCCCGGGTCGACAGATGACACATGTATTTAACAGATCCAGGTTGAGTGGCCACCTCGTGGCACAAGAGGGTTTCAATGGGTGGCTGCTGGGTGAGTATGAACATTTCACATGTGCTACACAGCTGTGCACACTGCCACAGGACTCTAACATATCCGTTCTGTACACAATGCCTAGATGACATCAGCCTCTGTTTCCTCGCATTTGTGTTTCATTTGATTAGTTTTCAATTTACTGAGTTCATTTTATTTTTAGTTTCACAGTTGCTTTAGTGCTTTAGTGCTGCTGTAATACACGTTCTTGCACTCCATATGGTTTTTTTGCGGTTGTTTTACCACTTGCTATCTGCTGTTATTTCAGTGGTTTTATTGGTGCAGTGGTGCAGCGGAGTGAATTGGTTTTCTGGGAGCTGTATACTGACTTGGCATAGCACTGAGCCGAGGAGTTCTGTGGTTCATTTACCGGGTTTGTGCCTGGTTATATTTCCACTGGACCCTTGGACTTGCTGACTGCTGTTGCTTATTGGACTTCTGTGGAATTGTACTTCTGGAGGTCCTGACTGTGGTATTGGAGGAAGAGTTTGGAGTTTCTTGCTACAAGAGCACTGCAAGAATGCCGAGAGAACAGTTGGTGTTGTTCTGGAGTATCGTGAGTGGTGGGGCCCGATTCATTGATCGATGTCCTCGTCTCCTTGGGATTTTTTGTTCTTGCTCAGACTGTTCTTCCGATTATTTTTGAGTATCCAGTATCGTTTGGGGAAACAGGGTTACAGTAGTGTGTTGGGTTGTGGAAGGCCCATACCCCCCCCCCCACTTATGCCTGGGTGACCTTGTGTCATGCTGCCTGGGACCAAGCAGGAGCAGCATCATTTTCTCCCTAGGGAGTTAGGGGTTGTTGGGTACCTCCTAAGTTACCCAAGGGTCGGCCTTGTTAGTCTGGCCTTGGGATTTCTGAAGCTGCGGGACTTGGGTGGTATAATAGAACCCGATTAGGCAGTTTTGGGGTGTGTATGGGGGGGGCCTTCATCCCCTGTGGTTTGGCCTGTGTATATTTGTGGTCTTTGTCTGGGACCTCTCTGCTTCTTCTCAGGGACTTACAACGAGACTGTATGTTTTTGTTTTTGATTGTGCAAACTGGATTGTTCTGACTTTGGTAATTGGAGTACCATTTGACTTTTGCTGGATTCTGTGTTCATTCTATGAGGGAGAGTGTGTACAGTGCGAGGGCCCCACCACCATTATGTACTCAGACTGTGTGCAGTTTTAAGCATCGTTGGCAGTGAGTGCCTAAACTGCAAATGGACCGTTTATACTTTTGTCTCTGAGTGTTTTAGTCCTACTGGTAGTGAGAGGACCATTGGGATAAAAATTATTACTTTTGTTTTATATGTAACCCCCCTGCAAATGGGGGTTCCCAAAAGACTTCCAGGAGCTTGCTTGAATGCTCTAAGCCTGAATGGTGTTTGGCGTTTAAGCCATTTATCAGTGAGTGTTTTTAGAGCCTCTGGTACTGTCTCTTTAAGAGCTGTCTGCTTGCAGACATAATTAGTTTGTATGGGGGACTGTGTGTTTCTTTGATTGAGTACCACTCGAGCTGCTGCCAATTCACTCCATTTTTGCAGTCACTAGGAGTGCAAGGAACCTATCTGAAAGATGTAACTGTTTGCCAGAAATCTTTAGAGTAATAATGAAATTACAGTTTGTCTAACCTGCTTTCTTTGCAGTCAGAACTGTGTCTGCCTAGTTCCCCATTCTGGTTTTGAACTGCTGAACTGGACCAATCAGTGTGGGGTAAGCTAGCTCTAAAATGGTGCCTTGGACGAATCAGAACTTGGACTCATAATCTGAGCCAGCCACAAGAGGATTGTATGGGCAGTGACTCTGGGAGATATAGTTTAGACTTAGCGCCTTTTGGACCAACAGGAGCAGTCTATTGTGAATGACAGCCAATCCAGTCAAGAACTGGGAGGAACTCAAAGGAAGTGCCCGGTTTTGTCTGTTGGAGTTTTTCAGTTGAGCTTTGGCAGTGAAGAAGGAAGGAGCCCTGTGCTTTTTCAGTGTGCAGTTTTAGTCGGGAAACGTGTGTAAGGCCCAGAGTTCCGGTCTGCAGCTTGTGTAACTGCTTGTTAGGACTGAATCCATTCTGTGAAGAGAATCAAAGGATATCTGAAGAGTAGAAACCAGGCTCACCCTGTAGAAGACTGGAGAAATTGCCGAATTGCACTCGGTTCTGTCAGAAACTGAATCTGCTGTGTGTTCTCCCGGTATTGTGCAGCAATTGCGATCGGGATACAGAAGCAGCCTGCCTGGTATAGTACTTCTGTTTTACCATATAAATGTGTGAGGAGTCTCGTGGAGCTCAAGAGTAGCCCTGCTGACATTGAAGGACCCTATCTTGTTTGGAGGTCGTGAGTACTAATTCAGGGTCGCCTCCTGTTGAATTGCCACATTGAATCCAAATGGAATCACTGTACTGCTGACTGTTTAAACTAATTTTCTTTTCTCTGGGAAAGGGCCCCTACCAGCTGCCACGGTTTGACTCAGCCACTAGGGCTTGGGTACCCAGGGGACAGTAATCAGGTGATAGGCCTGCACAGAGCCATAGGTAGATGAGTAGTGATAAGCTAATTAACCTGATTTCCCTGTCCTTGTTATATTCCCTAAATAAATCAGAGCTGCTTGTTTCAGCAAAGTTATACTGCCTGAGGTATTTGTCTATGTTAAAGTATTGTACTGTGATTGTTGCACTGTATCTTATTTACAGGAGGTCCCAGTGCCTGAACCAGCCCTGGGGGTAAGTGTATACTGTGAAGGTAATTCTGATATATTGTGTGGGCCACTAGTGGGAAGAAAGGGGGCTTGCAGTGTCCCAGAGGGCTGTGACCAAGTAAGTTTAACTATTGCAAACCCTGACCTCTGGGTGGAGGCACCCGCCATTGGATCCAGGCCCCTCAACCTGTTAGTGGCAAATCAGGCAGGGGTAGTAGCCCCTGGGATAGCGCCATCTAGGGGTTACATATATATTTGTTTAATTGTATTATTTTATTTTAATTTTTGTTTGATTTGTTTTTCCTCCTCAGAGCTGTGAGAGGGTCCTGGGGGGAGTTTTATTTGTTTGTGTCGTTTATGTCTTTTGGATTGGGTTTTTAGAGTTGTGTTCTTTAAAAGGTGTAATTATGGGTGGGTTTTAGTTATTTGTGTTTTAGGGTTATTTATTTTATGAGGTAATTTAGGATTTTATTGAGGCGTTTGTTCTTTAGTTTGTTTCCAGTTTGTGGTATGTGTTGGTTAGCCCCTCCGGTCATGATTATTCGTCCTCTGATCTCCGTGCCCTCTGCCCTTTTTTCCTCCCCCCCCCTCCCATTTTCCATCTACCAGTGCTGTCGGGCACTTGGTATTGTACGTGGGAGACATCGGGGTGGGTTTGGCCGGGGGGGCGCGGACATTGGAGGGCAAGTGAACGGACCTTTCATATAGGGCTGGTTAGGTCCAGAAGATGCCCTGGGGCGAAATGGAGCCTGGAACATGGTGTTCCATGTCTAGTTCCCATACCCAAGGGCCCCATCTGTTTTGATGGGCAAGAATTCGGGATGGCTCAGGAGCCCTGTCCAACTCGGGCGGTGTTGTGCAATGCCAGATCTGTTAAAAACACGTCTACTGTTATTGCTGACTTTGTTGGAACAGCTGATCTGGCTTGTATCACCGAGATCTGGTTGGATGGAAATGCTGGCCCCATTTTGGAGACAGCAGTTCCAGCCAGGTACTCGGTGATTCACCGCTTGAGATTGGATCTTGGGGGGGAGGAGTAGCGGTCTGTTTTAATACCGGGTTGGGGCTCACGGGTGTACCAGTTGAGGAGGCTGAATCCTTTGAGTGTACTGTAGTAGCTGGTGTGGGTTCTAGGATAGCCCTCGTCTACCGTCCACCAGGGGCCGGGAAGCGATTCCTGCAGGAAGTGGCAGACTTCATCACTGATATGGCATTGGAGTCACCCAGATTGATGGTTCTGGGTGACTCCAATGCTTGGGTTGACAATGAATGCTCGTCTTTTGGTCAACACTTCCTCCAGCTGATGATAGTGCTGGGCTTTACACAGATTGTTTCCTCAGCTACTCATAATCACAGTCACTCTTTGGATTTGGTTTTCCTCCTGGGGACTGAGGCCTCTGATTTGGTGGTGGAACTGATCAGTTGGTCTGATCACCACATTGTGGGCTTCAACTTTTGTACTCCCCTTCGTAGGTCTGCTCTGTGGAGATGGTTTGTTACCGCCCCTTATGGGATGTGTGCCCTGGAGACCTGATGGCGGTGCTGAACCTATTAGTTTCCTGTTGCCAACATGAGTCTGGAGTCAATGGTTCTGGCTTATAATCAGGCCATTTCCTCAGCTCTCAACTCAATTGTTCCTGTCTGTGTTCGTCCCCTCCCTCTCTACCCTTGGGCCCCTTGGTTTGATGGGTCTTTGAGGGAGTTGCGGCTTGTGGGACGACGGTTAGAGCACCATTGGTGGAAATCTGCTCTAGAAGATGACTGCCTTAGTTTGAAGGGGCATTATCAGCTCTACCAATCAGAGATCTCCTGTAAGAAGGCAGAGTTCCTGTCCAGGGAGATCGCTGTTGCTCAGCATCGTCTGGCTCAGCTTTTCAGAACTGTGGGCAGGTTGTGCAACCCAACCTGTCTACAGCTCCGTCGAGCATTTTCACAAAAGGAGTGTGATGAGATCACTCGATTCTTTGCAAATAAGGTTGCCGACATCAGATCGGAGATCCACCTTACCCACTCTATGAGGGATGCTATTAGTCAGCGTTTGGTCACGGTTCCTCGAGTCTCCTGGAGTTCCTTTGACCTGCCGAAGTTCAAGGATGTTATGCAGATTGTCCAGGGGACGCACCCTACATGCTGTAGTTTAGATCTGGGTCCAACCTCCCTGATTTTGGGTTGTGTTGAGATCGTGGGCCCATTTCTGGCTCAAATAATCTGGTGCTCCTCAGAATTGGGTGAGTTCCCAAACTCCTTGAAAGAGGCGGTGGTGACTCCCCTTTTGAAGAAAACTTCTCTGGACCCAGATATTGTTGCTAACTACAGACCTATCTCTAACCTCCCCTTCATTGGGAAGGTTATTGAGAAGGCAGTGGCAAACCAGCTGGAGGACCATTTGACCATCCATAATATCTATGAACCTCTCCAGTCTGGTTTTCATAAGAGGCATAGTACTGAGACTGCTCTGGTTCGGGTGCTCAATGATCTCTTGATGGCGAGAGGTCAGAGAAGCCGTTCTGTTCTAGTGCTCCTTGATCTCTCTTCAGCTTTTGACACTGTAGACCATGGGGTTTTGCTTGAGTGCCTGAGGTCCATCTGTGGACTGTCGGGTACAGTGCTCACATGGTTTACATCTTTCCTATCTGTGAGAATGCAGAGAGTTGTGTCAGGGATATTTTTCCTCTGACCCTGTCTCTCTGCCTTGTGGGGTCCCTCAGGGCTCGGTGCTTTCCCCCATGTTGTTTGCAGTGTATATGCTGCCCCCCAGAGACATTGTAAGATGGTATGAGCTGAGGCTTCACTGCTATGCAGATGATACCCAGCTCTACCTGTCTTTGGCCCCTGACCAGGCTAGTGCTTTCTCAGCATTTAATAACTGCCTCACTGAAATCCATGATTGGATGAATTCAAGCTGGTCAAAGCTGAATGCAGGTAAGACCAAGGTTATGGTTGTGGACCCCGGTCACAGGATAGAGGGGTTGGGGACTGGTCAGCCCTCTGGTGTATTTCTGGGGGGGTGATCAGATCCTTACCTCTGAACGGGTGTGTAACCTGGGAGTGGGTACTGGACAACGGGCTGACCCTCTGTTATCAGGTGTCAGCAGTTGTAAAGTCTGCATTTTACCGTCTTAGGAATATTGCCAGAGTGAAACCCCTCGTTCCGTCTAGCGATTTACCTGTGTTGGTCCACGCCTTCGTGACCTCTCGCCTTGACTATTGCAACTCCCTGTACCTGGAGCTTCCTGGGGTTGATATCCGCCGCTTGCAGCTAGTGCAGAGTGCTGCACTAGATTGTTGACAGGAGTGTCAAGGAGGACACATATTACCCCTGTACTGCACGATCTGCACTGGCTGCCGATACAGTGGAGGACCACCTTTAAGGTAGGTCTTTTGACCTACAAAGCCCTGCACGGACTTGGCCCTGAATACTTGAAAGAGCTTCTGATTCCTTACAGCCCTGTACGTCAGCTCCGTTTGGCCGACGAGAGGTTGCTGGAGGTTCCGAGGGTTATTTTAAAATCTTCTGGGGCCCGGGCTTTTGTTTATAGCCCCAACCCTCTGGAATTCTCTGCCCCATCAGCTTCGGGAATGCACAACTGTGGTGAGTTTCAAACGGGAACTAAAGACCCATCTGTGGAGACAAGCGTTTATGGGTTAATGATTATATTATTAGGATTTTTAAATATATATTTAATTCTGTGATTTTATTGTTCATCTGCACAGCACCTTGGTGCTTGAAAGGCGCTTTATAAATAAAGTAAAAAAAAAAAAAAAAAATTACAGCAGATACCTACTCCAACCATACCTGATGATATTGTTCCTGATGCTCCACGGAAGAGAGGAGAAGGCATACAACAAGGCACACATGAGGACACATGCAGATGATGAGAAGACCATGGGGGTGCTAAAGATACAGTTCCGTTGTCTGGACCACACCAGTGGCACGATGATGTTGGCCCAGGGAAGGCCTGTAGAATGACCACCACATGCGCCATGCTGCAAATGGCTACCCATGCCCATTTACCAGCATGCTGTCCTACAGGGCAACGAGGAGGGGGATAATCCACAGCATCATTGTCCTGAGACACTGTCTAGCCGGGTGGTATGCCATGCACTCATGCATGGGTCACTCAGGAAATAGAGTGTACAACATGGTGGCACTGTGATGAATCTCATACATCCTGAGTGTCCATATTGGGGGAATGGGTGTCCTGTCCCGTGTGTGCGCTGCGCGGTACTGTGCATGTCAGGGGGAGCTGCATCATGGTCCAGCTGTTGGGAGCTGTGTAAGCAGGTACCTGCAGCACTGGCCTGGGTCTGCAGCAGCAACAGTTGGTCCCCCTGCCCGAAGGTCGTGGTTTGGAAGCATGGCCCACAACCCTGAGTTGCAGGGTACATGGGTGTGGCCCTTACCCAGAGGGGTGGGGCCCCAGGGTCCTAAGTGTGGCCCTTGCCCTGGAGGCAGGGTGGATGTGTGTGGCCCCTGCCCTGGAGGCAGGGTTAATGACCCCACCCCAGGTTCATGTGCGTGGCCCCCGCCCAGGGGGAGGGGTTCATGTGTGTACAGTGCGATACTGGGAGGGGAGCCTGGAACAGCTGTGTGTGTAGGGCTGTGTGGGGGGGGCTGTGTCGGGGGTGGGTGCAGGTGCACAGGTGCCACTGTGCACTGTGCGTGGGTCACACTAAAGCCTCCTGGCAATTTGCCCCCAGACATGTGGAGGAGCATGTGCACAGATGGCATGGCCTCCGACCCCTGGAATGCAGAGCCTGCCCCATCTCCTTTGTCCCTGTTGGGCTGGCAGATGCCCCAGTGTTGGCACTCTGTACATGTGTCCTGGAACCTGTTGGGCTGGTGAGTGGCAGCAGGTGTGGCCTGGTATTCTGTGCAACAGTAACCGGCGTGCGTGCTGGTGTCAGTGGGATGGTGGCATGTGGCTGTGGCCTGGGTCCTGTGTGTTCACCTGGCAGCATCTGGATTGCCACATCCTGGCCTGCTGGTGGTAGGCTGGCTGGTTGTGCCAGCCCAGATAGCAAATGGTTTGCTATCTGTGCCAGGAGGTCCCCTATTTGTTCATGGGCACGCTGCAACCCATGAATCGCCATGGTCAGGTTCCACAGGGCATCAGTGTTTTCACACTGGGCCTGCAGGCAGTCCTGTTCCAGCTGCTACAGTTTGGGATAGGAGCCCTGCATGACAGACCATGGTGTAATTGTGCACGACTGGTAGGTCGGAGGTCAGGTGAGCTAATGGCCCCTCATCTCCCCTGTCTGCTTGGTTGGATGTCCTGCATGGCTGGGCATATAAGGCTGTGTTGGCTGCTCCTCAGGTCCCTGTCCCACGGCACTGGACAGCCAATTGTGTGGTGGCTGTGGGGTTGGTTAGTGGCAGAGGGCATTTGCTGGTTCCTATCAGGAGTCTGGGCCATGTCCTGTGCAGCCTCTGGCATCCCCAGCATGGTCTTAGCGTCAGAGTCCTCCACTATGCACATCTCCAGTGCCACGTCCTGTGTCCCCTGTACTGTACCTGTGGATGAGAGTACCTTGACTGGTTGCATACAAGTGCATTGGCAGGCACTGGCATGCATTCAGCCAATGACAATGCAGACCAAATACCTGCGCCATCCATGTCTGTGCCCTCCTGTGCATCCTCTTCCATGGCAGTTGCCAGTGGCACGTGGGTGCTTACCACAGTCTCTGATCTGCAGGGTAAGAGACAGGACTGTTGGTTATGACGTTTACTCATATATCACCCTTCCTGTGTCCCCTGCATTGTGCCCCACACCTGGCATGGTGTCAATGCCCTCCATCTCCCCATGCAGGCTGACCTCAGAGAGAGCGTCAGCCACCATCCTCTCGATGGGTGGCAGTGTTGGCCCCGGTGTGGGTTGGCCCCCTGCTTGTCCCATGCTGTGCCTGTTTCATGGCAGCAAGCTTCTGCTTCACAGCCAACCGGAGGTCTCAGCACTTGTGCTTGATTGCCACAAGTGGCCATGCCTCCAGACTAGCTGCATTGACAACGGTCTGGATGTCGAGTCATATCTTGGTCTTGACCTCCACCGGGGTCTTTTGGGATTCCACTCCATACAGCACCCCATAGTTGTCATGGATGTCCAAAACCATGGCTGCCACCTGGTTAACCATGAAATTATTGGACTGGGCTGTGGTGGTACTCCACATTGTACGTTCTCCATGGCCCTCTGCCCCTCCCCAGCCTGAGCATGCGCCCTCCTGTGGAGATGCATTTGGCTCTGGCGCAGCACCTCTGTCTCCATGTCCCACTGTTGCATGATCCTCCATTTTGGCATTCACTTCTTTGTGTTCACGCGGGGTGGTGCACATTTCCATACATGGTGGGGTCAAGGGGCGGAGACATATGTTTGGGACACCCCTTCTGTCCCTGCACATGGCAATGCGCACCTCCATTTGCCATGCCTTTGCCTCGGCTCCCACTGTGCATGCCTTTGTAAATGCCACTTGTTTTCTCAGTCTGCTGGGGCACATAGTTGCACGCCCGCATTGTCACATTTCCGCACAGTTTCTGCACTTTCATAAATAGGGTCCAGTATGAGAAGTCCAAGAACTGTTGGATGACACATGTAGACCAAGATAAACATATTTAGCCACAGTGGTAATGGTTAAATCACCCACTTTCCATCTTGGAAGAAATCTCCCATTACCAAAAATGACCACGTGACTTCAATTGTCATTAATAGTTAAGGATAAACTATGTGACTCCCTAAACAAACTGTCTAATTTTTTTTTTGAAGACCAGACTGTGATAAAGCAAAAAAAAACAACAAATCATCTGTACCTCCTGGGGCAGGCTATACCATGCAACCACCACTCTTTCTGTGAAAAAGAACTTCCTCACATTACCCCTTATCCTGCCCCCCTCCAGTCTCATATCATGCCCCCTTATTCTTGTACCTCTCCTGTACTGAGAAATGTCTTCCACTTGCACCTTGTTTATGCCCTTAAGATACTTGAAGGTTTCTATCATATCTCCCTGTTCCCTCCTCTCTTTCAGTGTATACATATTGAGGTCTTTTAATCTCTCCTCATGAATCTTCTGTTGCAAGCCTTGCACCATCTTAATTGCCCTTCTCTGAACCACCTCCACCCTGTCTACATCCTTACGAAGATGCGGCCTCCAGAACTCCACATAGTACTCTAGATGAGGCCTCACCAGTGTTTTGTATAGTGGTATCACCACCTCCCTCCTTCTGCTGATGATACCCCTTTCTACGCACCCCAACATGCCACTGGTCCTCCCAACAGCCTTTGTACTTTGCTTGGCCACCTTTAGGTCATCTGAGATGATAATCCCCAAATCCCTTTCCTCTCAGGTGATTGTCAGCAACTCCTCCCCCACCCCATCCTGTAGCTCTCCACAGGGTTTCTGCGCCCCAGGTGTATAATTTTGCACTTCTTCACGTTACATAGAAACAGAAACAGAATTTGATGGCTTGGCCCACCCAGTCTGCCCATTTCCCTACCTAATGGATAAGCTGCAGATCCTAGTTAACCAACAGCCTACTTCTTCCTATCCCACCCCATAGAATTGCTTTATGACTGTCCCATACATTCTTGAATTCCACCAGTTTTTGACTCCACAGTCTCCTCCGGAAGGCCGTTCCATGCATCCACAACCCTCTCTGTGAAAAAATACTTCCTTACATTACCTCTGAGCCCCCATCTTCAAATTGTGCTCCCTTGTTCTTGCACACCTATTTTTCTGAAAGATGCTACCCTCTTGGACTTTGTTGATTCCCTTGAGGTACTTGAAACCTTGAGGTTGAATTTCAGTTGCCACACTTCGGACCATTTTTCCAACTTTCCTCGATCCCTCCTCATTTTTTCCACCCCATCTCAAATGTCGACTCTGTTGCAGATCTTGGTGTCATTTGCAAACAGGCAAACCTTCCCTTCCAGTCTTTTGGCAATGTCTCTAATAAAGACATTAAAAAGGACTGGCCTCAAGACTGATCCTTGAAGTACCCCACTGCTCAACCCTCTTTCCTCAGATTGGATACCATTTATCACCACCCTCTGCTTCTTGTCCCCCAACCAGTTTCTAACCCAGCTGTGAATCCATGCTGCCTTGGATCCTATGCTCCGTTGGATTCCAGGTGTTCCACAGTCCTTTCCTTAAGCAGTGCCTCCATAATCTTACCTACTACTGAGGTGAGACTGCTGGCCTATAGTTTTCTGCCTCCTCCCTGCTTCAATTTTTGTGAAGAGGGACTACATGTGCCGTCTTCCAGTCCTCCGGAACTATTCCTGTATTGAGGGACTTACTGAACATGACTGCCAGCAGTGCTGTTAGGTCCATCCATAGTTCCTTTTGTAACCCCCCTGCAAATGGGGGTTCCCAAAAGACTTCCAGGAGCTTGCTTGAATGCTCTAAGCCTGAATGGTGTTTGGCGTTTAAGCCATTTATCAGTGAGTGTTTTTAGAACCTCTGATACTGTCTCTTTAAGAGCTGTCTGCTTGCAGACATAATTAGTTTGTATGGGGGACTGTGTGTTTCTTTGATTGAGTACCACTCGAGCTGCTGCCAATTCACTCCATTTTTGCAGTCACTAGGAGTGCAAAGGGAACCTATCTGAAAGATGTAACTGTGTCTGCCTAGTTCCCCATTCTGGTTTTGAACTGCTGAACTGGACCAATCAGTGTGGGGTAAGCTAGCTCTAAAGTGGTGCCTTGGACGAATCAGAACTTGGACTCATAATCTGAGCCAGCCACAAGAGGATTGTATGGGCAGTGACTCTGGGAGATGTAGTTTAGACTTCGGCGCCTTTTTGGACCAACAGGAGCAGTCTATTGTGAGTGACAGCCAATCCAGTCAAGAACTGGGAGGAACTAAAAGGAAGTGCCCGGTTTTGTCTGTTGGACTTTCAGTTCTGAGCTCTGGTAGTGAAGAAGGAAGGAGCCCTGTGCTTTTTCAGTGTGCAGTTTTAGTCGGGAAACGTGTGTAAGGCCCAGAGTTCCGGTCTGCAGCTTGTGTAACTAACTGCTTGTTAGGACTGAATCCGTCCTGTGAAGAGAATCAAAGGATATCTGAAGAGTAGAAAACAGGCTCACCCTGTAGAAGACTGGAGAAATTGCTGAATTGCACTCGGTCTGTCAGGAACTGAATCTGCTGTGTTCTCCCGGTATTGTGCAGTAATTGCGATCGGGATAGAGAAGCAGCCTGCCTGGTATAGTACTTTCTTTTGCCATATAAATGTGTGAGGAGACTGTGGAGCCAAGAGTAGCCCTGCTGACATTGAAGGACCCTATCTTGTTTGGAGGTCGTGAGTACTAATCAGGGTCGCCCCTGTTGAATTGCCACAATAAATCCAAATGGAATCACTGTACTGCTGACTGTTTAAACTAATTTTTCTTTTCTGTGGGAAAGGGCCCCTACCAGCTGCCACATTGTATTGAATACTAGGGCTTGGGTACCAAGGACGTAGTAACTGTAGGGATAGGTCGCACAGACCATATAGGTAGATAGTAAAGTGATAGCTAATTAACCTGATTTCCCCTGTCCTTGTTATATTCCCCAAATAAATCAGAGCTGCTTGTTTCAGCAAAGTTATACTGCCTGAGTGTATTTGTCTATGTTAAAGTATTGTACTGTGATTGTTGCACTGTATCTTATTTTACAGGAGGTCCCGTGCCTGAACCAGCCCTGGGGTAAGTGTATACTGTGAAGGTAATTCTGATATATTGTGGGCCACTAGTGGGAAGAAAGGGGTTGCAGTGTCCCAGAGGGCTGTGACCAAGTAAGTTTAACTATTGCAAACCCTGACCTCTGCGGGAGGCACTCCGCCATTGATCCAGGCCCCCAACCTGTTAGTGGCAAATCAGGCAGGGTAGTAGCCCCTGGGATAGCGCCATCTAGGGTTTACATCTTGGAGGCTCACCGCTGGGATTGTGTGTCCTCTAGTGGCCATATTTACGAACCACTGTTAGAGAAAATGGGTACCCGACAGAAGTGGCTGTGCACCGCTGGTGGAGTGGTGTACTGGGGAGAGATCGACCCCAAAATGCTATGCTTATACTGGACATCCCTTGGATATCAATACGACATTGTACAAGGAGTACTTTCCAAGGTGGAAGGTTTAAAACCCTGTGGTGGTGGGTCGGCATGCTAATCTGCTCACCCACACTTTTCTGGCCCTAGTAGAGTTTAAGGATCCCATAGATAGCTCCAAAGTGCCACAGACCATTACCCCAGAGGGAGCCCTCACTGCTTGAGAGTGATAACTAAGGACAGTAAGACCCTGGGGAATGAGCCCCACCACTGTCTGAAACTTTGAGGAGAAATTTGCTAAATGGTTGCTGGGGAAGGGAAACTGTGGAGGACTTGAAGAAACTATTCTTGCCACCTGGGGTGTTCTCCCCAACACCCTCTCCCGCTCCAGTACCCGTAATGGTGGCTGAACCAATGCAGACTCCTATTTCTGCATCTGCCATTAGTCACGACTCTACCCGAGTTTAGGATCTTCTCTGGCACCTCCCCACCCCCAGGGGAGGATGACTGGGAGACCTGGATAGACTATGTTGCCCCCCAAGTGCTAGAATGGCAATGCTCGGAAGCCGAAAGGCGAAAGAGGGTTAGTGAGAGCCTCCGAGGTCCTGCCCTGGCTACCATCCGTGCTAAACGGGCCAGTAACCCTGAAGTGACTGCACAGGCCTATCTTGAGGCCTTGGAGAATGTGTATGGGAGCCCAGATTCTGATGAGGATCTATGGTGGAGAGTAAGAAATGCACAACAGTACCAAGGGGAGTTGTCTGTGTATGTATCTCGGCTGGAAAAATTGTTGCAAGAATGCCTCAGAAAGGGTAGTTTGCCAGCGATTGAACTGGACCGAACCAGACTGGACAGGATCCTTAAGTCTGCCCCCTTCTCAGAACTGCTGTTGCTTCAGTTACGCCTGGCAAATCGACTGGAATCCCCACCCTCCTATGATGAGTTAATGAGAGAAATTCGAGGAGTTGGAAAAAGGCGACCTCGGGGAGGGACCTGCCAATAGCTGCGGTTATGACCCGGTGACTGAGGTGACCCATCAAGTGAAGTTCAGGGCAGAGGTTGACAGTCAATGAGTGCTCTGACAAGGAAAGATATGCACAATGGGCGAACTGTTGAGAGAGATCCGAATTCAAAACAGTCCCTTTATGAAGGCACACCTGCAAGTACGGGCCCTGACCTATATCCGACTGCATCAGTAGGGGTGGGGTACCCACCCATGCATCTCCTGTTGATAACAGCTCCAAACTCAATTCCTTGACCATGGAAGTGGAGAAACTGACACGATGTCTCCAAATGCTTATCACGCCACAGACAGAGATGGCACCAAGGTTTCCAGTTAGTAGTACCCCTGCCCTGGCTCCCAGTGTGGCGCCTCGGCCTGCTCAAACTCCAGAAAGTATGTTTTGCTATAATTACGGGAAGGATGGGCACATGAAGAGGGAATGCCGGCCCCAAAAGACACTGACAAAGTTGCATATAGGCCACAAGGAGAGCTTCGGAGAACAAATCAGTGGTTAAGAGGTGCACAAAATTATCCCAGTGAGGGCACCAAAAATGCTAACTCACGTCTTTTTGTGGCAAGGTCAGTTGCCCAGGCCCCCACTACCACCTCTCCAGACTGGTCCAGAATAGTGGGTCCCTCCATGGAGACCACTGTAAAGGTGAATGGAGTGTCTACAAGAGCTGTATTAGACAGTGGCTCCCAAGTGACAATTATGTTCCAGGATTGGTATCAGAAGCATTTGTCAGACGTCCCTTACAACCATTAGAAGGACTGCATGTATGGGGTTAAGTGAGAAGGCCTACCCCTATTCCGGTATATCCGAATTTGGCTGTCTTTCCCACCTCCGTGGTGAGTGGCTGAACAAGTAGAGACCCTAGCCTTAGTGTTTCCCCACTGGACTGTATGATGGTGTCCTTTGTTGATTGGAACAAATGCTCATATGTTCGGAAGGCTGGCACAGTTATGTTATGAAAACAGGGTCAAAGACTAGTAGAGCTTTAAGAGTTCGCGTTTAATTAAGAAGGCCTATGAGGCACAGAGAGATGCTGAAAAATAGAACCAGAGGAACCGGTCGGAATTGTATGGAAGAAGGATCCTGAGTCTCTGATCCTGGCGCCAAATGCCCAGTGTACCTTACAGGGAGAGGTCCGTATCAGAAAGGATGTTAAGAATAAAATATTAATGTTGGATGCACCAGGCGATGGAAAATTGCCAGAGGGACTGCTGGTCAAGCTTTAGTATTTTGCCCGCTAGAGCCCATGCTTATGCCAGAAGGGTAATGGTCCAAGTTCATAATGTGTCTGAAAGAGACATTCGAGTAAATAGAGGTTGCATCCTGGCTAATGTGCATTGTGCAGACACTGCAGTACTACCCAGCAGCAAGAGTTCGAGGAAGAATGACAGAGTAACGCCTGACTTGTTTGATTTCGCGACTCCCGCTGCCAGCTGAATGGAAAGTGAGGATCAGTGAGAAGCTTGCCCAGAGAGACAGGTGTTTCTTTAAAGGAATGGGACGTGGGATGCATGCAAGGAGCACAATGTCCGCTGCATGACGAAAGACCATTTCGTGAGAGGTCTCACGCCTGGCACCTGCTGATATAGATGATGTGAGACGGCATCTGCAAGAGATGTTAGATGCTGGTGTAATACAAGAATCCAGGAAGCCCTTATGCTTCCCCCATTGTGGTAGTGAGGAAAAGAATGGGACAGTAAGGATGTGCGTGATTATCGCATCTTAAACGGGCGGACTATCCCTGATCAGTACACAATGCCCGCATTCAGGATGCTTTGGACTGCCCTAACGGGAGCAAGTGGTTCTCTGTGCTGGATCTCCGCAGGGTACTACTAGATCCCGATGGCCCCAGAGGACCGTGGAGAAGACAGCCTTTATCTGTCCGCTTGGCTTCTATGAATTCATGAGGATGCCTCAAGGGATTTCAGGTGCCCCAGCCACTTTTCAACGATTGATGGAGCGGCAGTGGGGGACATGAACTTACTAGAGTGCCTGGTATACCTAGATGATGTTATTGTGTTTGGCAGCTCACTGAGGAACATGAGAGCAGATTATTTAAGGTATTGGACCGACTGGAGGACTTTGGCCTTAAACTGTCCATTGATAAGTGTCAATTTTCAAACATCAGTAAAGTATGTGGGACACATAGTATCCACCGAGGGAATAGAGACCGACCCAAGTAAAGTTGAGGCCTTGACACCTGGCCACAGCCCAAAAATCTAAAAGAACTGCAAAGATTCCTGGGATTTGTGGTTATTATCGGCGTTTCATCAAGGACTATTCAAGAGTGATCCGCCTTTATTTAACCCACTCAAGGGTATCCCCAGCCCACAAAAATACCAAAAGTCAGCGTCCTCAAGACTGAAAGAGTGTATTTTCATCCGAGGAAGTATTTGGGCCCGCTTGGACCCTGATTGTGAGACTGCTTTTCATGAGATCATATATCAACTTACCCATGCTCCAGTGCTGGCCTATGCCGATCCAAGAAAACCTTACGTCCTCACACTGATGCTAGCTTGCAAGGGTTGGGGCTGTGTTGTACCAAGAGCACGAGAATGGGTTGAGACCAGTGGCTTCGCCAGTAGAAGCCTGGACCCCATCCGAAAAGAACTATCCTGTACATAAGTTAGAGTTCCTAGCTTTGAAGTGGGCTATTGTTGACCAATTCCATGAGTACTTGTATGGGGCTAAAATACTAGTAAAACTGATAATAATCCTTTGACCTATGTGCAGACCTCAGCTAAGTTGATGCCACTGGCCACAGGTGGCTTTCTGCATTATCTACATATGACTATGCTCGAACACGAGCAGGTCTGAACCACATAGATGTTGATGCTCTTCCGAGGCCTGTTCCCCAGAATGATTGGGTCCGATTGGCAGAACCTGACATTCGGGCACTCTGCCGAAGTTTGACAGGGAGGAACAATGTCCACGGACGCAGTGGACTGCATGGTGGATTGTTTGGGACCCTCTGAGAATTGCATACCTGCTGCTTATTGCCACTTTTCTGCAATAGACATTGGTGCACTGCCTCAGCTGGACAATGACAGTATTCGCGGCTCAATCTCAGATCCCATGATCAAAGCAGCTTTAGAAGCCCTCTATGCAGGAAAAGATGTGTCCAAATTACGCCCACGGATTTGAGAACTGCACTATTATACAAAGAAGGTCCTAAGTTGAAACTGATCAATAAACTGTTATACAGAGAAACAGTAGACAGAGGGGACAAGTAGACAAACAACAACTAGTGCTGCCCACTGCCTTCGAGACTCAGTACTGATGTCCTTGCACAACCACATGGGGCACCTTGGTATAGACAGAACACTTGACTTGGTGAGATCCAGATTCTATTGGCCTAAGATGGGGCTGATGTGGAGCAACACATTCAACTTGTAGTCGCTGCTTACAGAGGAAAGCTTTGCCTCAGAGGGTCTGCCCCTTGTTAACATCACCACCAGTGCACCCATGGAGCTGGTCTGTATTGATTTTCTGAGTTTGGAGTCAGATCAAAGAAATATCAGTAATGTGCTGGTGGTCACTGACCATTTCACGAGATATGCCCAAGCTTTCCCCACCAAAGACCAGAAAGCATCCACTGTGGCCAAAGTACTTGTAGAAACCTTTTTTGTTCACTATGGGGCTCCACAAAGAATCCATTCTGATCAAGGGAGAGACTTTGAGAGTCGTCTGATCAAAGAGATGCTTTCTCTGTGGGGAGTGCGAAAGTCCAGAACCACTCCTTACCACCCCCAGGGGGACCCTCAGCCTGAACGTTTCAACCGCACTTTGCTAGATATGCTAGGCACCCTGCACCCAAAGGACAAGCCTAGATGGAGCCAACAAATTAGCACCCTGGTACATGCTTATAACTGCACCAAAAGTGATGCCACTGGGTTCTCCCCCTACCGCCTGATGTTTGGAAGAGAAGCTTGACTACCGGTAGATGTGTGTTTTGGGGTCTCTCCTGATGGGGTTCAAGCTGACAACTATTTACAGTATGTGCAAAAGTTAAAGGCCCAGCTAACTCATGCGTACTAACTGGCTCAAACCATGGCTTCCAAAAGAAATCTGGCCAACAAAGAAAGGTATGATAAAAGGTGAAAGCACAGGAACTCCAGGAGGGAGATCGGTATTGCTAAGAAATCTGGGACTGCATAGCAAGCACAAGATTGCTGACAGATGGCACCATCTCCTCACATTGTAGTGGGCAAACCAGATGATCTGCCAGTGTACAAAGTAAGGCCTGAGAATAATTCAAAAGATGTAAAACAATGCATAGAAATCGTTTACTGCCCATTGGACAAATCTTAATTGAGTTTGAGCCCTAGAAGATGCCCTCTGACCAGTGACTAGAGCTGCTACTAAGAAAAGAGACTGCAAGTCTGCACCTACAGAAGCAAAGTTAAAGTGTTCCCTCCACAAGTCCCAGTTGAGCATGACTGTCAGTCCATATCGGAAGAAAGTGAGAGTGACTTTGAATACTATCCTTCTTACAAACTGAGTCAATTGTTTCGGGCAATCCCTAGTCAATACTGGAGATGAAGCTGGGCCTTCTGGACTGTCCAAGCCCCCAGCTCGTCCCTGGAGCCAATGCTCCCAGAAAGTGAAGTGCAAAGCATCAGATCAGATGAAATGGAATCATTGTGCATGGTTGAACTGTTTGAGCTTAGGAGGAAAATGATGGATTGGGTCAGACTGATGATACACCAGAACAAGAAGAGTATTTTGAGTGCCCTGACAGTCCACTGCCAGTGTCCGAAAGCTCCATGTGAGCCAAATGTTGTGGACTCAGAAACTGTAACTCCTGGAGCTGAAAGTGCCCTAAGTTCCAGCCTTCTACCCATGGAGACTCCCCTGACAAGTGAGGACAATGCTGAAAATGAGGCTCAGAGTGCAGAGACTGTAACAGTTCCCCTAGAAAGACTGGTCGAGCTGAAAGCCTGTGGTGCACCCTGTTATGATTCCTGGGCCGCCAGTGGATTTGCCTCTCAATGTTGTCCATAAAGGAGTATGTGTCCTCGAACTCATTGCCCAAACTGAGAGCCAGTGCTAACTCCAAGTTACTTGTGTTGCCCTCTAAGTATGGTGCCTTGCCCCATCCAGCCCCAAGGTAACTTGATATGGAAGGCCCCTCTTCAGGTTTCATGTACAAGAGGTACAACTTGAGTTATGGTACAATGTGTATGTAATACGTGTAAAGAGTGACGTACTGCAATGTTTCAGAAATGTGTTCTTGGTAAAATGATATATTGACTGATGATTACATGTGTGAGCCTAATGCAAATGTATATGGTTGCAGTTAAAACTTATGGGTACTTGCTTGACGCGGACGCCAAGCTTTCCCAGGCTAGGAAGGTGTAACCCCGCAAATGGGGGTTCCCAAAAGACTTCCAGGAGCTTGCTTGAATGCTCCAAGCCTGAATGGTGTTTGGGCTAGTTTATTTATCAGTGAGTGTTTTTAGAACCTCTGGTACTGTCTCTTAAGAGCTGTCTGCTTGCAGACATAATTAGTTTGTATGGGGGACTGTGTGTTTCTTTGATTGAGTACCACCGAGCTGCTGCCAATTCACTCCATTTTTGCAGTCACTAGGAGTGCAAAGGAACCTATCTGAAAGATATAACTGTTTGCCAGAAATCATTTAGAGTAATAATGAATTACAGTTTGTCTAACCTGCTTTCTTTGCAGTCAGAACTGTGTCTGCCTAGTTCCCCATTCTGGTTTTGAACTGCTGAACTGGACCAATCAGTGTGGGGTAAGCTAGCTCTAAAGTGGTGCCTTGGACGAATCAGAACTTGGACTCATAATCTGAGCCAGCCACAAGAGGATTGTATGGGCAGTGACTCTGGAAGATGTAGTTTAGACTTCGGCGCCTTTTTGGACCAACAGGAGCAGTCTATTGTGAGTGACAGCCAATCCAGTCAAGAACTAGGAGGAACTAAAAGGAAGTGCCCGGTTTTGTCTGTTGGAGTTTCAGTTTTGAGCTCTGGTAGTGAAGAAGGAAGGAGCCCTGTGCTTTTTCAGTGTGCAGTTTTAGTCGGGAAACGTGTGAAAGGCCCAGAGTTCCGGTCTGCAGCTTGTGTAACTGCTTGTTAGGACTGAATCCGTCCTGTGAAGAGAATCAAAGGATATCTGAAGAGTAGAAACCAGGCTCACCCTGTAGAAGACTGAGAAATTGCTGAATTGCACTGGGTCTGTCAGGAACTGAATCTGCTGTGTGTTCTCCTGGGTATTGTGCAGTAATTGCGATCAGGATAGAGAAGCAGCCTGCCTGGTATAGTACTTTCTTTTGCCATATAAATGTGTGAGGAGACTCGTGGAGCTCAAGAGTAGCCCTGCTGACATTGAAGGACCCTATCTTGTTTGGAGGTCGTGAGTACTATTCAGGGTCGGCCTCCTGTTGAATTGCCACAATAAATCCAAATGGAATCACTGTACTGCTGACTGTTTAAACTAATTTTTCTTTTCTCTGTGGGAAAGGGCCCCTACCAGCTGCCATGGTTTGGACTAGCCACTAGGGCTTGGGTACCCAGGGACAGTAACTGGTAGGGATAGGCCTGTGCACAGAGCCATAGGTAGGTAGATAGTGATAAGCTAATTAACCTGATTTCCCCCTGTCCTTGTTATATTCCCCCTAAATAAATCAGAGCTGCTTGTTTCAGCAAAGTTATACTGCCTGAGGTATTTGTCTATGTTAAAGTATTGTACTGTGATTGTTGCACTGTATCTTATTTTACAGGAGGTCCCGGTGCCTGAACCAGCCCTGGGGGTAAGTGTATACTGTGAAGGTAATTCTGATATATTGTGTGGGCCACTAGTGGGAAGAAAGGGGGGTTGCAGTGTCCCAGAGGTCTGTGACCAAGTAAGTTTAACTATTGCAAACCCTGACCTCTGGGTGGAGGCACCCGTCATTGGATCCAGGCCCCTCAACCTGTTAATGGCAAATCAGGCAGGGGTAGTAGCCCCTGGGATAGCGCCATCTAGGGGTTACACTTTAGTATCCAGGGATGTATGCCATCTGGTCCCATTGCCTTGTCCACCCTCAGTTTTGTGAGCTCCACTAGGACTCTATCTTCTGTAAATGGACTGGTGTCCACCTCCCCACCCCCACCCCCATATGTAATGCCTAGCTGTGGTCCCTGTCCTCTACTTCTTCAGTGAAAACTATGCAGAAGTATTTATTCAGTATCGACGCTTTCCAGGTCTCCCTCCACACACTCCCCTTCCTCCCCTCTGAACTTTACAATCCCACCCCTGGCCTTCCTTCTCCTACTGATGTATCTATAGAATACCTTGTCCCCATTCTTCACCATTTGTGCTAGTCTTTCCTCTGTTTGTGCCTTTGCACTCCTAACATCTTTCCCTGCTTCCCTCTGACAATGTAGGTACACCACCCTATCCTCTTCCTTCTGTGTCGCCTTGTATTTTCTGAAAACCTTCCTTCTGGCTCTTACTTTCTCTACTACAACCTTAGAGACCCATAGTGGTTTGTTCCTTCTCTTGCCTTTGTTTCTCAGCCTAATGCACTGGTTTGTCACCTCCACCATAGCTCCTTTTAGATGTGCCCATTGCTCCTCAACCAACCATTTTGCATCCCTCCTTGCAAGGACTTCTTTAATACCTAGCCTAATCCTAGCAAAGTCCACCCTCCTGAAATCAAAGACCCTTTCCTTTGTGGGGCTTGACTGTGACCCTGTACCCATGTTAAAGCACACTGTGTGGTGGTTGTTGGATCCCAGGTGCCCTTCCAGCTGGACATCTGTGATTCTGTTTCCATTGGTCAGTACTAGGTCCAGAATCGCCCTGTCCCTGGTGGGTTCTAGCACTAGCTGCCTGAGACCTGCCCCCCCGCAGGGAGTCCAAGATTTCTCGGTTCCTGGCTGAGGCTACCAACAGGATGGTCCAATCCACATCTGGCATATTAAAATCACCTAGCAGCAGTACCTCCCCTCTTTTGTTGCCATCTCGTGTATTTCTTCCACTAGCAATCTGTCCAACTCTTCCCCCTGAGCTGGAGGCCTGTAGATCACCCCTTTGTGAACTGCTGTTCCATTTCCAGGCTCAAGGGTGACCCAGAGTGCCTCAGCCTCCCTCTGTCTGCCCTATACCCCAGTTGCCTTTATACCTTCCCTGATGTACAGCCCCCCCCCCCCTTTACCCTCTCTATCCCTCCTGAATAGAACCTGACCTGGTATATTCACTTCCCAGTCATGGTTTACAGTGTACCACATCTCAGTTATTGCCACTATGTTCAGTTCAGCCTCTGCCATTAAGGCCACCAGGTATGGGATTTTATTTCTCAGGCAGCAGGCATTTGTGTACATGGCCTTCCACACTTTGCTGCCTGTCCACCTTCTATTCCTGCTTTTGCCTTCTTGTTTCTTTCCTTTAACCCCAGTTTCCTTCTTTTGCTTTCTCCCTTCCTCCTCCGTACCCCTCGTAACTGGTTCAGCTGTACCTGTCAACAACTTAACTTACTGATCTTCCTTGCTAGCTGCTCAAATATGTTGGGGTGGGCTGCTTGAATCTCCTTGCTCCCCATCTCCCTTCCAGCTAGTTTAAATGCTTACCAAGGAAGCATTCAAACCATTCATTGAGGACCGTTGTCCCTTTCCTAGATGGATGAATGCTGTCACCTTTGTACAGGTCCTCATTGTTCCAGGTGGGTCCCCAGCCCCCAATGAAGCCCAAACCCTTTTCCCCACCCAGCCCTTGAACCAAGTGTTGAAGCTTCTAATTCGGAGATTCCTAGCCTCCCCCCTGCTGTGGACTTCTGAGAATGTCACGGACAATGTCATGGAGCTCGCTAGCTCCCCAAGTCACCTTCCTAACTCCCTGAAGTCCTCCTGTACCTGCTGTATGCCCACCTCCTCCCTGGCTAGGTAATTTGTCCCCAGGTGAACAATGACCTCCAGCTCCCCCCCGCTACAGCTTTAGCGATCTAAAGGACCTGTTCCCTTCCCTCCAAGCTGTACCTCCTGGAAGGTACTTACCCGCTGTCTCCACCCCACTACCTGTGCCCAAATCCATTCCCCAGACCCTTTGAGTCCCCCACCAGGAGTAGCTTCCTCTTCCTCCCATCCTTAGGTACTCCTGGAGTACCTGCTCATCCTCCCTGCTCGCTACTTTAGGTTCTCTTATGGGGCTCTCCCACTCCTCCAGGACAGCATAGCAGTTTCTAAGTTGGACCAGATGGGGGAATGTGTCTCTGATCCACCTCCCTCAACCTCCCTGAGCCCACCGAGAGTCCATCCAGCCTGCTGCCTGAGCAACCATTGAGGCAGTGGCTGGACAAATGGTGGCCTCTGGGTGGGGGTGAAGGTTCCTAATACTCCTGTCAGCTCAGCTCGGAGCCTTGCAATCTCCGCCTTCAACGTTAAAAAGGGTGTGGGCAAGCAAACAACCTTGCTGAACACCTTTATTTATTGGAAATTCATGACAGACACTGGCAGCTGGACTAAGTCTCACCCAATCCCAAATCTGACTATACAGTTTAGCAATAACAGATATGAGGGCATAATCAATGCCCTTCTTCTGCATAAGCTGCCAAAGTTTCAGGTGAGAAATTGAGCCAAAGGCTGAACAGTAATCAATAAAAGCAACACATAACTTACTGCTTACAGACCAGGGAATCATTTTACCATAAATGCCTTAAAATAGAACAATTGTCTAAGGTGAAACAGTTCTCTTTAATCCCGTCTCTTTAAAACCAAACTGCAGGGGTGAGAGCCCCCCAATGGAAACGAGTTGTTCACACAAACGAGTAAGACCAATTCTACCTCCAGCTCTATCTACCAGGAAAAACCTTCAGGAGCACTCTCAATAGCATCTCTCAACATCTGCAGTCTACTCCCCAAGCTGGATGCCCTACAAATCTTTACCGGTCAGCACAGCTCAGATATCCTGACAGTTGTAGAAACATGGATAACACCCAAAATCCCTGACCTGGCTATCGCTCTTCCAGGCTACAATGTTTTCAGGCTGGACCAGAAGTCCAAAAGAGGTGGTAGATGTGCAATTTTCCTGAAAGATTCGCTACTGGGACACCCCATCATTACCCCCCTGCCAGCCACAGCTGCGCAGATTCTCCCTATCAGAATCTTATTAGGGGCCCATAACAAATTCCTCACAGTTGCCTCGGTGTATATCCCCTGAAAGAACAAGGAAAAGGCCTTAACGCTGTCTTGGAGTTCACCAGGTCCCAACCTCCCAACTCTGAACTGATTCTGCTTGGAGACTTTAATATAAAATGGCTCACGTCTGACGCAGAGGTCCATAAGGATGCCATCTCATCAGCCAATCTCGCCCAGATGATCGTCTCTCCAACCAGGAGAAATTACAAATCCGGCACCAGCACCCTCCTGGATTGGATTCTTACCAGCCACCCAACTCGTATCACGAACACCTTAGTCCTATCTGACTCGCTTAGCGACCATTCCCCTGTCATCTGAGAATGGTCAAACAAATTCCACAAGCCCCCTCCTAATATCATCACAAGTAGAGTCCTACCTCGTGGGCAGCTGTCACACCTCAAAACATGCCTCAACCTCCAAGACTGGTCCCCTATTTACAAAGCAACAGATGTAAACACTGTGCTGTATTACTTTATCAACACTTTCAATGCAGCCTGTGACTCCTACGCTCCTTTTAAAAACCGCAAAGTCAAAGCCTTTTGCAATCCCTGACTCTCAGACAATCTCTTACATCAACAAAAATCTAGAGATCGCCTCTGGGATCTGGCCAGAGCCACCAGTAAAGAAACTGACATCCAAAACTATAAACGTGCACGGAATGACTGTATCAAATCTATCCAGCAAATGAAATCTACCTACTACAAGAACGCTCTCACGGATACCTGGGGTAACGGGAGGGCATTTTGGAACAATATTAAAGAGGTCACTGGGAAGCAGTCAAAAACCTCCCCCACCTTGCTGGACATAAATGGGACTACTACACTTGACCCTAAAATCGTAGCAAATACCTTCAACACTGCATTCGCTGATCTTAGCAGTGTTCTCCCTACTGACTTTTTCAAGGACTATGACTCCCCCACTCCTCCCCCCAATACCTCCTCCTTCTCCTCTAGCCACCTGACTTTTTATTTCAAAGCAGTCAAGATGCATGAAGCCTGCAAATACATTACCAAAGTCATCACCAAATCCAGATCCAGCAGTGATACACCTGACCTTAAACTGCTGTCCCTCACCCTTGATGAGGTGTTACAGCCACTGACAAATATTTTCAACCTCTCACTTAGGCTCAGCCTGACAGCCTGACAAATGGAAATCTGCCACTGTCACCCCATCTATAAAAGCGGTGACAGGGACACTCATGGAAACTACCGTCCGATCTCTATATTGCCACCCCTCTCCAAGGCCCTTGAACGTATTGCAGCAGATCAGCTCATGGATTTCCTGGACAAAAACAATATCTTGTGCTCGCAACAACATGGCTTCAGGAAAGGACATAGCACCTCATCTGCCCTACTGGAATTTTCTGGTGCTCTTCACAGCTCACTGGACAATAGTCAGTTAATTGGGTCCGTCTTTATCGATCTGACTAAATAGTTCAATATTGTCCATCACTGCCTACTGCTTAAGCAACTTCTGAAAGCTGGGCTCTCTCCTGACTCCACTGCCTGGTTCAAAAGTTACTTGGAGAACCAGTCTCAAAGAGTAAAAATTGCAGATGTCCTCTCTAATTCCAGGCCTGTTCGCTCAGGTGTCCCCCAGGGATCCATTCTGGGCCCCCCTACTATTTAGCTTGTTCCTGAACTCCCTTCCAAATTCTTGCCCCCCAAAAATTATCCTATATGCAGATGATGCTGTAATTCTTGCCTACCACAAGGATCCTAAGTCTCTACAAGACAGTCTCCAGCTTGGCCTCACATCTGTAGAAAATTGATTCTCAAACCACAACTAGGTCCTCAATAATAAGAAAACAAAGTCTATGATGTTCAGCAGCTCTCATAACAAGCATAAGCTGCACCTTCTATCCATCAAAACCAGTCATGGAGTCACCCTGGAATAGGTTCAAGCCTTTAAGTACCTTGGGATCACTCTAGACCCTCATCTAACTTACAGTGCCCACACTGACTCTGTAGCCGAAGCAGCAAATACTCGCCTTGGCCTTCTCTTCCAGAACAGACAACATCTTACCCCGGAAGCCCTGACTGTCGCTGTTCAGAGCTCTGTTGTCTCCATTATTGAATATGGGCTTATCATCTATGGCTCTGCCTCTGCTACTACTCTTAGACGCTTATCCACTTCCTTCAATAAGGCCTGCCAACTTCTCACTGGATCCCACCACCTCACACATACATGTGACCTCTATACACAAACTGGATGGCTGCAACTCACCAATTGGATAAAGTACCTAACCTGCACCATGGCGAAGAAAATAACTATGGGCATTGCACCCCATGGTGTGTGTGCACTCCTGCACCCTAGCAATAACCCCCGCTCAACTAGGGGGTCTGAATCACATCTTCTGCAGGTTCTACATTGTCATACCTCACAAGGTCAAATATCTTTTGCCTACAGGGTGCCTAGCTGGCTAAATGGTCTAAACAGTTACATCTCCTCCACTCCTACCCTTGGTGCATTTAAATCAAGGCTACTCCTCTCTCTCACTGCCTCTAGCTCCTGTGACTGCCTCCACTAGCTGACCCCATGAATATTTCCCTAATCTTATGCAGTTCTCTCTCCTATTAGCACTTGGTTACACCTTGGCACGCACTTCCCCGTGTTATGTCTACGACAATGCCTCTGGCTGTGCTCCTCCTCTATAGCTCTCCGCCCCCTCTACTCTTCCTCTCTCTTGTCCTCTATCCTCTCTGCACCTCATCCTCTATCTCTTTGTAACCTAGCCTCCCAAACTGGTTTTGTTTCTCAGATGCTTTGTAACTCTGTTTAGCTTACACTGTTGTAATGTTGCCTTATGTATTGAATTTGTAATCTGACTTACATGTGTTGTGTTTTGAATTTGTAACCTGATGTGGAACCTTTGTAAAAGAGCCCTGGCTCAAAGGTATTGTAATCTTAGACCTAATAATATAATAAAATAAATAAATAAATAAAATGTGCCTGCTATATCTAACAAATAGGACGATACATTCTAGAGTCAGATTTGTTGCAGCTTTTAAAAATTTGTACAATCTCTGCACCAAACCAGCAGTGTGGAAAAAAAACTCTAACTCATACACTTATTTAAAAAAAGGAGAAGAAAATCTTCCCATACTAAGGGGGCCTTTGCCAAGGAGTAGAAACGTATACCACCATGTATTAGGGCTACTTTCAGACCCTTCGTGTAAGACCCGGGAGAGATGGGCTGAGGAGCTGGGACTTGAAGTCATTGGGGAACTCTGGCACACTTACTGGGACAGCACCCAGAGGGCAATTCACATAACTTAAAATCCCACACAGATGGCACAGAACCCCCCTTAAATTGTACGAGTGGGACCTTCATCTGACAGGGGCCTGCTGGAGGGGTAATCTGCCAGCTGCATCTCTCACCCATATAATCTGGACCTGCCCAGTGCTTGGGGACTTCTGGGAAGAAGTTAAACAGAGCTGGAGCATTACCCTGTCACGTGAGGTGACCCTCACACCGTCGCTGGTGATGCTGAGACTTCTTACTGATCCATAGATAGATGAGGGTGCCTGCCTGAATGGTAATAACTCACTGTCGAGCACCCTTGTCACAGCTAAGCAAATCCTATTGCAACACTGGAAGGAGCCCAGCCCTCCACATATACAAGAGCAGTTGATGGAGCTGGGCAAGACAGTCAGCTATGAAATGGTGCTACATGCTAATCAGAATAGAGTAACTACCTTCAAATATACATGGGGGGGGGGCATATCTAAATTCTTCATATTACAGTATCCCTGTAGGATGTCTTCTCCCTTGTGTTAGGCCCACTTATGGTTCTATTTAAAGTTTTAGATGGCATAGGTTTTTGGACTCTGTGGCACCCCCCGCTTGGGCACCACAGTTTAGTCCATAGGCCCGCTCATTGGTATAATTAGGGATATATGCTGACATCCAGGCTTGCCCCTCCTTTTTCACTACATAGATCCCATAAAAGTTATCCTAACACACGTCCTTGGCTAGCCTGATTTTGTTTTTCCCTATGGAGTACTGCAGTTTTGCTCAACATGGACTTCACCTGATAGGTTATTTGATATCTTCAATCAGAACAGTTTGTTTTATCTGTATTAATCTGTTGGTTTATCTCATTGGGTTTTACGGATATGTTTTCAATAGCAACGTATTTTGCATGTGCTGTTGTTTACCAGTTTCTGTGTTAGTAATAATATTGATTTAGTCTGTTAATCCAAGGGAGTATCCAACCGCAAAAACCAGCGCTCATCAACAACGGCAAAAGCAGGCTTTTATTGTATAAATATAAAAAAGTCATGCTCCAGCATAATGGTAATGGCTGTGAACCAACTAGGCCCCGACTGGTTTCGTATGCGAGGGAGCTGTTTTGCTTTCAGAAACTAATCCAAGGGAGGATTCCCGGCCAAGATATTGTTGATGATGTTTGTGTATTGCTGAAACATGCTGAAAATCAATAACCTTTTAATGATAAAAACTAAGGGAGGCCTGTAAATACACCACAGCCGGAATTAGATTTGGGCCAGGAGCTTTATTTTATTTTAAGGAAGCTATTGCAGAGCTAGGTTCTATAATTGAGAAAGGCATAACTGCACAATATTCAAGAGAATTATGACAAGTGTGTTGCAAAGGGGATCATAAAATACTGAAGTAAAATACACTACCCAACTCACTGTCGGAATAAATGAATCTATATTATTAGTGGAATTTGAAGTTCCCCTTGTGAAGAGAAGCCAAAAAGACCTAGTATCATTCTTATTAATAACAGTAATCATAATCTCCCATTGTCTAACGTAATATTCCAATTTCATATTGTGTAGAACGGTGGAAGGATTTAAGAGAGGGTGGAACAGAGTGAGGAGGGTTAGTTATGAGGAGGGAAGGGAGGGTGGGGCAGCTCCAAGTTGAGGGGCAAGTTGCAAAATCGGGCAGACTTGATAGACCATGAGGTCTATTCCTGCTGGCATTTCATATGTTCATATGTAATTTTTTTCTTGAACAAATATCTTACGTAATTTCCCAGCCTTATTAAAGGGGAACTGTCATCAACAGGATTTCTTAATGTCTGAAAGCCCCAAAAAAGCTAATTTGATTGAACCATAAACCATTGTGTTTATCTGTAAGTCTTTGCAGTCCAGAGTTATTCATATGTAAATCACCCTGTAATTAAGGGCTGGTGGCAGCCATGTCTTTTGGGCTCCTGACAGGAAATCATGTCACCAAGGGTCTAGGTCCTCCTTTGACTGTATTTAATCCAACAGGTTAAATGGAAATCAATTGTGTTTTAAGGTGTTATTACAAAACTTTCTACATCTATAATAATTGTTTTGTATGTACATTGAAACTAGTGAGGTATCACCTTTACTTCTCAAAACTATTAGTAAAAGTAATCCATCTTCAGGATTGCTTTAACCTCTAGGATATACTGTACTGCCAGCTGAATATGTCAGTACAGATTTCTGGGGCTACCACAGTACCACCTTCTGCCTTTTTCCATTCCCTCTCTTACAGACTTTTCTCTTACAATTTTGTGTAAACTCGGGTCTACAAGATGCAGATGTGGCTACGTACCTACTGGGCTAGCATCATGGCCTCCCTGTGTTCCCACAACACACATGGGAACAAGCTGTTGCTCACTGTGCCTTTCCTGGACAAAGACAGTAAAAACAATCTGAGTGTGCGTTATGAGTCTAAAAATATGCTCTTTCTATCCAGATTTAACTTGAAAAGAAAAAAAAAATAGGACACAATTACTATAGCTGGACAACATTGTTAAAACATGCATCATCTGAAATGCAGTATTGAAAGAGTATTTTACTTCTTTTGATGAAGTTGAAAGTATAATAGTTTCTTACTGAAATACTTTGGATGGAATGGGATTTTGTAATTACAACACTTTCTACATTTATACTATTTGTTTTGTATGTGCAATGAAACTAGTGAGTTATTGCCTTTACATTTCAAACTGTTAGTAAAAATAAGGGAAAGGGGGAAATTGTTTAACCAGGAAAGGCATACTAAGCTGAAGCTTGTTTCCAGGTGAGACCTGGAAACACAAGGAAGTTAAGTGACTTGCTTAGAGTCACACAGTATGCAAGTGGGGGGCTGTGGGATTCAAACCCAGGTATCCAGGTTTGTACTGTAGTTCAGTGCTCTTAACCACTATGCTATACTGCCTCCTAATAATCCAATAGAATTCTGACAATGCTACAGTAGAAAATCCCATTCCGTCCAAAGTATTTCAGTAAGAAACTGTTATACGTTTAACTTCATCAAAGGAAGTAAAATACTCTTTAATAAATGGTGATCATTTTTTTATATACAGATAAAGATGCTTTTATCTCCAGTTACAACCTCCCAGTTGATATTTGTGGTTACAACCAGGAGGTTGTAATCAACACCTGTCAATCAAGTGTCACCACAGAAAGCTAACTGGCGCATAGTTTCACTGTGGGCGGGCTGAACATTTTGCCCAACATGGCGACTCCATTATTGAGTACCAGCACTCAAGCTTTACCACACATTGTTAAGACAAGTAAGATTTTAAATATTTTTAAATATTTATCCTGCCATGAAAATGAAAAAAATCAATCTGATTGATCATGCAGCTCATACACTTCGATCATGTCTTATGCTATGCAGCAATGCTGACGGACTGCAACTTTCCAGAATGTCTTTACCACTGTAATGTACAAAAAACAGAAAAAAAGAGAAGGAAAAAAATACAAAAGGGAGAGACAGGCAGTGTGTGTGTGTGTGTGTTTGTGTGTGTGTCTGTATAGAAACATAGATTTTGATGGCAGATAAGGACAGCTTGGCCCACCCAGTCTGCCCATTTCCCTACCTAATGGATAAGCTGCAGATCCTAGTTAACCAGCAGCCTACTTCTTCCTACCCCAACCCCCTAGAATTGCCTTATGACTGTCCCATGCATGCTTGATTTCCACCACTGTTTTTGACTCCACAACCTCCTCCGGAAGGCCGTTCCATACATCCACAACCCTCTCTGTGAAAAAATACTTCCTTAAGTTACCTCTGAGCTGCCCCCCTTCTATCTTCAAATTCTGCCCACTTGTTCTTGCGCACCTCTTTTTTTGAAAGATGCTACCTCTTGGACTTTGTTGATTCCTTGAGGTACTTGAAAGTTTCTATCATGTCCCCCTCCCTCCTTTCCCGAGGCTATACATATTTAGCTCCTAAGTCTCTCTCGTCATATGTCTTCCGTGCAGACCCTGCACCATTTTAGTTGCCTCCTCTGGACAGCTTCCATCCTGTCTATGTCTTTGCAGAGATTGGGTCTCCAGAACTGCACACAGTACTCCAGATGGGGTCTCACCAACTGTCTGTACAGAGGATAATAACTTTCTGTTTTCTACTGGTGATGCCTCCCTATGCATCCCAGTATCCCCAGCCTCCTTGCTGCCCTCTCACATTGCATGCCCACCTTTAGGTCATCTGATATGACTACCCCAAGTCCCTTTCCATTTTTGTTGTTGTTAGTATCTCACCCCATTGTGTACTCTTCCTGGGTTTTTGTTTCCCAGGTGCATTACCTTGCACTTCTTAGCATTGAATCTAAGCTGCCATACATTTGACCATTCCTCTAACCTTGCCAAGTCCCTTCTCATCCTTTCCACCCCACCTTGTGCATCAACTCTGTTGCAGATCTTTGTGTCATCTGCAAAGAGACATACTTTTCCTTCCAGTCTGACAGAAAAGCTGCACTAACTGAACTGTGCTGAAAGGGAAAAAATATCACCATTAATTAAATAAAATAATACGTGTGTGTGTGTGTGTGTGTGTGTGTGTGTGTGTGTGTGTGAAAAGCAGAATTTTACACACACACACTCAGTGGTGATGCTTTTATAAACCCCTCAGGGTTTATGTTGCATCTCACACCGTGTGTGTGTGTGTGTGTGTGTGTGTGTGTGTGTAAAATTCTGGTTACACACACCCGCCCATATATTATTCTATATTTTAATAATGCATTTCAGGTTATGCATGTTTTAACAATATTATCAATCTATGTGTTTTTGCAATTAATAAACAAGTAATTGTGTCCTATTTTTTTTTTATGCGAGTCAAATCTGGATAGAAAGAGTATAATATTTTCAGAATCTTAACACATGCCATTCTGCTGAATGAACAAAGCTTGTTCACAGTTGTACTGCCAGCTGATAATCAAAAGTTAAACATTTCAAGTCTGGACCCATGATACCAGGCCAGTAGGTACATAGCCACATTTGCATCTTGCAGACCTGAGTTCACACCTGAAATTGTTTAAGACAAAAGGCTGCAAGAGAGGGAACAAAAGAAGACAGAAATTGATGCTGTGGCTGTCCCAGAAATCTGTACTGACAGGAACACACCCAGGGTTTAGAAATCCTGATATGGGGCCCCAATACCTGTTGGCACTACAAAGCTAGCCTTGAGATGTGTAGTGTTTGATGATCAGCTGGCAGTATAGCCTAGAGGTTAAAGTAATGCTGAAGATGGATTATTTTTACTAACAGTTTGAAATGTAAAGGTGATGACTCACTAGTTCCAATGCACATACAAAACAATTATTATATATTTAAAAACTGTTATAACAACACCTTAAAACACACTTAATAAAACAGTCAATTTCCTGTTTAACTGTTGGATTAAATACAGTCAAAAGAGGACCTAGACCCTCGGTGACATCATTTCCTGTCAGGAGCCCAAAAGATATGGCTGCCACCAGCCCTTAATTACAGGGTGATTTACATATGTATAACTCTGGACTGCAAAGACTCACAGATAAACAGAATGGCTCAATCAACTTAGCTTTTTATGGGCTTTCAGACATTAAGAAATCCTGTTGATGACAGTTCCCCTTTAAGAAGTCTGCAGTTCGATCTTAATGGTTACCTCTTGGTACCCTTCACGAGCTAGTGTACTGTCTAAAACTAATATTAGTTTTTAAAAGCAGTCAACCATTACCTTTTATACCTGGGGTACTTTTTCTTTTCCCTTTAGTTAATTAGAAGATGGTCTACCTGATGTTAGTAGGTATGGCGTGTGGGACAGCACTCTGCCTGGCAGCTGACATACTTATCTGTATTCCCCTACTACATCATCAACATTGTGACCTCACTATGACATCACTGCTGCTTCGGAACAGCCACTCAGTAGCTGCCTCGTTAGTTACCTGTGATCTCACTGTCAGTAACATCACAATGCTGATGATGTAGTGTGTGTCAGGCTGGGAGCTGTTCCATACATCCAGCACAATATTATAACACAGAAGACTCTTTAATGAGCAAAAGTAAAAAAAAAATACTTCAAAAATAAAGTTTCAACTTTCTACTTCCTAAAATTTGTATTATTTTATTATCTGCCTGTCCTGATTCTGATCGCTCTTTAACTATCGATAATAGCTTTAATTTCTCTTTCTTGCAGTTCTGATCAAATCACCCCTGCTCACCCCTAGAGAAACCTTTACTTGAAGTATAAAGAATAGGGCATAGTTGTGTAAATACAAAATCTAATCACTTATAGAGATCTATAGCAGTCAGACAATTGAGGTCATGTTGTAGTAATGCTTCAAGAAAAGGAGCGAGACCTGTTGTAATTTGGAAAAAATTTCACCAGTCCATCTAACTCTCCTCCTATTTCTAATTTAAGCACTAGGAAATTATTTAATAGCAAAATAAATTGTAATAGAATTATTCATTAATGTCCAGCCAATATCTGATGGAAATGATCACTTTCAGCTTTATTGATTATGGTAAGGGAAGCCCAAGTCTCAAAAGACCCATCCCAAATAGCATAGTCAATAACAGAAGCTTCCATCAGCGAAAGATACAGTAGGCCCATTGACCTTCTTAATTTCCTAACAGCCTCCTGTTAAGTGGGTAGATACTGTATTCTTGCATGAATATGATAAAACCTTGACTTGCATCATTTTTCTTACAGTCACAAGATTTCCTACGAAGAAGAATTAGGGCATCAAAAAAAAAATTACTGAGTTGTCCAAAAGCCCATTGAAAGCATCTATTCTAGCACTGAAATCCCCCACTATCAAAATGGGGTTATTAGTATAGATCTCATATAATTCCTCTCGCAACTCTCCTAGGACGCCTCGAGGGTCATTAATAGCGAATTTGGAGGAAACAGGTGGAATATATACATCAAAATGAATTTAAGATAGAAGGTCTTAACAAGAACAATACACAAGTCAATTAATTTAACACATTTGGTGGACAGACAGCTATCAACCTTAACATAACAAGCAAGCCCTCCTGAAGATCTGCCTATTCTATTATTATTCTTTGCCATTAACTGGAACAATTCAAAATTATTAATATGAACATCCTGTTATTTTACATGCCAGATCTCCGGAAAACACAAAATATCATATCCTGAAACAAACCCTAACCACCCCTGATCCCTCCACTTAGATCCAAAACTTGCCTCATTCCAGGGTAATAAATGATTGAACACATCATCTTGCACTACACTATGAGAATGTTTATGTTTTATTTATTTATTTATTTAAGTAATCGGATGAACACCTTTGAGCAAGCATGCTCATTTACAATGCTTCCTCATCATTAACAGAGAACAAAACAATGATGAAAAGTCATACACAGTGGTTTTTACAATCAATATTGAACAACAGTGTGGCAGCCTTGTGAAGCATTGTCAAGCAGAACATAAGCAAGAAGGCACCAGAAGGAGAACAGTAGAAACCAAGAGGCACTGTCAAGCAACACTTATGTAGGACATTAGAAGTACAGAAATGGTAGAGACAGGCAGCACATATAGGTTTTTTGTAGACTAGATAATGCAATAGAAGTGGCCAGTGATGCAGGTGAAGAGTGTGACAGGGAGGAAGGGGTTGTAGCCCATTGCAGCCTTAAATGGTGCCAGGTGAGAGGACCTTCCATAGTTCCCTTTTGAAATGGTCAACTTTGGATAGCCCCACCAGTGAAACAGGGAGCTCATTCAACCATTGTGGGGCTCTGGCCACAAATGAGCATTTAGCCAGACTTGTTGGGGGACAGGACCTATGAGGAGAGGCTCGAAGAGCTAAATATGTACACATTGGAAGAGAGAAGAGACCGGGGGGACATGATAGAGGTCTTCAGGTACATAAAGAGGGTAAATAGGGGAGGAACAGTCAGGGTGCTTCGAAGGAAGGAGGAAGGGGCCACTAGAGGGCATAGGTGGAAGCTGGAGGGGGGAAGATTCAGGGGAGAAAGGAGGAGGTGCTACTTCACTGAGAGGGTGGTGGAGCCATGGAATGCACTGCCTAGGGGGCTGGTGGAGGCAGAGACAGTGGAGGGGTTCAAGAGGGGGTGGGACAGGTACAGGGGAAAGGTTCTGGAAGCAAAATCCAATGCAGCAAGAATATCCGGAACTGGGAAGGGAGAAGCCAGAGAAGGCGAGGGGGACAGCAAGGTCTGCACCCAGGGTGGGGGCTGACCAAACGAGCAGACACGAAAGACCGTTAGGCCTATTCTGCTGGCATTTTAGTATGTTAGTATGTTCTGCAGAACGGCACAGAGAGGGTGCCACAATTCTTTCTCCTGGTGGGGTATGGGTTTAGGGCAGGGTTTAAGAGGTTTTGCAGTCCTGGGGGGGGTGAGGCCCAATAGGGCTTTCATACCCATCAAACAAGTCTAGTAGCTGATTCTGGCATGTAGAGGGAGCCATTTCGTTTGGGTATAGAGTGTGCAGGTGTGGGTGGTACTATCTGCCCCAAGAATGAAGTGACAGGGTTTTGTTTAGAACCAGTTTGACACTGTTTAGTACTGTATCAGAGGCAGCCCATATACCATGCTGCCGTAGTCGATTTGGGGAGAATGAAGCTGGCAACTGCAACCCATTTGGCCTCAGGGGTGAGGTTGTAACTCTGTCTGTTGTGTGACCCCCATTTTCTACTGATACTGCTCACAATCTGGTCAACATGTGGAGCAAAGGTAAGAGACTGGTCGACGGCAAGTGCTAGGTACTTAAGCGTGTCTACCTGATCTAGTGCAATCCCCTTTACATTGCGGATGTTGGGTGGACAGACCTTATTTCTCTTCTGCATGCTGGAAAATAACATTGGCTTGGTCTTTTTGTAGTTCAAGACACGTTTATTCTGCGTAAACCAATTTCTAAGGGAGCCAAAGCGGAGTTGGAGATTCCACATGAGCGTCTCCCAGAACAGAATCTAGGGCTACAAGAACAGAATCATTAGTATTATAAGGTAGACTTTGAGTTATTATTTAGTCATTGATAACTAGGCAATCAATGAAATATATTAGTAGCTGGGACTGTAAATGAAACTGAATCTGTTATTGGACAGGTTATTGCATGCAGTGGAACCTTGACTCTACAGAGGTTGCTCGAGACTACATAAATACCTAAACTATCCAAGATGTCACATTTTTCCAGAACTTTCTCTGCAACAGTCATGGACATAAAAACAACACCCACCTGGGCACCATCGAGAGCTTCCCATCTCTTAGCACTAATAACACCCCTATAACCCACAGATATCTGAAGATAATTTGACAAAAAAGCACTAATTGATTTTCAGTTGGCTGTTAGTTTCTCTCCTAGACCTCTTAAGCCCAAAAATACAAAGAGAGGTAAGACTTAATTGTGAAAACAAGGGCTTGCCAAATAAGAATTCTTCTAGTAGATGCCCAAAGATAGCTGGCAACTCAGTGATCTGTACAAATAATTTGTGCACAATCTAACCCTTATTCGTCCTTAATATGACTAACTTCAGCAATATCCCCACCATTGATCTGAACTTGTATCTTGATATGAAGAAATTAAGACATTGGGGCTGATTTCAAGACTGGGTATGCTGGCATAAGTTGAGATACGCCAAACCCCTTGGCGTATCTTGCGACTTATGCCAAGCGGTAGGCCAGTCCCGATTCCAAGAGGTGCTGTGCGCCATATCAGCTGCAGGCTATGGCAACCATGGGATATGTCACCCACTAAGCCGCAGCCCACAGCGACATGACACAAGGGTGGGTTACGGCAGCAACTATGCCCTATTCTAAGAGGGCAGCTGCCATAATCCACTAGCACGATTCTAGGAGCTGAGCTGTCACAGCTAACTTAGAGAAGCCTGGGGGCTGCTCTAAGGGGCATCCGATGGTGCCATCTGTCGGATGCCCACTCCACAGCATCACGGCAATGGTGCCGATGTGCACCTGCAAGCATACCCCTGTACCCCTAAATGTCGGGGACCCTTGGGGTGTTCCTTCTCTGGTTGCTCTTCTCTGTACCATCTCCTGCTTGCCTATGTCCTTCCTGAGGTGTGGCCTCCAGAACTGGACAGACCAGGGACTGATACAGGGGCATGATTATTTCATGCCTTCTGCTCATGATGCCCCTCCCTATGTATCCCAGGATACCACTAGCCTTTAGTGCTGCCTTTTCACATTGTCAACTGACCTTGAGGTCATCTGAAATGATCACCCCTAGGTCTCGCTCCTGCCTGGTAGCCACCAGCTGCACGGGGTTATAATGTCACAAGACATTATGCCGCATGCTGCATGCAAAAATCGCACTGCCAAAATAGCGCGATTCTTTACATGCGGCATAAGTCTTATTTTTGAGAGGGGGCCCCCCTCACCTCCCTCCAGGGGGGGGTTAACTCTGAAATTGCACAAAAGTGCGAAAAATAAAAAAATTCCCTTGCGTCTGGGGGCCTGGAGCACCAGGGCATGCACAGGGGAGTGGCAGGCAGATGTCAATGTAAGTCCTGGCATCACTGCACATCTGACACTCAGTGGGACAACAAAAATGTGGAAACATGTCCAGGGTGCAGCCAGGATGAAGCCAGTCTCCCTCAGACCCCGCACCAGCTCATGGGACCCTCTTCTCAACAGATCTGTTAATTGGCGGGTGGCGCCCACTGTCAGACCACCGCCACTGGGGAGCTAAGCTGTGGGGGAAGCTATGGCAGAGAGCCTTCACCAGATCTTTTCCTCTGGTGGTGTGGCAGTATAGCGCAGTGGTTTAGGGCACTGAGCTGCAAACCTGGAGACCAGGGTTTGAAGCTCACAGCCCCCACTTGCATACTGTGTGACTCTGAGCAAGTCACTTAACTTCCCTGTGCTTCCAGTTGCAACCTGGAAACAAGCTTTCAGCTTAGTGTGCCTTTCCTGGTTAAACAATTTCCTCTCCCTGACGACCCTGTCATGGGGAGGGGAGGGGTAAACAATGGGGGAAGTTTGGGGAGGTAAGTCCCTGTGGGCCTGGTGACGGGGTGGGGGTCAGTGGAGGGTGGGGGTGCACTGTGGTGGCAAAAATAGAATGCAAAAAAATTAAATAAATAAGAAGGACAATAGGCTATTAGTACAGTTTTTTCATTTAATGCCATAATGGCCTTAGAACCAGCAGAATTACGGGATGATGTACTGGCACCAGTGGAAATTGGTCTGTACTGGAACTCTTTGGAAGTTATTAGCTCAGTCTTAATGGACTTAGATTTGTATGATTTTTTAAGACCCACAAGAGTCTGTTGGAGCACCAAACTTACCTTGGCCGTGACTGATTTGAGAAACTCACCCTCAGCCGAGAATTCCCTAGATCATCTGCTCGGAGTGGAGATGGACCTGGTAGCTGTAAAAAGCTTTTAGATAAAACAGCTGCTTTCATATTAATATCCTAACAAGAACAGGTAGGCTTGGCTTCTCAGTCATCACTTAGACAAAATTGTAGCAGCCACGTTACTCCAGCATAAAAGACTGTTTATTGTTCAAAGCTAGCAGCAAAGATACATGCCACAAATGCAACCAAACGTTTTTGCACATGACTAGCGCTTTCTCAAGACTGGCGAGGTGGTGGTGGTCAGTATCTTTTAAAATACAGTACTAAAGTGACAGTGCTGTGAACTCAGCCAGCAATGGGTGGAAGGACGGCAGACAGACTAAAGGGATGGCTTCTGACCAGATTTTAATGTTTTTTGTTTCAGGACATGCTGAAATCATGGAACTAAACAGCAAATGGTGGGAAAGCTTGTTTGACTGTTTTTTTTTTGTGTGCAGTGGACGGATGTATGGGAGGACCCGCCCTCCCTACTCACATTCCACCCACCCCAGGTTTGTTCCCCCCTTTATAGGGGCATACCCCCATCTGCAGTAGGCAATTTCCTGTTTGAACACAAGTTAAGGCAGATACATCACAGCAAGGCGGATAAGCAGATCTTGTACTTGGGGCCCTTAAATTGTGCATAATGTTAATTCGGGAGGGTACTACATAAAAGTGGAAGCATATAAAATAATAAAAAAAATTGTTGCAGCAGTCTAGAACAAGATTAGTTGTAGGGGCTAGGAAGTGAATTACTTCAATAGGCAGTACTAAGATTAGTGGGAGCAGTACTTGGCTGAATAGGAGTACCCTTAGAACAGGAGTATAGCGACAGGCAGCGAACAAAGGGGGAGGATGCTAGGAGTGCTGCAGCGCAGTGGCTGTGGGGCAGCAGTCTTCAGGAGAACCTTCTGAATGCTGCCTCACATGCAGGCACCTCTCTGGGCTGAGGGAGGAGGTTGCCAGTTTAGGGGCTGAACTGGCTAGGATTCAGGGGGTCTGCTGCCCCACCCAGAGGCCACCAGATCCACACCCACTACCTCAATGGTTGCCTAGCAGGTGGAGTGGTTGGACTATGGTGTGCTTGGGCAGGGTAACAGAGGTGGGACAGAGGCACATCCCCCAGCTGGTGCAACTGAACAACTCCTACACTGTGTTGGAGGAACAGGAAAGCCCCATAGGGTCACCTGAAGTTGCGCCCGGATCAGTGTATCCTTCATGATGAAGCCCCAAGGGTGGATGGCAGAGGACCCCAAAGGAAGAAGAAGCTACTCCTGGTGGGGGAACTCAGTCATCCATGGAGCAGAGCTGGGAACAGGCAGAAAGGAGGGGGGGTAAAGTCTCTACCAGGAGGCACAGCTCACAGGGATATAAAACAAATTCAGGGGATCACCAGGGCGATAGCAAGGGGGAGGAGCTGGATGTCATTATCCATATGGGGACCATTGACCTAGCTGACAAGGCAGAGTTAGGAAGAGTGCAGGAAGAGTTCAGGGATCTGGGGAGGAGCCTGGGCAGATGGTAAGATCTGTGACCTTCTTGGAGGTGCTGCCTGTCTGGGGCAAGGGGGAGGCTAGAGATATCTGCACCAAGGATGTCAATGCTTGGTTGAAGAGCTGGTGTGAAGAGCAAGGGTTTGGCTTCATTGGGGACTGGGGGTCCACCTGGGGGAATGCAGGACTGTACAGTGGTGATGACCAGCATCTTTCCTGGAGGGGGACCGATGTCCTCAGTGAATGATTTAAGTGCTTCATTGGTAAGCAAGGGGGTGGAGGAAGGCAGGAAGCAGGGAAAAGCTCATTGCCCACCTCCACAACCTAGAGCAGCTAACAGGGAGGACAATAAGGACACCAAATTGTCAATAAACACTACACTCAGCAGAGGTAGGGGGTACAGAAGAAGCAAGGGGAATAGCCTGGGGAAATTCAGGAGACGTGTGCAGTAAATGGAGGGCCTGGGTAACAAATTCCCAGATCTGATAGCCATGGTATCAGAGGCTGACCTGGATCTTATAGCTGTTACAGAGACATGGTACAATGGGAACCATGACTGGGACATCGCTACACCAGGGTATACTTTATTCAGGAGGGACAGGGAGGGTAAAAAGGGAGGAGGAGGGGTGATGTTATACGTCAAGGAGAGTATAAAGGTGACAGAGGTACAAGGAATGGAGTGGGATGCAGAGGCACTGTGGGTCCCCATGGAGGTAGGCAATGGTGTAGCCATTCACACAGGAGTAATATACAGACCCCCAGCATAGAGGGAGGGAATGGATAGGGATCTACTGGAAGCCATCCATGTGATGGCAGCCAAGGGAGAGGTGTTAATGATGGGTGACTTCAACTTGCCAGAAGTTGACTGGAGCACCCAAGTGGCTGCAACAGGCAGGGGCAGAGACATATTGGACTCACTGCAAGGGGCATGCCTCAAGCAGCTGGTGCGGGAGCCAACCCAGGAGGAAGCAATTTTGGACCTGGTACTAACCAATGGGAACAGAATTACAGATGTCAGGGCAGGCGAACACCTGGGGTCCAGTGACCATCGCAAAGTGTGGTTTGATGTCAAAAATACAACAGGGACATGCCGCATGAAAGTGAGCATTCTGGACTACAGGAGGGCAGACTTCAGTAGGATGGGGGGGTCTCAAGACCGCCCTAGAGGAGGGAGGGAAATGGGGGGGGGTCGAAGGACAGTGGGCACATCTAAAAGGAGCCATAGTGGAGGCAACAAACCTTGGCATTCAACAAATAGACAAAGGCAAAAGGAAAAGAAAACCACTATGGTTCTCGCAAGAGGTGGCAGAAAAAGGAAGGGCATAAAAGTAAGCCTTCAGGAAATATAAGGAGACTCAAAAGGAGTAGGGCAGGGCAGTGTATCTAGAAAATCAGAAGGAAGCAGGTAAGGCAGTCAGGGGCACCAAGGCAAGGACAGAGGAAAATACAGCACATGAAGATAAAAAAGGAGACAAGACCTTCTATAGATACATTAGCAAGAAGAGAAGAAAAAATTACTCACCTTAGTAATGTTGTTTCTTCTAATGGAGTCTTGCTATATTATGACAATTGCAGTATGACCGCAGGTTAGAACTGCTCCGGAGGCGAAATAGTTAACTTTCCATGCAGGCATGGAACTTAGAGCACGAGCTCGGTTGAAAACTCTGTCTGTTGTTCTTCAAACGCAAACTGTCAGATCTTTACGAGCTAAAACTCACTAAGGTTTTGTGTGGAAGCTGTAAACCTACACTAGCCAACTGGCTACTAACATAAACACTCATTTTTTGGCCTAAAACAAAGACTCAAGTCAGGAGACCCAAAAATGCAAAAACACAACAACAATTCGTCCAAAAGGAAGGTGAAAACAACAAGGTGGGCATCAAAAGTGCGTTAATTGTACTGCCCACCCACATCCCAAAAACAGAGGTTCTGAGAGGGGCAGGCAGGGAGGAGGAGGTTCTTAATATAGCAAGACTCCATTAGAAGAAACAACATTACTAAGGTGAGTAATTTTTCTTCAAACAACATGAAGTCTTGCTATATTATGACAATTGCAGATCACACAGCAGTACCCCATGGAGGAGGGACAGAACCTACTTAGGAAATAGGTTCTGAAGCACGGCTGTGCTAAACCGAGCATCACTCCCAGCCTGGATGTCCAAGGAGTAGTGCTTGGTAAAAGTGGAACTGTTTTCCAGGTAGCTGCTTGACATCATTTCTAGAATAGGAATGTCTCTGGCAGCAGCTAGAGAAGCAGCTGTACCTCTGGTAGAGTGAGCCCTCAGGCCTGAGGGGGGAACTTACCCAACTTCGTAGCAGAATTGGATACAAGAGACAATCCACCTGGCAATGGATCTTTTAGTGGCTGGCTTCCCTTTTCCAACTTCGCCATAAGTGAGGAACAGTTGGAGGGAGTCAAACCTATGACCCTTGGTACTCTCTACGTAGTAACTAAGGGCTCTCTTCACATCTAGGCTGTGCAGCCTCCTCTCCCCAGAGGAGGAGTGGTCAGTGAAGTACACTGAAGAGAAATAGATTGATTAAGGTGGAAATCTGAAACCACCTTAGACAGGAACTTTCTGTTAGTCCGGAGGACCACCTTATCTCTGTGAAAAGAGATAAACTCCTGCTCCACAACAACGCTTGTAATTCACTTGTCACGTCTGGCAGAGGTGATGGCTACCAGAAACACAGTTTTGAAGCCAGTACTTAGCTCAGCTGAAGACAAAGAACAAGGGGTTGCATAAGCTGAGCAATGCAAACATTAAGATCCCAGGCAGAGCAGGATCCTGAATGGAGGGTTGGTGTGAAACAACCCCTTAAAAAACTTGGAAAATACAGGATGAACTGAAAGAGAAGAGGATTTACCTGCTGAAATAAAAGCAGACACAGCTGCCAAGTGCACCTTCAGGGTAGCTGGTCTCAGCCCCAAAGAATTCAGGTAGACCATGTAATCCAGGACTGTGGGTAGATCAGCAGAGACTGGGGAAATATGCTTTTTCGAGCACCATATGGAAAACCTTTTCCATTTGGAATTGTAAGTAGCCCTGGTGGAAGGCTTCCTTGAGGCCTTCAATATATGCATTACACCTTGGGAAAGGTGTAAATCAGCAAACTCTAACTCTTCAAGAACCAAGCCTTGAGATTGAGAGATTTGAGATTTGATACCAGACCCTTCCCTGGGCACAGGTTAACAGATTGTGATTCCTGGGAAGGCACAGGGGAAGATGGACTGCTAAGGACAGCAGGAGTAGATACCAGGGCTGTCTGGCCCAATCTGGAGCTATCAGAATGACTCTGCAGGATTGGGATCTGATTTTGACTAGCACTTTGAACAGGAGAGGAAAGGGAGGGAAGGCATAGAGGAACTTCCCTTCCCAACTGAGGGTTAAGGCATCCAGGGGGAGTGAGCCCAACACTGGGGGCCTGCAGCAAAAAAGAGGAAGTTGGTGATTGTCTGGGGCTGCAAAAAGATCTATCTGCGGGGTGCCCCATCTGGCAAATACTACTCCCAAGACCAGGGGATCCAGTGACCATTCGTGGTGGCCCTGGGAAATCCTGCTAAGAGCATCTGCCAGGACATTGTCCTTGCCTGGGAGGTGGACTGCTGTAAGGGAGGTGTTCAGGGAGTAAGCCAGAGACCACAACTTCATTGCTTCAGTGCACAAGGCTGTAGACCGAGTGCCCCCTTGCTTGTTGATGTACCACATTGTAGTGGTGTTGTCTGTTCTGACCTGAATACTCTTGTCTTGTTCTGAACAGATCTGGAAAAAGCTTGAAGTACTAGAAAAACTGCTCTGAGCTCCAACAGGTTGATGTGGAGCAGAGATTCCTGGTGAGACCACAGACCCTGGGTGGTGAGGTCGCCCATGTGAGCTCCCCAGCCCAAGAGGGATGCAGCTGTAGTAAGGATTAGAGAATAAGACTGAGTGACAAAAGGAACCCCTTGTCTCAGGTTGCTCTGATCCTGCCACCACTGTAGGGCTTGGATCAGGGTTCGAGGTACTGGGATCAACTTGGTAAGAGGATCCTTTCTTTGAGACCAAAAAGCTCTCAAATGGAACTGGATGTCCCTCATCTGAAATCTTGCTCCCTGCACAACTGCTGTGGAAGCAGCCATGTGTCCTAGTAGCTGCAGAATATGCCTTGATGGTCGGGAGACCTGCAGGGTAAATGAGGAGGCCAGGGAGACTAGGGTCTTTGCCCAGTCCAGGGGAAGGAAGGTCCTGGCTTCCTGTGTGTTCAGTTCTGTGCCTATGAAGGTAAGAAGCTGGACAGGCTCTAGAACTGACTTTGAGAGATTCAGAAGGAAACCTAGAGAGGTAAGCAGTTGCTGCGTATCTGAAGGTGTAAATTGACCTGGTCTGGGGACTGGCCTACTATGAGCCAATCGTCAGGTAAGGAAAGATGGCAATCTTTGCCTTCTTAGGTAGGCAACTGCTACTGCCAGGCATTTGGTGAATACCCTTGGGGCAGAAGTGAGGCCGAAGGGCATTGCTCTGAACTGGTAGTGGCCTGAGGGCAGCTCGAATCTGAGGTACTTTCGATGGGAGCTTCTGATGGGAATATGGAAGTAGGCATCCTTGAGGTCCAGGGAAGCTAGCCAGTCCCCTGGCCTTAGAGAGGGTAGGATAATTCCCAGAGTCACTTTGGCTTTAAAAGGTGCTTGTTTAAATATCTGAGATCCAGGATGGGCCGCCATTCTCCTGTCTTTTTTGGGGTAAGGAAGTACCTGGAGTACAAACCTTTGCCCTGGTGTAGGGAGGAACCCTTTCCACAGCTCTGAGAGCCAGGAGGGTAGAGACCTCTGCCTCTAGGGCGAGTGCCTCTGATGGAGTTGCAGGTGGAAAAGATCTGGTTCTCAGCTTTGGAAATTTTTTGAAGCTGAGAACCAGTCCCTGGCTTACTACTTCCAGGACCCACTTGTCTGATGTTAAAGACTTCCAGTCCTGGACAAAGTAAGCCAGCCTGCCCCCTACAGGTAGAGAAGAATCGGCCCTGGCAATCCCATCAGGGTGCCTGCTTGGCAGGGGCTTTGGGCTGAGGGGTGGAAGCAGACCTGCTTGTACCCCGTCTGCCTCTCCCTCTAAAGAACCCCCTCTGAGCATAGGCGAAGAGGAAGCTTGGCTTGGTAAAAGGGCTCATGAAAAGGCCTGCCCCTGCCTCTAGGAAGCTGCTTTTGAGGAGTGGCCTGCCTTCCTTGGCCTGTGCACTCCCATAGGTGGTCCTATATTCATCCATTTTCTTCATGTAATTCTCTCTTTGCTCCCCAAACAGAGAATTTCCCACAACAGGAAAATCCATGGCCTTAGACTGGGTATCCTGAGACAGGGTAGTACATCTGAGCCAAGCCATCCTGCGAAGTGCCACAGATGTAGCCATAACTCTTGATGAAACATCAGAGTCCACTGCAGCATGAAATTGCACCTTGGATGCCTCAATACCATCCATAGCCACCTGTTCCAGCTCCCTGGCAAGCTGGTCAGGGACTTGTTTTGCTAGGGCCAGCACAGTATCCCATCTGGATTTCTGGTACCTAGCAGCATAAGCCATATAATTTGCTTGTCTGAGTCCCAAAGATGCTGCCATGTACTGTTTCTTTGCCATAGCATCAATCTTCCTGAGTCCTTCTCGGGGTGAGCTAGGGAATATTAGCCTTGTCACAGGCTGCAGCCTGCACTACCCCCACATGGCTGCATTGTTGAGTGAGGAAATCAGTGTCGGAGCCTCGATAAGGTATACCTCTTGTCCATCCTTTTATCCACAGGAGGTATAGTGTGAGGTTTTAAAACTTTTACTGTCTGTTTCGAAAAGATTTATGCAAAGGAATAGACAGTCTCCTAGACTCTGGAATATCCATCATTTCTACGTAGTCTGGCTCCTCTTGGTCATCAACAGCTTCCTCAACAGGAGCTGGAGAGTTTAAGCAACTTTTATAAAACATGAAATGAGAAGGGACCCAGAAAGCCTTGAGGAGAAACCCTAGGGTCTATCTGAGAGATGTCCGGATCAATGGGCACATCCAGATCTTCAAAACCATATTCACTCTCCTCATATTCCTCTTCCCCCTCTACCGGTTCATAAAAATCCTCAAAATCATAATCATGAACCGTTGGAACTGGCCGAACCGAATGCTTACCTGAAGGTGTCGGTTCGGTCAGAACCGGGGAGAGAGACTGGACAATTTGAATTGCTTTAGCTATTTCCTCAGCAGTTGGGGAGAGAACTTTTGGCTCTACGCTAGCTGACTTTCTAGTCCTTTTGCTGGAACCGGCTCCTCAGGAACCGCTCTTCGTTTGCTCAAGAAGTATCGCTTCTGGTCAGAGGGCATTTCCTCCGGTTCGGGTTGGTACCGAACTGGCTGGCCATCCGGTCACGGACTTTTTGCTTCTCCTTTCCTGAGCCTACCAACTCTCTTATCTATGGTGGCAGCAGGAAATTGTGACAAATCTGGCAGTCTGAATTGAGGTGGTCAAACCCAGACAATAGACACATGGTGTGTGGGTCCTTTAGCAAAAGCTTCCCACAAACACTACAGTGTTGAAACCCAGTGGGTCCGGGTTTTCTTTTGGGTTTCTCAGACATAATGCAAGCCTAACCAACTTGCCCGTTTATGGCAATCCACCAAGCAAGACACCCTTATCGGTTCCCAACCATGTCACGGGTCGTGGAAAAAACCGTAATGAAATCTGTTTTTTTAGAACCGATAAGAACCGGGAACCGCACTCTAAAAAAGGACTAGTAGATTTAAATACAACCTGATCGGTTCACACCGAACCGATAATGAATTACAAGTTCCACACAGAAACACTAAATGTAAAACCTATCTATTACTTACATTACCACAGACAGAGCTTGAACCGACTGGTTGCGGTTTAATTTCAGCTAAAAACCGAAAAATAATACTTTTAAACTGACAAAATGAACCGAAGGCGAAGTAAAGAATCTGACAGTTTGCATTTGAAGAACAACAGACAGAGTTTTCAACTGAGCTCGCGCTCTAAGTTTCATGCCTGCATGGAAAGTTAACTATTTCACCTCCGGAACAGTTCTAACCTGCGGTCATACTGCAATTGTCATAATATAGCAAGACTTCATGTTGTTTGAAGGACCAGGGGAGGGACTGTAAGGCTGAAAGTGGAGGAAGGAGTGGGAGTGAAGGGGGACCAGGAAAAAGCATCAATCCTGAACAAATATTTCTGTTCGATTTTCACGGAAGAAGAGAAAGGGGAGGGACCACAGCTAAGAATCAGAATGTGAGGGGAGGTGGACAACAGTCCATTCAAAGAGGAAAGAGTCCTAGAAGAACTTAAAAAACTGAGGGTGGATAAAGCAGTGGAACTGGATGGGATTCACCCTAGAATATTAAGGTTCTCGAGGTTACCATGGTGCTCTCAAGGTTTACATAGTCACCATGGCAACCTCTCAACAGTTACAGAGGGAGACACTATACAATGGGCCTTAATTAAATCAGGGGAACCACAGACAGAGCAAGGCCCTTTGGGCTGAGACTGGCAGTTCAGGTGCCAGGATACTTGGCAGCGTGCAGTTTGTTTTTATTGTTAGCAGGGCAGGGAGATGCAATCAGGAGGTGGTGGGATACCTGGCACCCATCAGGTATGTTTTTTTATAGTGAACAAAGCAGGGAGCTGCAGTTGGGAGGGGGTGGGCTATTTGGCAGCAGGTAGCTCTGTTTTTTCTTCAGAGCAGGGCAGGAAGATGCGATCAGAAGGGTGGAATACTTGGCAGCGGGTGGGTCTGTTTTTTATTGTGAGCAGGGCAGGGAGATGTGATCGGGAGAGATGGGATATTTGACAGTGGATGGATCTATTTTTATTGACAGCATGGCAGGGTGACACGATCGGGAAAGAATAGAATACTTAGCAGTGGGCAGGTCTGGTTTTTTATTGTGAGTTTAGCAGGGAGATGCGATCTGGAGGAGGTGAAATTATTTGTTTTATTTATGTAATTTTTGTTGACTGTGTAAATGCACTAGACAAATTCTGTCTATTTTCAGGCACGACCTAGGGGAAGGGGATACAGACGGGTGCCAACTGACCTTGAACCAGATTTTAGCTGTTGGTGGGATTTTTAACGAAAGAATTATACTTGGTTGACAGCAAGTGAGTCTATTTTTTTGTGAGCGGGGCAGGGAGATGCGATCGGGAGGAGGTGTGATAATTGGCAGCAGGGTAGGGTCTATTTTTACTGTTACTGGGGCAGGGGGATGTGATCGGGAGGGGGTGGGATACTTGGCACGGATGGGTCTGTTTTTATCGTGACCAGGGCAGGGAGATGTGATTGGGAGGTGGTGGGATACTTTGCTTGGGCAGGTCTGTTTTTATTGTGAGCAGGGCAGGGATATACATTCAGGAGTCTTCTGCTCACCCCAATGAGCTGAAGAAAGGGTGCAGCCGTACCTGTTACAAGACAGCCCATTTTTCAATAAGCTACCCTGTGATGGGTGCGGCTTCATCCTTTCATATACAAGAAGTAAGAGCCCTCTTTGTGAAACATACAGCGTTACTGTAGCCTCCTCTCTATAGGCGCCTGCCTTACACACTCACTGCAGGCACAACTCCATTTTGGGTACTGCTGTAAATAGCTCCTTTTCCCCATGTCTGCTAAGGAAATGCAGAGGTGTCTGGAGGAAAAGGAAGGACTGGAGGTTCTTTGGGTCATTCTTGAGACTATGCTGGTGCCACTATCCCTACAGGAGTGATATGCACACCTCCTGTACAGGGAGAGGAGTTGGATAAGGCACTTGGGGAGGACATTATCAGGATGGCAAATAAAGAGGGATGCTGCTAGTTGGGGACTTCAGTCTGCCAGATGTGGATTGGGACCTTCCAGATGCAGCTTAATTTATTTTATTTATTTATTTAAAAGTCTTTCCAGGAGGGCATACTGAACAGAAATACTGCTCAATTCCAGATGCGCCCTGGGGGCAGGGGGTAGGGAGAGTACAACCAAAAATACAGGATACATACAAATACCAAATACAGCATGAGATACAAAATACAGTGCGAATTACTATACAGTAGTGTAAGGCAATTTGACAGTTCTAGTACAGTCTAAGCTAGGCTACGCACATACTACTCCATCAGAATTCGCAGCTGCCCCAGGGCTTAAAATGATGTTGGTCAATATACTAAGCCTGACCAAAAAATGTGTCCAACTACAAGCATGGGCTGTGCATACTAACCCGGATCTTATCATTATTACGGAGGCTTAAAAAGGCTAATACCGACCATCAAATTTCCCTCCCGGGCTACAAACTATTTAGGGCGAACAGGGCATCACGGGTTGGGTGTGTGGTTGTCTATGGCAAAACCAAGTACTCAGTCACTGATATCAGCTGTAAATCTATTCCTAAGGAATTCGAGATTGTTTCGTTGAAGCTTTACCTTCCTTCCTCGGAATGTGTTACTATCATAAGTGGCTATAGGCCTCTGACTGGAGGCACAGAAATCCTTAATACACTGAAATCCCTAATTTCTGCTGCAAATACAGAATCAATACTCTTAGGGGATCTCAATATGGATTGGTTTACCCCTAAATCACGCTGTCTTAAATCTCTCTGTGATAAGCTTGGCCTAGTACAACTAAGTCAGACAAGATGGCCACCAGGCTGGGTGTGCTATCGATTGCTCCGTAATATGTAGCATTGCAGTGAACATTTTTTATTTTATTCTGCTCTGTAGCATTTTGTTTTTAGAACCTTTTTATTTTGTTTTAGTTTTTACTTGTTTGCCAGCGGCGGTCGTTGGTTTTCGCTCTCTGCTGTTCTTGGACTTGGTCGACTTGTGGAGGATCTGCTGATTGTGGTTCCCTGTGTCTACCTTGGAGCATATCCTCCTGGAGCATGGGACAGGTGATCCGCTCGCTGACTGCCCTGACTGTCATTCCTGGCATCAACTTTGGAGCACTTCTTTTTGGAGCATGGGCGGTCTGCTTGCCGTCTGCTTGCTGTCTGTCCTGGGGTACAGAAGTTTATGATTCCATACTGGAAGGAGGATGTATTTTGCTATTGCTTGATTTCTTGACTACCAGATTGTTCTGTTTCCTGGTGGCGTGAGTACTGTTGGCTGGGATTTATAATTGGTCCCAGTCATGCTTCGTTTTATTTCCAGAGTACACAACATTTCTTAGAAGGGTTGCCTAACTTGGTGAAGGCTTAGTTTCTGCAAGTTGGACATTTAAATCCTGTTTCATGGACTATTTTGTTGCAAACTGTTGGATTTAGGGACTCTGGAGTTCAATTTCCAGTTATTTGATTGCCCTATTTAGTGATTCCTGGTTCCCTGGGCTGTAACAGCACAGGGGTTGGGCCTTCTTTGCTGGGGAGCCGGCGGGTGGTACTATTAACCCCTAGAGACCCCCAGGAACCTATTTAGTTGGGTTCTGCTGGGGCCCTTTAGTAACTGTTGTAGGCTGGTGGTAGACTGTGGTGCAACTTTTTGGGCTTTTAGCTGGGGAACGAAGTCAGTCTCGAAGATGTTTTGATGGTTCTTTCCTCAGACAGATTGTTCAATTTTCCATAAAACGTCTACCTGAACAGTGAGAGCATTCTAGAGATTTTATTCACCTGAGTTATGTGCTGAATTTTTGGCTTACCTGTGCTGTTATATTATTATTCTATATCTGGTACTGAGAGTTGTATGTACAAGATTCCAATCTAAAGCCCGGCAGCACCCTAAATTCAGAATCAAACGCTCGTTATGTAAATTCAACTCAGTAAACTTCCTAACCAATCTAGCTATGATCAGGTGGCAAGACCTATATCTTGCCAAATCTGCTGATGCCACCATCTCTGTCCTAAATGACAACCTCACCACCCTAATTAACAAGCATGCTCCTCTTGTTAAAATGAGGGTGCAGAAAATCTCGCATCCGTGGTTCACCCAAGAGCTCAAATCTGCACTTACCAATAGAGACAAGCTATGGGCTAGGGCTAGGCACACAAAGAACCCAGCAGACTGGCAGGCATTTAGAACTGCCAGAAATGCCTGTGTTAAAAGTGTACGTGCTACTAAAGCAAACTTCTACATCTCCACTCTGGAGCAGGCCAAAAGGAACTCCCAAAAAATCTGGAAGACACTGAGATCCATTGAAGGCCATCCTGCTGCTTCCTCCCTTCCCACCAAGATTCTGGCCAAGGACGGGATGGTTGAAAATAAACTGCAAATCCTCGAAGAACTTAACCTTTACTTTGCCACTGCCGGGTTGGCATTCGACTCCTCCCCATATGCTAGCCAAGTGAATAGCAACACTAGCCCAGATTCTACACATGTTACTCCACCACATCCCTTCCAGTTGTGTCGAAGACATAATTCTTAGCCTTGACACCAAGAAAAGTTCAGGGAATGATGGCCTTGAATCATTTTTCTTGCGGCTAGGCTATGCCCAGCTCACAGCCCCCGTCCTTCACATCTTCAACCTCTCTATTACCACAGCCACTGTTCCATCCTGCTTGAAATCTGCCCATGTTCTTCCTCTCTTCAAATCAGGAGATCCTTGTGACTTAAACTACTGTCCTATCTCTATCTTGCCCGTTCTCTCCAAAGTGCTGGAAAAACATATATACAACCAACTAAAAAATCACTTTGAAGCGCACTCACTCCTAAACCCGGCTGAATCTGGCTTCAGGTTGAAGCACAGTACCATCTCTGCCTTGGCTATAGTCTCTAATGACTGGATCCATGCTATGGACACCAAGAAGGTTACTGGTGCAGTCTTTCTAGACCTTAGTAAGGCCTTCGACACTGTAGACCATCATCTCCTAATCACCTGTCTTGCCTACATAGGTGCCACTCCACTTACCTTACAGTGGTTGAACAGTTATCTCAGGGGAAGGATACAAAAAGTCAAAGCTGATGGCTTACTATCTGCCCCCCTTCCAATTGCCAGAGGAGTCTCTCAAGGCTCCATCCTAGGACCAATCCTTTTTTCCCTGTACATCAACAACCTTGACTCCCACATAAAGAACTCTAGCATACATTTCTTTGCAGACGATACGGTTTTGTACGCATCAGGCTCGTCCTTAACTGAAGTCAGGGAAGCACTCCAAGCTGACTTTATCCAGTTAGAAAGCAACCTTATCAATGCCAAGCTTCTCTTAAATGCCAAAAAAACCAAGACAATGATTTTCTTGAGACTTGCCTTGTCTGGTGCCCTACCTACCCCACCTAAAAACTTCATAGTTACCTCCCTAGGTGAACCCTTGGAAGTCATACCTAAATTTAAATATCTAGGTATGTGGATAGACAACAAGCTTTCCTTCAACAACCACATCGAGGATCTATCAAAGAGGCTTAAAGCACGCTTGGGTTTCTTCTTTAGAAATAGGACCCTCTTTTCTCTCGCGACCCGCAAAATACTTGTCCAAGCAACATTCCTTCCCTTGCCTGACTACGGAGACATTATCTTTATCTCCTCCCCAACCCTGAGCCTATCTAAACTGGACGTACTCTATCACTGTGCTCTTCGCTTCATTACTAACTCTGCGTACAGGACCCTCCACTGTGATCTTTATGCAGCAGTTGGGTGGGCCTCTCTTGCCACCAGATGCCTCCTGCATGCTGGCATTTGGACCCTCAAATTACTACTCCACTAACTGCCTGTCTATTTAACGTCTCTCATACACATCTCGCATAGCGCCTACTCCCTAAGGAAATCCAACCTTATCCTACTAGATGTTCCCAGGACACGTACCACAGCTGTCCAAAGAGCTGTCTCATACGCCCTCCCAAACATTTGGAACCAACTACAAGCCATGCTGAAGCTAACCAGCATCGTATCAATTAACTCCTACAAAACACTAGCTATCTCTAAATTAAAAGACATATGTAGGTGCTACTAGGTCCCCAATGCCAAGTCAACTTCCTAGGTACCAGATGGCCCTCTACTTATTCAGCTGAAATGTGTTGCATAATTTAGGGCAAGGTTAAAGCTGGAATGTACTGCATATATAGCATAAGGACTTCTGTTGTGTATACCTCCTGTATTATATATTTTTTCTTTGTTGTTCTACATATTATATCTCCTGTCTGTGTAATTGCGAACTGTATGTGTATGTGCCTCAGGACCTCCTTGTGAATGAGCTTGCTCAACGGAGGCTTTCCTGCAATAAACTTGAACTTGAGAGTCCCTATGCTTCCATGAAGTCCTGGTAGTGGGAGTGCCCGGGCTGGGGATTTTCAGATTCTTATCAGTGACTCTTTCATAAGGACTCTGTGTTGAAATGCTGGACATTTTGGTTTCTGTTATTATTTATTTTATTTTTCATCTTTATCACAATTGTTCATGGCAGTGAGAGTACCATTATAGTTTCTCCGGGTATTAATAGTGAGAGTATTTTATTGCCCTGGGATTTATTTGGTTTATTAAGTTTACTTTTGTAGTATTTAGATAAATGTTGAAATGTCTTAGATTTATTAATTTCTTTTTTGTTGATTTACTATTTTGGCAGTGAGAGTGCCAGGATAGTTCTTTGGGCACCAGTTAGTGAGAGTTCCTGGTGCCTGGGGATTTTTATTGTCTGTTTGTTGTTTTGTTTTATTTCTCATTTTTGCTGGGTTTATGAGATTCTGGGGTGTTATGGTCTGTTTTTGAGTTTTGTTTTTAGGTTCCTTTGGGAGTTTTTATATTTTAATTTTAGACTGCAACCATATTTAGGATTTTGTTTTCGAGGAAATTAGGATTTTTGGTGCCGTTTTGCCACTGCTTGGTGGTTATCTGTGGAATGTGCCTGCTTGCTCCCCCAGTCCTGTGCTATTCGTCCTCCTCTCTCCTTGCCCTCCACCCATTCTCTCCCCTGCTCACCTCCATTTACCAGCACTATCGTGTGCTGGGGATTGCTCGTGGGGGGGTGGACGTGGGCGTGTGGGGGAGTGCAGACATTAGAGTTTGAATGAGCGGTTCTCTCCCATAGAGGTGGTTAGGACCAGAAGACTCCCTGGGGTGAAATGGTGCCTGGAATGTGGTGGTCCTTGTCTAGTCCCCATACCCAAGGGCACCACCTTTTTGGGTGGGCAAGTAGCTGGGACGGCTCACGAACATCATCCAACTCGGGCGTTGTTATGCATTGCCAGAGTCATTAAGAACAAAACTGCACTTATTGCAGATTTGGTTGGAACAGCGGATCTAGTTTGCATCACCGAGACCTGGTTGGATGGAAAAGTTGCTCCAATTTTGGAGGCAGCTATTCCTCCAAGGTACTTGATGATACATTGCCCGAAATTGGTTGCGGGGGGGGGTAGCGGTCTGTTTTAAGGCTGAATTGGGTCTCACGGGTGTACCAGTTGAGGAGGCCAAATCATTTGAGTGCACTGTGGTAGCTGGTGTAGGGTGCAGGATAGCTCTCATCTACCATCCACCCAGGGATGAAAAGCTATTCCTGCAGGAAGTAGCAGACTTTGCCGCTGACATGGCTTTGGAGTTGCCAAGACTGATGATTCTGGGCGACTTCAATGCCTGGGTCGATGACAAATCCTCACTTTTTGGACAACACTTCTGCAGTTGATGATATCACTGGACTACACACAGGTTGTTTCCTCAGCTACCCATAATGGCGGTCACTCTCTGGATTTGGTCTTCCTCCTGGGGATTGAGGCCTCCAATTTGGGGGTGGAACCTGTTGGCTGGTCCAATCATTACACCGTGAGGTTCAATTTTTCTGCCCCCCTGTGTAGGTCTGCTCCTGTGGACATGGTCAGTTTCTGCCCTTTGCGGGACGCGGTCTCTGAAGACCTGGCGGCGGTGATTGACCTCTCAGAGTTCGACGATGCCTGCTCAGGTCCAGAGCCATTGGTTCTGGCCTATAATAATTGCTGCTGTCCATGTTCGCCCCCTTCCACTTCACCCTCGGGCCCCCTGGTTTGATGGGTTTTGAGGGAGTTGTGGAGGTTGGGACATAAGTTAGAACGGTGCTGGCGGAAATCCACCTTGGATGCCGACCGTCTTATTTTGTTGGAGCATTATCAGCTCTACCAATCAGTGATCTCCTGTAAGAAGGCAGAATTCCTGTTCAGGAAAATTGCTGTAGCTCAGAATCGACCAGCCCAACTCTTCTGAACTGTGGACAGGCTGTGCAACCCAGCCTGTCTGCAGCTCCGTCGCGTTTTTTCACAAATGCAGTGTGATGAGATTGCTTGATTCTTCGTGAATAAGGTGGCCGACATCAGGTTAGAACCCACTCTATGGGAGATGCTATTGGTCGGTGCTCGGTCACTATGCCTCTTGTCTCCTGGAGTGCCTTTGACCTGCTGGAGTTTGCTGATAGTATGCGGATTGTCCAGGGGATGTGCCCTATGTGCTGTAGTTTAGATCTGGGCCCTACCTCCCTGATTTTGGGTTGTAGTGATATCATTGGCCCAGTCTTGGCTCAGATTGTCTGGTGCTCCTTGGAATTGGGTGAGTTTCTTAGCTCCCTGAAGGAGGCGGTGGTGACACCCCTTCTGAAGAAAGCTTCTTTGGACCTGGACACTCTAGCGAACTACAGACCTATCTCGAACCTTCCTTTTGTGGGAAAGGTCATCGAGAAAGTTGTGTCGACTCAACTGGAGAACCATGTGACCATCTATAATAAATATGAACCTCTCCAATCTGGTTTTTGTAAGAGGCATAGTACTGAGACTGCTCTGGTTCAGGTGCTCAATGATCTCCTGATGGTGAGAGATCAGAGAAATTGCTCCATCCTGGTACTCCTTGATCTCTCTTCAGCCTTTGGCACTGTGGACCATGGGGTTCTGCTCGAGTGCCTGAGGTCCATCTGTGGACTGACTGGTACAGTACTCAGATGGTTTTCATCTTTCCTCACTGGTAGAACTCAGAGAGCTGTCTCCAGAATTTTTTTCTCTGAGTCTTTCTCTCTGCTTTGTGGGGTGCCCCAGGGCTTGGTGCTGTCCCCCATGTTGTTTGCAGTGTATATGCTGCCCCTTGGAGACATTGTAAGATGGTATGGGCTGAGGTTTCACTGCTACGCTGATGATACCCAGCTCCACCTGTCTTTTGCCCCCGACCAGGTTAGTGCTCTCTCAGTATTTAACAGCTGCCTCGCTGAAATCCAAGATTGGATGAATTCCAGTGGATTAAAGTTGAACGCAGGTAAAACTGAGGTTTTGGTAGTGGACCCGGGATGCAGGACAGAGGGGTTGAGGACTGATTTGCCCTCTGGTTTATTCTTGGGGGGCACTAAGATCCTTACCTCCAGATGGGTGCGTGACCTGGGAGTGATACTTGACAATGGGCTGACCCTTCATCATCAGGTGTCAGCAGTCATTAAGTTAGCCTTTTACCATCTTAGGAACATTGCCAGGATCAAGCACCTTGTTCCATCCAGTGATCTTCCCGCTCTGGTCCACGCCTTTGTGACCTCGCATCTCGACTATTGCAATTCCCTTTACGTAGGGCTTCCCGGGGTTGATATCCACCACTTGCAGCTAGTGCAGAATGCTGCCGCACGTTTATTGACTGGGGTATCTAGGAGATCCCATATTACCCCAGTGCTGCGCGATCTGCACTGGCTGCCGGTTCAGTGGCAGATCACCTTTAAGGTAGGTTTGTTAACTTACAAAGCAATACACGGACTTGATCCTGACTATTTGAAAGAGCTTCTGTCTACTTACACCCCTGTGCGACAGCTCCGCTCGGCTGATGAGGGGTTGCTGGAGATTCCGAGGGTTAGTCTGAATTCATCTGAGGCACGTGCTTTTACGTTTGCTGCCCCAACCCTCTGGAATTTTCTGCCCCATCAGCTGTGGGAGTGCAGGACTGTGAGGAGCTTTAAGCAGGCACTGAAGACATTCTTATGGAGTAAGGCATTTCCTGATTTGCTGTGATTTTAATTATGTTTTATTGAATTATTTGTGAATTTGTGAAGCGCCTTGATACTGTGAAAGGCACTCAATTAAATAAAGTTATTATTATTATTATTAGTTAACAATCCCACAAGGAACAATACCTTAAACATTGTCAATAGCTCCCTTTTAGATGTTATATTAACTATTTATCCTCATAAAATTTCACATTCAGCAGTGTTCCACAACAACATGATAGACCACGGGGTTGTTGTTTGTATAAGATCTCAAACTAAGGCCCTTAAACAGCCCAAATTTATAACAAAATGGTCCTATCGTAAGTTCAACACAGTAAATTTCCTTTCTGACTTAGGTAAGGTCAGATGGCAAGATCTTTACCTTGCTAAAAATGTCAATAAGGCACTCTCTGACCTTAACGTCAGCCTTTCTAGTCTGGCAACTAAGCATGCTCCCCTTATCAAAGTCAGGGTACGCAACAACTCTCACCCCTGGCTTACCTCAGATCTTAAGGCAGCTCTTACAAGCCAGGACACGATCTGGGCACAAGCAAGTCAGTCCAAGAACCCTGCAGATCGGCAGGTTTTCAGAGCAGCTAGGAATACCTGTGTAAAAAGCATTCGCTCTGCCAAAGCAAACTTCTACGTCTCTATCCTTGAACAAGCAAATGGGAACGCTCACAAAATTTGGAGGACACTTAAATCTATTGAAGGGCGGCCCACTGCCCCCTCCCTTCCAACTAAAATCAGCTCCTCCTCCTGGGGCTGTGTGGGTGGCTGTTTGCGCATGTCTGTGTCTGTAGGTTAGCTTTTGTTCATTTGCATGTTTTTCTGCTGGGAATACCTGTGCCATTCTTGCACACAACATTGGTGAAAGTCTCCTGGACTGAATTTCTGCAAATCGCCATCATCAGGTATCAGCTTTTTAATTTTAAATCAACTTTCTTGAAGCCTCCCCAAGGAAGCATATGCCTTGCAACTAGTCTTACAAACATGGTGATGCTGGGTCCTGCAACTGAATCAACATTTTCAACATTCTCATCTGACCACTCTTAAAGCAACTGCACTTGTGGACTTTAAAGAACAAAGGAATTTTAACACATTTTGTGACTGAATCAACATTTTTGTCTGACCTTTTCCAAAGGTATTGTACTTGTCTCTGAAGACTTTGAAGATCAAAGGAAACATACAGACAAAAGGATTTCACACATTGTATATGCCTACTGTCTGACCTACTCCCAAGGTATTGTACTTATCTCTGAGGACTTTGAAGAACAAAGGAAACATATAGACAAAAGGATTTCACACATTGCATATGCCCAGGCCACAGTTTATCACCTTTCAGGAATTTTAACATATTATGTGATCCTGGATCTCAACAGTTAATTTCCTGTGGATGAAATTAACCTTCAGCATTTTTCCTTTGCTATCTCCTGGTGTGCTTGTTAGACCACCCAAGTGCCACCACCTCTGCTCTACCATGGATTACTCTATCAATTATTAGGGGGATAGAACTGGGGGGAGCAGGGAAAACTGAAGTAAGGTGCCTGCCTGGTGCCATGGCTTGGAGGGACAGGAAGTGCATCCTCAGGATCACGGGAACAGCTGCACGGGAGTCTGAGCTGGACGTCATTGTCCACCTAGGGACAAATGACTTGGCTCATCATGAGATTAGAGCAGTGCAGAAGGACTTTGTAGAATTGGGGAGGGGCCTAAGACAAGTAGCACACACAGTATCCTTCTCAGAGGTACTGCCTGTCAATGGCATGAGTGAGGCAAGGGTACTTTGCACCATGCAGTTTAATGAATGGTTGAAAAAATGGTGTGGAGCACAGGGGTTTGGCTTCATTGGGGACTGGGGTTCCACCTGGAGGGACACCAGCCTATACTGGCAGGATGGTCTGCATCTGTCCAGGAAGGGAAGAAGTCTTTTGAGCAATCGGTTTAAATGCTTCATTGGCAAGCTTTTAAACTACTCAAGGGGGGAGGCACTGATAAGCAGCAGGAAAATCCCGGCCTCCCCCTACAAAACAGGGTACTAAATGAGAAAAAGACCAAGGTAGAAAGGTCAGTGGGGGATGCTGCAACAGAAGGTAAAGCCATCAAAAAATGGAGAGCAATGAGTACCAATGCTCGTAGTCTGAGCAACAAACTTCCTGAATTAGTGGCCTTGATGGAGGAGGAACATCTGGATATCGTGGTAGTCACAGAAACATGGTACACAGAAAACCAAGACTGGAATGTAAACATACCAGGATACACTATCTACAGGAGGGACAGGGAGGGTAAAAGAGGAGGAGGAGTAGCTCTTTACATAAGGGAAGGAATCAAAGCAACAGAACAAAAGGGTAAACAGGGAGGAGAAGAAGCACTGTGGGTAAATTTGAGACCGCAATGGCACCACAATATGCTCAGGGTTAGATACAGACTCTTCTCAGGGGAGGAAATGGACAAGGAAATTATAGAAAGTATACTTAGAATGGCAGAAAAAGGGGAGATATTGCTGATGGGTGATCTGAATATGCCAGATGTTAACTGGAGTGCAGTTGCAGCAGCCACTTCTAAGAGTGGGGTTATTCTAGATGCCCTACAGGGGGCATGCCTTAGACAACTAGTATTGGAGCCCACTCGAGAGGGAGCAATCTTAGACCTGGTTCTCTAAAATGGAGATGAAGAGAGGATCACAGATGTAGAAGTGGGTAGCCATCTGGGAACTAGCGACCATCGAACACTATGGTTCACAATAAACACAGCAATAGAGTCAAGCTATACAAAGACAAACGTATTGGATTTTAGGAGGGCTGACTTTGTCAAAATGGGTCAGTGCCTAAGGAATGCACTAGCAAATGGGCAGGAAGGAGGGGTGGAAGAACAATGGGGAATAATAAAAACTGCCATCACAGAGGTATCAAGCCTTTGTTTAAAGCAAATAAACAAAATGAAACGAGGTAAGAAACCACTATGGTTCTCAAAGGAAGTGGCAGTGAAGGTTCAAGAGAAAAGAAAGCATTCAGGAAGTACAAGGAATCACAGAAGGAACAGGACAGAGAACTATATCAGTTAAAGCAAAAGGAAGCTGGGAAGGCAGTCAGATCAGCAAAGGCCCAAACTGAGGAAAAGATAGCCAACTAGTTAGAAGGGGATAAAACCTTTATAGGTACATCAGGAGCGAAGGAAGACCAAGGGAGGATAGTGAGGCTTAATAAAGGGAGGGAGGGTGGGCAGAGGGTGACTGTGAAAAGGCAGAGATACTAAACAAATATTTTTGCTCAGTATTTACAAAGGAAGAGGGGAGGTACCTAAACAAACAGTAGAAACACTCTGGATACAGAAGTTGATACCAGCCCATTTATAGAAGAAAGGGTTCTGAAAGAACTCTTAAAACTGAAGGTGGACAAAGCAATGGGACCTGATGGGATTCATCCCAGAATTCTAAAAGAACTAAAGGTAGAACTAGTGGCACCACTGACTACCCTCTTTAACAAATCATGGGAGGATGGGGTGGTACCCGAGGACTGGAGGAGGGCAGATGTGATTCCTCTTCACAAAAGTGGGAGCAAGGCAGAAGCAGGAAACTACAGACCTGTTAGTTTAACCTCAGTGGTAGGGAAAATGATGGAATCACTTCTGAAGGAAAGAATTGTTAAATATCTAGAGGCCAGAGGGGCACAGGACCCAAGGCAGCATGGATTCACAGCGGGAAGGTCATGCCAGACAAATCTGATAGATTTCTTTGACTGGGTGACCAAAGTAGTTGATCAGGAGGGCTGGGACATGGCCTACCTAGACTTTAAAGGCATTTGACACAGTCCCACACAAAGATTAATATACAAGTTAGCCAGCCTGGGAGTGGGTCCCAAGATGACAGCCTGGTAAAGAATTGGCTGGAGAATAGGACACAGAGAGTAATAGTAAATGGAGTCCACTCTGAAAAAGGGGGTTAGTAGTGGACCGCAGGGTTCAGATAGATCAGTCCTCTTCAATGTCTTTATAAGTGACATTGCAGAGGGACTGAAGGAAAGTATGTCTCTTTATGGATGACACAAAGATCTACAACAGAGTTGATGCACAGGGTGGGGTGGAAAGGATGAGAAGGGACTTGGCAAGGTTAGAGGTATGGTCAAATGTATGGCAGCTTAGATTCAATGCTAAGAAGTGCAAGGTAATGCACCTGGGAAACAAAACCCAGGGGAAGAGTACACAATGGGGGTGAGATACTAACAACAACAAAAATGGAAAGGGACCTGGGGTAGTCATATCAGATGACCTAAAGGTGGGCAAGCAATGTGAGAGGGCAGCAAGGAGGGTTGGGGATCCTGGGATGCATAGGGAGAGGCATCACCAGTAGAAACAGGAAGTTATTATCCCTCTGTACAGACAACTAGTGAGACCCCATCTGAGTACTGCATGCAGTTCTGGAGACCCAATCTCCGCAAAGACATAGACAGGATGGAAGCTGTCCAGAGGAGGGCACTAAAATGGTGCAGGGTCTGCAACGGAAGACATATGAAGAGAGACTTAAGGAGCTTAATATGTATAGCCTCGAGGAAAGGAGGGAGAGGGGGGACATGATAGAAACTTTCAAGTACCTCAAGGGAATCAACAAAGTCCAAGAGGGTAGCATCTTTCAAAAAAAGAGGTGTGCAAGAACAAGGGGGCACAATTTGAAGATAGAAGGGGTGGCTCAGAGGTAATTTAAGGAAGTATTTTTTCACAGAGAGGGTGGTGGATGTATGGAACGGACTTCCAGAGGAGGTTGTGGAGTCACAAACAGTGGTGGAATTCAAGCATGCATGGGACAGTCATAAGGCAATTCTAGGGGTTGGGGGTAGGAAGAAGTAGGCTGCTGGTTAACTAGGATCTGCAGCTTATCCATCAGGTAGGGAAATGGGCAGACTGGGTGAACCAAGCGGTCCTTATCTGCCATCAAATTCTATGTTTCTATGTTATGTTTCTATCCTCCTAGTTCTTTTATTCGCTGTGGGTGCTACAGGCCCACGATGCCAAGCTGGACCACTACCACCCCTGCGAGAACCTGCTCTTGACAAAAATGGACTATATGGCACCCCAATGCCAACTGTGCCGAAGGAGCTTCAGCTTTCCACCACCTGCATCCCACCTGCTAGCCTTGGGCACCCGACACCTGCCATGGTTATCAACATTACCAGTTTCATGCCCATAAAGATCACCCTGGTGAACGCTCACCTCCCCCACTGCAAGAGCAGGAGGCGCAAGATACGCTCCACCATTTGCATAAACCTCTCAGCCAAGAAAATAATATTCATGCTTCTTCTTCTATTGGGTAATGTCCATGCTAATTCTGGCCCACCACCAGTATCAAACGCAGGGGGAAACACGAGTAAAGGCCTGAAAGTAGCTGCACTGAACATCTGCAGCCTCACAGCAAAGTTTGACCTACTCCAAGCGTGGATGTCCGACCATGTACCTGACATTCTGTGTCTGACAGAGACCTGGCTGTCAAGCAGGATAAAGACAATGAAATGATGCTTCCAGGATATCAAACATTCAGGAAAGACAGGTGGCAAGAGAGGTGGAGGAGTCCTTATTCATGCCAGGGATTACCTATGTTGTTCGGTCCTCCCTGTTACCAGGGTCGAGGATGATCATGAACTACTAGCAATAAAAGCACAGGTCGGACGGCACGGCAAATCTCTGATCTTAGCGTCAGTTTATCTTCCACCCACTAAAGCCAGGGATGGCCTCCCAAAAATACTGGATACAATTGCTACCCTTTCTCAAGGCACAGAGCTTCTCATAACAGGTGACTTTAACATCAACTGGGAGGGCAGGGAATCCACGCCTTTCTAGGACATAGTCGCTACTTCCAATCTGACCCAACTTGTAGACAGCCCAACAAGGTGGAACCACAAAACAGGAAGAGACATCCTCCTCAGTTGGCTCCTCTCGAGTTACCCTTCTCGGATCTCTGAACTTAAGGTCCTGCCTGACACCTTAAGTGATCACTCCCCGGTCACTTTCACATGGTCAAACAAATTGAGCAAGCCCCCGCCTATCATAATTAATAGTAGGGTCTTGGGGAAGGGCAAGCTTGGGTCCCTCTCCTCTGCCCTCTCCCAGTATGACTGGTCCCCCATCGATCATGCACCTAATATTGACCAGGCCCTAAGTTTCTTTATAGAGGGCTTCAACAAGATTTGTGATATCTTTGCACCACTGAGGAAAAGAAAAATTCGGGGTCAAGTTAATGGTTGGATCACAGGGGATCTCCTCGCCCAGATGAAGGAAAGGGACAACCTCTGGGAAAAGCTGGTCCTCACAGCAAACACAACTTCCAATGCTACACAGCTGCAAGAAACCACTGCACCAACCTTATCTGCCAAGCAAAGGCCAACTTCCACAAGGAGCAGCTTAAAAAAACTTGGGGCAATGGGAAGAATTTTTGGGATAACATCCAAAACCTTCTTGGGAAGGATGAGAAGAAGATCCCCCACTCGCTCAACATTGACAAAATCAGGATTACTGACCCTCAGCACATCGCAGATTCTCTCAACACAGCGTTTACTGACCTGACTGGAGTGCTACCCCCTGACTACCTGCACCCTGCTGAGGAACAAACCAACTGCACGCCTCAAGAGGGCTCAATCCCTGTCTTCTACTTCAAAAAAGTGTCAGTGAAGGAGGCTTACAAATACATAAAAAAAATACTAGGCAAGACCAGAATTGGGAGTGATGGAATCGATATGAAACTCCTATCCCTAACATTGGATGTCATCATCGTGCCAGTTACAAAACTATTTAACAGATCACTGGCTCTTGCACAGTTCCCTGGGATCTGGAAACAGGCCTCGTGGACGCGTGGCACAAGAATGGTGATATGACATGCACCGCCAATTACAGGCCGATATCCATCCTCTCTCCCTTATCTAAAGCCCTGGAAAAGATTGTGGCCACCCAACTCACAGATTACCTCAACAAATACAACCTGTTATGTCCAAACCAACATGGCTTCAGGCAGAATCATAGTACCTCCACAGCTTTGCTGGACTACACTGACTACTTGCACAAGGCACTAGATGAAGGAAAGCTGGTGGGGCAGTCTTCATAGACCTCACCAAAGCCTTCGACACTGTCAATCACTCTCTCCTCCTGACTCAACTACAGAACCTGGGGGTTGCAACCAATGCTGTCTGCTGGTTCAAGGACTATCTAACACACAGAAGCCAACGTGTAAAAATTGGGCACACAGTATCTAGCTCCAACGAGGTATCTTTATGGGTCCCACAGGGGTCAATACTGGGGCCCTTACTATTCAGCCTCTTCCTAAATAATCTTCCTGAAGCCTGTGACACTAAACTGATACTTTACGCAGATGACGCTGTGCTTCTCACCAGCAGTTCATCAATAGTTGCCTCCACTCCCAGCTGCAGGCATCCTTCTACAAGCTGGAAGACTGGTTCTGTAGCCATAAACTTCTATTAAACTACAAAAAAACCAAGGTGATGCTCACAGCCAGCCCACAGCACAAAAAGAAGCTCCCTCCCCTCACCATCTCCAATAAAGTCAGTGAGCTGCTGGAACAAGTTCAGACCTTCAAGTACCTGGGGGTCACCGTTGATGACTGCCTCACCTTCACCCAATGCATCGACACAGTGGTAAAGGCAGTGAACACCAAGCTGGGTGTACTATATAGGCATAAAAAGTATCTCACTCCAGAGGCCCTCCGTCTCTCAGTTTCCAGCTCCATCGTTTCTACCATCGACTATGGATTGGTGGTCTATGGAGCAGCAACAGAAACTGCACTAAAAAGGATTCACATTGCCCTCAACAAGGCATGTAGGCTCACAATAGCTGCAGATCGAAATACCCACACCTGCTCCTTATACAAGGAGACCAATTGGCTGCCACTAAAGAACAGGATTATATTCCAAACATGTCTCCTTGGAAAAAAGGCACTAATGGGTAAAACCGCCCCATGCATTTCTAGCATCCTAACACCAAGTGCTACCAGCTATACCACCAGAGGCAGGATGAGGGGGGCCCTAACAACACCTTTCCGTCGAACTGTGCAGGGACAGCGTGCTTTCAGCTTTAGGGCCCCCCAATGGCTCAATGAAATCCCAGTGCACATTCTAAACTCCCAATGCATCTCGCAATTCAAAAATGGCCTAAGGCAACACCTTCTTACTAGGACAGTTAGTGACTGCCACTAGGACTCTAACACCCATAATGCCCACTCACCCACACTCTCCTTCCCCTTCCTTTTACACCCACTCTTCCCTATTGCCCTATCCCTCTGTCTTCCTCTCCCTGTGCCTTTTCTCCCACTGGATCAACCTTAAACCAACATACTACCACTACCTCCCCAACCTCCTAGACAAGCCACTTCTTCTGGCTGCCCACCCCCTGTCTCTCCTCCCCCTCACCTTGACTCCTCCTTGGACTCTCACACTAGGTGTCACACCTGTTTATCTCTTTCCCTACATATAAACACTGTCCTTTACCCTAGTTGAATGCTCTTGACGATGTACTATCACCATTGGTACTATGAATGACATTGTATCCTTACTGTATACTAGCTAACTACTATTGGAGTATTGTATGTAAACTGTTTGTTATTGCTGTCATTGTCACTGTTTGACGTGGAACCTTTGTAAAAGAGCTCTGAGCTCAAAGGTACGATCCAAATCCCTAAATAAATAAATAAATAAATAAATAAAGATATTCACCAGTGGTAGGGTGGTGGAAAGTACCTCCCAAATCCTAGAAGAACTTAACTCCCATTTTGTCACGGCTGGCCTAGCTTTTGACTCCTCACCTTATGCTAGTCATGTGAAGAGTCAACTTAGCTCCTCCCTGTCAACCTGCACCTCATCTTGCCCTTTTCAACTACGTACACTCACCTATCAAGATGTTGAAGATTCACTCCTCAATCTGGATATCAGAAAAAGTGCAGGGGACAACAGTCTAGAACCTTGCTTCCTAAGACTAGGACATGCTCATCTCACTGCCCCCATTCTTCAGATCCTCAATCTCTCCATTACTTCTGCTACAGTTTCGTCCTGTTGGAAATCTGCCCATTTCCTCCCCCTATTCAAATCGGGGGACCCATGTGATCTGAATAACTATAGGCCTATCTCCATCTTGCCTATCCTTTCTAAAGTCTTCGAAAAACTGATCTATAACCAACTAAAAACTCATATTGAAACCTTTTCACTCCTTAACCCTGCACAATCTGGTTTCCCGGAAAAAAACCAGCATGATCACTGCTCTGGCTAAAGTAACTAATGACTGGATCTCTGCTGTGGATGCTAAGAAGATTGCTGGAGCAGTCTTCCTAGATCTTAGTAAAGCATTTGACACTGTTGGCCACAACCTCTTAGTCACTTGCTTCACTAACTTAGGTGCCACTTCATCCACTGCCCAGTGGTACACCAGTTATCTAACAGGGGAGAACTCAGAAAGTCAAAGCTGATGGTCTATTCTCTGCCTCTCTGCCTATTGTCAGAGGAGTCCTCCAAGGCTCAATTCTAGGCCCTATCTTGTTACATAGATACATAGACAGTGTCGGCAGATAAGGGCCTATGGCCCACCCAGTCTGCCCATTTAAGTTTGTAAGTTCAGTTTATGTTTTCCAGGAAGTCTGTTGCCCCTTACCCCTGACCTCCAGAATTCCTTTATGTCTATCCCATGCATTCTTAAATCCCGTGATTGTTTCAGCCCCCACCACTTCCTCTGGCAGGGTGTTCCACTTGTCCACCACCCTTTCTGTGAAGAAATTCTTCCTCACGTTTCCTCTGAATCGTCCTCCCTCCAACTTCATCCCATGCCCTCTAGTCCTGGAACATCTTTTTCATCTTGTTCTCACTGTACATTAATGACCTTGATTCTAACATAACTAGCTCCAACCTGCACTTCTTTTCGGATGACACTGTACTGTATACCTCTGGCTCAACCTTATCTAAAGTTAGGTGTGTGCTTCAAGCTAACTTTGCTCAGCTCGAAAAGAATCTAATAAAGGTCAAGCTTCTCCTTAATGCTAAGAAAACTAAGGCAATTATTTTCTCTCGTAGTACCTCCTCTGGCACCTCCACTGCCCTGCCAAAAGACTTTATTGTTACTTCTCTAACTGAACCATTGGAAGTCGTTACCAAATTTAAATACCTGGGTATCTGGATAGACAATAAGCTCTCTTTTAATGACCACATTGAGGACTTATCCAGAAGGCTCAAAGCCAGGCTAGGATTCTTTTTTAGAAATAGGTCTCTGTACCCCCTCGAGACTCGAACCTGGCTCGTCCAAGTCACATTCCTTCCCTTACTTGATTACGGTGATTTAATTTACACTTCCGCCACTCTCAAGCCTAAGCAAACTGGACGTCCTCTATCACCGCGCGTTACGGTTCATTACCAACTCCCCTTACCACTCACATGATTGTGACCTGTACGCAACTGTTGGCTGGACATCTCTCACCATCGGGCGTCTGCTCCACGCTGGTCTCTGGACCCTTAAGTTGCTTCTGTATAAACTACCGAGATATCTAACATCTCTTATCTGCATTTCACACAGTGCTTACTCTCTCAGGAAATCAGACTATATCCTGCTGGGCATACCCAGGACTCGTACCTCCTTTGGTAAACAGGCTATCACGCATGCACTTCCTACTATTTGGAACCAACTCCAATCTGTACTGAAATTAACTAGCATTGTCTCGGTTAACTTCTATAAAGTGCTAAGTGCATCTAAAATAAAAGACATTTGCAATTATTATTAAGCCACTCCCAACCGTTATTAAACCACTCCCAACCCTTATGTGTGCCCCTTACTTATTGTCCCTACCAAACCTCCCTGATCCAGCCATTGCTATTCCAGGGTTAACTATCACTTGGCAAGATCGACCCACCAGAGGCGGAGGAGTGGCTATCTATACCAGCTCAGCCTTACATTTCTCTGTCACTCTCACAAAAGCTGAACCCAAAGCATACGAGCTGCTTATGCTGAAACTGTCCCCTCCTTCCTCACTCCCTATCTTTGTGGCTGGTATTTATTGCTGCCCTGGCACCCCAGCCACAACAGTCACTGACCTCCTAAGCCAACTAATGTCTCTTGCCAGGTTGAGTGAACTTTACGTTATGGGTGACTTTAACCATGACTGGCCAGCCCCCACTTTTAACAAAACCCATACCAAGATATCTGCTCTCAACCTTACCCAAACCATCTTGGAACCTACATGCTCAAACCATAAGTCTGGCAACCACTCCCTACTTGACTGGGCGCTTACCTCTCATCTCACCCGCGTTGTCAGCTCCGGCCTCCTCCCTGACTCCATTAGCGACCATCATTTAACCTACTTGGTCCACAAAATCCACTGGGTTAAATCCCCTCTCAAATTTATATTCCAACGGCCATATAAAACTCTAAACCTCTCCCCTCTCCTGGCAGAACTAGCTCACTCTAACTGGGACCTCATCCTTAGATGCACTAACATGGATGTTACCCTTACGCACTTCCGGAACACCTTCCTTAGCACCAGGGATAAATATGCCCCCCTGCGCCATGCTAGGGTCCGAGGGAGTCACCTTCCCTGAATTTCCTCCGAGCTAATAGAATGCCAACAAGTCCGCGACAGGGCATGGCGGAAGTACAAATCTACACTCTTCCCAGGTGACAACATCATCTACTGCATGCTCCGAAACAAGTGCACAAAGGCCATCTGCTTAACTAAGGCCAAATATTTTAACAACACCCTAAACACCAATCTTGAGAGGCCATCTAAATTCTGGCAAGTCATCAACTCCTCTTCTCCCCGACAACAAATCCCCCTCGCCTTCTCTCCCAGGACCCTCCCTCCGACCCCTGACGGTTGCCTCCGATTTCAATTTGTACTCACCACATGTGCAATGACCTCCTGGACTCCCTTCTATCAGTAACCCCACCCATTCTCCGGACAGTTACCCCCCCATTGCCTGACCAGAACCCTTTCTTCTTCAGACACATCTCTCCCATCGAAACCTTAGATGCCCTGCGCTTCCTGAATCCCGCCAAAGGAAAACCTCCCGACGGTCCCGACAACAAACTTCTCTTCCTATCTGCCCCTGCCATAGCTACTCCCCTCGCTGCCCTGCTAAATCTCTTGTTCACCACTGAATCACTCCCCATGGAGCGGAAACATACCACTCTCCTACCACTACCCAAAGGAGGTGACCCCACCTCTGCTGCAAACTACCGCCCCATCTCCCTCCTCCCCACCCTTGCTAAACTCCAGGAAAACCTCGTGCTATCTCAAATCTCCGGCTTCCTCTCTGAAACTAACTTCTTCACTCCATTTCAGTCCGGCTTTAGAAAAAGTCACTCCACCACCACCTCCCTACTAAGACTCATGGATTCCAACCTCTCAGGAATGGACAAAGGACAAATTACATCCACAATATTCATCGACTTAGCCAAAGCTTTCGATACGGTATCCCACTCCCTCCTATTATCCTGCCTATCAGGTGCTGGGTTATCTGAGATGGCCACTAATTGGTTCAAAGCCTATCTACAAAATAGAACCCAATCTGTAAAAATAGCTGATTCCACCTCTCCCCTGCTCCCTATTACCACCGGCATTCCCCAGGGCTCAGTTCTTGGCCCCATTCTCTTCTCCATCCTACTAAATGATCTGCCAAAGACTTGCTCTACTACCTCAATTCGTATGTACGCAGATGACACGGTCCTCTTTACATCTGGCAGGACCCATGATGAAGTCGCCTCTAATCTCCAGACCAACTTCAACAAGGTACAACACTGGTTTAACTCCAACCAACTCTCCCTAAATGCCAAGAAAACAGTCTCTATGACTTTTGGCACCAGACAGAGACTATCCAGACTTACATCCCCACTGATCTTCCGTACTCTGGATAACACTGTCCTAGAAGACATGCCCTCCTTTAGGTGCCTGGGGGTTTGGCATGACCGCCACCTCACCTTTTCCACACACGTGGATGCCATCCTGTCAAAACTGCACCCTAAGCTCGACGCCCTCTATAGAAACCGCACTAGCCTCCCGCTTCCTGTGAGACGCAAAATTGTCCTGAAAATGATTCTACCTTCCTTCGACTACTGCAATGTTATCTACAGCCCTGCCCCCAAGTCCACCCTATCCAGACTGGACCCCCTTTTCAATGCTTTCTGCCGTTTCGCCCTCGATGCCCCTCCCCGTACCCATCACAGTGATCTCTTCCATTCGCTGGCCCTTCCATCCCTGAGCAACTGGCGCTTACTTCTCAGTGCTAAATTTGTTTCTAATTTCTGGCTCGGTTCCCTTCCGCCCTACGTCGTCACCTCCTTATCTTCCCCACCAACTCCTGGTCATGCCTTCAGGTATACTGATTCCAGACTATTAGTAATCCCTCACCGAAGGACCTCCGCAGGCCAATCGGCTTTCTCTTACCGCCTCCCTAAGCTTTGGAATGACCTGCAGACCCAAATCCGCCATTCTTCCTCCAAACCTTCTCTAGCCTCTGCCCTCACTAATTTCTACATGCCTAACTGTACATGCCCCTGACCTCCTCCCCATCCCCCCCTTGCCTGAGTCTCCCCCTCCCTCATCGTTCTTCCTCCTCACCTTACGCAGCCTGACCAGTGGCTTGTTCTTCGTCCAAAATGACTGGCTTATAAATTGCGCTACCAACCCATGCACTTGCCCTCTCATGGCACTTCTGCTATCCCCCTGCTTATCTCCCTGACAACGTCTTCCCTAAGTCAACCCAATCATCTTTCCTTGTGTATCCTACTCAGACCTGTCACTGCACCCTGGCCCCAAGCCCAGGCTTCTAGTTCTTTTCGGTGAACTCTGTATAAAATACTCCAAACTAAACACTAGATAGTAGGCACTTATGCATGTATGAATGTTTCTAGATGTGTAATCAAGTATGTAATATCTCCCACCTTGTGGCACATGTATGTAGTGTCTCTCTCTTCATGTAGCAAGTATGTAAAGCCACCCTTAACTATGTAACAATTGCTCGAAGTGCTTGACTCCAATGTACAATCTATTGCTTGTTTCATGTATACCCTCCTCCCTTGTACCTCCCCCCCCCCGGTCGCACCGTGAGACAAGCATCTTATTGCTCAGTGTTCCTCTCCTGGTGAAACATTTTCAATAAATAAAACTAGCACTAGTCCTAGTCTTAACCGTAATCTCTTGACTTACAATTTGCTCTCCGTGGCCAAAACTTTAAGAATTCCACACCTACTCTTCTACCCTTTTCCCATTCTTGGCTTCCTATCTAAATAGTACCCCTCCTTACTCTTGCTAACCATCCCTCTCTCCCTAAACCCTGCCTACCCTTTTTATCCTAGCTCTCCTGTCTTTGCTCAATATATCAAGAGTATTTATTGCATATAGCAGTGCTATGTTTATATACCCTACCTTTTAGTGCTTGCACGCTATGAACCAAATGTTCCTTCACCGTTCACTTTTTTTACTATGCTGTATCTGACTATGTAACATCTTTTTTGTACTAGGTGTGCACTTTGCATACTTGTAATCAGTGTTGCATTATTAAGTGTTGCTTTATTATGTAATGTATTTTTGTGTGTGTACATGCTACAGGACCTCTTTGTGAATGAGCTTGCTCAATGGAGTCTTCCTACAATAAACTTGAACTTGAACTACTGAACACAGTCAGAACATCATATGTTTAGGAACTCAAGGAAGTGCTGGCTGCCCTTTAGTAAGCAGCAGGGCTATCCTTGATTCCCTACAAGGGTCATTTCTCAGGCAGCTAGTCATGGGGTGCATGAAGGATGATGTAGTGCAAGACCTGATGCTTTCAAACAGGGACAGCCTTGCAGATGTCACAGTGGGCCGTCCCCTGGGTACCAATGGTCACTGTACAGTGTGGTTTGCAATTAAGATTGGAGCACAGGCAAGCCACACAACGACGAGGGTCCTGGACTTTAGCAGGGTGGATTTTAAGGAAATGGGAAACTGCCTCAGAAGAATAAGGGGAGCATAATTAAGGCAACCAGTCTCTGCATAATGGAAGAGAGTAACAGCAAAAAGAAAATATGACCGTTATGGTACTCTAGGGAAGAAGCCATGGTGGTTAAGAAAAAAAGATGGCATAGGAGGTATAAGGAAATGCAGAAGGAGGAAGACAGGGAGGTGTACCAGGTCAAAAAGGCGGAAGCAGGTAAGGCAGTAAGGGGAGCAAAGGTGCAGACAGAGGAAAGAAAAGGAAAGCCAATGGGGTAGCAGATGGAGATCATGCTTTCTTCATGTACATAGGTGAGAAGAGGAAAGCAAGGGGGGGTTAGTGATGATATGTGGTGGCTGAGGGTGACTGCAGAAAAGAACTAAGAAAAAGCAAACATCCTGAACAGGTACTTGCCCAGTCTTCGAGTGGGGGACGGGTGGGGTGGACCACTAGTGATCAGCAGAACAAAGACAGATGGTAAGTGGAAAGGAAAGAGTCCTGATGGGACTTGCAGCTCTGAAAGTAGACAAGGCTAAGGGACCGGACGGGATACATCCTAGGGTACTAAAAGAACTCAACGAGGTACTGGCTACCCTGCTGATGGCCTTACTTAACAGCTTACTGGAAACAGCTGTGGTTCCTGAGGAATGGAGGAGAGCAAATATAGTCCCTCTACATAAGAGCAGCAGCAGAGAAGAGGATAACAACTATAGGCCAGTGAACCTCACCTCAGTGGTGGAGACATTATTGGAAACACTGTTAAAGGAAAGGTTGGTAGAGTATCTTGAATCCCGTGGGCTGCAAGACCAAAGGCAGCATGGATTCACGAGGGGGTGAGGACATGCCAGATGAATCTGATTGAGTTCTTTGACTGGGTGACCTGGAAAATAGATCAGGGGAGGGTAGCGGACATGGCCTATCTGGACATTTGGAAGGCCTTCAACACCATGCCGCACAGGAGACTGATTAAGAAATTGAGCAGCCATGAGGTGGGATTCAAAGTGGGGAACTGGGTTAGAAACTGGTTAATGGGTTGGTGACAGAGAGTGGTGGTTAATGGCACACAATCTAATGATGGGAGCGTGATCAGCAGGGTGCCACAGGGCTCAGTACTGCCCTCTTCATAATTGACATTGCAGATGAACTGGAAGGGAAGAGATGCTTTTTTGCAGATGATACCAAAATCTGTACTAGGGTGGAATACGGTATGGGTGGAAAGAATGCGTGGGGACCTTGGGAAACTTGAGAAGTGGCCTAGAGCATGGCAATTGGGGTTCAATGCCAAAAAGTACAAAATCATGCAGCTAGGGCATAGGACCCCAAGAACTGAGTAGAGGATTGGGGGAGGTACTGTCAGTCAATACGCAGGAAAAGGACCATGGGGTTATCGCATCTGACGACCTCAAAAGAGCAGGGCAATGTGACAAAGCAGTGGGTAGGGCCAGTGGGATGCTGGGATGCATAGGGAGAGGTATCTTTAACAGGAGAAGGGAGATGGTGTTGCCACTGTATTGCTCGCTGGTAAGATCCCATCTAGAATATTGTGTCTGGTTCTGGAGGCCGCACCTCAGAAAGGACATAGAGAGGTTGGAAGCAGTCCAGAGGAGGGCAAGTAGAATGGTGCAGGGGTTGCACCAGAAGTCCTACAAGGGGAGACTAAGGGACCTCAACATGTAGACCCTGGAAGACAGAAGACCAAGGGGGGACATGATAGAGACCAACAAGTACCTCATGGGGGTTGACAGAGTGCAGGAGGGGAACCTCTTACAAATCAGAAAAAAAAGCATCAGAACCAGCTAGGGAATGCGATGAAGATGGGAGGGCGTAGTTTAGGAGGGATGTGAAAAAGTACAGCTTCACTGAAAGAGTGGAGGATGCCTGAAATAAACTGCCAGAGGAAGTGGTGGAGGCAAAAACAGTAGGGAACTTCAAGCCTGCTTGGGATAGACATAGGGGAATATTAGTAACTAGGTAGGGAGGAGGGATCAGGTCACTGGAGACCAGTTACAGTCTGAGGAGAAAGACTAGGCAGGGACCATTTGGCAGACTGGGTGAACTAAACAGTCCTTTTCTGCTTACAAATTCTATGTTTCTATGAAGCGACCCAAATGGTTTGCTTTGTGCATGTGCATAAATAATCCAAAAAAGGAAAGCCCTAAAAACTAAAATAAGTAAATCAATCCAAAGAGACTTTGCATTTCACTTCCTGAGTTAGTATAAGTCCTAATATGGGAGTATCTAAGGTAGAAAAAATAAAAATATGTGCTAAAATCACAGTATTTAGACAAAATGCCCTTGTTAACAGATCATTCGTTACCTATAAATACCTGTGTGGGTACTGTTCTATCTTGGGATCAGGTCAAAATTTATCATTATCTAGGCCTGATCCTAGATTGTAAGTTACAGGGCCCATTTTCAGCGGGACGTAAGGCTTGTGACCAAGCCCAAGGCCCTCGCAGAAAGCTTGCCGCACCTGCATCCAAGGGCGTGACGCAAATTGCACCCTGTTTTACAGTCCTGGATGCAGGTTGCGACAGTACCCTCAGTTTACGGCAGCTTGTGCCAAAGCAGTGGGTGCAAGCCCTGCAAACTAGCTCCCCTACGGGCCCAAAGTTACGCCAGGAGGAGCTGGTGGAACTATGCTGTGTCACCACAAGGGACTTGTGGCAGAGAGGTTGTGGCATGCTTTATTGAAAATTGTGCTGCAGCAGAGCTTTGCCGCAGGTCAACACTTGCGATGTGCTCTCAGCTGCAAATCCCTTGTGTCGGCCACAACCACTCTGAAAATCGGGCCCATAGTGTGCATGTTTATAATCTTGCTAGGGTGTATAACCAGGCACCATATTTCTGAAGGGCTACGCAGGGCTTGTATCAAGCCCTGTCTCAAACCCTTGCTGTACATAACACCCATTTTGCACCTACGCCCAATTTTACAGTCTCAGGCGCAGTTACGACAGCTTACCCACTTTACAGCAGCGTGCACCGAATCTCAGGCACGAACACAATCAAAACGGAAATGGAAGTGAGAAAGTTTTATTTTACAGAAAGGGTGGTGGCGCCTTGGAGCATTCTACCAGCTGATGTGGTAGGCACCAAAATTATCAATGGTTTCAAACACGACTGGGACAGAGTGACGGGCTTAATGGTCTTAGCTCTCTTGTCCTCCTCGGCTCAGGGTGGGGGACACACAACAAATGCTACGATCGGTGGCAGCTCTCCTGTCCCCTTCAGCTCAGGAGAGGGGGACACAGAATAAATTATGTGATCAGTCATTTCCGCACCCCCCCCCCACCCGAGGGAGTAGAGATGTCCTTAGGACACGCAGTCTTCCTCCTGGCTGACCCCCAGCGTCCTATGCTTGCTCCTGAACGTGAGTTGCCACTAGCTTGGGCAGTTACATTACCGCTGCGCGGACAGGCTGACCCTTCAGTTCAGAATTTCTAATCAGTTTTGGGATGATTTCCTGACAATTGCTAAAAATTATCCAATGAATGCTTTAAAAACTTTCTTTAAAAAATATGTACTCCTGGCTCTTGTCCAACTCTCCACATTACCTTGTAGTTATCGAGAGCTACAGTGACTGGTAGTGGCCTTGGTAGTGGACAGGAGTGCTTTCAATGTTGGATAAGCAATTAATATTGTGTGCCTGTGGGCAACTGCTAGCATAGGCAAGGCATGTAAGGATGTTTACAGATGAGCGATTATGCTCCCAAAACTATCTCATCTTAGTTTAATCACACTCGGGGGGGGGGGGACATTAAAAGACATATATTATACATCATGACATTCTCAGCCAGACAGGGTCACAGTCAGGGAAAGAGCAATGCACCAGGTGGCAGCATAGGAAGCAACAGGGCTACAAAAGTGGATGTAAGTGGATGTGAGTGTGTGCGCGTGCGTGTGTAAGTGTGTGTGTACATGTGCTAGAGATAGGAATGGGTGAACCAAGATAAAGGAAAGGGGGACAGAGATGAACACCTGCAGTTATATTTTTAAAGGTTATGGGTATCTGTCTGAAAATTGTATTAGAGCTTTAACACTAATTCATAATAATAAATACCAGCAGTATTCCATTTTCTTGCTGGCTTAAAGGGCTAGTACTGCCAAAAATAGCAGACAGTAAAGTTTAGCAAATTTTAAATGCGATCCTTACTACTTTTTATTTCTGAAGTGTTTTTAGGGCTCTTTAGATGGTTTCTTCTCCCTAATAGTATTGTGTGTGATGCCAAAAGCAATGTTTTACCTGAAAGCTGACATATCTAGTTTTGTTCCTCCCACCACATTGTCAGCATTTGACCTCAGTACTCACTGTCACATCACAAACTCTGCTGCCAGACTGGTAACATGCGTTACAAGTTACCAATCCAGCAACAGAAGATTTATTTATTTATTTGCTTTTGGTAACCGGGTAAGCACGCTAGACAGCAAGTGCCTATTTTCAGGTGTGACCCGGGAGAATTACAAGGTAATTACATAGGAGAAATACATTAGGCATCAATTACAAACAGGAGCAGACATACTCCAATGGTGAGACAGAGGAGCAGTTGTTACATAGTAGCATTACAGTCAGGAGGAGGCAGCCTCCAATATCGGGAATAAAACATCAGGGATTTATAAGGCAAGAGAACAAGCAATGGAATAACATACACACATGTCACAGATTACCAACATACAGCAATGGAATTTCATACCCACATGTTACAGATTACCATACAATACAGGCCCAGGGGCTACGGGGTGGTGAGAGACCACACTTCAGGTGGGAAGACAATAGTTAGATCATATACCTTCTATTAGAGTGCAGCGCCAGGGAGGCAAGTGGGACAGAGCTGGGTTGGGGATCAAAGAAGTTGGGAGGTGGAGCTGGGCAGTTAGGCAGCACATAGGCAGGCTGCAGCAGATTTCAGGAAGTTCCGAAGGGAGGTTTTGAAGGTGGAGTGGGAGGGGGAGGCGCGAACCTGTGGTGGTAGGGAGTTCCACAGCTTGGGTACATGGGAGGTAAATGCCCTATCACCAGTGAGGGTGCGGGTCTTGGGGAGCAAGCAGGCCTGGGATGTGCAGGACCTAAGATGGTAGACAGGGGAGGCTTGTCTCAGGGGGAGGGCGAGTGAGGCGGGAGCTGCCATCCGAATGACATTGTCAATGAAATTACCCATGGAGTAGATCCGATATTTTTCCGGGGGGAGCCATTCCAGACGAGAGTAGAGCTCACATCGGTGAGTGAGACGGGGGGCCGCGAGCTCAAAGCGGCATATGTTATTGTACGTGGTATCCCACTTGGCTAGGCAGGAGGAGGGGACTGCGGCAAAGGCAATGAGACCACAGGAGAGGGTGGGCAGTAGTATCCCCCTGGCTAGGGCCAGCCGGGCGGGCGGGTGAGGCAGTCCTTGGCCCTGTGCTGCCAGGGCCGTTTTCCTTGCTATTGGTAGCATTGCATACATCCTGATGCCCCATGGGTCTAGTTGAGGGCCAAGGGTGACTCCAAGGTACTTTGCAGAGACAATTGTTGGGGGAGTTACAGGTGCCAAGAATGTTGAGGGCCTTGAGCAGGAGGAGATTTTAACCACGGTGCCATATAGCATGGCCTGTGTTTTCTTAAAGTTGACTACGAGTTTGTGCCTGTCCAGCCATGCTCTGCTACGAGAGAAGTCTAGGTTGAGTTGGGTATTGATGTTAGTAACGTCATGGGTGCTGGTTAGTAGTACAAGGTCATCCGCGTACATGGTAAGGTGCCCGTCAGTGGCAGCAGAGGGCAGACCATTGATAAACGGAGAGAACAGTATCGGACCGAGGATAGATCCTTGTGGGACCCCACTGCGGATGGGTAGGAGGGGCAAGAGGGTACGGTTGAAGCATGTGAGCTGCTTCCTGTCCCCTAGATAGCTGATGAACCAGTCAAGGGAACGGCCGGAGAGGCCAAGGGATTGGAGAGTGGAGAGGAGGAGGTGATGGTCTACACGGTCAAAGGCTTTTGATAGGTCCACAACTATAGCACCCGTCAACTTTCCCTGGTCGGTGGCGGTCCTAATTCTGGTGGTGACTTCGGCAAGCTCGCCGAGGTACTGTGTTTTTTTCGAAAGCCATGCTGACAGGGGGAGAGGACGTTGTATTCCTGGAAGTAGTGGTCAAGTTGCGACACTACTGCTTTTTCCAGTAGTTTGCAGGCGGCAGATAGTATGGCGATAGGACGATAATTGTTGATGTCCTCAGGGTCACCATTCTTCAGGACGGGGACAACCATGGCAATTTTCCAGATGTCGGGGATGACACCAGTAATAAGTGAGGCATTGAGTATGTGGGCGAGTGGCCTGGCAATTTAAGGAGCCCCCAGGCTGAGGAGCCGAGGTTCAAGGCCATCTTGACCCACTCCCGCGTGGTGAGAGAGACCAGCAAGAAGAGCATAGGTCTCCCTCACAGTGATCTTCTTAAGGTAGAAGGGCGGCGGGGGGATGGGAGTTACTAGAGAGGGCTGGGGCAGTGGGGAGTGAGGGAGAGACGGGGGGCAAGTCGGTAAATAGTCGGTTGAAAGAGGATGCAATGGTTAGGGGGTTGTTGCAGCTGGCCTCGCCAATTGTCATGTCGGTAACTTGAGTTTTGGTTGAGCCATCAATTAGATTACGTATGTTCACCCAGAAACATCTAGGGTCGCGCGCAGTGGCCATCAAAGCTGAGCTGCAGTATTGGCTTTTTGCACTACGTATTGCCCTCTTGCAGGAGTTTCTAAGCTGTCTATACTCCTGGAGGTCAGTTAGGTTGCGAGAAGCCCTGTATTTGGTCCAGGCCTTGTCACGCTGCTTCATGAGAGATAAGAGCTCGCTGTGAAGCCATTTCATGACAAAGCCCCTGACACGCCTCTTGGAGAGGGAAGCGTGCCTGTTTTGAATCGGAACAAATGCCGCAAGGAAGTGGTTAAGGGCTACAACGGGGTCCAGCGTAGCCATGATGTGGGTCCAGGCTACTCCCTGCAGGTCCATGAGGAAGTTTGGGATAATGAGTTTCGAGTAGTCCCTCATCAGAACCACTCGGCTGGGGACCTTGGGCGGGTTATTGCCCCATATGCAGTAAACCGGTCGAGTGGTCCGAAATGGAGTCAGGAAGGAGTCCCAACTGAACGATTTTGTCAGGTTGGTTGCACAGGACCCAGTCAATGAGAGTCCCCTTGTCTCCGTGGTAGGAGAGCCTGGTGGGTTCCGCAACAACCTGGCTGAGGGAGAGGCCAGAGAGCATAGGCTCACACAACTTGGCATTAGGTCCCAGCCAATTAATGTTGAAGTCCCCGAGTATGAGGAGCTCACTGGATCCCACCGTCTCCCTAAGTAGCTCCAGAAGTGATGACAGGCCCTGCATACCCCCTTTGGGAGGGTTATATGCACATACTATGTGCACCTTCTTGGTGTTGCCAAGGAGGAGGAGGAGAGAGTGGAGAAACTCGCAGGGAGAGAGTACCTGGGTAGGGGACGATATCACGGAAATATTTAGATGTACCTTATGGTATATGAGTATACCCCCTCCTCTTTTGTTGCCAGCCCTGTCGAGTCTGGCCATGTCTGTAGCCCGGGAGGGAGCAGGCCGGGTCAGGGATGCGGGGTTTAAGCCATGTTTTGGTTACGCACAGGACATCAGGGTTGTAGAGGGCTGCCCAGGCTGTTAGCTCCGCAAAATTCTGTAAGAGGCTGTGGATGTTCAAATGGGCAATCTTTAACCCCTTGGCCGCCCCCCAGGAGAAAGGGGGAGAGTTAGGGACAGGGTGCACCTGAGGACCCTGGCGATGAGCAGGTGGGCCAGCCAGGACGGGAGGGGCCATTTCACAGGGGTAGTCAGGCCCTGTTACAGCACACTTTACAGGGAGGGCAGACCCAAGTAAGCATGTAAGGTAGGTGGATACGGAGGGAGTGGGGTGAATGGTGAGCACGAGCGAGACAGATAGGGGGTATTGGGCGGGTAGTGGAGGACAAAGGGTTATGAGCTCCTGGAGAGAGGACTGGGGTGTGGAGGGATCACCAAGGGTAATAGCAGGAGGGCAGAGGAATCCCCTGAAGGAACAGCAGAAAGAGTACAGCTGTGAATGCGACTGTAACTGCAGGGAGACTACTGCACAAAAATAGTTGGCTTCTCCTGGTTCCTAGTGATGTCACAGTCAGTGAGGTCACAATGCTGATAATTTATAGGGAGGACTAGAATTAGACATGTCAGCCTCCAGCGAAAGTGCTGTTCCAGGCATCCCGCCTTGTACTATCTGGTAGAGAATCTTCTAATTAACAAAACAGAAAAGAAAAAACAGTTCAGCTATAATAGGTGATGGCTGACTCCTTTTGAAAGTCTCTATTAATTTCAAGCAGTACAGTAGCACAAACTAAGCACTCCTACTGCTCTCTCATAGTGAAACATCAGGAAACAGTGAGATTGGTATGCCTGAGCTAACACTGCAAATCCCGAATTCACTACAAGAAAGTTAATGGGATTGTGAACTTTGCTGAGATAAAAGTACAGTAAACTGCAAGGAATAAACATGGAAAACAGTGCCACCTAGAGAGAAACTATTTCCACCCACCAACATAGCGTAAAGAGTCAGGTGTAAGGTTGCATGTCCTTCCCATTAAAAAGAGAAGTACATGCATATGGGAGGCAGTACAGCACAGTGGTTTAAAGCTCTGAGCTACAAATTTGGAAACCTGGGTTTGAATCCCACAGCCCCCACTTGCATACTGTGTGACCCTAAACAAGTCACTTAACTTCCCTCTGCTCCCAAGTCGTACCTGTAAATAAGCTTTCAGCTTAGTGTGCTGCTCCTGGCTAAACAATTGGAAAAAAATATATATGTATTATTTCAATTAAGCAATAATGACTGAGAAGCCAGTCATTTTCGAGGAATTAACAATCAATTGGGGGGATGGGTGGCCCAATAATAACTTTGGTTTTGCCATTTTCTTTTACTTTCAAATAGGTTTTAGCTATGTGGCGCATGCTGTGTGTGCCAATAGCAGCAAATGACAGCTGGCTTGGTAATTTCTAAGATGTTAATGATCAATCCAGTAGCCAATCAGGATCCTCACTAGGCTCATGAATAATTAAATAGATTTATAGTTCAAAATACTTGTATGTGATGCCTACAATCAGTCATGAATGACAGAAATTTCTTGCTGGACATTCTACCCGACTAGATGGTGTCATTAGCACACCGTGCTATCAGGAGAGCAGCCACTTTAATTTCAGCTTCTCCTTTGGGTCTGACTACAAGATTCTTCTTCAGGAGTCACAGGAAATGACAAGCTCCCTTCCATCCCAGATGCTACACAAAAAGAACAAGCATCTGTCAATGCCGAATGTTTGCTTGCTGGCATTGGCAGTGGTAATGTAGAAGTTACAGAGCTGCGTAATAGGAATGGCAGTGAAGTACTGAACTGAAGCCAACCCCACCACCACCCTGCAGAGAGTGACAGGCATTGGGGTGTGCGTTTGGGTTGTCAGGCATAATGGCCACGCCATTTCACCACACCCCACCCTGCAGACACTGACAAGTGTCACGGTGTCCCCTTGGGGTCTTTGGCTCTGTCGCACCCCATTCCATCAGGAAATACGATGAGATGGGTGCAGTATAAGAGAATGGGGTGAACTTTGGGGCCGAAGAGTCCAAGGCATACCTCGATGCCTCTCACTGACTGCAGGGTGTGGAATGGTATGAGCATTACAGGCAAGACTCCCAAGTCACACCCCTGATGCCTGTCATTCTCTACAGGGTTGGGTGTTATGGTTGGAAACCCTAATACCTCAGGCATTCGTTGGTATTTTCACTGCAAATTTTCAACATGTTTTTTTTGTGACCCCACCTCATGAACAGGGGGAATATCAGTTTGTTAGCCGAAAGCTGCTTATGCACAGTGACTACGGCATTTAGCACCACAGGTGCAAAAACATTCCGAACAGGATGTAAAAAATGACAGCTGTACTGTTCACGGGGAGGTGTAAAAAATGGCAATGTTGTAAATCTGCAGTAAAAATATTTAAAAAAATTGTGAAGTCACGAGCATACATAGAAACTGTGCAACGCACACCCGTAATATAATTAGGTTGGGAATTTTTTACAGCAGATTGTCAACTCAGGCATTTTGGTGCCTCCGATCATGAACAGTGTCACTGTGATTTTCTTTATCTGTGCCGAACAATGATTTCCCACAGCGACCACGCACCTCTGCGCTGAAAGTGTGAAAACACACTTAAGCCATGTTGTGAAAAATGACAGCTGTACTGTTCATAAGGAAGTGTGGAAAAATGCCACTGGTGAAAATCTGGACTGAAAATATGACAAAGTCATGAACTAACGAGGGTGTGTGGAAACTGCACAATGCTCACTGTAACACAGTCTGTCACCAAATTTTCAACATAGCCATTTTAAGACCTCTGCTCATGAACAGTGTAACTGTGATTTTCTTAATCTGTCCTAAACATTGCTTTCGCACACCAACAGCACCATTATCGCTACATGTGTGAAAACACATTTTGGGCATATATGAAAATTGCAGCTGTACTGTTCATAAGGAAGTGTATGAATGGCAATGTTGAAAATCTGGAGTGAAACATTAAATTTGCAAACTTACGAGCATGCATAGAACTGTAACGCACGCCACAGAAACAGTCATTTTAGGAATTTTTTCACCAAATTTTCAACATAGCCATTTTAAGACCTCTGCTCATGAACATTGTCACTGTGATTTTCTTAATTTGTCCCAGACATTGATCTCGACACCGACGTGCCATTGTGCGCTATATGGGCGGAAACACATTTTGGGTGAGATGGAAAATGGCAGCTGTACTGCTCATAAGAAGATGTGGTAAAATGGCAATGTTGAAAATCTGGAGGAAAATATTGAAAATTGTCGAACTTACGAGCCTGCATAGGAACTGCACAACGACGCTTGTAAAACAGTCATTTTTTGATTGATCATCTTAACATGTGAGTTTGGACTCTTCTCTGATCGATAAACATGTCAGCGAGATCACGGCCTGGGGCAGTGATTTCAAGCAGTGACTGCGAAATCGCCCCTCGGCCCCGGCCCGCCATGACAGTGGCATCATTCATGAGAAGGGTCCCAAAACCCTATGTTGAAAATTTGGTGCAAAATTTCAAAAGGCCTGAGATATACAACAGTTGAAACCCCCATTCTAGCCCATTATACAGCTTACCGGCATTTCCTCAGTTCGCGGTTGGCTTTGAAGAGTGCAGACGTGTTCCCGGTCCACAAGATCGTCGCGCCGAGGTCCGGAGGTAAGTATGGGGTGGGGGGGTGGGGAGGCAGAGGTGCACAGTGGGTGGGTGCAGGTTGTGGGAGGGGCCAGGGAGACTACATGGGCCGTTTTTCTCTTAAAAAAAAAAAGAATGATGGACGCTTGCCTACGCTTGGGTGGGCTCCCAGAGTGGCACAAGGACGGTTGGGGGTGTTCAGCCGACGGGGATAGGGGCACCCTCGGCTGGCGATGATGGATTGCCACACTGGGGTGGGCCCCAGCGCGGCACTTAGTACGGGGTGGAGGATAGTGGAGCTGACGGGATTGACACCCCTTGGCCGGGTTATATTATTACTTGCCACGCTGGGGTGGGGCACCCAGCATGGCATTTTCGAAGGCTTTGGGGAGGGGGGGAGAACGCAGCACATCCAACAGGGATTGGGCACCTCCCGTCGGCTATTCAGTGTGTGTGTGTGTGTGGCGTGCGCATGGGGGGTATGGGGAAGCATTAATGCCTGTGTGTGGCGCTCTGTGTGTGTGGTGTGTGTAGGGGAGTTGGGCGATGAGCAAGCGATATCTTATCGCTGCTCACTCAAGCGTAGCTCCCTTGACCGTATGCCACTGCATTTTGGAGCTTGTCATAGACAGCTCCAGAATGCACTGGCTTACAGGGGCCGCGCCTGCCAAGACACTGACTGAATTGGAGGAGGAGGTGACACACCTCTGAAATCTCCGATGATGGCACTATGTTTCTTGCACATGCGTGCAAGCAACATAAAAATGAAACAGATGACGATGTGGATGCGTATGTATCTTTATAATTAATGGCTCTCCCGTTCTACCATAGAGATAAAGGAGTGTTTATTACAGCAAACACGCGCATGGTTCCACTTGCTTTGCGCATGCCCAGCAACAGCTCTTCCGTGTTTCTGAACGCTCGCCACCTGTCTTCTCGAACAAACCACACCGCCACTCTTACTCGGCGGTAAGTCATTTTTCTCTTTTTGTATCATTACTCTCCACAAAATAACTACCAGCAGGGGAAAAAAATGAAAAAAAAAATAACCCTGTAAATATGAGAAACCTACCGCGGACCGCCATAAAAGGCAACCAGACCGCAGCCACACCAGAACGTCAGTTTATTTTATATAATTGCTGTGTCCAGAAAGCAAAACCCAGCAATTATGTAAAATAAAATATGTGATAGTGTGTGTAAACTTGAATTTTACACACACCCTCGGTATTGGGTGCCTAGATGAACTCCTCGAGCTTTGCTCTCGGGGTTTATGTGGCACCCAACACCTTGGGTGTGTGTAAAATGCTCATTACACACACCACCATATACTTTATTCTATTTGGAATGTATATGTGTGCATATGTATGTATGTGTGACTCAGCCTGTGTGTGTGTGTGAGATACTATCACTGTGTGTGTGTGCGTGTGTGTGTGTCTGCGGGAGTCGAGAGTCAGTAACCAACTTTTGCATTACCTTGCTGTGTAAAACTTTATTTTATTTGATGTATTATTGTGATACAAGTGTGCGGTAAAGTATACAAATGAGAGGTGCTAAGAGTGTGGATTATGACAATTCACCACAACTTAACACCCACAATAACTAAAATAAAAATTGCACATCATCCTAAACCTAGGCAACCATTGCTAGCTATTGCCAACTGTTGTTCTAATTACTGTTAATTAACTTTAGTAAGTTTTCTTCAGGTGTCCCACATCATGAGCAACGCTGGGTGACAAGGATTTGCTCCTTGTTAAGCACATATAATAACTGGTCAGCAATTTCTCTCAGTGTACTGGCCAGGTTGATATTTTCCATAACAACCAGCTGGTTGTTATGACATTCATGAGCCATGTCAGTCAAACTATGCTGCTGCCTCATTGGCCAACATTCTATATGTGGGCAGGGCCAAACAGTCTCACAAACTGCTGGAGAAAAATTGCTGGTCTGTTATTATAAAAAATACAAGATGGGGAGGGTTTTTCATATGAGAATTTAATACACACCCTCGTTGTGGGATGCTTTGATAAACCCCTCGGGCTTCGCCCTCGGGGTTTATGTAGCATCCCACAACTCAGGTGTGCATTAAATTATCATATCAAACCCTTCCCCATCCATTATTCTCTATGTCTCTGTGGTTGTTATGTCTTGGAACCAAGTATTTTTTTCTGTATGTCTTGCACATAACTGAATAAAAATAAAGTAAAAAAAAAAAACAAGAAAGTCATGGATATGCAGGTGAATTATGACTGAGCAAGAAGTGATTCTTTTCTGGCCTAGGTGCTGTAATTCTGTACTAAATTACTCCAGGAATGACTTTATTGATTTGGAGATTGCTGTCATGTGGAAGGATCATTGCTCCTGGCTCATCATTCTTAACAATCACAAGACTCATGCTATGTCCTTAACTTATTTTCTTTGTGAGATATTCATAACAAGTAATGCAATGGGACTGATCTCATAGCACATGTGTGTCCCCTGTGGTGCGTATCTTTGAACTGGCCCTGATTTTTAGGGGTACAGTATGCCTGATTTTGCTTAAACAAATGCCCCCCATGGCTCCCTGCACAATTTGGCATTTCTGTCACTGAAGCGAAGGGCTTTGAGAAATAAATTAATGCCAGACATTCATTTTACAGTCCGGTTCACCTTCGGGAAATGCTTTTCGCACTAAGCCTGATTTACAGTGTGACAGATTCTTTAGCTGATAACAGCATTTTTTTAAGATGTGTCCCTTATTTTGTTCATTTGTCCCTGTTAAGCCTTGTCTTTATCCTTGAGGCAGGGGGTTGAGAGGTGTGCTTGTAGCATCAATCTGAACAATTAATATATTCGTTAATAACGGCCTTATTAGCGTTATGTGGATGTTTACACAACATTCACTTTGACCAGTGACTACAAATCCTCAACAGGAAAAAATGCAGAGATCTGAGGCATTCAGGATTACTCAGCCGTGAAGTCTTTAAGTAGCATCATATACATATACTTCAATCAGTATTTGGAGGCAGCCTTAGGGGGGTTGTGAACTGTGCATTCACATAGGGCCCTAAAGGCAGAGGGGCCCCAAAAAAACTCACTGTCCAGTTGGCCTCCTTCCTCCTGGTCCTGTATGTACTAATTTAAGTAAAGTGCAAAAATGGCACAAAACGAGCTTAAAATGGAGCTATGGGGAGGCCGTGATAGGGATGAGGATGTTCCTTGGGGGCTTCACGACTTCTGATATGTGGCCCCAGCAAGGAGGTTCACACAGGGCCCTGATATAGCTAGGGCCAGCACTGTCAGTATTAATCAATCAGTATTAAACTAGCTCATCTCTCACAAGGGGAGAGGGATAATCCTTCCCTCCCCTGACCACTGTGTCTGGCACAGAATCTCTCATGCCAGAATTCGAATTGTATTTTATGTATTAATTATCTGCAAATCCTAATGCCTTGTTGCTTCTAACACTGACTGTGTAGTCGTACTGGGGCCTGTTCATGAAATCAAGCCAGGTATAATATGTTGCACATACCTGGCCTTTCTGTAGCTGCTCCAGACAGGCAGGGTGCATGGAATTAATTACTGCGGGCACCCACAGGGTGCCTGTTCATGGCCTTCCCCCTCCCTGGCATGCAGCTACATGGGAGCAGATCATGGGACTCAGGCGGGCATCCAATCGGATGTCCATCCTGGGTCCTGAAATGGATCCCCTCCTATGCACATGCAGGTGATGCTAGGCAGGCATAGACCTTGGCAAGCATACTCCGACGGGTGAATGCCCAAATGGCTGCCCCCAGCCCTCCCTGGCAGCCTGGTGAGCTGCAGCAGCAGTGTGAAGGGGAGGTTCCCTTTGCCACCACAGCCGGCAAGTGTCCATTTGTTGGGGGGGCATGTAAAAGTTACGGCAGGGTGCCCCCTCATGTAACTTGTGCCTCAGGCCTAGCACTCTGTGCCTTAGTGAATGGCATGGAATGTGGGCATGTCCCATGGCACACCCCTGGACCTCCCATGGCAGGTAGCTGCGTAGGCGGCTGGGGTATCCTGTGCGCAAGGGGCTAGCACACCTATAGTGCATGCCACTGGGGGGGTCTGCTGGAAGTCCGCTGTGCAGCATTCCAACGTATCGTTGCCTACGTGCCTCAGATATGTGGTGCATAGGCAATTTGAAGTGTCATGAATAGGCCCCATTGTGTTGTTATGGATGTCCAATTTGTTAATTATGTTTATACTTTGCCCTGTATGTACTGCATTCCCACTGTACTGTTGTGTGCCATCTGCATGGTTCAGGTCATGCCTGAAAATGATCTCTGGCACCAGTGCTCCTACCCAGTGACCAAATAAATAACTGAATGATGGGTTCTATTACTAATCAAATACATAGCAATTTAAAGCAGCAGTGTAATGAAAAATGTTTTTTTTTACAAAAGGCTAGTTTCAGCTACAGTTACTAAAACAATCAGCATACCAGTAAAATCTACATTTCTGGGTACCTTCCATGCTGCAAATTATGAGGTTTTGTTTATTTTCTCAATCCTAACCGTTGCCAGGTCTACAGTGGTATTTCTAAGCCAAATGTGGCGGCCGTCTTTTTTTTCTTGAGAAAAAAAATAAATTAAAATATTTATAAAATTCTCACATTTTGGCGGAGCTACAATATTTTACCACCAAATAAAACTGGAAGATGTCTGAAATCTTTTATACTGCAGAAAAAGGCAGGCTCACATTTTTATTATCAAGGAGCATGGTGTGCATATAGTTGAAACGTTGTTTTAAAAGTGAGAAAGAAATAAGTGCCCCCGGTGGGACTTGAACCTAGGTCAGCTCAAAATCCCAGTCTACTGCACTAACCAGCTATGCTACCAGGACAACTGGAACCTTGGTGTCCCCAAGGGCAGTCAGCTTTTTCTCGAAATGCACACCCAGGAGCTATTATCAAGAAATACAGTGTGCATGTATGTCTGAAACACAATTTTAGAAGTGAGAAGGAAATGTGCCCCAGCTGGGATTGAAACCCATCACATTTTTACCTAATTTTGTTGCACTGCTGCTTTAAGGCTGGAATGAACTCTAGGTCTATCATGTAGCCCTACCCCCCCCCCCCACACACACACACACACTTCCTATGCAGAGAGGAAATAAGTCTACTGTGCAAACATGTATCACATGGTAGGGTTCCCTAGTACCCATTCTACTACCTAGGGTACCCTGTGATTCCCATGGTAGGATATTCCCATGGTAAGGGGGGTGGAAGGGTCAACGGAGACAAGCTAGGCTCTGCGGTTACAGAATAGGCTGGGGAACATCTGGGCAGCCGAGGTGGGCTAAGCAGTCCCTTTCTGCCGTCAACGTCTATGTTTCTATGTAAGCAGAAATATGTCAAGGCTTACCTTAAAGGCTTGTACTGTCATGTCCACTGTCTGCTAGTAGGCTGTTCCATAGTTTCACCACACTCCTGTGTCACACTGTGTGGCAGGATGCTCGAGTGGTTTAATGCAACAGACTCAAGAAGAGAATTCTTCCCTTGACACTTTTGGAGAAAAAGGGCCTCCTAACATTACCCCGAATTTACAAACGCTGAGCTTCAAGATGTGTCCCTGCGTCCTGCTGCAGGTCACAAGGTCAAACATCTCTGACTGTTTGATCAACAGTAGTTGTTACCCTTGAGTATGCAAAAGACTGTATTTATCTCCCCTCCAGGGCCTCCATTTCTACTGGGTAAATACATTAAGGAAACACTACGCTGAACAGGCAAGTAATTTTCCCCAGTGGAATCTGTTTTCTTAGCACTGGTTCAAATTTTGTTACTGTTTCATCTCTACAGGTCTTTTAGTTACCACAGCGGGTGTTCTGATTTACACTCTGGTGGCAAGTTCCATTTTGAAATGTATGATGTGGTTTATGTTCCTTCCAGTGGCAGAGTTCTACAGCAGAACACCGAAGCATTGTGCCAACAATGTAAGAGCAGAACAGAAACATGAACTACATAGAAACATAGAAATTGACAGCAGATAAGGACTGCTAGGCCCATCTAGTCTACCTGTAAACTCCTCCCTTCTTAGTGGCCTCTGACTCCACTTGGTCAATGACTTTCACATCTCCTTCCCACCTCTAAAGTTCCCTTAAGCCTGTCCCGTGCATGTTTAAATCCTTCCCCCCCACTGTGCCTGCTCCCACCACCTCTTGTGGTAGACTATTCCATACATGCGCCTCCCTTTCCATGAAGAAACACTTTCTCACATTTCCCCTTATCCTGCCACCTTCCAGTCTCATATCATGCCCCCTCATTCTTGTACTTCTCCTATATCGAAATATGTTGCCCCTTTGTACCTTTTTATGCCTTTACCCAATTCTGAGGGTTCCAGGAGCGTGTTTCTGTTTGTTTTAACACCTCCCTTTTAGATAGGTTTAGTGGTAGGGTGTTTTGAGTGTAGTTAGGGAACCAAGTGAGATAGAGGTAGGAGTGAGACTGGAGGTGTCTGGTGTTAATATAGACCGTTCTCCTGCACATGCCGGTTAGATCTGCATTGCATGTTTTTCGGAAGTAGAGTGTTCATACTTTACTTCATTTTAAGTACTTTGCCTGTTACACTAACTGTGTGCTGTGCTGTGTCTGGTAGTGCAGCTCAAGTGAATGGAGAATACGCAAGGTGTGTCCAGTGCTGCCCAGAGGAAATGTGGTTCTGGGTCACTGCTCTGTGGTAGGAGGGAGTGGAGTTTTATTTCAACACAACAGCACTGGGACATACTGAGAAGATTTGGTGGATTTAAGTTCTTTGCGCCAACCAGAGTCTCCCTATCTGCGTAAGAGGGTGAAGACAGCTACTGAAACTACTGTTGGAGATCTGGTGTAGCAGCTGGGGGAGGAGGCTGGTGTTAGTAGCCTGCCCTGGCTTTATGGAGCACAAAGAGACCATGAGAAGGGGCCGCTCTGTGCTCCGGATGATGAGAAGTGGAAATGCGAGGACTGGAAGAGAGGTAGGCAAGGAATAATTACCTCTGCACTGCCTTGACTTGTAATGTGATGTTGACTCTCAGTAGTTGTAATCTATTACTCCCATTACCCCACTAGTGTGCTGGTCCTCACCAGTGAATTTTGGGACCTTTCTGTGGTAGGAACTGGGACCAGGAGCTCCTCTATGTGGCAGCTGAGCCCCTCTCGGTGAGAGCTGGATGGACAACTTTATTATATTGGTTCATCTGCTTAAAAAGACTTTTCTGAGACATTTTCGCCCTGGAGACTGTTATTTCATTTGTTTTTTGTTTTTTTTTTTTTTTTATTGAACAGTTTCTCCAGGAACAATACAAAGAACAACAAGTTGCTCATCTCCCGGAGCGTCCTGAGGGAGGGGGTAGTGGAATAGCAATCCATACAACTGAGATTGTAAACCGAATAGGGTTCCAGAAGGTTCCAAGAGGTGAACATGTTACAGTAATACAATACAATTATAGAGATAACACAAATGGAGGGTATCCCGTGACATAGGCGACAGCGATTGGGCACCTACTTTAAACAGTGACTCAATTACAGCACATGTAATTGGTGCTGCCCACCAGGGAGGGTGACCAGATGGGGGGGGATCGCGCATATAGCGACAGGATGTTGCTACATGTATACGCATGTGGGGGGGAGTGAGCATGCTCAGTGAGGAACAGGAGGGGAGGGAGGTATTGTGAGGGGTGGTGCCACAATGAGCTGCTGAGCTGGCCCTGTGGCGTGGTGGCTGGGTTCAGGGCTGGGGTTTTGAAGGTGCTGGGTTTGGGTCTGGGCAAAGGTTCATTTTGTTGCATCCAGACCCCAATTTTTTTTCCAGTTTTGCAACCTCCATGACATGCACCCCCCCGCCTAGAGTTAAGGATCCTTTAGTAGAGGGTATGAAGTGGCTAACAAAACAGTAAGTGTTAAGTCCCCGCGCCTTTGCTGTGGCGCCCAGGGTACATCGCCAAAATTTATTTTCGTCGATGTGCAGTCACCCTAATGTCCTTTTGGCAGTCACTGTTATGACATAGAACCCTAATGTGGCAGGTCATAAGTGCTAGAAGTGCACAGCAGTAGCATAACGAGTTGGAACACATACATTCATGATACATTTGTTTGTATAAAAATGCTGTAGGAAACATTAGTGCTGAAAGAGGCAGTTGAGGAACAGTTACAGTTGTTTTGACTCTTGAAGGGGGAGAAAAGGAGGAAGAAGGCGAATGAGCAAGGGCATGTGAGTAAATAGCAAATGCCTAGCCTGGGTCAATGCTTGGGTGTGGGAAGGGGAGAGAAATTAGGAACAGTTGCCATTTGTTGCGAGGTAGTTATGTAGAGCTAGTAAGATGGAGTAAGTGGAAGAAGAGTGTCTGATTTGGGGAGGAAGGGTGATCCAGAGTTTGGGGAGCTGGTGAGAGAAGGCCACCCGGCCTGTGGCGGTAGAGTGCCAGGGTGCCTTCCTCAAGCAACTGGTCATGGAACCAACTCAGCAGAAGGCAATACTGGACCTTGTGCTCACAAACAGGGACAGTGTGATGGGGGTAACAGTGCGGGGGCACCTGGGGAACAGTGACCACCAGTCATTGTGGTTTGAAATCACAGAAAGAGCAGAACCAGACCACACAAAAACACGTATCCTGGATTTTAGGGGGGCAGACTTTGGGAAAATGGGGAGATACTTGAAAAAGGCATTAAGGGGAATGGGACAGGAATCAGGGGTTGAGGTACAGTGGGCAGTATTTAAAATGGGGATTACAAGAACAACAGAATTATGCATTAAGCAGGTTAGCAAGAGGAAAAGGAAGAGGAGGCCATTATGGTTTTCCAAACAGGTAGCAGAGAAAGTGAAAGCCAAAAAGATTGCATTCAGGCAATACAAAAAGACACAGGCAGAAGGGGATAGGGAGAAGTACCAGGAGACGCAAAGGGAGGCAGGGAGGTCAGTAAGGGAAGCCAAAGCTCAGACAGAAGAACACATTGCAAAATCAGTGGGTAGAGGGGACAAAACCTTTTACAGGTACATAAGTGAAAAAAGAAAGACAAAGGGAGGGATAGTGAGACTGAAGGGGGAGGATGGGGGCCGCAGAGAGGATGACAACAGTAAAGCTGACATATTGAACAGGTATTTCTGCTCAGTCTTTACTGAGGAAGAGGAGGGTAATGGGTCTGAAGGGAGTACAAGGTGAGAATGATGCAGAATGGACACAAGTCCCTTTACATGAGAAAGGGTCCTGAAGGAACTTGAAGTAATAAGAGTTGATAAAGCAATGGGGCCAGATGGGGTGCACCCCAGGGTCCTTAAAGAACTAAGAGAGGTGGTGGCTGAACCTCTGGCTATCCTGTTTAGCCGATCACTGGAAACAGGGGAGGTACCCAAAGACTGGAGGACAGCAGAAGTAGTCCCCTTATACAAAAGTGGGAACAAAGAGGAAGCAGGGAACTACAGACCAGTCAGCCTCACCTCGGTAGTGGGGAAGATCATAGAAGCACTACTGAAGGAGAGATTGGTGGAACATCTGGTTGTCACTGGACTACAGGATCCAAGGCAGCATAGTTTCACCAGGGGGAGGTCATGTCAGACCAACCTCATTGAATTTTTTGACTGGGTGACTAGGAAGGTGGATCAGGGGAGGGCAGTGGACATGGCCTATCTGGACTTCAGCAAGGCCTTTGACACTGTGCCACATAGAAGACTATTACACAAACTGGGGAATATGGGTGTGGGCAGGACAGTAGCGTGGTGGGTAGGTAACTGGCTGGGTGGCAGGACACAGAGGGTGGTGGTAAACGGCTGTCACTCCACAGAGGGAAGAGTGACCAGGGGGGTACCACAGGAATCAGTGCCTGGACCGGTCCTATTCAACATCTTCATCAGTGACATTGCGCAGGACCTAGAAGGCAGAATTTCACTGTTCGCTGATGACACAAAGCTCTGTAACAGAGTAGACACACCAGAGGGTGTAGACAGAATGAGAAGGGACCTGCAGAAACTTGAAGAATGGTCCGGGGTTTGGCAGTTGAAATTCAATGCAAGGAAGTGCAAGATAATGCATATGGGGTACAAAAACCCTGGCACAGTATATCAGTTGGGGGATGAGGATATAGCATGCACCAAGCAGGAATGGGATCTTGGGGTTATCATCTCTGATGACCTCAAGGTAGGGAAACAGTGTGACAAGGCAGCAGGTAAAGCAAATAGGATACTGGGATGTATAGGCAGGGGCATCACCAGCAGGAAAAGGGAGGTCATAATTCCGCTATACAAGACACTAGTGAGGCCCCACCTGGAGTACAATGTACAGTTCTGGAGACCATACTCACGTAAGGACATAGACAGGGTAGAGAAGGTTCAGAGGAAGGCAACAAAGATGGTGCATGGATTGCATCACAAGTCCTATGAAGACAGGTTGAAGGAACTGAACATGTACTCCTGGAGGAGAGGAGGGAGAGAGGGGATATATAGAGACATACAAGTATCTTGCAGGGAGGAACAGGGTGCAAGAATACACTATTTTTAAGTGAAAAAGATGCTCCAGGACTAGAGGGCATGGGATGAAGTTAGAGGGAGGACGATTCAGAAGAAACATGAGGAAGAATTTCTTCACAGAACGGGTGGTGGACAATTGGAACACCCTGCCAGAGGAAGTGGTGGGGGCTGAAACAGTCACGGGATTTAAGAATGCATGGGATAGACATAAAGGAATTCTGGAGGTCAGGAGTAAGGGGCAACAGACTTCTAGGAAAACAAACTGAACTTACAAGCTCAAATGGGCAGACTGGGTGGGCCATAGGCCCTTATCTGCCGACACTGTCTATGTATCTATGTATGAGACTACAAGTGTGCGAGGGTCATAGGATCTGAGGGAGTGGGCTGGTGGGGGAGTAATAGAAAGGGAGGAGGAGAGGTAGGAAGGGAGGGATCCAAACCAAAATTTAGAGGCGAAGTTGGCAGACTGGAGGAGAAGCCCATTTATGAGAGAAGGAAGGGCCAGAGCATGGTAGAGGTCGCAGTGATGTGTAAGGATTAAAGAGTCAAGGGTGAAATGGCAGAAGGAGTTGGAGAGGGTGTCCAATATGGTTAGGGAAGTCTTGGGGCAGCACTATAGATTACATCACAGTAGTCAAAAATAGGGAGTATCATCTTCAGGACAAGTTCATGCGTTACTGATAGAGGTAGACAACTATGGTTTCTATACAGGGCACAAAGCTTGAGGGGCAGTGTTTTCAGAATGGCATCAACATGTCCGTAGAAGTTGAGGTGTTGGTCAAGCCATACCCCTAGATATCTAAAGGAGGAGGTGTCCTCTAAGGTTGTCCCATCAAGGGTGTGGAAGGAAGGCAAGGAGGGTGGCTTAGAGAGTCTCTGCCTAGTTCCAAAGGTCATGGAGATGGTCTTCTTGGTGTTGAAGGACAGCTGATACAAGCAGAACCAGTACTGAAGTTTGCCAAAATCACGCTGTAGTCTGGCTGCTACATCGGAGGGAGACTGGCCTGAGGTATACAGTACCATGTCGTCTGCATACCTGTGAATGGAAGATGAGGTGCAGATGGAATGAAGGTCATTTAGAAAAATGGAGAATAATATGGGGCCCAGTATTGAGCCCTGTGGCACACCAGTGAGGATCAGGAGAGGAGGCAATAATGAATCCCCAGTTCTAACTGATTGGGTTTTACCTGTAAGGTAAGCTCTGAACCAGTTTGTGGCAGAGTCGGTTAGACCGGCTGAGGTGAGGTTGGTAAGGAGGAGGTAGTGGTAGAATGTGTCAAAAGCTTTTGCAAGGTCGACAAAAATAGCAGATGTGATTAGGCCCCTGTCCATTCCTGAGAGGCCAGAGTCAGTGAGTCTAAGCAGGGAAGTGGAGGTGGAGTGGTTTTTCCAAAAACCAGATTGGAAAGGTGTGAAGAAGTTTTTTTTTTTTTTTAACCAGGTGTAGCACACTAAGCTGAAAGCTTTTATACAGGAGCGACCTGGGAGCACAAGGAGGTTAAGTGACTTGCTCAGGGTCACACAGTATGCAAGTGGAAGCTGTGGGATTCAAACCCAGGTCTGGTCTGCTAGATGTCACCAGATTTGCAGCTCAGAGCCTTAGACCACTGCACTATACTACCTCAGAGAGGAAGGAAGAAAGTTGAGGAAGAGTCAGATGCTCTTGAAGTTCGGCAAGGGTGGGGAGGAGAGAAATAGGGTGATAGTTCCCGGGAGAGGAAGAGTCACCACCTTTATGTACGGGAAGGACAGCTGTTTATTTGCTAAGTAGTGAACCCTTTCGTTTTCTGGACTGTAAAATCTTGGCGGGGCCCATCTGATTCCTTTTTGTGTGTAACTGCTTTGTATTTATTGTTCCTTCTGTTGGAGTCTGGGTGACTGTGTGTATTAGTGTGCACTGTATGTGTAGAGTGCCTGGATAGCTGTGAGAGTGAAGGTTAGGGCAATTGCTTGTATTGATGTGTGAATTGATGGAGTGCTATTAGGCAAAGTGATGTGCGAGTGAGAGGGATGGTTCCAGGGGTTTTATGTCAAGTTAGCTAGCCATAGGTTAGAGTAGTAGCTAGGATGAGCAGTATGCTGCAGGCTCCTAGCATCAGCTACTCCCCGTCAGTTCTCCATAACCTGTGCCACATCTGTGATCCCCCACTGCTGAGTGTGGCATATCAAAAGTGCAACAAGGTGGGGATCGGGAGGAGATGCGGAGGCGGGGTATGTAGGGAGGGCTGAAGGGGATGGTGCCATTAAGACTTTGAGGGCCAGGAGGCACCCTGGGGTAAAAAAGTGACTTGAGAGAGGCCAGACATGTTTAGGTCTCATACCCAGGAATCCCACCAGACCAAGTGGGCAGATAGCCGAGGAGCCTGACATCTCTACTCATCCTCTTTGGGTGGTGCTGTGCAATGCCAGCTCAATGGGGAATAAGACTGCCATCATAGCAGATTTTATTTCTTTTTCTTTATGCAATCCAGCTTGCATCAAGGAGATTTAGTCTGGTGATGATGCTGGCCTGGTACTGGACTCAGCCATCCCAGCTTGATCTTTTGCAGTGCACTGCCTAAGGAAGGATTGGGAGGAGGCATCTATTTTAGATATGAACTGAACCTGATGGTACATCCAGGTGGGTATACCTCATTGTCTGAGTGTGTGGCTTAGCATAGGGGTCGAGGTGCAGGTTGCAGAATCCTACCCGTGTGCCAGCCTCCAGGGTGCAAGGGGGATTTTCTGCAAGAAATCATGAACTTAGTCACTGACAGAATGTTGGAATATTCTAAGTGGTTTATTCTGTGCATGTTTAATGCTGGGTTGAAAAAGACCTCTTGCATTTTGGCCAGGATTTCCTCCAGGATATGAATCTCTGGTCCTCGCACATGGTGTTACTTCTGCAACCCACCATTATGGCCATATCTTGGACTAGGTATTCTCCATGGGACTTGAGGTCACTGATCTTGAGATTGATCTGGTCAGCGGATTGGATCTCTTTCAGAGATCTCACTCCTTGTAGTCCACTTCCAGTAGAGATGGTCCAGTACTGTCCTTTAAGTTGACTAGAGCCAGAGGGACTCTTGGTGATACTGGACACACTGAGTATGATGAGTTCAGAATATTATTGGATGTACACATGAGGGCAAGACAAATGGTCTGTGGGGCTCTAGGGACAAATGGTCAAGTCTCTATGTCTAACAGCTTATGACTTGTATTTTCCTATGATTCCTATGATAGCTCTTCATACAGGCAGTTCAAAGAAAACAGAGTCCTCCCTCTGACGGTCTCCTTGGAAAAGCATTGCTCTCTTTTTATAAGATGTTTGTCCCTGGCAATTAAATTCTGCATCCTATTCCTGATACAGTGTCCCAGAACTTTGTCAATTACCTTCCTGAGGCATGCCTGAAGAGTACATATAGTCTTAACAGGTGCCACAAAATAAAACATTCTGTCCCAGAACTGGTCTCCTGTTGACAATCCTGTAAACAAGCTCGTGGAGGTCAAAATACTTCTCAAGGTTACCCCTCTCCATGTTCCGAATAAACCCAAATAGCTTTCTGCAGTCATTTCAATAATATAATTATATACTGTACATTTGCAAACCAAGGGATCCTAGTTTCACATAAAGATTCACATATATATTTTTAACCACAAAGAAGCAAAGCGAGAAAGAAAGAATAAAAATAGCAAGTAAAGTAAGAGAGATAACAGGGTGGATTGTGGAACCATTGGAGTGGCTAGTTCCTAGGTGCCACAAATAAATTTGATCGCACAATCAAACAGACAAGAGGTAGAAGCGTGACAGAAAAGAGGGAGCAAAACAGATTCTCACTTTTAACTCTCTCTGCATAAGAATTGGGACAGGGTGATATCCAACCCTGTCACTCATGTAAAAAGGAAAAGTGGCATGGAGGGGGGGAAGGTGGGGGAAGGGGACATATAATATGGAAGGGAGAAGTGGATAGTGGGGAGTGGGGGAGGACAGATCCCTTAATAGTTACTGAGGGTATGCAAACTCGAGCAGACTAGACAGACCATAAGGCCTTTTTCTGCTGGAAGTATGCAAATGTTCATATGAATGATGCCTGGGCCAATTATTTTTTTGTAGGTAAAAAAACATCTATGCCTACAAGGTTATGACAGTCCTTACTCCCTGCAGAACAGGGGATCCACTAGGTCATAGAGCCCTGCTACCAACTGGAAGCCCGAGGCCTGTCCCCTCCTCCAACGCTGAGCTGAGGACCTGCGCATTGGGCCAGCAGGGGACAGTGAATTTCTGCCCTGCGTCTTGGTCTGGGATTGGGTCCGGAGCATATACTGTAGTTGTATGGTCCAGTACATGCCTTTTTTGTCATATGCTGCACCTGATAAGGCATCGGGTTCATGGTTAGTAATTAAGTTAGACATTTACAGGAATCCTGATTACGCTACATATGACTTCCTCATTCAAGATGTTTGGCAAAAAAATATCTTTCATGATTCACAGTGTCCATCCAGTGTCAGCTGTGCCAATAGATAAGAAGGTCATTGTTCAGGCACAGCAGAAACAAGACATCCAGCACCACACAGTGGCAAACAGTCCCACAAGTTAGTCATAATGCAGTGAGGAAAGAATCTCAGTGTGCTATGTGCTTCATGATTCAGCAGCATGACTAAACATTAAACAGTGGTTTGAGTTTCTGGCATGCAGCAAAGAATAATAACAAACTCTGGCCAGAGCCGATAGGACTGTGACAAACTACCAAGTGAGCAAAGTTACACGTGTGCGTAGAAATTATTGAACACCCGAGTGTAACTTGGCCATTTATTGGAGGTGTTGCACAAAATTTTCAACATGGCCTTTTTGGAACCCCTCCTCATGAAGAGTGCCAGTGTCATTTTGTTCACTTGTCCCAAAAGGTGATTTCACAGAGCAACCGCACCATTCTGCGCCACAGGTGCAAAAACATGTTTTGGGCATGATATGATAAAAGACAGCTATACTGTTAAAAAGGAGGTGTGCAAAAATGGCAATGTTGAAAATGTGGAGTGAAAATAATAAAAATTGGAAAAGTTAGGAGCGTGCGTAGAAACTGTGCAATGCATGTTCGTAATGCAGTCATTTTTTGGAATTTTTTCACCATATTTGCAGCATGGGCTTTTTGGAACCCCCTCTCATGAACAATGCCACTGTCATTTCATGGCTCAGCCCCAAAAGGTGATTCTATGCAGCAACCGTGAAATCACCTTTCAGGACTGAATAATAAAATGACGGTGAAAGTTTGCATGAGGTAGGGTCCCAAGAACCCCATGTTGAAAATTTGGGGCCAAAATTCCAAAAACATGGCTGATTTATCAACATAAGTTGAAAACCCCATTGAATGGCATCATAGCACAGTTATGTTTGATTCTTTAGTTTGCAATTCAGCTTTGAAGAGAGCAGACGTGTCCTGGTCCAGAGAAGATGGCAATACTGACCTCTGGAGGTAAGTATGGGGTGGGGGATCAGGGAGGTGGATGTTCAGTGGAAGGGTGGGGATGGGAGAAGGGGACTGGGGCAATGACAAGTGACCGTTTTCTCTTTTACAGATAAAAAAAACATCAGGGGACTGTTTTCTTTATATATTGGAAACAAAAAAACAGATATTTGGGCACACTGGGGTGGTCTGCCAGTGTGCCACATGAATTAGGGTAGGTACATGATGCCAACATGGGAATTGGGCACCCTGATATTGGCAGGGGGTGAGGGAAAAAATATATTTGGGCACACTGGGGTGGGCTCCCAGTGTGCAACATGATTGGGGTGGGGGCTAGATAATGCCGACATGAGGATTGGGGACCTCGATGCTGGTGGGGGGGAATACATTTGGGCACACTTGGGTGAGTTCCCAGTGTGTCACATGAGTTGGGGGAGGCTACATAATGTCGACACGGAGATTGGGGACCCTGATGTCGGCACAGAGATGGGAACGGAGGGAGCGGGGAGGACAGCAGCAGTGGGAGTGTGCAAGATGTTTTTCTTTGTTGCCGGTGCTAGCAGTGGCGATGCAACTGCACATGCATGGCACTCGTGCATGCGCAGTTGCAGTGAATGGCATTTTGCCATTCACAACATGACGGTGCCAGCAGAACTGTGCATGTGCATGAGTCGTGCTTGTGCAGTTTATGCCTCAGAATGCGGAAGTAACAGCCGAAATAGTGTGGCTGTTATTCCGTAGTGGCCGATGATGGAGAAGGGTTTCAAGCTCCGTCGGACATTCGGAAGGATACTTCCAAAAGGCCAATGGAAGTTTCCACGATGGGCTATTTTTAGAGCTACAATCAATCCCAAAATGGCTGTAGGCTCCACCCACAGCCCTAAAAATGGCAAGTCTCTGGCCTGAAACCAGCAGACTGATTGGCTGGGGAAAAACTGGTCTGTAATCCATATTAATCACCCTAAAGTCTCAATGTCACAAAAAAAAGCATAGAAACATTAAATATTCTGTAGTCATCAGTTCATAAAACAGCAAGATCCTCCACAATGGACATTATTTCGTGCCTTGCCAGCATACATATCCACCTGCTCATTTCCATTGTATAATAGTATTCCGCTCTGTATTGTACTGGTTCTGCTTTACTGTACTTCCCTGTATTTTATGTATTCTTTGTCGCTGTATATTATCTGTATCTCATTGCTTCAATAGGGTTATCACCATTTAAGAAGCCAATTTGCTGTAACCATAAATCCCCAAATTCTGTATCTGATGTCAGAGCAGGGCTGCAGCAATGGGAGGTTCAATAGCCAGCAGTGGAGGTTAGAACTTTTATAAGCTCAGATCAGATATTTGGGTGGTCCAGCTGTTCCTCCATGGCTAAGTATAGTCCTCTGTGACTGTACCTAGCCCAAAAGAACAGCTGGCCAGCAAATGAAAGATCAGCGCTCATAAGAACTGCAACATGCACTGCAGGCTGTTGAATCGTCCACTGCTGCAGCCCTGCTCAGATGCCAGCTGCAAGGGATTCTGGGATTTCTGTGCACAGCAAAAGTCAGCTTGCAAGTCAGCAGAAACATTCCAACACAATCTACTAAACAGAGAGGTAGGTTCTGCCCTTGCCCCTTGCTGAACACAGTTCAAAACAATAAATTCAATGAAGCCAAGGAAATGAAAGTTACTTGTCCAATGATTTAGTGACCCAAAGGCAACAGTTACAGGTGCTGATGATGCAGCAGGCCACTACCACAGCAGCGGCCCAGACGCTTCACTCGTTACAGCTTTGCAGGGGGCAGGTACTTGGACACACAGGCAACCTTTTTATATTGTAAACTTGTAACTCTGTCTGTCCTCTCTGTGACGAGGTACCTTTGTAAACGAGCCTCTGGCTCAAAGGTTGTAAATCCGATATCGTACACATACCTCTCAACCGTACCACATTACGAGGAACTTTCCTCATTTTACCTCACAAAAGCTCCCTGTTCCACATTGTGAGGGCTTGTCCCACATTAAGTATTAACATTTTAAAGCAAAAATCTATAGTAAATGATGCAAAAAATATATTATTTAATTAATAACAGACTTTCTGAACATAAATGCAAACATGTTAACAGTGTTCTGAGCTTTCTAGGTAAAGATTTGAGTAAGTGTTCCACATTTTGTCCATTTGTTCCACATTTTGAGAGGCAATGTTCCACATTTGGGGGACAAAAGGTTGAGAGGTATGATTGTACAAATAAATAAATACATACTAATGGCTATTATTGTTAACCAGTATGATTACTGCATTAGTATACCACTGTAACAAAGGGGGGCTGTGATTTTCAACCACAATAAGCCATTTCTATATATGATATCAAATTCATATGCATAATACTCCACAGTGGTGCAGGTGGTAGACAAGAAGTACAGGAACACTGGCAAATATGAAATGCAGAATGAAGATCTTCAATCTGAAGGATATCTACGTCAAGACACATCTATCTGTTTAGACACGAGTAGATTCAGTTAGTGATACTGAAGTATTTCTAGAAAAATGGAATTGTTGTACAAGTCAAATGTTGTTATGGAAACCTTGATTTCAGATCAGAGGCCCAGAAACTGTCATTATGTTGCTGGTTTAAGAATTTCAGTTCTAGTGCCAGTGGGAAGAAGTACCGGAACTCTGTTCCTGCTGCAAAAAAGGTACAGGAACTGAGTTCCTGTGTGTGTTCCTGTTCACTTTCATCACTGATAATGCTCCACAGTGAAATCTAGTAAAATGTTTAGCTGTTTGAAAAATGAACAAACAAAATCTAAATGGCCAAAATAAGTAACAGAGTAAACTGGGTGATATAGTTATCATTTTTTATACGATTATATTTCATATTCCTACAGTTTCTACCATTTTAAGAGACCCAAGAGGGAGAGAGTATAGTAGCAACAAGAAATGAGCATCGAGTCAGGAGCTCGCCCCATTCCATTTGCATCCAAATATGCATACAGCTATGAGCTCAGGAAATGAAAGTGACAGTGAACAGCCCTGGGCAGTGTGTATGACCACAACCAAAGACATTGTAAAAATGAAAGGAACTGGCTAAACTTAAACTTGTCAATCAAAAGAACACACCAGTTTCATCAGAGGAAGGTGAGATTAAAAAGCAAAAGACAACTTTTTCTAGACCTAAATCTTTATTAGTGCCACTATAGTTAGGGTTGAACAGGGGTTTCGATGTTAAACCTCAAATTTTGTACTTTAATATCTTCACAACTGTTCAACAGATTTCCATAACAGTTTGCACGTGTAGTTTTAGGAGACAGATCTCTTGATGTGCCAAGTTGTGTTCCAGTTGGATGTGCGGATTCTAAGAGGCGGATAATGAAAAAAATGTAAAAGTTCGCTGTTTTTTGTTATCACTTTGCGACCAGAGGGTTTAGAATTGTGGTCTGAAATGTTCAGGGTAGAAAGAGCTTGGCCCGCAGATGTGTACTCTGCTAGATTGGTGAAAAAATATTAATCCGTTCCAAAGTTATTAAATTTTAAAACTTGGGTTCTGAGCATGATCAGCACAGTCTTTTGGATAGCTGCTTAGAACGAAAAAAATGTTTGGTCCATACAAAAAAGGATCCCTGTTTGTATGGGGCCAATCCTTTTTCATGAGAAAAAAGTCCTTTTTCATATGACTGCCATCTTGTTTCCGTTTTTCCAAAAATAAATGTTTCAAAACCCACAAAAATTACATCTTGGAGAGACACCAAGATATGTATCTTGCTAATTGGGACCCCGTTAGGTGGATTCTGCACTTAGTTTCTAGAAAAAATGACCCAGAAATGTATTTTTACATTTAAAAATCCTTTCTCTTGAGCCAATTTTGTTGTCGTATAGGCATACGAAAAAAGAATTGGTCCATATGAAAAAGTGTGTGTGTAAGAAAAAATGTAGGAGAGGAGTTATAAATGCTGTGTATATGATCTGCATTATCTTTCTTATGTATTTGTAAAGAGCATTTTAGAAGATCATGCTTACTCTGTATAACACTGTCAACAACCCTCACACATGGGCGTAATTATATGGGGGGGAGGCAGAAGGGGGCTTCCCTTGCTCTCTGTATTGTACAGGCACAGGGGATATGACCAGGATGGTGCAGGAGGGGGCTTTGCTCACATTTACTGCAGGCAAATTCTGCTTCAAGAGTAAGCAGCAAGAGCGAATGCCATGGTCACGGTCAGCAATGTGTGTACAGCAGGGCCTGGATGAGTTTAGCTGTTTTGTTTTTGCAGCCATTTTTCTATATGCATGGAATCTGTAATATTGTTAGGGGGTAGAGGTCTCAGCAGCCTCACTTTTAGTGGTAGTCATGATCTGACAACCGTGACAGTGACTGATTGCCATGCACGCACACGCGAGGTAGCATGGTAGCATACCATAAGCATTCCTCCTTATGCCGTTGTTTATGCTGCTGCCTCATCAAGCCCACAACTGTCAACTGCAGTCCTATATCCCACTGGATAGATTGCTACCTACAAGTCTGTGAGGGAATGTGGTGCCTAATCACATGCTGTGATCCTCTTAGCAAAGCACTTTTTTTTGTCAGCTGAGTGAGCGGTCTACCGGTTTTGCGCCAAACAGTTGTCCTTCAGTGCCATTTCCTTGAAGTGCTGCAGGCTGCACTAAACAAGATGACAACCCGTTACTTAGACTCCTCAACAGCTAGAAGGTACAGATCTCAGAGAGAGATGGGAGTGATATCGTCCGTCTGGACCGGCTCCGGAGCAGCACAACTCGATCTCACCCACTGGATGAATTATAGACCACCACACCATCCTCTTACACATAAGGTATATCTTAAATTTGATTTTGCAACCTGCTCCTCCTTACAATTAAACCACCTGCTGGTCCTCCAGTGTCTGCAATCTGTAAAATCTAACCATTTTTCCTCTTCCTGGACCCAAATCACAGAATCACAGGCGCTGGGCTGAGCACAGTGGAATGAAAATTAAATGTTTATGTTGAAAAACAATTTTGCTGATCAATGTCAAATAAATATTTGTCAACACAGTTGAAGGGTGGCAGGCAAGCAAGTGGGAGCTGACTGAGGTAACTGAGTAATGAAAAAAATTCAAACTGTTACAAATAAATCACTAGTCTTAGTAGTCGGACTCTGCTGTGACTGCAGCATCACCTGCATGTTCCTTCCAAGATCTGTCAGGTGGGGCAAACAACTAAAGTACTTCTTCCAACTCCATCCACAAGGGGGCTTCAGAGGGGGGAGGGAGAAATAGAGGGAGAGAAAAGGGGCAGACTGGATGGGCTGGGAGGTCCTTTTCTGCTGTCAAGTTTCTATGATTCTATGATTCTATGAAAGCAATTATGCAAAGATGGCCCTCTACATCAGAGAAGGTATTAAAGTGATGGCAGTGCAGGGTAAACAGGGGGAGGCCGAGGCACTGTGGATCACACTTGAGCCAGGAAATGGCACAGCAAGTCACATAGGAGTGATCTATAGGCCTCCGGCACAGACGGAAGAGGTAGCTAGGGCAATAGTGGAGGAAATTCACAGGATGGCAGCAAAGGGGGAGGTACTGCTGCTGGGTGATTTTTAACATGTCAGACATGGACTGGACCATCCGGGCAGCTGCCTCAGCCAGCAGCCGAGACATCATGGAATCCTTGCAGGGAACAAGCCTCAGGCAGTTGGTTCAGGAGCCTACCAGGGGCAAGGCGATCTTAGACCTTGTGCTGACCAATAGAGATAAGATAAAGGAAGTCAGGGTGGAGGGGCACCTGGGGTCCAGTGACCACCATACAGTGCAGTTCAGCATCAGTACAGTGTCACAGGAGAGCCACACAAAGACAGAGGTCCTGGATTTCAGGAGGGTGAACTTCACTAGGATGGGGAGGGGGATCAAAGAAACCTTGGAAGGAAGGGATCCAGGGGGAGGAGCAGTGGGCACACCTAAAAGAAGCCATAGTGAAGGTGACAAATCAGTGCATTGGGCTGAGTAACAAGGGAAAACGAAGGAACAAACAAACTACTATGGCTCACAAAGGAGGTGGCAGAGAAAGTCAGGGACAAAAAGGAGGCTTTCAGAAAGTACAAGGAGACTCAGAAGGATGAGGATATGGCAGTGTACCTAGAAAGACATAGGGAGGGAGGCAGGGAAAGCATTTAGGAGCACAAAGGCACAAACAGAGGAGAGATTAGCATAGAGAGTAAAGAGTGGGGACAATACAGAGTATGGAGTCCAATTTCAGAAGCTACATCTACGAAAAGACATAGACGGGATTGCGAGAGTGCAGTGAAGGGCAACCAGGATGATGCAGGGTATGCAAGGGAAGACACATGAGCAGAGATGTAAGAAACTGGATCTGTACACATTGGAGACTAGAAGGGAGAGAGGGGACCTGATTGAAACTTTTAAATATGTCAAGGGGATCAACAAAGTAAAGGAAGGGTGTTTATTTAAAAGGAAGGAAAGGGGCTGTAACTAGAGGGCATAGCCTAAGACTTCAGGGAGGAAGATACAGAGGCAATGTGATGGGATGATTCATCATGGAGAGGGTGGTGGAGGCATGGAACAGGCTTCCAGAGGAGGAGGTGGTGGGGTCTGCAATGGTGGAGGAATTCCAGAGAGCATGGGACAGTCATACAGGGTTGTATAGCAGAGGGAGGGGGTTCCGGGGGATGAGTAATGTGGGGTAAGGGGCAAATTAGATGGGCTGGAGGGTCCTTTTCTGTCACCAAGATTCTATGATTTTATGATGTGATTGGCGATAGAAGGAAGACCAGGGGCGGAATTGTAAGGCCCCAAGGGGAGGAAGGGATGTGTGTTGAGGGTGATCTTAAAAAAGCATCAATACTGAATGAATATCTCTGTTCGGTATTCATAATAGAGGGGGAGGGACAGGGACCTCAGGTAGGCAGCAGAAACAATTTGGGGAGAGAGGTAAACACCAGTTCTTTTACAGCAGAGAGGGTCCTGGAGGAACTCACAAAATTGAGGGTGGACAAAGCAATGGGGCAAGATGATGTACACCCCAGGATATTAAGGGAGGAAATTAAAGGAGACATTGCTAGTATCACCACTAGTGGCCCTGTTTAGTGTGTCGTTCAATACAGGGGTGGTTCCAGAGGACTGGAAGGGGGCAAATGTAGTCCCTCTCTACAAGAGTGGTAGCAGGGAGGAGGCAGGAAACTATAGGCCGGTCAGTCTTACCTCAGTAGTGGGTAAGAATATGGAGGCACTGCTTATGGAAAGGATTGTGGAACACTTGGAAACCATGGGAGCGCAGGATCCAAGGCAGCATCGTTTCACAGCAGGAAGGTCATGTCAAACAAATCTGATTGACTTTTTTGACTGGGCGATGAAGGAGGTGGATCAGGGAAGAGCGGTGGATATTGCCTACCTCGATTTCGGTAAGGCCTTTGATACCGTACCCCACAGAAGACTGGTGAACAAGCTAGGGAGCCTGGGGTTGGGCCACAAAGTGGAAAACTGGGTTAGAAACTGGCTGAGGGACAGGAAGCAGAGGGTGGTAGTAAATAGGATCAAATCCGAGGAAAAGAGGGTGACCAGTGGGGTGCCTCAGGGATCTGTCCTGGGGCCAATCCTTTTCAATGGCTTCATCAGTGATATTGCTGAATGGCTGAAGGGGAAGGTTTGCCTATTTGCCGATGATACCAAGATCTGCAACAGAGCAGACACTCCAGAGGGGGTCAAAAGAATGAGGAGGGATCTGGGAAAGCTGGAAAAATGGTCAAAGGTGTGGTAGTTGAAATGTAATGCAATAAAAGTGAACAATCATGCACCTGGGGTGAAGAAACCCTCCGGAGAGCTACAGAATGGTGGTGGGGGGTTGGAGACTGCTGACAGTCACGAGGGAAGAGAGGGGTTTAGGGATGATCATCTCAGATGACCTAAGTGTGGCCAAACAGAGTAACAAGGCTATGGGGAGGGCCAATGGGATGTTGGGATGCACAGGAAGGGGTATCACTAACAGAAGAAGGGAGGTGGTCATGCCATTGTGTAGAAGTAGTGAGGCCTCATCTAGAATACCGTGTTCAGTTCTGGAGGCTGCATCTTCGCAAAGACATAGACAGGGTGGAGGCGATCCAGAGAAGGGTGACCAAGATGGTGCGGGGCTTGCATCAGAAAACATATGAGGACAGATTAAAAGACCTCAATAGTATACACTTGAAGAGAGGAGGGAATGGGGGATATGATAGAGACCTTCAAGTATCTTAAAGGCTTGAAGTGTGGGGGGGTGACATCTTTCAGTACAAGAGTTATACAAGGATGAGGGGGCATGATATGAGATTGGGGGTCAGGATAAGGAGACATGTGAGGACGCTTGTCTTCACATAGAGGGTGGTGGATGCTTGGAATAGCCTACCCCAGGAATTGGTGGGTACTAACACAGTGGTGGGATTAAAACATGCATGGGATCGACATAAGGGAACCCTACATGTGGGGAAGAGAGGCAAAAGCCAATGACCAAGTAGGGTCAGCGGCCACTGATGCAGGCAAGGAATACGGGCAGGCTAGGTGGGCCTAGCGGTCCTCATCTGCCGTCAGCTACTGTGTTGCTATGATGCAAAGTTCATTTTTGACTGTTGTCTACTGTGCCCCTTGGTGACTTCCCCCTATCCCCAGCCACAACCTAATTGTTATTTTTGACTTTGGCTGATGTGTTGAATTTAAATTACATGCATCATCCTTTGGGCCTGGGCTGGTAAAGTGAGTATTCATGTGCCTATAAAAGGCATACAGGGGCAGGACCTCCAACTCCAGGGGTGGGGGTAAAAATGTTTTGCTGGGAGGGGGTGCCATTTTCAGGGTTGCCTAGAGGCACCATATATCATAAAGCCAGCCCCGAGCAGGGAAGGCTCAGTGGTGTTATTAGAAGGTTTCATGTGATGTTAAAATGAAAAGTTAAAGCACCCTTTAGAATGTCCAACATGACTGGTCTAATTGCAGGGGGATGAGTTGGCAGGATGCAAGGATATACAGTGAGAAGATTGTGCATATTGCATTTGTAACCCACCCCGTTACCCGGGGTTACTAGAATACCAGTAAGACCTAGTGGTAGGCAGGGAAGGCAGCTTGTGAAACTCCAGTTAAATGGATTTCACACTGTCTCACTCTGTTCTCAGTCTCAGCTGGGACTGAGGCATGACATCATTTAGAACTGTCGCAGCTGCATAAGCCACACTGGAATGTTGCAGTTGGAGGCTAGAGTAGAACGCTGGGGATTTGAAGTCAGTCTGAGAGAGAGTTCTGTAGAGTGCAGCAGAGGTGCTCTGCTGAGTGCAGGCCCTCAGAGCTTTTAGCTCTGTTAAAGAGCTACTTTTGTTTTAGGTGTGTGTTTCCACCTGAAGAGGAACACAGGAACTGCTAATTGAAGTGGTGGAGACCACTTTCAATGGTTCAGGGCCCCATCCCTTCGGGGATGGGGGAAAGGTATTTGCCTGTTTTCCATGGGCAACCCCCTTGGTCTGGCTAAGGGAAAGAAGCTGCCTGTTTAAGTTTGTGCTGAGTCACCAGAAGCTCTGGAAGGAAGATTCCTTGAGGAGGAAACACCTGTGGAACACCTGCAACCGAAGGGTGAGTTCACACTGCAAAAAGGGCCAAGTGTTTTCACCTGAAACAGAATGAAACTACAGGGACTGTTACTGTGGGGTCAGGAAAAAACAGCCAAGTACAGTTGGAAGATGTGGGGATTGGACTGTTTAACTCTGTGGGGGGTCTAGAGTAATGGACAAAGCCACACATAAGTATGTTCAAGTCCAGCACAAATGGGAAGAAAGAATGTGGGGATTGGACTGCTTAACTCTGTGGGGGGGTCTAGAGTAATGGACAAAGCCACACATAAGTATGTTCAAGTCCAGCACAAATGGGAAGAAAAGACAGTAGATTGAATGTGAAATACATTTACAAGAATCTACACAGCAAAGTGTTTTAAAGTATGAGGTGTTACAGTCCAGAGAAATGGCCGGGTATGAACTGTGGGAGCGAGAGGTGGGAGAACCCCCATCAGTAGTAACCAAATTCACCTCTACGGATTTGCTCTGAGAAACCTGTTGCTTTCTCTCAGGTACTTGGCCAGTGCCTGAGGAAAGCACCCAGACGTGGGATTGTTGAGGAAGATTCCCTGATGGAGCAGAGGTGCTCTTAGGTGGTATAGGGAGCCACCAGTAAATGTTTCCATGATGTATGGAAAGTGTCCAAGTGGTTGGCAAGGGAGCCGAGCCAGGGAAAACCCAGAGCAGTGTACAAGATAGGGCTGTGTGCCCAGTGTGTTTCAGAGCCTGAGGGCTAAAGTGATGAGGATGTGTTCTGGTCTCCTTTAATCTGCATTACCAGGAGTGTAGCCCCATGGGGGTCCATCTATGCTTTGTTTATTCTGTTTGGATGTGAATAAAAGCCACACTTTAGAATCGCACTTCTGGTATTGGACATTACAGTTATTGCTTCCTTTGTCCGGAGTTACTTGGGTGCCCCTGTGCAGAGTAGCCAAACCTAGCCTATGTGCCAAGTGACATATTCCTCCCCGAACCCAGCCCACCTGGTATTGCTATCAGATGGAAATGGCAGACCATGTAGGGGTTACATATTTATCAGCACTCTTTTCAAACTGGGAGGCAGTATAGCGCAGTGGTTTAAAGCTCTAAGCTGCAAACCGGGAGAGTTGGGTTTGAATCCCACAGCCCCCACTTGCATACTTTGTGACCTTAAGCAAGTCATTTAACTTCCCTGTGCTCCTAGGTCACACCTATAAACAAGCTTTCAGCTTAGTGTGTCTCTCCTGGTTAAATAACTGGGGAGAAAAAACATAATGTACAAGTACATACATTAAATAGATGATTTTAAAACAACAGGCATTAGCGGCAAGAGATGCCTCCCTCCCAGTTCTCAAAAAAGAAAAAAAGTGTTTTTGATGTACTGTAACACAAATTGCTCATTGAAAACAGTGAGTAAACACAGTCTCAGTGTGCACTAACTAACTCCTTACATCTTGATATGCTTAGCAGATAATATTCTGTCTCTCTCACTAGTATAGAGCTACTTTGAAAGGCAACAATGCCAGTTATGACATAGCCCCGACAACATGTGTGCACTGCTGGACCATGGATTCACAGCCTGTAGATACTCTCGAAAGACACATAGAAGCGGAAGAAAAGAAAGTGCTGTAAGAGCAAAATGAACAAAATCACAGATTTCTAAGAGATGAGCCCACTCACCAAATAGTCTAAAACATATATTCAGTTTCTTGTGTATAATTATTCATGTGCTGGTGGAGAGCACAGTGTCCTTACTGCATACGTTTTGGACAAATAAATCCTTCATCAGTGAAGAAACACATATGCTCATTCCGGTTAATTTTCAACACCAGGTATATTTTTCATCTAATATCTCTGCGTGCCTATTCTTCCTCATATATTATTGCCAGAACTTTCAAGGACTTTCTTGATAGTCAATGTTCAGTTTCATATCGGTTTAAAATTTGTGTGATGTTGCCATGATCTTTGCTCTCTCTTAACGGACCATTAAGAGAGAGCGGAGGTCACGGTAACATCACACAAACAGTATGCACGCAGAGATATTAGATGAAAAATATACCTGGTGTTGAAAATTAACCAGAATGAGCATATGTGTTTCTTCACTGATGAAAGATTTGTTTGTCCGAAACGTATGCAATAAGGACACTGTGCTCTCCAGCACATGAATAATTATATACAATAAACTGAATATATTATTTAAACTGTTTGGTGAGTGGGCTCATCTCTTCCCAATCTGTGATTTTGTTCAGCTTGCTTTGATTGGTATTGGGCTACTCACATTTAATTGCAGCTTTGCTTTCACTAAGGTTGGCTGGGCTAGGACCACTCCAAGTAAGTACAAAATGGCCAACTGTACACAATGTGGAAGCTTACTGGCCACCAAACTGCTGGGATAGTATGGGAGCAGAGCAGCCCAGCAGGGGCTGAGAGAGTCGTGACAGCCGAGCACAGTGGAAAGGACAAGAGGGGGAGCAGGAGGGGGGGCTTCCCTTTCTCTCTCTCTCTTGCAAAGCCACAGGCACAGGGGACATGGCCAGGATAGAGCAAGAGCAGGCACAGGTGGGGAGAGACTGTTGCAAAGGTGCACACAGGAGCAAAGCAGTACAGCAGGGGACAAGAGAGGGAGACTGGCCTGAGGAGCCATGGAGGAACTGAGAAGTGTGCTTGAATGCTGCAGGAGCTCAGATCTCTGTGTGAGGGGTTGACCCAGTGCACCTACTGTGGGATTGGGACGGGCTGATTTGGACATCAGAGGAGAAAGCAAATCCTTTTGGATTCTTCACAAAAGACCCATTAAGCTGCCGGGCTGGTACAGAAGCAAGGTGAGTGAGTGAGTGAGTGAATGGGGGCAAACTAGCAGAGCAGCACATGAGGGGGGTAACTTGTCAGAGAGACCGAGCCAAGAGCCCAGCGCCGGGGATGGGACGGAACGGGGGGTGGGGGCTTTCCCTTGCCCTCTTGCACAGGCACAGCAGGGGATGCAGCCAACCTGGCTGTCTCGGCTGGGTCGGTTGCTAGGTTTTTGACAGACTGTTTGGGCCACATGGCACGCACGAGGTGAGGAGGTGAGTAGCCGTCGGTCTGACTAGCTAGTGTAGGCTGCACAACAGTAGCAGTTAGTGATGTGGCATTTTGTCCACACAACAGGACACAAGCTATTGGCCCCTTTAAAATGATTTATGGCACCAGCAGGTCTCTTTCTTGAGGCAGAAAAAAAGCCCTGCAGTCTGCAGCCTACTCCTACAGTACTTTACTGGGCCCAGGGTCCTACATCCTGACAATAGGGAGCTGTGCTTCATAACCGCTTGCCCAGAAGTACGGCAGTCAATTCTGGTCCTTCCAACTGCACATGTGGTGCTGTTTGCTGTCGGTAGCAACACTGTATACTAGCACAGCTAGCTGCACCAGTTGATAGGTACGGGATGTCTACCTCCAAAACCAGAACCACTAGGTGTAAGCGACTGGGGACTAGGCTTCCACGCTGTGTTGGAAGAATCTCCCTGTTCCTGTTGCTGCTAGCAGATGGAGATATTCACCCGAACCCGGGACCTCGTGCTACCACCCCCTCTCCAGGGGTGTTCATGTGGGTCGTATACAGATAGTTGCCATGAATATCTGCTGCCTGTTCCCTAAGATAACTCAGTTTCAGGTGTGGACCAGGTTGCACACCCCAGATGTCATCTGCCTGACTGAAACATGGCTCACCCCCAAGGTCAAGGACTCACTCATTGCCTTAACAGGGTTTGAATCTTTCAGACTGGATAGGCTGGGGAAGTGGAGTGGGAGTTACCTGATATATGTGAAGGATAACTTAAGGGGATGTGTTCTGTCAATCTCAGGCAATGCTTGTAATTATGAACTATTAGTAGTTCAGCTCTTGCTAGGAAAGCAGAAAAAGGATGCTCACCATTGCCTCGATGTACCTGCCACCTGCAAAAGCAAACCAGGGGCTAGGTGTTGTCCTGAAGACCTTATCTAAACTGAAGAAAAACTCCGAGGTTCTTGTCACTGGTGACTTTAATATTAATTGGACTAACAACGGCACTGACCATCTTAAAGATCAAGTTGCAGAGTTGTACCTCACTCAGATGATTTGTTCGGCCACCAGGCTAAACTGCAAAACAGGGAAGGGCACCCTTCTTGACTGGATCCTTACCAACTGCCCCAATAGAATCAAAAATGTCCATGTGTTCCCTGATTGCCTCAGTGACCACTCGCCAGTTGCATGTATGTGGGTTAATAAGGTAAAAAAGGACCCCCCCTCTGGTTTTTAGCTGAGTCCTGAAGAGGGGTGCAAAACACAACTTTAAGACAGCTTTGGCCAACATTGACTGTTCTTCTTTCGATAGTCTCCAAGACACTGATCAGGTTTTGCAATTCTTTGTGTCCACAGTCAATGGTATTTGTGATGCCTAACGCCCCTCTGAGAAAAAGAAAGATAAGGGCTGCTTCCAATGGACGGATTTCCAGGGACCTCATGGATCTGATGAAGGAGCGGGAACCACTGGGAACTTGCCAGAGGCACGAGCAACCAATCTGACTTCCAAAAGTATCGGGCAGTCAGGAACAAGTGTACTGCTCTTGCCAGGCAAGCCAAGGCAGCTTACTACACAGAGCAATTCTGGGATAACATTAAGGAGCTGTTGGGCAGGGAAGATAGAAGGTACCCCTACATGCTCAACTTAAATGGCACCCCCCCACCCTAGATCTACACACAATTGCTGAAGCCTTCAATGTAGCCTTCTCCGACCTCAGTTCTGTCCTCTCACCCAGCTACCTTGACCTCCCCACAATACCCGCCCAAAGCCTAAGATAATTTGACCCATCCACATTTTTACTTCAAGCGTGTCACAACCAAGGAAGCCAGGACCTACATTACTATGGTGCTGGGTAAAACCAGGCTTGGTAGTGACTCACTTGACATGAAATTGGTGGAAGTTGCCTTGGACAAGTTGGTGGTTCCCATCACCAAGATCTTTAACTAGTCTCTCACCCTAGCAAAATTCCCTGTGGCCTGGAAGGTAGCTCTAGTCACCCCTGTCCTAAAAAGTGGGGACTGGTCTTGCACTGCTAACTATAGACCAATATCTATCCTCTCCCCCCTTTCTAAGGTGCTTGAAAGGATCGTGGCTGACCAGGTCACGGAGTACCTTCAGAAGTACAGTCTACTGTGCCCACAACAGCATGGATTCCATCAGTGCCATAGCACAGCTATGGCCTTAGTTGAATTCACAGACTACATTCACAAGGCCTTGGACGGGGGCAGCCTGTTGGGATCTGTCTTCATAGAGCCTACCAAAGCCTTTGATATGGTCAGCCATCACATCTTTCTTGACCAGCTTCAGCACCTTGGGCTAGCCTCTGAAGCAATCCTCTGGTTCCAGGATTACCTATACAGAAGAGCACAGAGTGTAAAAAATTGGGAGAGCTTTCTCCTTGTCTAGGGATATTTATTTATTTATTTATTTAAGTGTTTTACCAGGAAGGCATACTGAGCAGAGTACTGCTCGATTACAGATGCGTCCTGGGGGAAGGGAGAACATAGGAAGACAGTTTTACACAGTATAGACAAGAAAATACATAGTGGGAGATAGACTAACATTTGGATCTGATTACAAGTCAGTAGTAGCTTGAGAGATACAATTGGTAACCACAGTACGTATGATATGAGTAAACACTTGAAGTCAGAATAGACAAGTGAATACATTGTGGAAGATCACTTAACATTTGGTTCTAAAACCACGTTTATACAGGATTGAGTGTGTCAGTTGGTAACACAGTTACATACAGCAAATATAGTATTGGGTGTCCCACAAGGTTCTACACTGGGCCCCCTCCTCTTTAGTCTGTTCATCAACAGGCTTCCAGAGATCTGCAATAATAACATTATTCTGTATGCAGATGATTCTGTCATCCTTAGTAGTAGTGCCCAGCTTCAGCACCTACAGGATGATTTGCAGTACTCATTTTGCAGCTTGGAGGAATTGTTCAGCTCTCAGAAATTGCTTCTGAATTACAAGAAGACAAAGACAATACTGATAACCACTCACAAGAGATCTTTTCTGTCCCTTACTATTACTAACGACAAGGCTGCTCCACTCGAGCAGGTCAGCTCTTTTAAATACTTGGGCGTGATCATTGATGACACCCTCTCTTACGTGCAGCTCATCAATCAGGTTGTCAAAACAGTGAACACCAAACTTGGAGTTCTCTACAGGCGCAGACAGTACCTGACTCCTGAGGCACTCAGGTTGGCAGTCTCCTCTCCCATCTTGTCTGTTATTGACTACGGACTTGTGGTCTATGGGTCGGCATCTGACACTGCACTAAAACGAGTAAGCAAGGCCCTCAACAAGGCCTGCAGGCCAGCTCTAGGGGCTGATAATCTCCTACACACCTGTTCCCTCTGCAAGCGCACTAACTGTCTCAGTCTTGCCAGCAGAATCAAAACCAAACGTGCCTGCTTGGCATGAAATCTCTCCTAGGTCAAACTCCATTGGCCTTCAAAGAACTGCTCCGGCGAGGTAGATCCGGGTACTGCACTAGAGGGAAGACTCGCAGCCCACTTGCTATCCCCTTCAGAAAAACAGCACTTGGCCAATGGTCCTTCGCATGCAGGGCTCCTTCTTGACTAAATGAGATCCCAGCATGCCTTTTACTCATTAACAGCCTCCCTGTCTTCAAGGTGGAACTAAGACGTCACTTTGCCAAGGCTGAGGTATGTAGCTGCAACCTGTAGCACTAACACCCAGTAGCTTGGAGTCAGCCTGCTCCTAGGGTGCATTCTCCAATTTGTTACCCTACTGCCCAGTAACCCTGAGTTTTAACTCCTGCTTCCTACTACTACTTGCCAGCCCTCAAACTCGAGCCTTCCATAGCTACAGCCTGTCAACGAGCCTTCTGTCTACTGTTCTTAACTCAGCACTCTGTTTTAAGTCCCTCCCCTGCCACTGACCATTCACAAATGAGATTGTCTCAAAGCACCTGTCTTCCCCAACTTATTCTGTGTACGGTCCTCCCTCACATTGCCTCTAGTATGTTCCTACTAGGTCAGTCCTGCACAGAAAATTCCCCTACAACTTGAATTAACGATAAAGCCTCCCTTGCTGCATTAACATACAGGATGTGAAAGCCTATGTTGAGTCTCTCCTGACTTTATATGAAATAATGAAAATGCCTTCCCTGGCTGCTTTACCTACTGCTAAATTAGTTTTTTAAACCCACAGCACTCACCGTGTACCTTGAACTGTACTAACTGCAATATGTGTCTCTATATGAGATAGCTTACAATTCTAAATAGACCAATTGCTGTTATTTCTTGTATTTTTTGTCTCTGTACTTGTGCACCCATACTCTGTAACTACCTTTCTGTGTTGTCCTCCTGTCAAGACGTGGAACCTTTGAAAAAGAGCATTTTGTTCAAAGGTTATGTCCGAATGACTAAACAAATAAATACATACATATATACATACATACATATATATACATACATACATACATATATACATTCATACATGCATGCATATATACATAGATGCATATATACATACATACATACATACTTTTGCTGGCATTCCCTCCCAAAGGCTGCTGCTGCTATCTGTCTGGCTCAACCACAAAATTCAGACTACTGCCTGATTAATGCTGTTACTGTTTGCAACCATAAAGCTGATTCCTGATGTTATATTTTTGCTTTAAAATCTATATATATACTGTAGCGCACTCTGTATCTATACTGTAGTACACAGTGTATATACTAGAGTACACAGTGCATATGTACTGTAGTGCACGGCGTATATGCTGTAGTGCACTGCGTGTTTATACTGTAGTGCACTGTGTGTTTATACAGTAGTGCACTGTGTGTATGTACTGTAGTGCACTGTGTATATATACTGTAGTGCACTGTGTGTGTGTATATATATATATATATATATATACACACACACACACACACACACACACACAGGGTTTTATTTAACTTCAAAAATTGGTTAGTGTTTTGCTCATAAAAGTGCTAAAGCATTGTGAAAATGCATAGCACTTGCCTCACAGTGTTTAACAAGCATAACACTTCTAGAAAACCTATATAAATACTTTCTGTACAGTTAGCATTGTCCCAAGGAAAAAAATGCCAATCAATTATTTAAAACCCATATATATATATATATATATATATATATATACTGTAGTGCACTGTGTATGTAGTGTAGTACAATGTGTATATATACTGTAGTGCACTGTGTATGTACTGTAGTACACTGAGTATATATACTGTAGTGCACTATGTATGCACTGTAGTACTAACATACTAACATACTATTTGCCAGCAGATTAGGCCTTACGGTCTATCGAGTCTGCTCGAACCTTAGATCCTTAATTGGGTGCCGAGACCCTCCCATCCCTTGTGCACCTAGTACACTGAGTATATATACTATAGTGCACTGTGTATGTAGTGTAGTACACTGTGTATATATATACACTGTAGTGCACTGTGTATGTACTGTAGTACACTGAGTATATATACTGTAGTGCACTATGTATGTACTGTAGTACACACTGAGTATATATACTGTAGTGCACTGTGTATGTACTGTAGTATACTGAGTATGTATACTGTAGTGCACTGTGTATGTCGTGTACTACAATGTGTATATATACTGTAGTGCACTGTGTATATATATATATATATGTAACCCACCTGCAAATGGGGGTTCCCAAAAGTCTTCCAGGAGCTTGCCTTAATGCTCCAAGCCTGGGTGGTGTTCGGCGTCTGAGCTGCTTAACCGTGGTTGCAAGTGAGACCTATTTGAGCCTCCACATACTGTCTCTTTAAGACCTGTCTGCTTGCAGACTTAATTAGTTTGTATGAGGGGACTATGTATTTAATGCTCGAATCCCACCCGAGCTGTGGAGTAATTGCTCCATTTTGCGGTCGCTGAAGGTGCAAAGGGAGCCCATCTGAAAGCTGTAACTGTTTGCCTGTAATCATTTAAAGCATTAGCAAAATTGTAGTTTGTCTAACCTGCCTTTTTTGCAGCTGGGACTCTGTGTGTGTTACCCCTCCATTTTGGACCTAAACTGCTGTGCTGGGCCAATTGGGTTAAGGGAGCCCTAAAATGGAGCCTGAGGATGAATCAGAATTTGGGACTCTTAATTTGAGCCAGCCACAAGGGGATTGTATGGGCAGTGACTCTGGGAAATGTAGTTTTGACCTTGGCGCCTTTTTCTACCAACAGAGGGAGCCTTATTGTGAGTGACAGCTGAATCAGCCAACAGAATCTTGTGGAGCTAAAGGAAATGCCCTGCTCTGTGACTGGAAAGATCAGATCAGTTGTGGAAGTGAAAAGAGAAGGAGCGTGTGCTTCCGCGGTGTATAGTTTCGCACGGGAAGCGCATGTGAGGCCCTGAGTTTCGGTCTGCAGCCTTTGTGAGTGCCAGTTTGGACTGAATCTGAGTTGTGAGAAGAAAGAAGCACTAGACGTGTGGAAACCAGTCTCACCCTGTAGAAGACTGGAGAAATTGCTGAGTCGTGCTCGGTCTGTCAGGAACTGAAGTTGCTGTGTGTGCTCCCAGCTATTTTGCAGTAATTGCGATCAGGACCAAGGAGCAGCCTGTCTGGTATAGTACTTTCCTTTTACATATAAATGTGCATAGTGCTTGTGGGGAATCGCTATTTCAAATCCCATGTACAGTGAATTGTGTGCTGAAGCTGGAAGTAAACCCCAGTTTAATTCGGACTACATCCATTTGCTATCAACTGCAGAGGGGTCCAGTCACAAGGACCTTGTCCTCATGCCCTGCTCTTCTGGCAATCCAGAGGGACATTCTCCATCCGATCCTCAGCTTGGGTGTTGTGAGTACAAATCAGAGTATACCCCTGCAGCTTGTTTTTTCAATCACAAGTGTGTCATCTAATTCTTGTTGTTTCACTGTTTCATGGACTGAGCCCCCGGGCTCCGGATTACAATTGGGTGTTGTGCATATATTTTTTTCTACAGGGCCCTATCCATCTGCACCTGCCGGCCAACCCCGAGCAACGGACCTGGCTAGACCCCCCCCCCACCTGGGTATCCAGAGTGTGACTTTTCAGACCCTGTATGTGTTCACAGTACTGTGACTTAATGCCACTAATTGATCTGATTTCCCCCTCCCGTGTTACTGTCCCCTAAATAAATCAGATTTGTTGTTGTTATACTATATACTGTCTGTGGTGGTGGTGCATATGGAAACAGTATTGTGTTTTGCTGTGTATGTTGATTAACCTTACTTTACAGGGGGTCCTCAGAGAAGTGCTGCTGAATCAGTCTCGAGGGTAAGTGGTATCTATATGAGTGAACATTGTGTAAACGTGGGGTATTGGGGCTGTAACTCCGGTGTACTGTGTTAGCCACTAGAGGGGATAAAAGGGGGTCTCAGTGTCCCAGAGGGCTGTGACCAAGTTAGTCTAACCACTACAAACCCTGACCTCTATACTGTAGTGCACTGTGTATATATACTGTAGTGCACTGTGTATATACTGTAGTACACTCGGTATATATACTGTAGTGCACTGTGTATGTACTGTAGTACACTGAGTATATGTACTGTAGTGCACTATGTATGTACTGTAGTACACTGAGTATATATACTGTAGTGCACTGTGTATGTACTGTAGTACACTGAGTATATATACTGTAGTGCACTGTGTATATACTGTATATACTGTAGTACACTAAGTATATATACTGTAGTGCACTGTGTATGTACTCTAGTACACTGTATATATATACTGTAGTGCACTGTGTATGTAGTGTAGTACAATGTGTATATATACTGTAGTGCACTGTGTATATATATATACTGTAGTGCACTGTTTATGTACTGTAGTACACTGTGTATATACTGTGTATATATACCGTAGTGCACTGTGTTTATACTGTAGTGCACTGTGTATATACAACGGGAGGCAGTATGAGGCAGTATAGCGCAGTAGTTTAAGGCTCTGAGCTGCAAATCTGGAGACCTGGGTTTGAATCTCACAGCCCCCGCTTACATACTGTGTGACCCTGAGCAAGTCATTTAACTTCCCAGTGCTCCCAGGTCGAACATGTAAACAAGCTTTCAGCTTAGTGTGCTACTCCTGGTTATACAATTAAAAAAATATATATATATATATATATATATACACACACTGTAGTCCACAGTGTATACTATATGTACTGTAGTGCACTGTGTATGTACTGTAGTGCACTGTGTATGTACTGTAGAGCACTATGTATATGTACTGTAGTGCACTGTGTATAGACTGCAGTGCACCGTGTATGCATACTGTACTGCACTGTGTATATACTGTAGTGCACTGTATATGTATAATGTAGTGCACTGTGTATACACTGTAGTGCACTGTATATGTATACTGTAGTGCACTGTGTATATAGAAACAGAAACAAAGAAGTTGATGGCAGATAAGGACCGCAAGGCCCATCCAGTCTGCCCATTTTTTTTCTACCTTATGAATGTGCCATTGGCCTTTGCTCTATCAATGGCCTATCTATTCATACTCATCTGTATTGCTCCCTTATGCCTATCCCATGCCTGTTTGAAGCCCTGCACTGTATTCCTAGCCACCACTTCCTGAGGTAGGCCATTCTATGCATTCACCACCATTTCTGTGAAAAAGAACTTCCTCACATTACCCCTTAATCAGCCTCCCTCTAATCTCATGCTGTGTCCTCTTGTCATGCTATTTTTCTTATATTGAAACATGTCAGATTCTTTCATCTTGTTAATGCCCTTAAGGTGTTTGAATGTTTCAATCATATCACCTCTCTCCCTCCTTTGCTCAAGGGTCTATATATTGAGCTCAGTTAATCTGTCCTCATATGTTTTCTGATGCAGTCCCTGCACCATTTTGGTTGCCCTTCTCTGGACTGACTCAATTTGGTTAATGTCCTTGTGAAGGTGTGGCCTCCAGTACTGCACGCAGTACTCCAGATGGGGTCTAGCCAGTGTCTTGTAAAGAGAGATTATTACCTCCCTCTTCCGACTTGTGATACCCCTACTAATACACCCCAACATCCCTCCAGCCTTACCTACTGCTTTAGTGGTCTGCTTGGATGATTTCAGGTCATCTGTGATGATGACGCCCAAGTCTCTTTCTTCCCTTGTGACTGCCAGCAACTCCCCTCCCAACCTATAGGTGGCTTCAGGGGTTCTCTTCCCTATGTGCATGATCTTGCACTTCTTTGCGTTAAATCGCAGTTGCTACTCTTCCGACCATTTTGCTAGTTTATCCAAATCTCTTCTTATTCTGTCCACTCCATCTGAATCATCAACTCTGTTGCAGATCTTGGTGTCATCTGCAAACAGACAAACCTTACCCTCCAGTCCATCTGCAATGTTACTAATGAAGACATTGAAGAGGACTGGCCCCAGGACTGATCCCTGAGGTACCCCACTTGTGACTTGCATCTCTTCTGACTGTATACCGTTTACCACCACTCTCTGTTTTCTGCCCTTCAACCAGTTTGCCAACCAGTTGACCAATGTCTGACCCACCCCGTGCCTACCCAGCTTATTAATCAATCTTCTATGTGGAACAGTATCGAAAGCTTTGCTGAAGTCAAGGTAGGCAACATCAACTGCTCCCCCTTGGTTCAGCACTCTGGTTACCCAGTCAAAGAAATCTATGAGATTAGTTTGACAGGACCTTCCTTTTGTAAACCCATGCTGTCTTGGATCCTGTGCTCCTATGGATTCCAGGTGTTGCACTATCCTTTCCTTAAGGAGTGTCTCCATAATCTTGCCCTTTACCGAGGTAAGACTGACTGGTCCATAGTTCCCTGCCTCCTCCCTGCTACCACTCTTGTGGAGCGGGATCACACGAGCCCTTCTCCAGTCTTCTGGGACCTCTCCTGTGCTCAGAGACTCACTAAACAGTTCTGATAATGGCTCTGCTAGTTCCACCCTTAGCTACTTTAGTACCCTGGGATGTATGCCATCAGGTCCCATTGCCTTGTCCACCCTGAGCTTATCGAGCTCTTGTAGGACCCTTTCTTTTGTGAAGGGACTAGTGCACACCTCCCTCCCCCCATGTCCATGGTGCTGAGCTGTGGGCCATGCCCTACCTTCTCTTCAGTAAATACTGAGCAGAAGTAGCTATTTAGGATAGATGCTTTTACATGGTCCTCCTCCTCACATGCTCCTTATCCCCTTTGATCTTAGCAGTACCCATTCTGGACTTTCTCCTTTCACTAATGTATCTATAGAAAGTCTTGTCACCTTCTTTTACTGTTCGTGCTAGTGTTTCCTTGGTTTGGGCCTTTGCCTGCCTTACTGCCTTCCCTGCTTCCCTTAGGGAAGTTTGGTATGCCTCCCTATCTTCATCCTGCTGCTTTCCCTTATATTTCCTGAAGGCCAGCCTTTTGGCTGTGACCTTTTCTGCTACTGTGTTTGAGAACCAAAGTGGTTTCCTTCTTCTTTTGCACTTCCTTTTCTCACTAACAACAATGGGATGTTGCTTCAAGTATTGCATCTTTTATGCTTGCCCACTTTGCCTGTACCCCCTCACCTGTATTTCTTTTTGCCAGGGCTAGCTTAACTCTGTTGGCCATCTTATCAAAGTCAGCTTCTCTGAAGTCCCATATTTTTGCCTTGGAATGGGATGATTTTGTTCTAGTGTCCAAATTGAACCATGCTATATGATGGTCACTGGCACCCAGGTGACCTTCTACCTGGAGATCTGTGATCCTTTCCCAGTACTAGATTTAGGATAGCCCTGTCTCTTGTGGGTTGTTGTACTAGTTGTTTGAGGCCCCCCCCCTGCAGGAAATCCACCATGTGTCTAGTTCTGGCAGATGTCCCTGCTGGTATTGACCAATCTGTATCTGGCATGTTGAAGTCTCCCATTATCAGAACCTCACCTTTAGCTGTCATGTTTTGTATATCTTCTAACAGTAACGTGTCTATGTCCTCCCCCTAGTCTGGAGGCCTGTACACAAACCCAGTTCATCTGGCTGTCCCATTTTCTGTTTCCAGGGTGACCCACAGTTCTTCTGGCTCCTTATGTGTATTCTGAATTTCTGTAGCTTTGATATTTTCATTGACATAAAGGGCCACTCCAACCCCCCTTTTTGCACCTCAGTCTCTTCTGAACAGTACATAGCCAGCTACTGAAGTCTCCCGAGTGTGGTTACTGGTAAACCATGTCTTGCTAATGGCTATTATGTCCAGTTTAGCCTCAATCATTATTGCCTGCAGGTCTGGGATCTTGTTTCCCAGACTGCGAGCATTTGTGTACATGATTTTCTATTGGCCAGATTTCTGTGTTAGTTGTTGGGTGAGGTCCGGCGTTTCCCCTGTGCGTTGTATGGGGAACCGGACCTTTTTCTTTACCTGGTGATGCAAATGAACTACAAACATGCTGAACTCCTGTTTGACCTCTAGCTGAGGGGGAAGGGGTGTTCTTCCCATTCAACGTTTGGGATGTTGCACCCCTCTCCCCATTTGCTAGTTTAAATATTCTGCAAAGACCTCAAACTTCTGTCTCAATGCACTGACTCCCCTCCTTAGTCAGATGCAGTCCATCAAATTTAAAGAACTTTCGCTCCCAAAACTGTTGCCAGTTCCCTACAAATTTGTGTCCTTTTTCCTGGCACCAGCCCTTGAGCCACATGTTTAGCTCCCCTGTCTCCCCTTCTTTGACCTTCCGTCCATCTGTCCCCCTCTCCCAGACTGGCAGGATCTCAGAGAAGGAGATGCCAGACGAAATGAATGATGGTTTGTCACCCAGCCTGGTCAGGTGTTCCTTGGTCTCCACAACTGACCGGCTGGCAAGATCATTAGTCCCTATGTGTACCAGGACATCAATGTTTTCTCCTGCTTCCTGAACAATTTTAGCAATGCAGTCTGTGTCTTTCCACACTGATGTACCTCGGAGACATCTGACCATTACCTCTGGCTGGAGATATGTATCAACTCCCTGAATCATGGAGTCTCCTATGATCAGAAGTTTTTTGGATTTCCTTTTTTGCTTTTTTTGTTTTGGTTCCTGTTTTGGGCGAGTTTTGTTGCGCTAGCTCCTGTGTTGCAGTGTCCTGCTCTGCAGTGTCTTCTGCCCCTTTGTTTGATTTCGGAGATAGAGGCAGATACCTGTTTGTAGTTTTTATATGGTTTGTGGAGGTGATATGTTGGAGAGCACCGAGTGATGAGGCACCCGATTTGCCCCTCCTAACCACCTGCCAACCTCCTGGACCAACTACCCTCTGCAGTCGAGGTGCTTCTGTTGGATGTTGGGGAAATGGCAGAGTGTTCTTATAATATATTTCCTCTTGAATATGCAATTTGAGGTGCACAATCTCTGCCCATGTTGCCTGGAGCTGAGCCCTTAGATCTCCAATGGCCCAGCATGTACATGACAGTGTCTTAAATCCTGTAAAACTGCCCTTCTGAAAAGTCTTCCGCAGTACCTGCAGTTAATGATAGCCATTCCAGATAAGTTGCTGGGTTTATAACCTGGTCAGAGTAATTAGAAGGAAGAAAATGAAAGCAAAAGTTAGATTTTGTGTTTTGTTTGTTTTTGTATAACTTGTTAAAACAAGTTAAATTACTAGTGTCCCTGTAAATGAGGTCACAGTGTGGATACCCCTCTGATCCACCCCTTCCTGCTTTGCTACAGGAAATGTCATGACTGTGCTACCCTATAAAAGGAGTGTAGTGTGGGGTGGTTGGGCCCTTCCCCTGCCGAAAAAGAAGAACCACGGATGAAAGAAACAAGGAGATAAGAGCAGAAACAATCAGCCAGCAACAAATGCAGTAGCCCTGAAAGCTTATCCTAATGATAGATAAAACTGTAAAACCTGTAAAGCACCACCTGTAATAATTTCACAGAAGATATACACTGTAAGAAACACTTTGCTACAGAGAAAAATAAAGCAGTAACAGAAGATATACCTTGCAAAACACAAGTATACATACTGTAGTGCACTGTGTATGTATACTGTAGCGCACTGTGTATGTATACTTTAGTGCACTGTGTATATGTACTGTAATGCAATGTGTATATACCGTAGTACACTGTGTACATACTTTAGTGCACTTTGTATGTATACTGTAGTGCACTGTGTATATACTGTAGTACACTGGGTATATACTGTAGTGCACTGTGTATATACTGTAGTACACTGAGTATATACTGTAGTGTACTGTGTATGCATACAGTAGTGCACTGTGTATATACTGTAGTACACTGTGTATGTATACTGTAGTGCACTGTGTATGTACTGTAGTGCACTGTGTATGTATTGTAGTGCACTGTGTATATGTACTGTAGTGCACTGTGTATATACTGTAGTGCACTGTGTATGTATACTGTAGTGCACTGTGTATATACTGCAGCATACCTCTCGAAGTGAACAACACTGTTGTTCACTGTTGCCCATACACTATCCTCTATGTAGTGCACTGTTTGTGTACTGTAGTGCACTGTGTATATACAGTGCTGTAGTACATTGAGTATATATACTGTAGTGCAGGACAAGGCAAGATTATAGAAAATTCTAGAAATTATTAGACAAAAAGAGCTAGAGAACCGGCACGAATAGGAATGCAGGACAATCACAATCTTTGGTTGGGAAACCTCCAAGGAAGAAACAATCAAAAAGATTAAAAATTACATAACTACCTTCTGGGCTAGGACTCTATATATAAAGATACCTGATAATGCCATAGACTGGCTAAAAATACATGGCCAACATTGTAATACTTCACAAATTGAAATTACTTTAAAAAATTCACAAACTGCAAAGAATTTACTAGCTGCTGCAAATAGGCTGGCCCATTGGGTATTCATATGATATCCCCTCAGTTGTTGGAAAACCTCTCTTTTAAAGAAAATACAGTTGCACAGAATAATAACAACCATATCTTATTAAACAACTGATTTTCTTCTGTAAAAGATCTAGAAAAGGCACGACAACTACAGCTGAGAGCGAGGCATACATCATCCACCAAAATCAATAGAACCTGAACTGTGTAATAAGAGGGAAGTTAGGGTCTTGTCATGGAACATTAAAGGCTTACATATAAAGACAGCAGACCCAGAGGTGAAGGGCTTCTTATTGGCGCACAAAATAATTTGTCTTCAAGAAACCTGGTGCCCTGCAAATACACATCCTTTGTGACTGGATTGTACCAATTATGCAATACCAGAGGTGAGAAGCAAAAATTATGACAGATATAAATCTTGGCTCATGAAACGTGGGCACTAGTTGACTAACATGGGCCTTGTTAGTCTACCAGTGCCCACGTTTAATCATCAACTGACCATTACAATATATAAAAAACGATCAGAAAGGTGCCCCCCCATAGGCTATAATAGCGCTCGTCTCCGCACTCTCCCAAGCATCACGTCACAACTTTGCTGAGCACGGGGGCAGAGCGTGGGTGGCTCTTAACACCGGGAAGTCCTTGGGACCCAGTGAAAGTAAGATTACAAGTGCTTTTTACATTTAAACTGTAGCACTATTGTGGAAAATCTGCACAGCAACTTACATATCATGAGGTAAGGCACTGATATCTCTGGTGCAAATGCCACTGTATTGAACTTGATGGATCTCTTTAAGATATCCGAAGGTCTCATAGAAACATAACATAGAAACATAGAAATTGTCAGCAGAGAAGGACCACTTGGCCCATCCAGTCTTCCCGTAAGCCCTGTACTTGTTCACAGCCTCTGACGCTATCTGATCAGTGGCTTCTCCCCCTCTGCCCTACCTCCACGGTTACCTTATGCCTGTCCCAGGCATGTTTAAATCCCTCAACAGCACTCGCTACCACCACCTCCTGTAGTAGACTATTCCATGTGTCCACCACCCTCTCTGTGAAGAAAAACAATCTCGCAATTCCTCTTAGCCTGCCACCTTCCAATTTCATATTATGCCCCTCGTCTTGTACTCTTCTATATTGGAAGATGTCTCCCCTGTGCCTTGTTAAAACCCCTTGGTACTTGAATGTTTCTATCATGTCCCCCAACAAGTACATATTGAGGTCCTTTAATCTCTTCTCATAGGTTTTGTGGTGCTAGCCCTGTATTATCTTAGTCGCCCTTCTCTGGACCGCCTCCATCCTGTCAATGTCCTTACGAAAGTGCGGCCTCCAGAATTGCACACAGTACTCTATGTGAGGCCTGACCAGTATTTTATACAATGGCATTACCACCTCCCTCCTTCTGCTAGTGATATCTCTACCTGTGCACCCCAGCATGCCAATGGCCCTCACTGCAGCCTTTGTTCTCTGCTTAGATATCTTCAGGTCAACTGAAATAATAACCCCATGTCTCTTTCATCCTTGGTGATCTTCAGCAACTGCCCCTACCTCCTCCATCCTGTAGCTCTCCCCAGGTTCCTTTGTCCCAGGTACATAATTTTGCACTACTTTGAATTAAACCTTAGATGCCACACCTCAGGCCATTTTTCAAGCTTCCCCAGGTCCCTCCTCATTTTCTCCAGCCCCTCTGGAGTATCCACCCTGTTGCAGATCTTGGTGTCATCCGCAAACAGACAAACCTTTCCCTCCAGCCCTTCTGCAATGTCACTAATAAAAACATTGAACAGGGCTGGCCCAAGGACTGATCCCTGAGGCACCCCACTGGTCATCCCCATCTCCCCGAATTGTATCCCATTTACCACCACCCTCTGCCTCCTGTCCTCCAGCCAGTTCCTAAAACAGTTTACCACCTTGTGCCCAATGCCCAGACTATCCATCTTATTAACCAGCCTCTTATGTGGCACAGTGCCGAAGGCCTTGGTGAAATCGAGATAGACGATGTCCACCACTACCACTACCACTCCTCGATTTACTTCCTTCATCACCCAGTCAAAGAAATCTATCAGATTCATTTGAAACAACCTACCTGCTGTGAATCCATGTTGCCTCAGATCCTGTGCACCATTGGATTCCAAGTGTCCAACTATTCTTTCTTTGAGCGGTGCCTCCATAATCTTCCCCACTACTTAGGTGAGGCTGACCATCCTACAGTTCCCCGCCTCCTCCCTGCTACCAGATTTGTGTAGAGGGACTACATGTGCCTTCTTCCAGTCCTCTGGAACCATTCCCGTGTTGAGTGACTCAGTGAACATGGCTGCCAGGAGTGCAGCTAGCTCTCTTCGCAGCTCTCTTAATATTCTCAGGTGTATACCATCTGGCCTCATTGCTTTGTCCATCTTCAGTTTTGTGAGCTCCTTCAGGACTCTGTCTCCACGTTGAATGGACTGGTGTCCACCCCTCCCCTTGGCATCTGTTGCTCAGCTGTGGTCCCTGACCTTCCCTCTCTTCAGTGAATACTGAACAGAATTATTTATGCAGTATTTCTGCCTTGCCCAGGTCTCCCTCCTTATACTCCCCTTCATCCCCTTTGAGCTTTACAATCCCCCCTTTGTTTTTCTTCTTTCACTGATGTACCTATAGAATGTCTTGTCCCCTTTATTCACAGTCTGCACTAATCCTTCCTCAGTTCCCACCTTTGCTCCCCTAACATCCTTCCCTGCTTCCCTTAGACACTCTAGGTACACCTTCCTGTCCTCCTCCCTTTGGCTCTCCTTTTATCTCTTGAAACCTGCCCTTTTAGCCCTTACTTTGACTGCCACCTCTTTCGAGAACCATAGTGGCTTCCTCCTTCTCTTGCCCTTGGATACCAACCTGATGCATTGGTTTGTCACTTCCACTATGGCTCCTTTTAGGTGCCCCCACTGCTTTTCAACCTCCCTCCCCTTACCCCCCTCCTTTCCAGGACTGTTCTGAGACATTTCCCCATTTCAGCAAAGTCCACCTTCTTGAAATCCAAAACCTTCACCCTTGTGTTATTTGACTGGGTCCCTGTCTCCATACTGAACCATACTATGTGGTGATCACTGGATCCTAGCTGTTCTTCTACCCGGACATCTACGATTCTGTCCCCGTTGGTCAGTACTAGGTCCAGAATCGCCCTCTCTCTGGTGGGATGGGATCAAGCACAAGCTGCTTGAGACCTGCCCCTGTAGGGAATCCAGGATGCCTCTGCTTCTGACTGAAGCAGCTGCCTGGGTGGTCCAATCCACATTTGGCATACTGAAATCCCCCAACAGCAGAACTTCACCTTTAGTTACCATCTCGTGTACACCATCCACTAGCTCCCTGTCCGGTTCCTCCCCCTGTGCCAGAGGCCTGTAGATCACCCCTGTGCATATTGCTGTGTCATTGCCAGGTTCAAGGGCGACCCACAGTGCCTTGGCTTCCCCCTGCCTACCCTGAACCTCCATTGCATTTATACCCTCTCTGACATACAGGGCCACCCCACCCCCCTTTTTTACCCCTCCATCCCTCCTGTACAGAGCATAACCTGGTACTTTGATTTCCCACCCATGATTTGCAATGTACCATGTCTCTGTAATTGCTATGTCCAGGTCTGCCTCCACTATCGAAGCCTCCATGTCTGGGATTTTATTTCCCAGGCTGCAGGCATTAGTTACCATGGCTGTCCATGTTTTGCATCCTATCCTCTCTCTGCTCTTATTTTTGCTCTCTTGTTTCTTCCCCCCACCCCAGTTATCTTTTTTGTGTGGCTTCAATTTCTCTGCTTCTCCCTTTCCAACTGCCTCTGTTGTCCCTGTTATCAGTTCATTTTCCTGCATGTGCCCATGGAAGGGGGGATGATACTAAGCCTCCTGATCTTCCTGCCCCCCCCCACCGGTCAGTTTAAATGCTTGCTGCTGAAGCAGTCAAACTTCTCACTCAGGACTAAGGTCCCCTTCCCAGATGGATGCAGGCTGTCATCCTTATACAGGCTCACATCCCTCCAGGTGGGGCCCCAGTTCCCCATGAAGCCAAAACCCTCCTTTCCACACCATTCCTTCAACCAAGAGTTGAATTTCTGGATGCAAAGTTACCTAGCCTCCCTCTTGCTTTGGACAGGTAGTACCTCCAAGAAGGAGATGGAAGGTGCTATCTGCTTTAGCCCCCCCCCCCAACTTCTTGAAATCCTCCTGGATTCTGACTATCTCCACCTTGTCTCCCGCCAGGTCATTTGTCCCCAGGTGGACAATGACATCCAGTTTCTCCCTCCTAGCTACAGCTCTTGCGATCTTATTGATCTGCTTCCCATCCCTCCATGCAGTGCTCCTTGGAAGGCACTTGACCTCCCTGTCCCTCCTGCTAGGTTCCCCTAACTTCACACCCCGGACAATTGAGTCTCCCACCAGGAGTAGCTTCCTCCTCCTCTGGGGTGCTCTTTCCCCCTTCCCTGGGTCTCCATCCTGGAGGACCCACCCATCCTCCTTGGTCTCAATCATATTCCCCCCTTCTGTCTTCAGGGGAGTACATGTTGAGCCCCTCGAGCCTCTTCTCATAGGTGTCATCCTGCTGGCCCTGGATCATTTTGGTCTCCCTTCTCTGGACTGTCTCCAGCAAGTTAACAACCATCTTCAGTTAAGGGCTCCAATACTGCACACTGTACTCTAGGTGCGGTCTTACCAGTGACTTGTACAGTGGCAGTGTGACCTCTGCCTTCCTGCTGGTAATCCCCTTGCCAGGCAGCCCATCATCCAATTTGCTTGTGCTGCTACTCTCTTGCACTCTACCGAGAGCTTCACCCACGATGATTACCCCAGGTCCTTTTCTTTCTCTGATGTGGTTACCTGCACACCACCCAACCAATATTTGGCATCTGTTTTTTCACTCCAAGGTGACGTTAAACCGAGGTCCCATCTGCCTGCATTGGTGGTAGTTCAGGTGGATGTTAAAGATCCCATGGCACTTATCGAAAAGAGTAGGGGAATTTCCCCGGTGTCCTGGCCAAATTTCCCTCATTCACTAAAAATACCACTAACAGCTTAATCTGGTTCAAGATCAGTTGGCATTCATCTGTATCCCCCTCACCCGGGTCGTGCCTGAAAATAGGCAGGATTTGTCTAGTGCACTTACCTGATCAACAAAAGCTAAATAAATAAATAACTTTGCACTTTATAGCATTGAACCCTAGTTGCCAAATGATACACCACTTCTCTAATCTAGCCAGGTCTTCCCTAAGCACCTGTCACCCCTCCTTCATGTCAACCCTCCTACAGAGCTTTGTCCATGAACAGGCAGATTTTACCTTTGATCTCATCTGCTGTGTCACTGATGAAGATGTTAAACAACACCGGCCCAAGCACTGAGCCCTGTGGGTCCCCATTGGTTGTAGACCTAGCTTCTGAGAATCACCCCCCCCCAACCACCACATTTTGACTTCTGTTCTACGATCAGTTTTCGACCCATCTAATCTAGCAAGCTTGGCCCCCACACCCAGGTCCTCCAGCTTCCTGATCAGTCTCCTATGAGGTACAAAGGCCTTGCTGAAGTCCAGATACAGGATGTCCACTGCTTGGCCCCTGTCCACTGTCCTGTTCACTCTGTCAAAAATGTCAATCAGATTAGTCTGGCAGGACCTCCCCGACACAAACCCATTTTGCCTTTTGCTGCAGACCATTTTCCTTGCAAAAGTTCACCAGGCTTTCCTTCAGGATAGTCTTCATCAGTTTCCCCACAACTGAGGTCAGACTGACCGGCCTGTAACTCTCTGGTTCATCCCTTGGATCACTTTTATAGAGAGGCACCATATGCGCTGTTCTCCAGTCTGGGGCACACTCCCGGACTCCAGAGAGGTGCTAAACAGGCCGGCCAGGGGGCCTGTCAGCACCTCTGCCAGTTCCCTCAGGACCCTTGAGTGCAGCTGTCTAGCTCTGGGGATTTATCTGCTTTCAGGGCCTTTAGGCCCTTATGCACCCTGTCTGCCTCTATTACTCTGTCCATGACTCCCCCCCTTCCTGTCCCCACCCCCCGCTCCCTTGTGGCACCACTCCGCTCTCTACTTCTAGTGAAGATGGAGCAGTAGTGCTTGTTAAGCACCTCCGCCTTCTCTTCACTTCCTTCGGCTCAGCCCCCTTACTTTTTTAATCTTATGAGCTCATCCTTAATATCCCTCCTCTCACTTATATTTTTGAAGAAGGCCTTCTCATCTGATTTTACTCCCTGAGCCAACTGTACTTCCCTTGTAGCTTTTGTCTCTCCACTCTGCTCCTCACTCTTGATTTAGCACAACAGACCTCCCTATCCTCCTCAATCTGAGTATGTTTATACTTTCCGGAAGGCTGCCTCCTTTTACCTTATTGCATTTACTACGTCCACATTGAACCAGCTGAGCTTTTTGACCTTAGATTTCTTGCTTCTGATGTTGGCACACTCACTAGCAGCCTCTACCACTATCTCCTTTATTAGGGCCCATTTCTGTTCCTCCTCCATCTCCTTTCTGATGCCAGCAACGAGGCCGTTGCCAGGATTTTAGCAAGGGAGGTGTCTTTTTTTGCTGTGACTTTAAAAAAAAGTTAGTCTGGGCAGCTAGGGCCTCAGAAGCCCTGGGGTCCTAGATGCTCTGTGGTGCATTTTGTGGCTTACTTTGAAGCTAAGCAATTCATATCTGAGCTCTCCTCCACCCCTTGCTCAAGAGAAAAGTATTACTGATATAGGGCTGGCTGCAGTCTAATACATGCATGTATTCAGTACCTGAGGCCAGCAAAATGTTGATAATGTACTGTACCTGAGGCATAGAGTCTGCAGATGTAATTGGCTGGTGTACCAGGTCAGTACAGTGCTGCAATAATAAAGCAGTATAAACCGTGCTGTTGTCTGTTACTTTTTAAAAAAAGCCAGGGGTCTGGATGCCTGGCAGCCCCCAGAAGCCCTGGGGTCCTAGATGCTCTGTGGTGCATTTTGTGGCTTATTTTGAAGCTAAACAACTGATATTTTAGCTCTCATCCACACCTTGCTCAAGGGAAAAGTCATACTGTTATCTGGCTGGTTGCAGGAATCATGGCTGGTGTTTGGGGGCTGCTGGGCTCCCAGAGGCCCTGTGGTACTAGATGCCTGGTTGTACATTTTGTGGGTTATTTGGAAGCTAAATAATTCAGTCTGAGCTCTCCTCCAGCCTGCAGCTAGCCAGATAATAAGAATGCAGAAAGGGGAAGAGAAGAGCTCAGACTGAGTTATTTACATACGAACATACGAATGTGCCAGCAGAAACAGACCACCCGGTCTATCTAAGTCTGCTTGAGTGTCCAGGTAGCACCCATTGTTTGCAGTTGCCCCACCCCCTTCCCCTTTGTCATCCCATTGCTGCCCCTCCACCTCCCCAACCCTCACTCTCCCCTTTTCCTTGTCCCATGTCCTTTTAAAGCTGTTCCCAGATTTACATGATACCACCCATTCTGGTAGTGCATTCCATTTTGCTACCACCCTCTCCGTGAAACAGTGTCTCGTCATTTCCCTCCTAAATCTTCCGCCCACTATTCTTAGCCCATGCCCCCTGGTGTCCCTCCCCCTCCTTAGCTTAAAGACTCCATCTGCTCCATCCTTATTGATTCCCTTCCGATACTTGAATGTCTCTATCATGTCCCCCTCGTCCATTCTATCCTCCAGGGTGTACACATTCAGGTTTCCTAGCCTGCTGTCATAGTTTCTCCCCTCCATTCCACATATCATCTTTGTTGCCCTCCTCTGCTCTCCCTCCAGTAGCCTGGTATCACGTTTCAGGTATGGCCTCCAAAACTGCACACAATACTCTAAAGTGCAGCCTTACCAGTGACCTATAGAGGGGCAAGATCACCTCTTTTCACCTGGACGAAAACCCTCTCGCTATGCACCCCAATATTTTGTTCACTTTTGCAGCCACTCTCCTGCACTGGGCAGTGTTGTTCATGATCCCTGTTACCATTACCCCAAGGTCCTTCTCCTCCTCAGTGATCCCCAGCTTAACCTCCCCAAGCCAGTAGTCTCTCCTTGGGTTCTTCGCTCCGAAGTGCATAACTTTACACTTCTTTGCATTGAACCCCAGTGTCACCTCTCGCACCACTCCTCTAGCTTGCTTAGATCCCCCTGCAGCTGCTTCCATCCCTCCCTTCCATCCACCACTGCTCCCGTTTTGGTGTCATCTGCAAACAGACTTACCTTGCTTACCACCCCAGGCACAATGTCTGAAATGAAGAGCGCAAATAATACTGGTCCCAGCACAGAGTCCTGTGACACCCCGCTCATCACCGGCTTTGGAGTTGAGAGCTCCCCCCCCCATCACCGCCCGTTGCAGCATCCCACTCAGCTAGCTTGTAATCTAGTTTGTCATTTTTGCCCCTACCCCTACACCAGTTAGCTTTCCCCCAAGCAGCCCATGAGGCACCGAATCGAAGGCCTTGCTGAAGTCCAAGTAAAGAACATCCACCGCGTGACCCTAATCCAGCTCACCTGTCACCCAGTAATAATATTGTATCAGGTTGGTTTGACAAGACTTCCCTGAAACAAACCCATGCTGCCTCACATCCTGAAGGCCATTGTCCTCCAGGTATGACACCAGTCTTTCCTTCAGTATTGTTTCCATGAGTTTGCACACTATGGAGGTGAGACTTACCGGACAATAATTTAGCATCAAAATACCCCACAAACTGTACTACAGCCCATCTAGTACCCCAGGGTGTATCTGGGAGCCTAGTAGCCTCCAGACCCCTGCCATGAAGCAATCAGGTGCAGCAGCAAGTTAGAACTGTACAATACCCAGTCAACTACAGACTCTCTCTCAGGTACCGTGCATTATCAGTATCTTGCTAGCTAGATAGTAATAATTGTCCTTGTAACATGGGGAAGAGAAAGAGTCACGCAGGATTGGTCCAACAGCATCAAAGCATCTAGTACATGTGGATAGCCCTGGGACCTAGCGGCCCCCTGTCCACTGGCATAGCTCCTCAGGTGGCACACTGGATATGTGCTTGCTTTACAAGCAAAGAGTCAGAAGTTCGATTCTGGGTGAGGGAATGTATTTGCCATCTGTCAAGTATATTCATGAATTATAAAGGGGGGACATGATAGAAACTTTCAAGTACCTCAAGGGAATTAACAAAGTCCAAGAGGGTAGCATCTTTCAGAAAAAGAGATGTGCAAGAACAAGGGGGCACAATTTGAAGATAGAGGGGGGATGGTTCATAATCTGTGGAATGTCTGGAACCGTTTTGCAATGGTTCACGTCATTCCTCACTGGGAGATCACAAAGAGTTGTGTCGAGGATTTTTTCCTCTGACCCAGTTTCTTTGTTGTGTGGAGTGCCCCAGGGATTTGTGCTGTCACCCATGTTGTTCGCAGTGTATATGCTGCCCCTCGGAGGTATCATTAGATGATATGGGCTGAGGTTTCACTGCTACGCAGATGATACCCAGCTCTATCTGTCCTTTGCACCCGATCAGGATGGAGCTCTCTCGGTGTTTAACAACTGTCTGGGGGAGATCCAAGACTGGATGGATTCTAGTTGGCTAAAGTTGAACTCGGAGAAAACAGAGGTGCTAGTAGTGGACCCAGGTGGTCGGATGGAGAGGCCGGGTATTGGTGCAGCGTCTGGAATCTTTCTTGGTAGAGTATCTCTCCCATCCTCAGAACGGGTGCGTAACCTTGGGTTCATTCTTGACGACAGGCTGACTCTTAAATCTCAGGTGTCAGCCGTTGTCAAGACTTCCTTTTATCATCTTAGGAATATTGCCAGGGTTAGGCACCTTGTCCCATCCGACTCCCTGCCTACTTTGGTTCACACTTTTCTATCTTCATGCTTGGACTATTGCAACGCCCTTTACTTTGGGCTTTCTGGGGTTGAAATCCTTCGCCTACAGCTGGTGCAGAACGCTGCAGCTCAGGTATTGACTGGGACAAGTAGGTCCTGTCATATCACTCCCGTGCTGTGCGAACTGCACTGGCTTCCTATGCGGTGGCGGATCACCTTTAAAGTAATTTTATTGACTTTTAAAGCCCTTCACGATCAGGGTCCAGCCTATCTGAAAGACCTCCTGGTTCCTTACTGCCCTGATCGATCACTCCGCTCGGCCGACAGGGGTTGTTAGAGATCCCAAGAGTGAGTTTAAATTCCTCTGGCAGCAGAGCATTCTCGCATGCTGCACCCACTCTTTGGAATTCTCTACCTTGTCGGTTACGGCAGTGCACCTCCATGGAGTTATTTAAGAGAGATTTGAAAACGTATTTGTGGAATATGGCCTTTTTAGATAATTAATTATTTATAAATGTCTGGTTTTTATTATAAATATACTATTTGATGATATGCTGATTTCTTATGGATATTTTATGTTTTTATTTAGAGTTCGGAATTGTTTTAAAACTGTTCAGCACCTTGATATACTGAAAGGTGCTATACAAATAAAATTATTATTATTTATTATTATTAAAAAGAGTGCTGAACCCTTTCTCTTCCCCATGTCACAGGAGGATTAGCCCACTCCCAAGCATGGGTCTCTCATGGATTAATGTATGGCTGGGTGGTTGGAACCACTCGGCCTTCAGCCTTGTGGTCCAAACCCCACCACCCCCCACCATACATTAATCCCTGAGAGACCCACGCTCTGTCGTGGGTTAATCCTTACTTAGAGTATGGGGTGAAGGAGAGCTCAGAGATGAGTTATTTGTCTTAAACACACACACACACAAAATGTACCACAAAGCATCTAGTACATGTGGATAGCCCTGGGACCTAGCGGCCCCCTGTCCACTGGCATAGCTCCTCAGGTGGCACACTGGATATGTGCTTGCTTTACAAGCAAAGAGTCAGAAGTTCGATTCTAGGTGAGGGAATGTATTTGCCATCTGTCAAGTATATTCATGAATTATAAAGGGGAGACATGATAGAAACTTTCAAGTACCTCAAGGGAATTAACAAAGTCCAAGAGGGTAACATCTTTCAGAAAAAGAGATGTGCAAGAACAAGGGGGCACAATTTGAAGATAGAGGGGGGATGGCTCAGGGCAAGTGAGGAAATATTTTTTCACGGAGGGGGTGGTGGACGCATGGAACAGCCTTCCTGAGGAGGTCTTGGGGTCAAAAACAGTGGAGGAATTCAAGAATGCATGGGACAGACATAAGGCAATTATTGTGGGGGGGTAGAAGGAAGTAGGATGTTGGTTACCTAGGATGTGCAGCTTATCCAATAGGCAGGGAAATGGGCAGACTAGGTGGGCCAAGCAGTCCTTATCTGCCATCAAAGTCTATGTTTCTGTGTTTCTAAAGAAGCCAGCAGACACAGCAGCAAGATAGTACAATAGCCAGTCAGTTACATCTGCAGACTCTGTGCCTCAGGTACAGTATTATCAGCATCTTGCTAGCCTCAAGTACTGAATACAATGTATTCACCATGCAGCCAGCAAGGTAATAAAATAATTTGAGGAATGGTCAAGGGTTTGGCAGTTTGGTTTCAATGCTAAGAAGTGCAAGATAATGCACCTGGGACACAGAAACCCAAGAGAGGAATACAGGATGGGGGGAGCAGGTTCTAGCCACAAGTCAGGAGAGACCTGGGGATTATCATATCCGATGACCTGAAGTCAGCCAAACAATGCGAAAAATCGGTGGGGAAGGCAAACAGAATGCTGGGGTGCATAGGAAGGGGCAGAACCAGTAGGAGGAGTGAAGAGGTGATGCCGCTGTATAGATCACTGGTGAGGCCTCATCTGGAATGCTGTGTTCAATTCTGGAGATCGCATCTCAGGAAGGACATGGACAGAATGGAAGCAGTCCAGTGAAGAGCAACAAAAATGATACATGTACTGCACCACAAGCCTTATGAGGAAAGACTCAAGGAACAAAACAGCTACTCACTGGAAGAGAGAAGGGAGATGGGATATGATAGAGACTTTCAAATACCTTAGAGGAATAAACAGGGTACAGGAGGGGAGCATATTTCAGAGACGAAAGTGCACAGTGGCACAGGGACATAACATGAGGCTGGAGGGAGGGAGGCTTGGTGGAATGCTAGGGAGTATTTTTTCAAAGAGAGGGTGGTGGATCTGAAAACAACCTACCAGCGGAGGTGCTGGAAGCGAAAACAGTACAGGGATTCAAAAATGCACAGGATAAGCATAAAGACATCCTGCTGTACAGCAGAGCGGGGGAAAGGCAGTCCAGATAAGAATAGGGATTGCCAAACCAAGTAGGGAAATGGGTTGACTAGGTGGGCTGTATGGTCCTTATCTGCCGACAGATTCTATATTTCCATTTTCCTTAGAGCAAGTGGTGACTATATATATATATATGTATATATGTGTGTGTGTGTGTGTATATATATATTATATATATATTATATATATATATATTCAGTACCTGATGCTAGCAAGATACACAGGAAATGCTCTAAAGATATTACTCCGCCAATGCAAGTTAATGGCTAAAACCAAGGCAAATCATATGACTGATTTTCTGCTGGGGTGTCAATGGGGAATAGTTCCTTACACACACCATACTAGAAAATCTGATACACAGACTAGTCACGCCCATGACAATAAGCTCCAAAGTTCATTTGATGCCTAAAAAATTATTTGCACACTAAGTGCAAACTTGGACCACAAGCAGTACGCAGGAATGAAGGCCAGAGCAGTCTGTACAAATTAAACACCTGAGCCACAATCCCCTAATTTAGTAGTCAAAGTACCCCCCACACACACACACACAGATCTGGGAATAGTGTGGCATTAAAAAATAAAACACCTGACAGATGGGGGTATGAAACACTCCCTGAGGCACAGAAGATGTTGAAATACCCAAGTAATCCTCATTTGCCCAACATTGCCAGAGGTGAGAAAGGGGTGGGTGAACTGCTGCGTAACACATGAGTAAATGCAATTGTTTCTGTAGCCTCTTGCTGATAACATACAAAATTATTTTGTACAAACACAACAGTGCAGTGGTTTTGTTCTTGCATCATCTTAAAAAAAAAGACTGGAATGAACCTTTGCAAAAATAATCTACACCCCAAACAAGTAATTGGCATATTGAAGTTAATTCAGCACCAGGGATTGTCTGATCTCCATCTAAACTCTAAAGGCCATGTCATACCTCTCAACCTTTTCATCTGTCACAGAAATGAGGGACACAGATGCTCAAAATGAGGGAAACTGAAATTAATGAGGGACCAATCCTCAAACATGGAGAAACGAGCTCAGAACAGTGTGAAAACACATTGTGTTCATTTATATTGTATTTCGCATCTTAGAAGGATGACTTTTTGCTTTAGAGCATGGACTGTAGCACAGTCTGTATGTGAGCAGCACCTTTTCTATGAGGGATGGAGGAGGGACACAGCAATTTTAATAGTTCATGTTTAGCTTCCAAGATGCATTATACTGCCTGGACACCACCTCCACTTAGGTTCTGCAACTCTAGTTTTCTTCTTCCAGCAGACACGCACCGTGGAAAATGTTGTTCAAGCAATAAAAACAAAGTAGCAGTTTTAATTATAGCACAGAAACAAAACTACAAAATTACAGCATTTTTTGGATCCTGGGCAATTGTTTGTAAGTCACAAAATACAGTACAGCCTCTGGCAAATCTACAAATAAAATGCTAAGGATTTGTAAGTCAGTGTTATTAATTACAGTCCTTGTAATCCATCTGATCTGGTAGCTTTTCTTGTTATTTATGTAGGGATCACCTATTTAAATGGACATTTTTTACCCACAGGCCTACCTGATTAATAAATAAATATTTTATAAACTTTATGTAACCCCTCCTACAAATGGGGGTTCCCGAAAAGTCTTCCTTGAGCTTGCCTAAATGCTCACTGCCAGGCTGGTGTTCTGCGTTTTAGCAGTTTAAATGCATCGCCAGAGGGTGCCTATATAGCCTCTGTGTACTGTCTCTTTAACAGCTGCCTGGATTGCAGTCATAATTAATCTGAGAGGGAGCTCTGTTAGAAGATGTACTTGTTTGCTGATCATTTGTTAGAGTAGCAATAAATATTGCCGTTTGTTCTAACCTGCCTTCTTTGCAGCACGGGCAGTTCTGTTTGTTTCCATCATATTGGTCCTGGACAGCAGAATGGGCCAATCAGTATATTTGGGGCTCTAAAATGGAGCCTGCCTACAGGGCCTTGGTAGGTCCAAAACTTGTAGGAATTGTAGTTTTGGGCTTTTGGCACCTAAAATAACCTGGATGGGAGCTCTTGCTGTGACTGACAGACAGATCAGCCAACCAAACCTTTTGGATCTTGGGGGAAGTCCCACACTGCTTGCAGTTTCAGTTAGATCTGAGTTGGGAAGTGAAGAAGTAACAGCTCGAGTTAGTTCGAGCAGCAATCCATAGTGGATCCGCGCGGGAGAACTGTGGAAAGGCCTGAGTTTGGCCTGCATGCCTGCCTGCTGTTCCTGAGAGGGAACTTGTGTATTTTTTGGACTGAATCCGAATTTGGAGAGCAAATTAAGCCACTGAATTGTGACCAGGCTTTAAACTAAAGAAGACCGAAGATTTGCTGAATGCGATCGGCCTGTCAGGACTTCCAGCTACCTCTGAACTCCCAGATTGTGCAGAGACTCTGTAATTGCGATCAGAGAGCCATTTGCCTGGTACAGTGGAATTTCCTTACATGTGAATGTGTTGTGTGCTTATATTGGGTCGTGATTTGGTTCCCCACTGTGTGTCTGAACTGTGTTTTGCTTGCTGGAGGCTGTATCCAACTCCATGGACTGAATCCATGTCCATTTCCGTTTGCCTGGACCCTGCTACACTGGCCAAACTAGAATACCTGCTATGCAGAGAAAGTCATCGACGAGAGACCGGCCTGGGGATCAGCCCCCTGCTCAACGCCTTGAACAGGAACAACGCCTCAGTGATTCGTGTGGGCTCTGCTTCTCCAGGCACTCCAGCTCAACAGCCTGCAGGGTCAATTTCATCCTGCCTGTGTCCAGTATTTGGTATCGTGAGTAAACATCAGGGTAGCTCCCTGCAACAACAGCTAAATCTAAAAGTGTTGTCATCTGATTGTCTTGTTGCCTTTTCTATCATGAACTGAGTCCTCCAGCTCCAGATTACAAATAGTGTGTGTTGTGCATGTTGCTTTCTTCCATCACAGGGCTCCAACCAGCTGCAACGTTCCTGGCTAGCCCACCATTTTCCTACCTGGGTACCCAGAGTGTGTGACTGTGTAGGGACTCTGAACTGCATGCATGACTGTCTGATTAATACAGCCTTTCAGCAAATCAACCTGATTATGCCCCTCCCTTGTTCAAGTCCCCTGAATAAATCAGAGTTAACTTTGTTTGCATTTAACCTGACTGTGGTTCCAGTTTGTGCCAAAAGTATTGTACTGTTGCTATTTGCTGTGCTTAACCTTGTTTTACAGGGGGTCCCCAAGGTCAAGCTAGAGGAACCAGCTCTGGTAGTAAGTGAAAACAGTGTGGGTAATCGCCTGGTGAATAAGGGTCATTGTGAAAGTAATTATTGTGTATTGTTCAGGCCACTAGAAGGGAAAGAGGGTGGTTACAGTGTCCCGGAGGGCTGTGCCCAGGTTAGCTTGACCACTAATGGCCCTGACCTCTGGGTGGAGGCACCCGTTTCATTACCCAGGCCCCTTAACCTGCTATTAGCCAAACAGGCAAGGGCAGTAGCCCCTGGGATAGCGCCACCTAGGGGTTACATCTTGGAGGCTCACCGCTGATATTTTGTGTCTTCTAGTGGCCACAATTACGAATTATTGTCAAACATAAATGGCTACCCCAACAGAAATGGCTGTGTACCAGTTGGTGGGGTGGTGTACGGGGCAAGAGATTGACCCCCATAATGCTTTGCTAATACTGGATATACCTATGGGCATTAGTAAGGACACTGTTGAAGGGGCACTTTCTAAAGCCGAATGTTTGAAAAAAGTTGTAGTGGTGGGTCTACAGGCTGATTTAACTGCCCAAACTCTCATGGCCTTGGTGGAGTGTAGCGACCCCCCGGACAGTTCAAAGGTGCCCCAGACTATTACTCCAGAAGGGTTCCCAGCTGCCTGGAGGGTGATAACCAAAGATAGCAAGGATCCCTTAGAGGTTGAGTCCCCACCGTTATCCGAGTCTTTTGAGGAGAAGTTTGCCAAGTTGTTACTAGAGGAGGGCAAAACTGTGGAGGAGTTAAAAAAATATTCCTGCCACCTGGGAGTGTCACCTCCAAACTGTCCACACCCACCCCCAGCACCTGTTCTTTCACCAACTTCTGTACCTGCCTCTGAGCCAGCAAGTAGTCATGGCCCTTACCGCAAGCTCAAGGTATTCTCTGGCATCCGCCCTACTCCTAATGGGGAAGTTGACCTGGAGACCTGGATAGACTCCGCTACCCTTGCGGTACAAGACTGGCAATGCTCAGAGGCCAAAAAAAGGGACCACCTGGGGGAAAGCCACCAGGGACCCGCCCTATGTACTTTTCACTCCCTGAGGTCCTCTGACCCTGACGCCAAAGCCCAAGAGTACACAGTCACCCTTGAAAATGTGTTTGGGGGCACCACTAGTGCTGAGGCCTTGAAATGGAAACTTAAAGATGTTAGACAACAGCCGGGGGACTTGTTATCTGCCTACATGGATCGATTAGAGGGAATCCTACAAACCATTTTTCGGAAAGGAGGCTGGACCTCTAGTGACGTGGACTGGCTAAGACTGGATCATATACTCTGCTCTGCCTGGCACTCCAGCGGGTGTTGCTCAAATTGCAACTGCGTCAAAGGAAATCTGGTCCCTTGCCCTTCCATGTATTGATGAAAGAGGTACGGGAAGTTGAGGAGGAGGAAGGCTTTTCCAAGCCCTGCGCTGTCGTAGCTGCTGCAACCCCTGCTCCAGGTGTGGGGTCAGTCGCTGATGGCCTGGAATCACTGCAATTACATGACAGAATCCGAGAACTAAATGTCAGCCCTGGGGGGCCCAGCCAGAGAGAGGCTGCTATGGGTGCTCCGCCATGGAATAAACTGCTGACGGAGTTCAGAGAAACAAAAAAACAGTCTCTTTATAAAAGCCGCTCCTGTGAGTACAGGCCCCGATCCCTATCCGACTGCATCTGCTATGGAGGTGGGGGTGCACACCCAGGCATCTCCTGCTGACAGCAGCTCAAAAATTGATGTCTTGACTATGGAAGTGAGAGAATTGACGAGATGTCTCCAAATTCCCGCCACACCACAGACAGAGGTGGAACCAAGGTTTTCTGTTGGTAGTACCCCCGCCTCAGCTCCCAACGTGATGTCTTGGCCACACCAGGACCCCAGAAAGCATATCTTGCTATAATTGTGGGAAGGATGGGCACATGAAGAGAGAATGCCAGTCCCCAAAAGGCCTAGATGAAGTTGTATACAGACTTCAAGGGGAGCTTCGGAAAGCAAGACCGTGGCCGAGGAGCACCAGAAATGACTGCAGTGCAGGATTGAGAAATCCTAACTCAGATTTCTTTGTGGCTAAATTATATGACCAGGCCTCTGCTACTGCCTCTCCAGACTGGTCCAGAATAGTGGGCCCTTCGATGGAGACTTCTGTGACTGTCAATGGTATCCATGCTCGGGCTGTGCTCAATAGCGGGTCGTAAGTGACCATTGTATTCCAGGACTGCTATGACAAAACAAAGCAAAGCACATTTTATTTATAATGCTCTTTCCTAAAAACCTAAGGGCAAGTACAATACAATATTAAATCCAACATACACCATTAAGTATAAAATCAAATATAAAATTTAAGAGATATACAATAAAAAGGCAGCAAGCAGTAAAACTAAATATTGTCCCCGAAAGCTAAATTAAATAAATATGTTTTCAATGAGGACTTGAAGGTCTCAACGGACAGGCACTCTCTAATCCAACAAGGTAGAGAGTTCCACAGGGTCATGGCTACAGAAGAAAAAGCCCTAGCAGCTGATGTTTGAAGACGGACCCTGAGAACCTCTAGCAATCCCTCATCGGCAGAGCAAAGTGGGCGGAAGGGGGTGTAAAGCTGGAGGAGGTCTTGCAAGTAACCCAATCCCTGTCCATGTAGGGTCTTGTAGGTCAAAAATGCAACCGTGAAGATGATCCTCCATCGCACCAGCAGCCAGTGCAGTTCATGCAGCACAGGGGTGATATGGCTAGTTCTTGACAGCCCAGTTAACAAACTGGCCACAGCGTTCTGCACCAGCTGCAGGCGACGCAGATCCACCCCCGGTAACCCTAAGTATAGATCATTACAGTAGTCGAGACGAGAGGACACAAAGGCGTGGACCAACACAGGAAGGTCCTCAGGCAGAACAAGGTGCTTTATTCAGGCAATGTTCCTCAGATGTTAAAATGAGGTCTTGACAACCGCTGACACCTGCTCTTTTAGTGTCAGTTTATTGTCGAGCACAATGCCCAGATTTTGCACCCGTTCAGAAGGTCTCAACTGGTTACCCCCACGCACAAGGCCAGACGGTTGCCCAGGAGTCAACTTCTCTACCCACTGACCTGGGTCCACTACCAACATTTCAGTCTTATCCGGATTTAATCTCAACCAGTTAGCACTCATCCAGTCCTGAATCTCAGTGAGGCAGTTGTTAAAGACCGAGATTGCACTATTTTGTTTGTGTATAGAGGACATGCAGAACCAAGTATCATCTGCATAGCAGTGAAAACTCAGCCCATACCACCTTATAATGTCTCCTAATGGCAGCATATACACCATGAACAACATGGGGGATAATACGGAACCCTGCGGCACCCCACAGAGCAGGGCAAAGGGGGCCGAGGAAAAAAAACCTTATACCACCCTCTGAGTCCTGCCCACGAGAAAAGAATGGAACCATCTGAGGACTGTCCTAGACAGTCCACAGACAGCCGCAAGCGTTCCAACAATATCCCATGATCCACAGTGTCAAACACTGCTGAGAGATCAAAGAGGACCAAGATCGAATGATTCCCCCAATCTCTTGCTATCAGGAGATCAATAAGTACTCAAACCAATGCTGTCTTGGTACTATGCCTCTTCCTGAAACCAGACTGGAGATGATCATAGATTTCGTGGGTGGTAAGAAAGTTCTCGAGCTGTAACACGACTACCTTCTCAATAACCTTGCCCAAAAAGGGAAGATTAGAGACAGGTCTGTAGTTCACAAGACAGTCTGGGTCACAGGAAGGTTTCTTTAAAAGGGGTGGCACTACGGCCTCCTTCAAGGAGTCCGGAAACACCCTATGGTCCAGTGAGCACCAGACTATCTTGGCAAGGATTGTTCTGATGACATCCATACACCCCACCAAAAGGCAGGTTGGACCAGGATCCAAACTACAGTAAGTCGGTCGCAGCTCTCGTACAATCTTCATGATATCCGTGATCGCTGGCTGGTCCGAAATCTGTTCAGATAGACCAAGTGTCTGCATCCTCACATCGACCACCACCATACTCATTTGAACGAGTCAAGCAAATCTCTGACCTGATGGAGGACACCTTATCTGCAAAGAACTGAGTGAACTCAATTCAGGAGGCAGTATAGCGCAGTGGTCTAAGGCTCTGAGCTGCAAATCTGGTGACATCCAGCAGACCAGACCTGGGTTTGAATCCCACAGCTTCCACTTGCATACTGTGTGACCCTGAGCAAGTCACTTAACCTCCTTCTGCTCCCAGGTCGCTCCTGTAAAAAAGCTTCCAGCTTAGTGTGCTATACCTGGTTAAACAACTAAATAAAAAAAAACTTCTTACACTTACTTTGTGAAAAGGCTCTCTGGCCCCAAAGGCAGGCTGGATTGCACAGCCTGTCCACAGTCTGAAAGAGCTGGGCCGGTCGATTCTTTGCTGCAGCAATCTCCCCTGGACAGGAACTCTGCCTTCTTTTGGGAGATTTCTGATTGATAGTCTAAATAATGGGATATCAGCCTAAGCCTGGCCTCCTCCAGGCCTGATTTTTGTCAACAACGTTCCAACCTTTGCCCAATTCTCCTCAACTGCCTCAAAGTCCCATCAAACCAAGGAGACTGAGGGCGGAGAGGGAGAGGGTGAAGTCAGACAGAAGCTACAGAATCCAGGGCTCCCAGAACCACACTATTATAGTGCTCCACTAGGACACCCAGATCCGAGCATTCCATTGGCCTACTCGATAGATCCAGCACTGCCATCAGACCCTCTGGGGTAATACCCCCCAAAGGGCGATACTGGACCATCTCCAAAGGGGCAGGTCTCACATGGGGGGAGCCGCAAAACTGAACCTTATAGAGTGCTGGTCTGACCAACCAACTGGTTCCACCACCAAGCCAGTGGCCTCCATCCCCAGGAGGAACACCAGATCCAAGGAGTGACCCTGAATTTGGGTTGCAGTGGTAACTACCTGTGTGAAGTCCAATAAGATCATCAGTTGGAGGAAGTTCTGACCAAAAAGCGAGAGTTCATCATCGACCCAGGCATTGAAATCCCCCAGAACCAACCACCTGGAGGATTCCAATACCATGTCGACCATGAAGTCGGAAACTTCCTGCAGGAAAACGTTCCCATCACCAAGTGAATGGTAAATGAGAAGTATCCTACTGCCCACACCTGCACCCATAATACACTCTAAGGACCTGGTGGCCCCCACTGGAACCTCTACAAGGCCCAGTTCTGTTTTAAAACAAATGGCTACACCCCTATGATCCAGTCTCGGGCATTGTATCACCAAGTACACCGCTGAAACAGCTGATTCCAATACTGGGCCAGCATTTTCATCCAGCCAGGTCTCGGTGATGCAAACCAGGTCAGATGTTTCAACAAGATCAGCAATAATTGCTGTCTTGTTCTTTATCGACCTGGCATTGCATAGCATCGCCTCAGCTGGATGAGAGGCCATGGAAGAGCAGGTAACTTGCCCACTACCAGTGGAGCCCTTGGGTATGGATACCAGGCAGGAAGAACCCCTTTCCTGGATCTATTTTGCACCAGGGCACCTCCTCGACTTCACTACCCCAATCCACTCACCCTTCTCCCTCCACCCTCCAGGTCCAGGGACCCCCGGCCCCTCCTTGCAATACCCAAGGCATGACAACGCATATACACTTTGGGTTGCAATGGAGGACTAACAAAGGGGCACAGGCCTCTAAGCCTAGAAGGGGAGTAGCGCCTGCCCATCAGACCTAAATCATAACACATGCTACCTTATTAAAACATTTTAATTTAACTTAGACGGCCACTTAATAACCCTTATATCCCACTGGGCCACCCCAGATAATAATATAAACACTTATCTGATGTGCCACTACAATCTCTGGAAGGTTTGCATGTGTGGGGCCTGAGCGACAAGTCTTATCCCTACCTAGGATATGTCTGCCTCTGATTGTCTTTCCCTGCGACTGTAACTGGTGTAGATGAACAAGTAGAGACACTAGCCCTGGTGAACCTTCCTACGGGATTGTATGATGGGATTCCCTTGCTCATTGGAACCAACGCCCACGTTTGGAAGACTACCGCAGTTGTGTCACGAAAAACAAGGGAAATGGACTGGGCAGGCACTGAGAATCTCAGTCCTGATAAAGACAGCATATGATCTGCAAAAACGGACAACTGAAGCCAACGGAGATGAGTCGGTGGGGATAGTGTGGAAGAAAGATTCTGATTCTCTGGTACTCTCTCCCAATTCTCAGGGAGAGGTTCACATTAGAAAGGAAGTGAAAAATAAAATATTAATGTTGGATGCACCGGGTGATGGAAAGCTGCCAGAGGGATTATTGGTTAAACCCAGCATTGTGCCTGCCCGTGCCCATGCCTATGCACGACAAGTGATGGTCCAGATTCGGAATGTGTCAGATCAGGAGGTCCGGTTGAACAGAGGATGCACCCTAGCTACAGTACACTGTGCAGACACTGCTGTATTACCCAGCAACAAGTACTCTGGTGAAAAGGAAAGCATGACCCCGGACTTATTCGACTTTGGTGATTCCCCATTGCCAGTTGAATGGAAGGCTAGAATTAGCAAGAAACTCGCCCAGAGAGACCAAGTGTTTTCGTTAAAAGAATGGGACGTGGGGTGTGTCCAGGGTGCAGAGCATCACATATGCCTGCATGATGACTGGCCATTTAGAGAGAGATCCCGATGCCTCACCCCAGTGGACATAGCCGATGTTAGGAGGCACCCTCAGGAAATGCTCGTGTAACCGCTGACGCCACCCCAAGTGTTACACCTGCCTACTACCTGGACATAGGCTAAGAGGTTGGGTTCGTAACCACAACATTTTTAAACCTTTCAGTGCCTCCACTCAGGGTGCTTTACGTGGGTGAGATGGTGCTGGGTGTAGCCCCTGAGCTGCTACACCACCCACGGTGACCAGTTACCCTCCCCAGACATGCCCCAAGACACAGCTCCCCACATTTCAACATTTTGAATTAAAGGCTCTCTCTAATAATATGCTCACACAGGATTTCAAACAACAACAACAAGATGTTTATTTCAGGGGGAAATAAAGGAGCTAGGAAAGGGAAACAGGAGGAGAAGAGGATATCTTACCATATTTACACATGCACAGAGATCATTTTGGATTTTGCTGGTGAACCCTCCAGCTGGGTGGCTACATATTAACAGGCAGACATAAATCACATTTTACCATTCGACTTAAGACATCCAGAGCCCTGGCTATCTAGCTGCTGATAAATTAGATGTTAAACATAATTATTAATAATATCCACACTGGTACCAGTCCCAGATACAGCAGAAACCCCGCAATCTCATACCATACTGGTTAAACAGATACCACAGTCCAAGATGTTACAGGCCTGATGGAGTTGCAGCTGGTCGAGGTGGCTGGCTATTAATTTGAGGGTGTGGGCAACTTGGAAACAGATTTTTGTAAAGCAACAAATTACTATTTACAACCACAGCAGGGATTGCCCTGCACTTTAGCAGACAAAGTAGGGATTGCCCTGCACTTGCAGACAAATCAGGGATTGCCCTGCACTCGCAGACTTCTGAACATTCCAGACTAAACTATGTGGATCTTACATCCAGAACATTCAGCACAATATTTGAAAGTCCCATCCAAAGCAATAAGGGTGATACTTTTGTCAAGCACCTTATATGCAATTAAAATACGGTCACATCCAGTACTTTATATACCAAAAGGCGTCCATCCAGAGTAAGTTGGCAACGACACTTTTATCAAGCATCCCATACTTTAGTCACAGGCAGTCACATCCAGTACATTCTATATACCAAGAACATTATCCACAAGTGGAGTCCTATCCAGCACGTCTAGACATTGAACACTTATACCAAGCGCTCTCAGATGAAATTCTGTGCAGTCACAGGTACATTCTCTTTAAGGTATCTTAGACATTAATATGCTCTAGGGCCTCCTGTCTCATGAAGTGGCAAGCACGTCTTGGCAGACAGCTCCACGATGGCAGGACTCTAACCCATAGCTACACATTTATATGATTCACTAAGCTCAGCATCTTGCTGCACCTGCAACTTAGCCATTTGGGCCACAGACAAGATGCATCCATTGCTTGAACTAGGCAGTCTCTTATGGGGTTAGTAGCCCAGACTGATGACTTCAATACTTCACACTTAACAGCACACATTTCTTAATGGGGCATGGAGCCCCCCAAGATTACTTGCTTAGCTTCTCCCTCGCACCTGGGGGTACGAGGGTACTCACTCAGGTCCTCCACGGGTCTCATCCGCAGTCGAAGGCATCCTGAAGACTTCTTCTGTTCTCTCACTGCTGAGGTACTTGGTCAGCGCTCTCACCACTGCATGATGTCATCTGGTCTGGTCAGCGCTCTCACTGCTGCTGGACATCTGATTCTTCGGTCCACATCTTTCCCCGACGTGGGAGGGAAGGCTAGCGTCTGGAGGACAGTACTGGCAACCTCCAGACTAGCTGTTGCAGAAAGCACAATTACTGTAACTAGTTAACTGTTAACTGAAGAAAATAACAAATGCCCTCTGAAGACTGAAAGGGACTGAATTAAGTGGCCCAGGCCTGATGGCATGGCTGGAGCCTGAGCCCCTCCCCCATGGGGGGGTTCCCAGCAGGCTGGAGCCTGCTCTGCTGCTCTCTCAGCTCTGCATCTCTGAATCTCCCTCTGAATCGCCAGACAAACTGGCAACATTGTCTCTTTATAGAGCTCCTAGCTCGACTCCTAATTGGTAGCAGGGATGGGGTGACATGTCTCCAAGTTGCTGAAGGACCTGTCAATCAGAACACTTGAGGCACAATTGGGTTGTGGAATTTGACCCTAAAATAATGTCCCTGTAAGCCCCCATAAGATGCAGTGAATGTCCCACAAGTCCTGGCTTTCTATTGCTGCACTTCCAATTGGCTATACTGCTGACAATGGCTGCTTAACCCACTGTCCCTTATAGCAGATTAGATAACGTCCTGAATAATGTCCTGGTGCAGCCAGAAAGAAGTAATTATTTGCCTGAAATGCCCCACAGTTTTATAGCTTAAAGGCTGTACTTGCAGTCGCTGCACAGATGAAAAACATGGCTCTTTTACTTTTCCTGTCGCTACTGCACTTATGCAAGCTCCCCTTGCAGCAGCTGACAGGCTGACACACAGAGTCCCAGATACTGGAATTGCCAGGGAAACAGTACGCATTCTAACTTTAAGCACTTTTCCCCACATGCACAGTATATTCCCAACAAGCAGCAACAGTTCCATTATGTAAAACATTTTAATTCTTTACTTTTCGGCTGGAGCTGAACATAGCCATCCTGGAGGCAGCCAGACACACTGTTATGTATTATTCAGATGACCGGGGCCCTGCACAGGCATACTCAAATGAGCCCTGGTCAGAACTCCTTTAATTCCAATCTGAGCAGTCCCCCAGCAGGCTGTCCGTGGTCACCAGGGTCCCAAATAGGTGGAAGGGATCCCGGGACCCACAGCACAGTCCCCGAGGCGACCGCAAAACAAGAGGCTCCACATCAAAGGCGCTTGAGATTAACGCGACTCCCCATGCCCTGGGCAGAGCATTGCAGCTGGAGCTCGGGGGTCAGCAGTTTAAGCCCCGAGGGGCTGGATTTTCATTTGACTGCAAGCTGGGGCACACACGAGGACAAACAGGACCTGGAAAGCCAGAAAAATTGGAAGCCAAGTCAGGAGAAGCCCGAGAGACAGTGGGAAAAGGACAGAACAAAACGGGCTAAGGTAAACCCAAACTGGCATTTCTAGGAACCCCCATTTGCAAGGGGGTTACACTCGCTGCTGGCGTTATACAACAATCAACGAGCCCATATGCCTCTCCCATTATGGTTGTGCATAAAAAGAATGGGTCCATGAGGATGAGTATTGATTATTGAACCGTGAACCAGCGGACCATCCCAGATCAGTACACCATGCTCCGTATACAAGATGCCCTGGATTGCTTGAATGGGAGCAAATGGTTCTCGGTACTGGATCTTCGCAGCGGATATTACCAGATTCTGATGGCCTCGGAGGACCATGAGAAAACAGCCTTCATCTGTCCTTTGGGGTTCTACGAATTCCTGAGAATGCCACAGGGGATTTCAGGTGCCCCTGCCACCTTTCAGCGACTGACGGAACGTGTGGTGGGAGATATGAACTTGCTGGAATGTCTAGTGTACCTAGATGATGTCACTGTGTTCGGACTCACATTAAAGGAGCATGAGACCCGACTGTTTAAAGTGCTGGACCGATTGGAAGACTTCGGCCTCAAGTTGTCTATCAACAAGTGCCAGTTTTTTCAAACCTCCGTGATGTATGTGAGGCACATAGTATCTGCAGAAGGAATCGAGACTGATCCCAGTAAGGCTGAGTCACTGACTACTTTGCCCCAGCCCCATAACTTGAAGAAACTACATTTTCTAGGGTTCTGTAGCTACTACCACAGGTTCATAAAAGACTATTCAAAGGTGATATGCCTGCTCCTGAATCTTACCCAGGGTTACCCCCCTATCAATCGTAAATACAAGAAAGGGGCCATCAAAGAACCAGAGAAAGTGTACTTCCGCACAGGTGAACCTTTTTGGCCCCTCTGGACACCCAAATGTGAAGCAGCCTTCCACGAAGTCATATACCAGCTCACTCATGCCCCCATCCTCGCCTATGCTGACCCTACCAAGCCCCATGTGCTGCATACGGATGCTAGTCTGCAGGGCCTAGGAGCTGTGCTGTATCAGGACCATGAGCATGGTTTGAGACTGGTCGCTTTCGCCAGCAGGAGTTTGACCCCTTTGGAGTGAAACTATCCTGTATACAAGCTGGAGTTTTTTGCCCTAAAATGGGCCATCATTGATCAGTTTCATGAGTACCTCTATGGGGCAAAGATATTGGTGAAGACCGACAATAACCCATTGACCTATGTACAGACTTCAGCTAAGTTAGACGACACAGGGCACCGGTGGCTCTCTGCCTTATCAACCTATGATTATGCTGTCGAATACAGACCAGAACTGAACCATATTGATGCTGACACCCTGTCACGAAGGCCCACTTCCAAAAGTAATTGGGTCAGGCTGTCTGAACCTGACATCCGAGCATTGTGCCAAAAGTTTAACAGAAATGAACAGATGTCTGCGGACACAGCGGACTGTCTAGTAGATTGCTTGGGCTCTCTTGATACCTGCATACCAGCTGCCTATTGCCATTTCTCTGCTCTAGATATTAGTGCACTACCTCAACTTGACAATAACAGTATTCAGTGGGCTCAATCCCAAGATCCTGTGATTCAACCCGCACTTGATGCCCTGCGTGTGGGGAAAGATGTGTCTAAATTGCGTTCCCCTGACTTGCAAACTGCCCTATTGTTTAAAGAAGGCCCCAGGTTGAAGTTACTCAATCAGTTGTTATACAAAGAGACAGTGAATCATAGTGGTCAAGTAGACAAGCAACAATTGGTCCTGCCCATAGCCTTTAAACACTTGGTACTGAGGTCCCTCCACAATCACATGGGGCACCTCAGTATTGACAGGAGTCTTGACCTGGTACAATCTCGATTCTACTGGCCCAAGATGGGGGCCGATGTTGAGCACCATGTTAAGACCTGTAGTCGTTGCATCCAAAGAAAACCCCGCCTCAGAGGGCCGCCCCCTTGTCAATATCACTGCCAGCGCCCCCATGGAACTGGTCTGCACATTTTGTTTTGTTTAGAACATGATCAACAGAATATTGGCATTGTGTTAGTGGTTACAGATCATTTTGCATGGTATGCACAAGCTTTTCCAACTAAAGATCAAAAAGCCTCTACCGTAGCCAAGGTGCTAGTGGAAAGATTCTTCGTCCACTATGGTGCCCCCACAGCGGATCCACTCTGACCAAGGCAGAGACTTTGAAAGTAGGCTAATCAAAGAAATGCTCTCTCTGTGGGGGGTGCGAAAGTCAAGAACCACCCCTTATCACCCACAGAGGGACCCTCAACCAGAACGTTTTAACCGCACCCTTCTAGACATGCTGGGCACCCTCCACCCAAAAGACAAGCATAAGTGGAGCCAGCAGATTAGCACCTTGGTACACACGTACAATTGCACCAAAAATGATGCTACTGGATTCTCCCCCTACCGCCTCATGTTTGGGAGGGAGGCCCACCTGCCAGTTGATGTCTGCATTGGGGTCTCTCCAGATGGGGTCCGAGCTGGAAACTACCTGCAGTATGTACAGAAACTGAAAGCTCAATTGAACCATGCATATCAACTGGCCCAGACAATGGCCACTAAAAGAAATCTCGCCAACAAAGAGAGGCACAACAAGAAAGAAAAGGCTCAAGAGCTACGGTTCAAAGACCGTGTGTCGTTATGCAATTTGGGACTACATGGCAAGCACAAAATTGCTGATAGGTGGCACCATCTTCTTTAAGTAGTAGTTGGAAAGTTGGATGATCTACCAGTATACAAGGTACGCCCAGAGAATAACTCCAAAGCTATCAAGACCATGCACTGTAACCACTTGCTGCCTATCGGGCCAAGTTATTATTGAAGCTGAGCCAGCAGACATTGCCTTCCCAGGGCCAGTGACTCGTGCTGCTGTAAAAAAAGAGACAGAGTCAGCCTACCCCAGTAGTTACAGAGTTAAGGTTTCCCTAGCAGCAGGCCCAGAATGATAGTGACTGTCAGTCCACCTCTGACGATAGTGAGTGTGACAATGCCTATTACCCCTCCTATGAATTGAGTCAGCTGTTTCGAGGTAACTCTATGACTAATTACTAATTGTGGGGATGAAGCTGGGCCTTCTGGATTGCCTAACCCTCCAGCTTCATCCTTGGAGCCAATGCTCCCAGAAAGTGAGGTGCAAAGCATCACATCTGAGGTTGCGGACTCTCTGTGTTTTGTGGAACTGTGTGAACTGCCTGAAGAAGGGGGCTGATGGTCTGAGTCTCCCTGGTGACACACCAGAACCTGAAGAGTCAGAAGTATGGCAGCTTGGATTCAATGCAAAGAAGTGCAAAATAATGCACCTGGGAAACAAGAACCCAGGGGAAGAATACACAATGGGAGGAGGTAGTAACAATAACAAAAAAGGAAAGGGACCTGGGGGTAATCATATCAGATGACCTTAAGGTTAGCAAGCAATGTGAGAAGGCAGTAGGGAGGGCTGGGGGGATACTGGGATGTATAGGGAGAGGCATCACCAGCAGAAAACAGGAATTTGTTATCCCTCTGTACAGACAGTTGGTGAGACCCCATCTGGAGTACTGCGTCCAGTTCTGGAGACCCTATCTCCGCGAGGACATAGACAGGATAGAGGCAGTCCAGAGGAGGGCAACTAAAATGGTGCAGGGTCTGCAAGAAAAGCCATACGAGGAGAGACTAAAGGAGCTTAATATGTACACTCTTGAGGAAAGAAGGGAGAGGGGGGACATGATAGAAACTTTTAAGTACCTCAGTGGAATCAACAGAGTCCAAGAGGGTAGCATCTTTCAGAAAAAGAGATGTGCAAGAACAAGGTGACACAATTTGAAGATGGGGGGGGGCGGTTCTGGGGCAATGTGAGGAAGTATTTTTTCACAGAGACGGTGGTGGACACATGGAACAGCCTTCCTGAGGAGAATGTGGTGTCTAAAATTGTGGGAGAATTCAAGAATGCATGGGACAGACATAAGGCAATTTTTGTGGGGGGTAGGAAGAAATAGGCTGTTGGTTAACTAGGATCTGCAGCTTATCCTGTAGGTAGGGAAATGGGCAGACTAGGTGGGCCAAGTGGTCCTTATCTGCCGTCAAAGTCTATGTTTCTGTTTCTATGAAGAACAATGTGGGAGTGTTGACAGCCCCCCTTCAGTGCCGCAAAGCCTAATTGTGATAGAGCCTCCTCAAAATGAGCAACCTGGGCCTTCGTCAGAACATAATAATGAGTAGAGTGTTGTGGAAACAGAGCCTACAGAGCAAGGAGCTGACAGTGCTCTCAGTTTGGACATTCCCATCCATGCAGAGGCACCCCTCACAAGTGAAGAAAGCTCCAGCGTTAGTGCTGAAAGTACAGAGACTGTGGCTGCTCCCCCCAGAAAGACTGACCGAGCTGTCAAGCCAGTACTACGCTTTAGTTATGATTCCCCTGGGAGGCCAGTGGATTTGCCTCTCAATGTGGTTCACAAAGGGGTTTATGTCTCTCCAAACTCACTGCCCAAATTTAGCTTGACAGCCAATTCCAGGTTACTTGTTTTTTCCTCTCACCATAGTGCCCCTGCCCCATCCGGCCCCAAGTTAGCTGATAGGGAAGGGCCCCCCCTCTTACATTGTTTAATGTGCAAGAAGTTATTACCTGAAGCAGTAGTGTGATGTTACTAATGTGTTAATCATAGTGGAATCAGCATTACCTGTATGAAACATGCATAAGTATTGTCAATATGGATGTAGTAATGTGAAGTATATTGAAAGGTATAGTGATGTAACAAGCTAATGATATATTATGTCTCGTTTATATTGCATTTTTATGTTTGCTTGCATGCATGTGCAAGAAACATAGTGCCATCATCCGAGATTTTGGAGGTGTGTCACCCCCTCTTCCAATTCAGTCAGTGTGTTGGCAGGTGCGGCCCCTGTAAGCCGATGCATGCTGGAGCTGTCTATGACAAGCTCCAAAATGCAGTGGTATACAGTTGAAAGGGGAGTACGCTTCATGTGAGCAGCGATAAGATATCACCTGCTCATGCGCAGCTCCCCTACACACACACACACACACACACACACACACACACACACACACACACACACAGAGAAACGACGCATACCGCGTGCTGCCCACCCTCACGACATGAGTAGCCACGGGGTGCCCAATCCCGGCCGGCTCCACTGTCCTCAACCCCCCGAGTAGCTGGGTGCCACGCTGGGAGCCCACCCCAGCCGTGGCAACTAATCATATGGCCGACGGACGTGCCCAATCCTCTGCCGGCTCCACTCTGCCCCCAGTCGCTCCTTGTGCCACGCCTGGGAGCCCACCCCAGCATGGCAAACGCCCCATCGCCATCTTTTTTTAACCTGCAAAATAAAATGGTCCCACGGCGCTTCTCCCAGCTCCCCACAACCCGCACTCCACCCACTGCTCACCCTACCTCCCCACACCCCCTCACCCCATACTTCCTCCGGAGCTCGGCGCCGACGATCTTCGTGGACCGAGAACACGCCTGCACTCTTCAAAGCCGACCGCGAACTGAGGAAATGCCGTAAGCTGTATAATGGGCTAGATAGGGTTTTTCAACTTTATTGCATATTTCAGGCATTTTGATTTTTGCACTATTTCAACAAGGGTTTTGGGACCCTTCTCATGAATGATGTCACTGTCATGGCGCTATTCTGGCCAGAAGGGTGATTTCACAGTCACTGCGCCAAATCACCCTTTGGGCCTGAGTAACGCATGACAGTGACATCATTCATGAGAAGGGGTCCCAAAAATCCTATGTTGAAAATTTGGTGCAGAAATTCTAAAAAATGACTGTTTTACTTAGCCGCAAGCACAATGTTCCCACGATACTCATAAGTTCGCAAATTTTCAATATTTTCACTCCAGATTTTCAACATTGCCATTTTACCACACCTTCTTATGAGTAGTACAGCTGTCATTTTTCATATCTCACCCAAAACGTGTTTCCGCCCATGTAGCGCACAATGGCGCAGTCGGTGTACGAAATCAATGTACGGGACAAATTAAGAAAATCACAGTGACACTGTTCATGAGCAGAGGTCTTAAAATGGCTATGTTAAAAATTTGGTGAAAAAATTCCTGAAAATGACTGTTTTACGAGCGTGTGCAGGCAGTTCCTATGCATGCTCGTAAGTTCGCGAATTTTCAATATTTTCACTCCAGATTTTCAACATTGCCATTTTACCACACCTCCTTATGAGAAGTACAGCTGTCATTTTTCACATCTTGCCCAAAATGTGTTTCCGCCCATGTAGCGCACGGTGGCACAGTCGATGTGCAAAATCAATGTATGGGACACATTAAGAAAATCACAGTGACACTGTTCATGAGCAGAGGTCTTAAAATGGCTATGTTAAAAATTTGGTGAAAAAATTCCTGAAAATGACTGTTTTACGAGCGTGCGTTGCACAGTTCCTATGCATGCTCGTAAGTTTGCGAATTTAATATTTTCACTCCAGATTTTCAACATTGCCATTTTATTACACTTCCTCATGAACAGTACAGCTGCCATTTTCATATGTCGCCTAAAATGTGTTTTCACGACATGTAGCTACAATGGTGCTGTTGGTATGCGAAGCAATGTTTAGGACAGATTAAGAAAATCACAGTTACACTGTTCATGAGCAGAGGTCTTAAATGGCTATGTTAAAATTTGGTGACAAAAGTCCATAAAATGACTGTGTTACAAGTGAGCATTGCGCAGTTTCCACGCACCCTCGTAAGTTCATGACTTTGTAATATTTTCAGTCCAGATTTTCACCAGTGGCATTTTTCCACACTTCCTTATGAACAGTACAGCTGTCATTTTTCACAACATGGCTGAAGTGTGTTTTCACACTTTCAGCGCAGAGATGCGTGGTTGCTGTGGGAAATCATTATTCGCACAGGTAAAGAAAATCACAGTGACACCGTTCATGATCGGAGGCACCAAAATGCCTGAGTTGACAATCTGCTGTAAAAATCCCCAACCTAATTATATTACGGGTCGTTGCACATTATGTCATGTACTGTGACTTCACCATTTTTTAAATATTTTTACTGCAGATTTGCAACATTGCCATTTTTTACACCTCCCCATGAACAGTACAGCTCTCATTTTTTACATCCTGTTCGGAATGTTTTTGCACCTGTGGTGCTAAATGCCGTAGTCGCTGTGCATAAGCAGCTTTCGGCTAACAAACTGATATTCCCCCTGTTCATGAGGTGGGGTCACAAAAAAAAACATGTTGAAAATTTGGAGTGAAAATACCAACGAATGCCTGAGGTATTAGGGTTTCCAACCATAATGCCCAAACCTGTAGAGAATGACAGGCATCAGGGTTGTGACTTGGGATTCTTGCCTGTAATGCTCATACCATTCCACACCCTGCAGCCAGTGAGAGGCATCGAGGTATGCCTTGGACTCTTCGGCCCCAAAGTTCACCCCATTCTCCTATATCGCACCCATCTCACCGTATTTCCTAATGAAATGGGGTGCTCATAAGGGCCAAAGACCCCAAGGAACACCGTGGCACTTGTCAGTGTCTGCAGGGTGGGGTGTGGTGAAATGGCGTGGCCGTTATGCCTGACGACCCAAACGCACACCCCAATGCCTGTCACTCTCTGCAGGGTGGTGGTGGGCTTCAGTTCAATACTTCACTGCCATTCCTATTACGCAGCTCTGTAACTTCTACACTACCACTGCCAGTGCCAGCAAGCAAACATTCGGCATTGACAAATGCTTGTTGATATTGTGATGGTACACGCTTGACACAGATGCCAAGTTTTTTCCAGACAGTGAAGGGTGTAACCCCCCTACAAATGGGGGTTCCCGAAAAGTCTTCCTTGAGCTTGCCTAAATGCTCACTGCCAGACTGGTGTTCTGCATTTTAGCAGTTTAAATGTATTTCCAGAGAGTGCCTGTATAGCCTCTGTGTACTGTCTCTTTAAGAGCTGCCTGGGTTGCAGTCATAATTAATCTGAGAGGGAGCTCTGTTAGAAGATGTACTTGTTTGCTGATCATTTGTTAGAGTAGCAATAATATTGCAGTTTGTTCTAACCTGCATTCTTTGCAGCATGGACAGTTCTGTTTGTTTCCAATCATCTTGTTCCTGGACTGCAGAATTTGCCAATCAGTACATTTGGGACTCTAAAATGGAACCTGTCTACAGGGGCTTGGTAGGGCCAAAACTTGTAGGAATTGTAGTTTGGGGTTTTTGGCACCTAAAAAAACCTGGAGGGGGGAGCCCTTGTTGTCGCTGACAGACAGATCAGCCAACCAAACATTTTGGATCTTGAAGAAAGTCTCACACTGCTTGCAGTTTCAGTTAGATCTGACCTGGGAAGTGAAGAAGTAATAACTCGAGATCGTTCGAGCAGCAATCCATAGTGGATTCGCATGGGAGAACGATGGAAAGGCCTGAGTTTGGCCTGCATGCCTGCCTGCTGTTCCTGAGAGGGAAATTGTGTTTTTTTCAGACTGTGATTCCGAATTTGGAGAGCGATTAAGCCACTGAATTGTGACCAGGCTTTAACCTGAAGAAGACCAAAGATTTGTTGAATGTCATCGGCCTGTCAGGACTTCCAACTACCTCTGAACTCTCAGACTGTGCAGAGACTCTGTAATTGTGACCAGAGGGCAATTTGCCTGGTACAGTGGAATGTTCTTACATGTGTATGTGCTGTGTGCTTATAGTGGGCCTTGATTTGGTTCCCCACTACATGTGTGAACTGTGTTTTGCTTGCTGGAGGCTGTATCCAACTCCATGGACTGAATCCGTATCCATTTCCGTTTGCCTGGGCCCTGCTACACTGGCCCAACCAGAATACCTGCTATGCAGAGAAAGTCATCGACGAGAGACCGGCCTGGGGATCAGCCCCCTGCTCAACGCCTTGAACAGGAATGACGCCTCAGTGATTCATGTGGGCCCTGCTTCTCCGGGCACTCCAGCTCAACAGCCTGCAGATTTCAGTTTGTCCTGCCTGTGTCCAGTATTGGGTATCATGAGTAAACATCAGGGTAGCTCTCTGCAACAACAGCTAAATCTAAAAGTGTTGTCATCTGATTGTCTTGTTGCCTTTTCTTTCATGAACGGAGCCCTCCAGCTCCAGATTACAAATAGTGTGTGTTATGCATGTTGCTTTCTTCTATCACAGGGTCCCAACCAGCTCCAACGTTCCTGGCTAGCCCACCGTTTTCCTACCTGGGTACCCAGAGTGTGTGACTGTGTAGGGACTCTGAACTGCATGCGTAACTGTCTGATTAATATAGCTTTTAAGCAAATCAACCTGATTACGCCCCTCCCTTGTTCAAGTCCCCTGAATAAATCAGATTTAACTTTGTTTGCATTTAACCTGACTGTGGTTCTAGTTTGTGTCAAAACTATTGTACTGTTGCTATTTGATGTGCTTAACCTTGTGTAACCCCCCTGCAAATGGGGGTTCCCAAAAGACTTCCAGGAGCTTGCTTGAATGCTCCAAGCCTGAATGGTGTTTGGCATTTAAGCCATTTATCAGTGAGTGTTTTTAGAACCTCTGGTACTGTCTCTTTAAGAGCTGTCTGCTTGCAGACATAATTAGTTTGTATGGGGACTGTGTGTTTCTTTGATTGAGTACCACTCAAGCTGCTGCCAATTCACTTCATTTTGCAGTCACTAGGAGTGCAAAGGAACCTATCTGAAAGATGTAACTGTTTGCCAGAAATTATTTAGAGTAATAATGAAATTACAGTTTGTCTAACCTGCTTTCTTTGCAGTCAGAACTGTGTCTGCTAGTTCCCATTCTAGTTTTGAACTGCTGAACTGGACCAATCAGTGTGGGGTAAGCTAGCTCTAAATGGTGCCTTGGACGAATCAGAACTTGGACTCATAATCTGAGCCAGCCACAAGAGGATTGTATGGGCAGTGACTCTGGGAGATGTAGTTTAGACTTCAGTGCCTTTTTGGACCAACAGCAGCAGTCTATTGTGAGTGACAGCCAATCCAGTCAAGAACTGGGAGGAACTCAAAGGAAGTGCCCGGTTTTGTCGGTTGGAGTTTCAGTTGAGCTTTGGCAGTGAAGGGGAAAGGAACCCTGTGCTCCTTCAGTGCACAGTTTAGGCCAAAACATGTGTGAAGGTCCAAGTTCGTCTGCAGCTTGTGTAACAGCTTGTTAGGACTGAATCATTCTGTGAAAAGAATCAAAGGATCTCTGAAGAGTAGAAACCAGGCTCACCCTGTAGAAGACTGGAAGAATTGCTGAAAATTGCTCGGTCTGTCAGGAACTGAATCTGCTGTGTGTTCTCCGGGTATTGTGCAGTAATTAAGTATCGATACAGATGCAGCCTGCCTGGTAGAGTGCTTTCTTTTATATGGATGTGTGAAGAGGTTTGTGTACCTCAAGTGAGCCCTGCTGACATTGAAGGACCCTATCTTATTTGGAGGTCGTGGAGTACTAATTCAGGGTTGCTCCTGTTGAATTGCCACATTAAATCCAAAATGGAATTACTGTACTGCTGACTGTTTAATTCTCCTTTTCTCTGTGTGAAAGGGCCCTACCAGCTGCCACGGTTTGGACTAGCCACTAGGGCTTGGGTACCCAGGGACAGTAACTGATAGGGATAGGCCTGTGCACAGAGTCATAGGTAGATTATTAGAGTGATAAGCTGATTAACCTGATTTCCTGTCCTTGTTATATCCCCTAAATAAATCAGAGCTGCTTGTTTCAGCAAAGTTATACTGCCTGAGGTATTTGTCTATGTTAAAGTACTGTACTGTGATTGTTGCACTGTATCTCATTTCACAGGAGGTCCCAGTGCGGAACCAGACCTGGGGGTAAGTGTATACTGTGAAGGTAATTCTGATATATTGTGTGGGCCACTAGTGGGAAGAAAGGGGTTGCAGTGTCCCAGAGGGCTGTGACCAAGTTAGTTTAACTATTGCAAACCCTGACCTCTGGGTGGAGGCACCCGCCATTGGATCCAGGCCCCTCAACCTGTTAGTGGCAAATCAGGCAGGGGTAGTAGCCCCTGGGATAGCGCCATCTAGGGGTTACACTTGTTTTACAGGGGGTACCCAGGGTCAAGCTAGAGGAATCAGCCCTGGTGGAAAGTGCAAACAATGTGGGTAATCTCCTGGTGAATAAGGGTCATTGTGAAAGTAATTATTGTATATTGTTCAGGCCACTAGAAGGGAAAGAGAGGGGTTACAGTGTCCCGGAGGACTGTGCCCAGGTTAGCTTGACCACTAACGGCCCTGACTTCCGGGTGGAGGCACCCGTTTCATTACCCAGGCCCCTTAACCTGCTACTAGCCAAGCAGGCAGGGGTAGTAGCCCTTGGGTTAGCACCACCAAGGGGTTACATTTAAATAAAATGTAAGTTTTAAAAAAGTTTTAGCCGGCTCAACAGTGCAGCGGCTGGATTTCTGCCTGCAACGCTGACAACCCAGGTTCAGGAATGGACCTGGGTCTCAGAGGGACGGCCAGGGGGCAGATGGCTCAAGCGTCCCATGATGGCTCACCTTCTCCCGAGAGGGAGAGTGGTACAGGGCATGATGTTTGCCAACCTTTGGTGGAGGCCAGAGACATGACAGAACGTCGGGCCATGCTGCAGAGGGAGTGCGATGGACGTTGGCTTATGCCTTGACATCCTGGCATGTCGCACTCCCAGAGAAAAAAACAGGAAAAGGCTGCCTGATCGGCCAGATGATGGTTGCCGGTCCAATGCCACCACAAAGCCCTGGACAGCCCAGACTGACCCTAGCAGCACCCGGGCCAAGTAGTTGCGCTGGCCGCCCCCACCAGTGCTTTCTCCCCTGGAAGGGGGGACCCATCCGACAAAGGGAAATGTCGGGTTACTGGTCGGGGGAAAGCAATGTGGGTATTGATGGCGGCGGGGAAGGAGTGCCAGTGATGTGCACCCAGGTGACTTGAAGAAGAGGCGAAGTAGGGGGAGAGGGTGCTGTAAAAGTTTTAGAGGGTGGGGATGCTTAGCAACCCAGCAAGGAGCAGCCTTCTCCATGGGAGCTCTAGAAAGTTGTTGCTTCTTGCTGGGCTGCTAGCCTCACACCCCTAAAATCTTTTTTTTGAACTTAAATTTTATTTAAAGTTTATAAAATACTTATTTATTAATCAGGTAGGCCTGTAGGTAAAAAGTGTCCATTTTAATAGGTGACCGCTACATAAACAGAAGAAAAGCTAGCCCTTTTTCTTCATTTAAACAGCAATTTAAAGTGATATTTTTAGACTGAACATATAATAGCCTGAAAAAGAAAAACTCCAAAATGATTTTGATATCAAAAAGAGCACCCAGCTGGGAAAAGTCACACATTGAGCAGCTTGAAAGCACTGAGAGTTTTCAACCTGCTCAAAGTGTGACTTTTCCCAGCTGTTGCATGCTGCCAACGATCAGATCCTTGGTCTCCCTGAAGGAAGGATATACAGCAGTTTCTACACTCCATCACTTACTGACCTGACTGCCACCAAAACTTCAAAACCCTGGAAGCTTGCCAGATTTCCCCATAATGTGTGGCAGTGAGGAGACACGACAATCCACGAACCATGTTTGTAACCTCGGAGGGGAAAAACGGGCCACGGCTACAACAGTGGCCAATCAGCATGATTCATGGCTGTCCATCACACGCTGATTGGCCAGTCTGACTGTGGTACGGGTGGGTGGAAGGAGTAGAGTGGCACAAGGCAATTGCGCACATCGCACTACAGTTGCTTGGGTGCTAAAGGGAACACAGTTGGTGATTGCAAGATAAAAAACACAAAATTAAAAAAATTAAAAAACGGAGGTTCAAGGAAGCAGGGGTTCATTCAAACCAGATGAACCCCAGCTGGCAAAGGCCCTGGGCAAGGTATCTTACCAGAATTTCTCCCATCTCATTAAAGTCAGCCTTCCTGAAGTCCAGAACCCTCGTCTTGGCACTAACCATCCCTCTGCCCATGACCAGGTGGAACCACACCACATGGTGGTCACTCCTTGCAAGTGGTGTTTCCACCTTTACATCCTGGACATGCCCACAGCTGGACACGATCTGGTCCAGCACGGCCTTCTCCCTAGTGGGCTGCATGTCACCTTGTGTCAGGAAACCACTCTGGAATGCATCCAGCAGTATTTGCTCCCTGGTGCTGGAGGTAGCTGGGATTTTCCAATCCACCCCAGGCAGACAGAAGTCCCCCCATTATTATTACCTCCCTCTTGCCTGCCATTTCTATGATTTGGGACCCTGCTACCTTGTCAAGCTCCTCATCCTGTGAAGGTGGTCTGTAAATTACCCCCACCTTTAGTTTTCTCCCCCTTAATGGATTTTACCTGCACCCATAATTCTTCTATCTTTCCATCCATCCCTTCCTCCCTGGTACAGGTTATCTTCTCCTTCACATACAGAGCTACCCTCCCTTCCTGTCTCCCTATCCTTCCTATACATCTTATACCCAGGGATTGTGAGGTCCTAGTCGTGGTTTGGTGTAGCCCATGTCTCTGTGATGGCCACTATCTCCACCTCTCTGTCAGCCATCAGCAGCTGCAACTGAGCCATTTTGCTTCCCAGCCTTCTGGCGTTCACACACACTACCCCCACCGCAACTTGGGTGCTCATTTACACCTGTCCCACTCTCCTCCTCCTCCACCCCTCTCCCACTCCCCCATTCTATCTCCCCCAGTCGTTTCTCACTATTTTGTCTTGTTTGGGTGGGCCCATTGGCCTCCTCCTCCTCCACCAGGTGACTGAGATTACTTTGCACCTTGCTGCCCTCACCATCACTTTAAATTTAGTGTTTTTGCATGAATTTCTCCAGCTTGCCCTTCAGGACCTTTATGTCTTTTCTTAGATGAAACCATTGTGGTGCATACAGGTTGTTCTTCCAGGTCCTTCCCCATTTACCAGGTATCCCATTCCCCTCTGCCTCACACCACCCTCTGAGACATACGTTGAAATCCTCAATTCTAGCTTTCCTTGCTGTGCTAGCCTTTGGGACTAGTAGCACCTCTGAGAAGGCTACCATGCTCCCTACATTGCTGCACATTTTCCCTACCTCCCTGAACCCCTCTCTTGCACCACTTCCACCTCGCATCCTGCAAGGTTGTTCACACCCAGGTGCACTGTTATGTGAGGTTTCCCACCATCCTGCCCCACACGATTGGCTACCAGAGATCCAACTCTCCACACCATCATCCATGGAACACATTCTACCCTCCTACAGTTTGTTTTGGACCCCTGGCCCCCACCTCACCCCTTTACCATTGAATCCCCCAAGATCACGTCCCTCCCTCCACCTTCCTGGGCCCTCCCTCCTCCTGGCCAATGCTGCTGCTCACTCCTGCCTGCCCTCTCCTTCCCCTCCTGCCTATCCTGACCTCCCCCTTTGACCGCTCACACCAGCTACCCCATCCCTGCCCCCTCCATCTGTCCTTTAGTTCCCCCTGGCACTCCCCCTGTTTTTCCCCTCTGCTCACCTCCCAGCCTGTCCCCTCGCTCACCTTTCCCCACTGCCCCTTCCAAATCTCTGCCTCTCACTCCCTCTCATCTAAACTCTTTCTGGTTTGTTCCCCCTCCTTACCATCCCTGAATTCCTTCCTCTTACTGCCTTCTTCCCTTCCCATCTCACTGTCCTTACCCATCCCTACAAGTTCCTCATCTTCCCTTCTGTCCAGCAAGAGGAGCCTGTTCTGCACCAGCACCTCGGGTGGTGCTCCCAACTGGACAGCCACCCTCCCTGCCTTGCCTGTTGCTTCTACAAATTAAAAAAAACAAACACAAAAAATACTGAGTCGAGGAGTAAGAAGCAGCAAATCATGAGGATCAACATTTCCTTGTCGTGACCTTACATTGTAATAGATTAACTTACTAAGTTAGTGAATGGAGATTCATCTATAAATGTTGGAGTCAGCTGCATAAGCGTGACTCTTTTGAATGATATTGTTATTCAGAAGACGGAGCTGGCTGACCCGGGTGTTTATTATTTCTTGACTACAATAGTTCAAAGTCAGATGGGTTAACATTACCTTGCTTTACCTGTTATCACTTTGTTTATAAGTCATAAACAAATAAAAATGTCTTTCAGCATTTTTTATACCAACTGGGTATTGGTCTTTTGAACACCCTCACAGCATAGCCCTTGAACTTATAAAATATATGGTTCTATACCTGTAGTGTAACAGTACTGGAAAATTGTGTTGTTGTGAACACTACAGTAGAATTTGTCTGTCTTGCAACGTCAAGTATCTCGTTCACTAATGTGCTAGGCGAGTCCCTCAAATGGAGGCAACTGTTGAATATTCTTATAATGTATGGGGGGGTCCTTATTATATGAACATACGAACATAAGAAATTGCCAGCAGATAAAGGCCTTATGGTCTATCAAGTCTGCCTGATTCTGCAGCTAGCAACCCTTATACTGCAGCTGACTAACTGAAATCAAGCAGATTACAACCTTATAATGTATGGTAGAACGTTGTTACTACAGGAAATTCATCTTTTCCCTCAGTTGTTATACCATCGATGTGACGCAACTTTGTTGCTAACCCTTCGACGGTACGTCACATTGATGGTATAACAACGTGGATTGCTCTGTGTATGATTCCTGCTCAAACAGACCACCTTCATGAAATGGCCGTGGCGGTGAGAGCATGACCCGGAGCCGAGTGGCAGTGACTTAAGTAATGGAGCGGCTGACAAAAGTGAGGATCCTACTTCATTATTTAAATGTTTTTGATGACCATACGCTATAAAATATAATGTATGGTACATCGATGGTCAACCTGTTTGTTAAGCCGTCTCGAGGTTGCCATGGTGATGTAAACCTCTCGAGCTTCACTCTTGAGGTTTACACGGTCGCCCTGTCAACCTCTCGATGGTTAACAAACCGATTAACCATCGATGTCCATACATTATCCTCTATGTTATTCCTGTTTTATGAATTATTATAAATAGGGTTGGAAATTTCCTGGGACTTGACTGGTTAGTAAGATTCCAAACCCATCTGGTTATGACACCATGACCATTGGTTTGGATCTGTATTCTACAAAGTGTGTAGGAACACAGTGACCCCTCACCAATCTTTAAATTCAGATTTTAAAAAGTTTATTATGTGCCACCAACGTTTTGGGGTGTCCACAATACCCCTTCCTGAGGGTAGAAGGAAGTATTTCTGGATATAGGTCAGAAAATATTCATTTTAAATATCCATTATCCTTATCTCAAAAAATTCATATATTACACATACTACTCAAGTAGTATTTTTGGTCTTCATATAACTTAGGGAGTTTATGGAAGTTAATGGAATCTTCTCCCCCTCACACCCTTTTTTCATGTATTTAAGAGAATTAACACAGAAACATTATAGTTGGAAGCAATAAAATTATCTTTTTAGCATGCAGTTCATTCACTTGGGTGTATGTATTTATATGTATTTTTTGAGATAAGGATAACATACCTTGGGGGGGGGGGTATGGCACATAATAAACATTTTAAATCTGAATATAAAGTTTGGTGAGTGGTCACTGTGTCCCTATACACTTTGTCGTTTGATTTGACATTAATAGGAATGGACTACTCCCTGATTGCAAGTTTTTTTTTTTTTTTGCCTGGGTTATAACTGAAGGCACATCTTGCTGGAAATGGATCTGTATTCTCCAGCTAGACTAGGACACATCACCAAAGAAAGCTGCGTCAGTGCGCCATTTTGAAAAGTTTTAAATGGCAGTCAGTTTTGTCTCCTCACTAAAAACCTTCAAATAGGCCCTAAAAAACTAAACCGTTTCAAATGAAACAAAAAAAATAATTAAATGTTTCCATTCATCACCCCATCCTTCCATATATACTGTGGACATTTATAGAAATTGAAAGAAAATAATTTATACTCAGAATTTTAATTTTAGTGCTCCTTTGCTGACCGTAGAAAATAACCATTCTACCTTTGCCTATTTATCAGGGAAATCTCAGCTGATCACCCTGCCACAGAAACAACAGAATCCCTGGTTCCATATGAGACTTTCTGGTGTGTGTGGGTGTGTGGGGGAGGGGCACTGAGATCTGAACAACACTGGAGTGTTAACCGCCTGACTTTAGGATCATGTGAATACCCTTCGCTAACTATTTGGCTCAGTATTCAGTATTCAGGTCCCAGGTATTCAGATATTCATTACTCGGTAATTGGACAGGAAAGGTGTTTTTTTTTTAAAGAATTGTTCTAAAAGACCTTACTGGACACCATTTAACCCTCTGAACCTGGAGTTCCATAAACAGCTTAATGGCACCTCAATGACTGATTCAGAGCTGTCCACATTGCAATGCAGTTGTGTCCAACAGGACTTTATATCGTTAGTAGGTGATGGAATTTGGCCAGAAAAGGTAGTTCTACAAAAGTACACCTTTGCAATCAGCAACACCGTTAAACCATCTTCCAAGAACTTGGTGTTCCATAAACACCATATAGACACCTCAGCGAATGATGCAGAGCAGGCAGCAAAGCAAGACAATGTGTTCTGGTCCCACTTTCTGTATTATTTGTTAGCTAGCTACTATTGAGCCAGGAAAGGTCACACTAAATGTCGTACTAAAGAGAAAAGGAACAGAGAAGGCAGTTTGCCCATGTTAACTATCATTTACCTTTAATACTGCATCTGATGACCATTCAGGATACACTTGTCGCGAATGAATTTGAATTCCTTCTTGTTCTTACTGATCAATATATCTGTTGTTAATTATTCCAAAGATTAATGAAGTGATGTGTATAACAACCTTTTCTTTTGGTTGTATTAAATGTTTGCGGTTTTAATTGTAAAGGGTGACCCCTGGTACCCAAGCTGTCACTTTTTTTACTTTCTCAAGCTTTTAACCCCTCTGGTGACCCCACTTCCATCCCCACCTCCCCCCAGCCGGCACCCCCCCATGGCAGGTTTGGATGGGGAGGGTCATCCTCTCCCCCAGAGTCCTAAATCAGAGTCACTCCAGGCATCCAGGCAGCACTGGCCCAGGGAGGTGGTGCACAGAATGGTGGTCTGCTGTTTGATTCTGTTTTTTGTTTTTCTCCTAAGTACCCCTACCACAGCAACACATCAGAACATATGCAAGGAGGCACGTATGCTCTGCAGCCCATCTCTGCAAGTTGCTCATTTGCCTGCATTACCACTGGGCCTCCACCCCATGGCAATCAAAGGCTGAGTCGGGCCGTCCCAGTGGCACTGAGGGTTGAGGCGCTGGACGCCACACCTCACGCCAAGCCGCTGACCCGGGTTCGGAAACGGACTCAAGCTGCCGGAGGTCGTGGGGGAGGGAAGAGATCGAGCATCCAGAGGACTGCTCTCTCTTCCCAGGGAGGGCTCAGGGGGATGCGCCGCACAGGAATGGCCTCTGGCAGTGGTCGGAGGTGTGCCAGGAAGGCAGGGCTTACTCAAGTAGGTCAGAGCTGCGGCAAGCATCGTCCCTTCATGCCCAGCTGCCATTGCATGACCAAGCTCTGGGGGAAGGCAGAACTAAGGACAAAAAAACCCTTCCCATTGGTAGGCAAAGGCGGGTCTAGTGGCGCTGACACCACATCCAATACCGGGCCGAAGTGCTCTCCTGGTATCCCTACATCTCTCTCCACCTTGCGGTCCTTGCTCCTGGGAGAATCAGATCCAGGGGGGCTGGAGATGTGGCATGAGGGGGGCCTGCATACCGGAGAGAGCACTGAAGCTTCAGGTAGACGGGATCAGTTAGAACAGCCCCATGTTCCAGCTGGAGAGAGTCCAATGTGGTAAGGGAACGAATAAATAAAGTGTATAAAATAAAAGGCCGCCTCAGCTGGCCACTCCACTCTGGGAGATGAGGGCAGTCTCTGGGATGCTCGATCCTCTCCCACCTCGTTAACTCCCAGTAACTCCTGTTTGTTCTGAACATGGGTCGCCGGCCTAGCAGGAGTTAAGGCATCCAATGCCGCAGCCCTCCATGCTGTTGGGCCATCGCCAAGCTGTCATTTTTGAATTGGGTCATTGAATAGATAAGGGTCCTGCATGATACCATAGCACATGAATAGGTCACTCCTTTTCCTTCTTGTCTGTAAGGACATTAAGTTAAGTGTCGCAGGCAACTTTCATAACTGTAATCATTTTGGTGACCCGATGCTACAGCCTCTCTACTCTGTCGATCTTCTTCCTATTGAGCGGGCACCATACTTGGCTCCCATAATGCAGTATCGGTCTCACACATGCCCTATATAGAGACATTATGGCCTCTTCCTTTCTGCTTGAGAAATTACGTTTTATGGTCCAGAGGCTCTTATTTGCTTTAGCAACAGCAGCTGTACATTGATCAGTCTGATTGAGCTTCATGTTGATATCAATACCTAAGTCACACTAATTTTCGAATGCTTTTTTTTTCCCCGCAAGGGTTTATATCCTCCTTAGGCAGGTCTGGGCAGCTTATCAGCCTCTCCCTGTTCCCAATGGTTATCCACTTACCCCCCCATGGTCTGGAAGCAGACATGTGGATTTCCCTTTCAAGGTGAGGTGGAAAGGGGAGGGTCATCCTCCCCCTCCTGGCAGACAATCCAGTGTGGCCTTGGGACTGGATCAGTATGGCGGACTGTTGGGACAGAGGCAGGGCTTCACGAAGCCCAGGCCTCCAAGTTTCCACTTTGACTCTCCTGGGCCCACAGATGTGCAGTGACCATGGTGTGCATGCTCCACCTCCGCAGAGCTGCCCCCTGTGCATGGATCGTCTTGCCGCTGTGTACCTCACTTGCACTGCCACCCAGGTACCTCCAGGTGGCAGTCAGCAGCGAGGCATGGCCCCCCTCCTCGAGGGAAGAGAGCAGTCCTACAGATGCTCAATTCTCCTTCACCCAGCCAGCCCCCCAAGTGACCTGCATTTATATATGAACACAGGCAGCAGCGAGGCAGGACGTAAGGCATTCAGCGCCTCAGCCCTCCATGCCACTTGGTCGCCCTAAACCACTTTTATAGTAGTCTTTCCACGTTTATAATGGTGAGGGATGGTCTGTTTCCCGAGGTGCAAGATGCAGCATTTTTTGGTGTTAAACTGCACATCCCATGATTCGGATCACTTATGTGAGTAGTGTAGATCTGTTTAAATTGATGAATTGACTCTGTTTGGCTGTACAAACTTTACCAGTCATTTTGATGTCATCTGTGTATTTGCTGGTCCAGTTTTGGACATTTTGACACACAACGGATATGTTGGGCTGGCAGTATAGCACAGAGGTTAGAGTAATGAGCTGTGAGCGAGCTTGGTACATCCAGCAGACCTGGGTTTGATTCTCCCGACCTCCACTTGCATACTGTGTGACTCTGAGCAAGTCACTCAACCTCCCCAGTGCTCCCAGGTCACCCCTGAAAACAGGCACTTGTGCCTAGTGGGCTTTACCAGGTTACCAAAGACAAAAAAAAATAAATAAAGATTTGCAATAAGACAGGGCTCAGTACTGAGCCCTGCGGAACACCACTGGTAACACTACCTGTTTTAGAGAAATGGCCAGCCATACATTTATTTGTTTATTTAGCTTTTGTTTACCCAATAGGGTACAATAGGCACACATATGGCTATTTTCAAGTACGACCTGGGAGAGTACAGCACAACATCTTGAAACATTTACAGAGCAAGAAGTAAAGTAACAAAATTAATACAACATTACATGTAAGCAGTGGCAATCAGAAGAGCAAGCAGTAGGGAGACATTATCAAGAACAAATAATTGCACAGGTTAGGACAAAACATTGTTACATGGAGATACCATTATCAGTATAGAAGTAGTGAGCTGGAAGAGAAAGGCAGAGGCGCACTTGTGAGGACTAGGAGGACAGAGTGGAGTCAGTGCTTGATGCGGCAGGGGAGAGTACAGAGGGTGGGGGAGTGGAGGAGAGGGGTAGGAAGGAATAGAATGGGAATAAGTGCAAGGTGTTGAAATGATTAGGGACCTGCAGCCTGGGGAGGTGTGGGACACTTACTGTACTGCTGCGGGCCCCCCCACACACACACATTTTCTGTAAGCTTTGTCAGAGTTGAGGCGCCGGCAAGAAGCTTGTGCCGGATGGACCTCCCCCAACGTGAGGAATCCTCCTGAGGACAATAGGGGAGCTTTTTGCAGCGACTGGGGACTCGCAGTTTGTGCTAGGCGGAACTCCACCCGACGTGAGAATTCCTCCTGTGGACTAGTCGGGGAGTTTTTTGCTGCTTTGCAATGACGAGGACAAGAACTGTTGCTGCGGGGGGCTTTGTTTGATTTTTCGGCGCCAAGTTTCAAATCCTGCAGCTGACACCTATTGGTCCCTCCTGCTGCGATGCTCGGTCTGGCCCAGCTCTTCAGGCCGACACGAGCCCATCAGTACTACTCTTGACTGGACCTGCAGCCTGGGGAGGTGTGGGAGACCTACTGCTACGGGTCCCCCCCCTCACACGAACTTTCTGTTAGCTTTGTCGGGGTTGAGGCACCGGCAAGAAACTTGTGCCAGGCGGACCTCCCCGACATGAGGAATCCTCCTGAGGATGATTGAGGAGCTTTTTGCAGCGACTGGGGATGTGCCAGGTGGACCTCCACCTGATGTGAGAATTCCTCCTGTGGACTAATCGGGGAGTTTTTTGCTGCTTTGCAATGACGGGGACAAGAACTGTTGCTGCGGGGGTCTTTGTTCGATTTTTCGGCGCCAAGTTTCAAATCCTGCAGCTGACACCTATTGGTCCCTCCTGCTGTGACACTAGGTCTGGCCCAGCTCTTCAGGCCAACACGAGCCCATCAGCACTACTCTTGACTGGACCTGCAGCCTGGGGAGGTGTGGGAGACTTATTGCAGCGGGTCCCCCCCCCCCACACAAACTTTCTGTGAGCTTTGTCAGGGTTGAGGCGCCGGCGAGAAGCTTGTGCCAGGCAGACCTCCCCTGATGCAAGGAATTCCTCTGAGGATGATCGGGGAGCCTTTTCTCCTGCCCACTGACCCCATTCCCTCCTCCTGTTAAATGCTTGCTCATCCCGCCCACTTGCTCACCAGGCTCCTCCCTAGTTGACCACACTAGGACTTGTGCCGTCTATGAAGACCGTGCAGCCTAAAATTGTCTTTTACTCTGAACTCTGCTGTACCCTGTACAAAAATTGTCTCCCGCAGTCTGGTACCTCTGTACAATAATTTTCTCCTCTGGTACCCCGATAATTTCTAGTCTAACTTCCCCCTTTGTGCAGCTGTGATACCGAATCTAATTACTGTCCTAAAGAGGCTGTAATTTCTGCTTGTTTTTGTTGGCCTGATGCTATTTCATATTCTAGCCCTCGGACTACTATGCATTTTACGTACCTCCTGTGTTATTTAGGTCTTGTAACCCATGCTGTTCATTTTGTGCATGGCCACCATTGTAGCCCTTGGTGTTTAAGGCTAAAACATAGCGTTGCACAGTCGTGGGATTGCTGGTAGGATGAAACACATGTCTATGTCTTCTGTTAGCATCCTTTGCAAACTGTGTGAGAGGCCTTTCGGCACCATGCAATTCTGCTTAAAGTTGAACCAGCATAACATTCTGTGGTGATGTGCATATGCAGCCCATGATGCTTTGCATTGTGTGGGCATGTGTGAGTTTGTATTTTATTGAAACTTGGCTTCCCAGCCAAATGCCCTTTGGGGTAACCCTTGCCTCAGTGTTTTCACACAGAGGTTCTTTGTCTTTTAAATAGTTTTTAATTTTTAATGGGTTCACCACAACATAACCAAGACAGACTGTCTTAGGGTAGCTGGTTCATTGCACTGGGGTGTCAAACAGACAAGGCATACTGATGAGTCCTGGTAGGACCCTTTGCAAACTGTGTGAGAGGCCTTTCGGCACCATGCAATTCTGCTTAAAGTTGAACCAGCATAACATTCTGTGGTCATTTGCATATGCAGCCCATGATGCTTTGCATTGTGTGGGCATGTGTGATTTTGTATTTTCTTGAAACTTGGCTTCCCAGGAAAATGCCCTCTGGGGTAACCCTTGCCTCAGTGTTTGCGCACAGAGGTTCTTTGTCTTGGAATAGCTACCTAGTCCGCAGTACTATACTGCTTGCCTAGCTTCCCGGGGGCCATCTAACCTCTTTGCCTTCTTAGGTGACTATCCCTGTCATTTTTGCTTTTCTACCTCCCCTGCCCTATTGTAAGTGGATTATCCTGTCACTGTGGAGGTGCCTAGCTTCCGGGGCCATCTAACCTCTTTGCCTTCTTAGGTGAATATCCCTGTCATTTTTGCCTTTCTACCTCCCCTGCCCTATTGTAAGTGGATTATCCTGTCACTGTGGACCTAGCCATGGTCTGCACTGTCACCTAACCTTTGGCATCATAAACCAGTACAGCACCCCCAGGGCCGGCTTACTGCAGCTACCGGCTTTCCGGATGCCGCCCCACAGTGGATGCTCGGCTCCCCCGGCCCAGTCAGGGGCTCCACCCTCGCCCCAGTTCCCCTAGCCACCCCTCCCTTGCCCGTGACCTGGCACTCTGCCAAAGGCATAAAAATGGTGCACATGAATGTGCGCAGTCTCTTACCCAGTCTCGCTGAACTAACCACCTGGGTGGACCTCTACAATCCCAATATACTGGGGATTACAGAATCCTGGCTGAAGCCTCACATCACAGACTCCATGTGTGCCCTCCCAGGATACAACCTACTCAGGCGTGACTGAGAGGGTAACAGGTGGGGAGGCAGTGTGCTTCTCTACTACAAGGGGCACCTAAACGTGTCTGTCATCAGACACCCTCCACTCCCTCCCTCTGCCTGTGAGTTTTTGCACACCCTCCTTCTCCTAGGTAACACCAAAAAAGTTCACCCGGTTTTCACCTACAACCCTCCTAAGGGAGATACACTTGGGCTGTCCTCCCTACTCGACTGTCTCAGAGACAAAGTTGGCCCAAATGAGTAGCTTGTCCTGGGTAACCTCAATTTGAATTGCTAGGGGGCAATGTCAAGCCTTACAAGACTCTTTTGTCTGGTCTCGCCCTCAGCCAGCTCACTGCTGAGCATACAAGGCTTTTCTCTCATGAAGTGAAGGGATCCCTCATCGACTGGGTTCTGAGTAACAGACCTGGCAATATAGTCTCCTCAGGAATCCTCCCCGATGCCATCTCAGACCACTCCCCTACCTATTGCGTATGGGGCCTCTCCTCTCCTCTTCTAAAATACCTAGCAAGGTGATTCAGATGCGGGACTGTTCCTATTTTGACATTGACAACTACCTTGCTGACCTGCGTCTAGCGGACTGGTCCCGGGTCACTGCCTCTAATGATCCCTCAGGGGCCCTTGACAAATTCCTCGCTGTCTCTGGGTCCCTGCAAATAAACACACCCCAATTACTAAGAGAAGGGTGAGAGGCGCTGTCACCAAGTGGCTCCATGGGGGCCTCCTATCCCTCATGAAGCAAAGAGACAAGTGTTGGGCTCGATTCAAGTCCTCCAACTCCCGCGCTGACCACCTTGAATATCGTCGGCTGAGAAACTCTTGTAAAAGAGCCATCCGCTCAGCCAAGAGCAATTTCTGCCAGTCTGCCCTGCTTTCCATAGCCAAAAACCCGAAGAGTTTCTGGCAAAACATAAAAAGCTTAGTTGGCAGGTCTGCCAGAACTCAGGTCTATGACCTTCTCACTGAAGGGGTGAGTTGCAATAACCCCCTTTCTATCGCCAACGTTTTCAACCATCAGTTCTCTGACCTAACTGTCCTGACCTCTCAACCCTCTGCTCCTCCCTCCCTCCCAACCCCTGTCCCCACGGCCACCGATCCCCCCCCTCAGTTTGACCCCCAGCCATCCTCCCTTCTACCTAAAAGCAGTCACTGTCCAGGAGACCCAGAGGCTCCTCACGGTCTCTCTCCTCATATGGGAGCTGGGCACGATGGTGTCAAGCCCAAACTACTCTGCTTGGGGGCTTCCCTTCTCACCTGGTCTATCTCCCACATACTCACTGCCCCCCTAATCTCTGGCTCCATCCCGGATGTTTGGAAGGTGGCCAAGGTCATCCTGGTCCTCAAACAGGGGGACCCAAAAAATTTTAACAATTATCATCCCATTGCGATCCTGTCTGTTATCAGCAAGGTACTAGAAAAGCTGGTAGCCTCCCAGCTCACCCACTACTTTCAGAGCTATGAGCTCCTCTCTCCAGCCCAACATGGGTTCAGAAAAGGGCACAGCACTTCCACTGCCCTTGCGATGGTTACCTCTGCTATCCGGCTTGCCACCAACCAAGGCAAACTTACTGGAGCCATCTTTGTAGACCTCTGGAAAGTCTTTGACTGGGTCGACTATTCACTCCTGTGATCCACCCTTTGGACCATGGGCTCCCCCCGCCCCGCCCCGCCCTCTCCTGGTTCACAAACTACCTTTCGGGTAGGCAGCAGTATAAAAACTTTAACAAGGCCCTCTCCATCCCCACTCCAGTGACTTTTGGTGTCCCCCAGGGCTCCGTCCTCAGGCCCATCTTGTTTTCCCTCTTTATAAATGAGTTACCCTCGACCTCTGCTTATTTATTTATTTTTATTTAGTTGTTTAACCAGGTATAGCACACTAAGCTGAAAGCTTTTTTACAGGAGCGACCTGGGAGCACAAGGAGGTTAAGTGACTTGCTCAGGGTCACACAGTATGCAAGTGGAAGCTGTGGGATTCAAACCCTGGTCTGGTCTGCTAGATGTCACCAGATTTGCAGCTCAGAGCCTTAGACCACTGCGCTATACTGCCTCCTTAGGCCACTGCGCTATACTGCTTATGGGATCTCCACCCTCTACGTGGATGACTTCGTCATCCTGGCAAGCTCTCGGGACCCAAAGACCATAAATACCTGGTTAACCTCCAACTTTAACTGTGTCTAGTCCTGGCTTGAGGAGCTTTCCATTAACCTCAAGAAGACTCAGGTCATGCTCTTTAGCTCCTCTGCCAAGTTAAAAGCCTGCCCTACTCCTCCAACAATCCTAGGAGCTGATGGATCCCCACTGCCTGTTACTGAAGTGGTTAAGTACCTGGGGGTTACTCTTGACCCTCAGTTAGATCTCACCCTGTACATCCGCAACACCTGCAAAACTACAAATTGCAAGCTGGGCCTGGCCTACAGAGTGAATCGCCTGCCCCCCGGTGGCTCACCTGGCCTCTAGCCAGGGGGTCCTACTCCACTTCTGTTATGGACTTGTATCCTTTGCCCATGTCCCTAAATCCAGTCTCTCTAAATGGGACACAGCGTACACCGATGGATGCCATTTTGCTCTCGCTGCTCCCCGCCTCACTCATCGATGTGACCTCTGCTTCTGGGCAGCATGGCTCGCAGCTGAGTCCCACTGCACCTTCATCATTGGCAACTTTTTAGACAACGTCATCCATACTACCACCCCTTCTGCATTTTCCCTGTCCTTCAGTCCTGCTGCTCCCCCCTACCACCTAAGATCCAGAAACTCTCAGGTCCTCCTGGTTCCTAAAACCTACACTTGTATGGGTGACCAGGCCTTCCCTGCCTTCGCACCGAAGCTGTGGAACTCCATGCCAGCCTGCACTCACACCTCCCCATCATATTACCACTTCAGAACCTCCCTATGGGGCTTCCTGAAATCAGCCGCCACGTGTCTCTGTACCTGAGCTGCTTCTCCTGGCACCTATATCTGGGTGGCCTGTCCGTGACTATAACCAGCACTTTGCCCTGATGGACTCGCCCGTGTCTCCTGTCATACCCTGCCTGGTGCTCTATTACCCTGTAGTGACTGGTCCTGGTTGGTAATCTACCTGATTCTCCTCTTACCCCCTGATCTGACTTATCCTGCTGCCTTGTACTTTGGTATTCTTCAAGATCGTTGGGAGTCTACCGTCGGTGATTTCCTGTACTCAGCTGGATGCCAACTTACGTAGTTATCCATGCTACCTCACTGATGATTCCACTCATTGTGCTCGGTCAAATGTGATCTATGTACCTCAACTATGTACCTTATTCGTATGTTACAGAAGTGCCTTAATCTATGTACCCTGTTCGTATGATTTATCATGTGCTTGAACCTAATGTATGTTAACCCTGTTTATGCCTGATGTTCATGTATTGCACCATTGTAACCCTCCCGGGTCGCGCCTAAAAATAGGCACTTGGCTGTCTAGTGCGCTCACCCAGTAAACAAAAGCAAATAAATACATATGCATATTGAGCGATGCAACAGGAAGGGGTAGGGTACATACTTTATGGGTTCTGTTCAACAGCCAGTTTTTAACCCAGTTAATAATGCAATGGTTTATATTTAGTTTGGCCTTTTTTGGAATAACTGCCCAGTCTGGAACAGAATCAAAGGCTTTGGTAAATCCAATATACAGGGAGACTATTATCAACGTAGGGTAGCTGATACTTTTTCATAAAAGCAGCACAGATTCGTAACACGTGATCTCCTGGTCATAAATCCATGTTGCTCTGCATCAACTTTTTCAGTTTCTTCTAGAGGAGGCTCCACTGCCTGCTGCTGTTCCAGAGGAAACCATATTTGGTGATGCCAGGAGCAGTGATCAGTATGAGGGTGGCCCACTCTGCCCATAGCTTGAGTAGCACCCTCTGAATTAGAGGGATCAGAGGGGAGTTCATAAAGGAACCTCCCTTCCCAGCAGAGAGACAACACAGCTCATTAGAAAACTCCAGGCTCTGGAGCAAGTGAGCCGAAATGAGGCAGTTTTGCGATAGGTGGGGAGCCAAAAAGGTCCAACACTGTATGACTCCATATTGCAAATAGGAAATTTACCATGTTCCCACTTGTGTACCTGTGACTGGGACTGACTTTGATGTCTGCTAAGACATTTTTGACACCTGGGAGAAACATGCTGATAGTTGCAGGCCATGAAACATTGCCCAGTGCCTGACTCTCACTGCTTTCCTGCACAGAGGGTGAGACTGAGTACCCCCCATGGTTGCTGATGTAGTGCATTACAATGAGATTGTCTGTCTTTATTAACAAAGGACCAACACTGAGATGTTCTGTGAAGGTTTGGAGACCAAGAATAGCAAGCAGCCCTCATTGTACTCTCCGGTTAGTACCTATACTGACTTGTTGGCACTTGTTTGTACATTTTGATTTTTTTCTAACTGTTCTGTGTATAAATGTTGTCAGTGTTAACTCTGTATATCACCCAGTTGCTAAGCTGTTGTATTTCTACCATCCCTTTGTTTACTTCCTTGTGCTGCGTCACATTGTACTGCTCGTGTATTGCTTCTGTCTTGTATCCTCCCGGGTCGTGCCTGAAAATAGGCATCTCTATGCCTACTGCACCCACCCGGTCACCAAAAGCAAATAAATAAATAAATAAATCTCCAGAACACTGATGTGGAGATCCAGATCCAGGTCACTTCACAGATCCCAGGTGGGCACCCCATTCCGATCCAGAGGCATCCATTGTGAGGATCTGCCCTGGAGTTAGGGAGAAGAAAGGGATGCCCTGCAATGAGTCTTGGGGTTCCAGCCGCCAAATTAGGGATTTGCAAAGAACCGCCAGCCATTTCTGCAACATCCAACAGAAGCACCTTGACCGCAGACGGTAGTTGGTCTGGGAGGTTGGCAGGTGGTTAGGAGGAGCAAATTGGGTGCCCCATCACTCAGTGCTGTCCAACATATCACCTCCACAAACCATATAAAAACTACAAACAGGTATCTGCCTCTATCTCCGAAATCAAACAAAGTGGCAGAGGACACTGCAGAGCAGGACACTGCAGCACAGGAGCTAGCACAACAAAACTCACCCAAATCAGAAACCAAAACATAAAAAGCAAAAAGGAAATCCCCAAAACTTCTGATCATAGGAGACTCCATGATTCGGGGAGTTGATACCTATCTCCAGCCAGGGGTAATGGTCAGATATCTCCCAGGTACATCAACATGGAGAGACACTGATCACACTGATAAAACTGTACAGGAAGCAGGAGAAAACATTGATGTCCTGGTACACATATGGACTAACGATCTCGCCAACTGGTCAGTTGTGGAGACCAAGGAACACCTGACCAGGCTGGGTAACAAACTATCATCCATTTCATCCGGCATCTCCTTCTCTGAGATCCTGCCAGTCTGGGAGAGGGGGGCAGATGGACGGAAGGTCAGGAAAGGGGAGACAGGGGAGCTAAACATGTGGCTCAAGGGCTGGTGCCAGGAAAAAGGACACAAATTTGTAGGGAACTGGCAACATTTTTGAAAGCGAAAGTTCTTTAAATTTGATGGACTGCATCTGACTAAGGAGGGAGTCAGTGCATTGGGACAGAAGTTTCACATCTTTGCAGAATATTTAAATTAGTAACTGTGGAGAGGGATGCAGCACCCGATACGTCAAATGGGAATAACACCCTTCCCCCCTCAGCTAGTGGTCAAATAGGAGTTCAGCATGTTTGTAGTTCATTTGCATCACCAGGTAAGGAAAAAGGTCCGGCCCCACACGACACACACAGGGGATACACCAGGCCCCCACCCAACAATTAACACACCGAACCAAGGCCAATGGAAAATCACAGACACAAATGCTCACAGTCTGGGAAACAAGATCCCAGACCTGCAAGCAATAATGACAGAGACTAAACTGGACATAGTAGCCATTAGCGAGACATGGTTTACCAGTAACCACACTTGGGAGACTTCCGTTCAGAAGAGACTGAGGTGCAAAAAGGGAGGGGGAGTGGCCCTTTATGTCAATGAAAATATCAAAGCTACAGAAATTCAGAATACACTTAAGGAGCCAGAAGAAATGTGGGTCACCCTGGAAACAGGAAATGGGACAGCCATATGAACTGGGGTTGTCTACAGGCCTCCAGACCAGGGGGAGGGCATATACACATTACTGTTAGAAGATATACAAAACATGACAGCTAAAGGGGAGGTTCTGATAATGGGAAACTTCAACATGCTAGATACAGATTGGTCAATACCAGCAGGAACGTCTGCCAGAACTAGACACATAGAGGATTCCCTGCAGGTGGAGGGCCTCAAACAACTGGTACAACAACCCACAAGAGACAGGGCTATCCTAGCTCTAGTACTGACTAACAGGGAAAGGATCACAGATCTACAGGTAGATGGTCACCTGGGGGCCAGTGACCATCACATGGTAGGGTTCAGTTTGGCCACTAGAACTAAATCATCCCATTCCAAGGCAAATATAAGGGACTTCAGAGGAACTGATTTTGATAAGATGGCCAACAGAGTTAAGCTAGCCCTGGCAAAAAGAAATACAGGTGAGTGGGTACAGGCAAAGTGGACACACATTAAGGATGCAATACGTGAAGCAATATCTCATTGGATTAGAGAGAAAATGAAGTGCAAAAGAAGGAAACCACTTTGGTTCTCATAAACAGTAGCAGAAAAGGTCAGAACCAAAAGGCTGTCCTTCAGGAAATATAAGGGAACGCAGTGGGATGAAGATACGGAGGCATACCAAACTTCTCAAAGGGAAGGCAGTAGGGCAGGCAAAGGCCCAAACCGAGGAAAGACTAGCATGAACAGTAAAAGAAGGTGACAAGACTTTCTAAAGATACCATAGTGAAAGGAGAAAGTCCAGAGGGGTATTGCTAAGATCAAAGGGGATAAGGGGGCATGTGAGGAGGTAGACCATGTAAAAGCATCTATCCTAAATAGATACTTCTGCTCAATATTTACTGAAGAGAAGGTAGGGAAGGGCCCACAGCTCAGCACCATGGACACGGGGGGAGGGAAGGTGAGCACTACTCCCTTCACAAAAGAAAGGGTCCTACAAGAGCTTGCTAAGCTCAGGGTGGACAAGGCAATGTGACCTGATGGCATACATCCCAGGGCACTAAAGGAGCTAAGCGTGGAACTAGCAGAGCCATTAGCAGAACTCTTTAGTGAGTCTCTGAGCACAGGAGAGGTCCCAGAAGACTGGAGAAGGGCTCATGTGATCCAACTCCTCAAGAGTGGTAGCAGGGTGGAGGCAGGAACTACAGACCAGTCAGTCTTACCTCAGTAGTGGGCAAGATTATGGAGGCACTCCTTATGGAAAGGATAGTGCAACACCTGGAATCCATAGGAGCACAGGATCCAAGACAGCATGGGTTTACAACAGGAATGTCCTGTCAAACTAATCTTACAGATTTCTTTGACTGGGTAACTAGACTGGTGGATCAAGGGGGAGCAGTTGATGTCACCTACCTTGACTCATCAAAGCTTTCAATACTGTTCCACACACCTTCAAATACCTTGGCATCACCCTTGACTCCCAACTCTCCTGTGCTGCCCATATTAATAATGTGTCGAAAGCAGAAAACACCAGGCTGGGCCTACTGTTCCATCACAGGAAACATATAACCCCTGAAGCCCATGTCTGTTGCCATCCAGAGCTCCATTGTTAGCATTATGGACTACGGACTCATCATTTATGGCTCCCCCACTGCCTCCTCCCTCAAACGTGTTTCTACCTCCCTCAATAAAGCCTGTTGACTCGTCACTGGATCCCACTGTCTCACTTATACTTGTGACCTCTACTCTCTAGCTGGGTGGCTGCAACTCAACAGCCGAATAAAATATCAAACCTGCATCACAGCAAAGAAAATAGTGATGGGCATTGCTCCTCCTCCTGGAGTCTGCTCTCTTCTCAAACCCAGAATCAACAACTGCAACACCAGGAGGTCTAAACTGCAATTCCTGCAAATCTCCCGTTGTTGCACAACCCAAGGCCAAAGGTCCTTTGCATACAGGGCACCCAGCTGGCTGAATAGTCTCAATAGTGATATCTCTGCCTCTCCAATGCGGAGTGCCATACAAGCTGCCGCCTCTTACTGCTCCAGCTGCTGTGTGTCTGCCCTGATTGGCAGAACTCCCACCCCTGCTGCCCATAGTTTCTGCTGCCCGTTGTTGCCCTTCCATCAAGCACTTTGGCTTTCCACTGCCCATCTGATGCACTTACACCTGTCTGTCCTGGACAAAGCCCCCTAGGCTGCCATACCCTGTCTCACCCTCCCTGCCCTCTCCTTCCACCCATCCCCATTTCCTTTGTTGTGTATGCTTCCTAGTGTTCCAAGTAGTTTCCTTGTTATAACATGTTACGACCATTGGTGTTACTGATTGTTTTATACTGTAATTTGAAGCCTGTATGAACTTTAGATGCCTGTACTCACAGACGTGGAACCTTTGTAAAAGAGCCTCGGCTCAAAGGTACTTGTAATCCTAGACTCAAATAAATAAAATAAATAAATAAACATAGAAGATTAATTAATAAGCTGGGTAGGTTGGGGTGGGTTAGAAGTTGGTCAACTGGGCGGCAAACTGGTTGACGGGCAGAAAACATAGAGTGGTGGTGAACGGTATACAGTCAGAAGAGATGCAAGTCACAAGTGGGGTACCTCAGGAAACAGTCCTGGAGCCAGTCCTCTTCAATATCTTTATCAGTGACATTGCAGATGGACTGGAGGGTAAGGTTTGTCTGTTTGCAGATGACACCAAGATCTGCAACAGAGTAGATGATCCAGATGGGGTGGGCAGAATGAGAAGAGATCTGGATAAACTGGCAAAATGGTTGGAAGAGTGGCAACTGGGGTTTAACGCAAAGAAGTGCAAGATCATGCACATAGGGAAGAGAAATCCTGAAGCCACCTATAGGCTGGGAGGGGAGTTGCTGGCAGTCACAAGGGAAGAAAAAGACTTGGGCATCATCATCACAGATAACCTGAAATCATCCAAGCAAACGACTAAAGCAATAGGTAAAGCTAGGGGGATGTTGGGGTGTATTAGTAGTGGTATCACAAGTCGTAAAAGGGAGGTAATAATCCCTCTTTATAAGACACTGGTTAGGTCCCATCTGGAGTACTGCGTGCAGTACTGGAGGCCACACCTTCACAAGGACATTAACCAAACTGAGGCAGTCCAGAGAAGGGCAACCAAACTGGTGCAGGGGCTGCATCAGAAAACATATGAGGACAGAATAATGGAGCTCAATATGTATACCCTAGAGCAAAGGAGGGAGAGAGGTGATATGATCGAAACGTTCAAACACCTTAAGGGCATTAACTAGGTGAAAGAGTCTAGCATGCTTCAATATAAGAAAAACAGCAGGACAAGAGGACACAGCATGAGATTAGAGGGAGGGCGATTGAGGGGTAATGTGAGGAAGTTCTTTTTCACAGAAAGGGTGGTGGATGCATGGAACGGCCTACCTCATGAAGTGGTGGATATGAATACAGTGCAGGGCTTCCAACAGGTGTGGGACAGGCATAAGGGAGCAATACAGATGAGTATGAATAGATAGGCCATTGACAGAGCAAAGGCCGATGGCACATTCATGAGGTAGAAAAAGAAATGGGCAGATTGGATGGGCCTTGCAGTCCTTATCTGCCTCCAACTTCTGTGTTTCTATGTTTCTCTGTTTCTATGAGAACCATTTGTTTCAACTTATTCGCCTGTTGATCCCACTGTACCAGACGTATCCATTCACATATGGAGATATACCAATGGGACTGTCATAGTGGAAGCCGCCATGAGACCCAGGAGATGGAGGATTGTCCTGGCAGACATATGACTCCTGAGTACTAGGCAGGCTTGGGCCACCAGAACCTCGGCCCTGTCTGCCAGCAGAAATGTACTGCCTAGTGCTGTCTCCAGTACTGCACCAATGCACTGGAGGCAACAGCAGAGAAGGAGGATGGATACATAGACTGTAACACCCAGGTCCTCAATCAGTTGCTGTGTTCTGGATACTGTGTACTCGACCACTTCCCTGGATGGGCCCTGCAGGAGCCAGTCATCTAGATAAGGAAAGGCATAAAGTCCTTTCCTCCAGACGGCTGCTGCCCCAACTGTGAAGCATTTGGTAAATACTTGCGGTGCTGAGGTAAAACCAAAGGGCAGTACTCAGAACTGATAATGGCTGTCCTCCAACATGAGGTGGAAGTACTGCCTCTGGTATTGTCAGATTTTGATACGAAGGTATGCATCCTTCATGTCCAGAGCACAGAGCCAATCCCCTTTTTGCAGTAGGGGATTCAAGCCTGAAGAGACACCATTCGAAATTTTTGTATTTGATAAATTGTTTCAGGTCTCTTAAGTCCAGTTCAGGATGCAGGTCTCCTGTTGATTTGGGGACCAGAAGGTACCTTGAATAGAACCCCTGGTTCTTTTCCTTGGAAGTGACAGGTTTGATTGCTTTCTTTAAAAGTAGGGACTGCACTTCTCTCAGAAGTGGCAAGTGGCCCAGATGATAACAAGAAAGAGGTGGAAGGTGCACTGAAGGTCTGGACAGCAACTCCAGAGCATGCCCTTTCTCTACTATTTCCAGGACCCACTCATCTGTGGTGATCTCTCACCATTTTGGCAGATGAAGGGAGAACCTTCCCCTATTTACACCACCCAGAGCCAACAGTGGAGTAGGAGAAAATGGGGAGTCGAGAGTGCTGGGGGATGGCGGGGCCACCGAAACCAGAATATTTGTTGACCTTGGAATGGCCACCAGTGGTGAAGGGACCTAGAAAGGAACTGCTTCCTCTACTACCATACTGTTAATGGTAGCCACAGCCACCATGGCCTGTAGGACTATTAAATGCATCCCTACCACACCCTCTTGTAGTTTGTGGGGACAAGGATTTCACTGATCTCAGAGTCATAGTGCTTTATTCACATGTCTTCCAAATAACTTGGTGCTCCTAAAAGGGGTATTCAGTATGGCTTGCTGTATGTCAGCAGCAAAACCAGCCACTGTGAGTCAAGAATGTCTTCTAAGGCAAATGTCAGAGACAGCCATCCTGGCAAAAAAATCAGATGTATTGTAACCCCTAGGTGGCACTATCCCAAGGATTAGCGTAGCTGACCTGAGTAAAACCCTCCGGGACACTGTGACCCCCCTTTCCCTTCTAGTGGCCTAAACAATGAACAGCATACATAGGTACAATAGCCCATAATCAGCATACAAATCCCCACTCTGTTTGCACTTACCACTAGGGCTGGTTCCACCAGTCCGACCCTGGAGACCTCCTGTAAAATAAGGTTAGACACAGCAGTTAACAGTACAGTGCTTCTGGTACAAAATGGAACCACAGTCAGGTTAAATGCAAAAAGAATTAGATCTGATTTATAGAATTTGACGGCAGATAAGGACCGCTTGGCCCACCTAGTCTGCCCATTTTCCTACCTAACAGATAAGCTGCAGATCCTAGTTAATCAACAGCTTACTTCCTCTTACCCACCCCTAGGACTGCCTTATTCCTGTCCCATGCATTCTTGAAGTCCCCCACTGTTCTTGACTCCACGACCTCCTCAGGGAGGCTGTTCCATGCATCTACAACCCTCTCAGTGAAAAAATACTTCCTCACATTACCCCTGAGCCATCCCCCCTCTATCTTCAAATTGTGCCCCCTTGTTCTTGCACATCTCTTTTTCTGGAAGAAGCTACCCTCTTGGACTTTGTTAATTCCCTTGAGGTACTTGAAAGTTTCTATCATGTCCCCTCTCTCCCTTCTTTCCTCAAGAGTATACATATTAAGCTCCTTTAGTCTTTCTTCGTATGTCTTCTGGTGCAGACCCAGCACCATTTTTAGTTTGCCCTCCCCTCTGGACAGCCTCCACTCTGTCTATGTCTTTCTGGAGATGGGGTCTTCAGAACTGCACACAGTACTCCATATGGGGTCTCACCAGCTGTCTGTACAGAGGGATAACAACTTCCTGTTTTCTACTATTGATGCCTCTTCCTATGCATCCCAGTATCCCCCCAGCCTTCCTTACTGCCTTCTCACATTGCTTGCCCACCTTTAGGTCATCTGATATAATTACCCCCGTCCCTTTCTATTTTTACTGTTGTCAGTATCTCACCCCCCATTGTGTAACGCCTCTGGGTTTTTGTTTCCCATGTGCATTATCTTGCACTTCTTTGCATTAAATCTGAGCTGCCATACATTTGACCATTCCTCCAACCTTGCCAAGTCCCTTCTCATCCTTTCCACTCCATCCTGTGTATCAACCCTGTTGCAGATCTTTGTGTCATCTGCAAAGAGACATACTTTTCCTTCCAGTTCCTCTGCAATGTCACTTATAAAGACATTAAAAAGGACCGGTCCCAGTACTGAACCCTGCGGTACCCCACTAGTAACCCTCCTTTCTTCACTGTGTACTCCATTTACTACTACCCTTTGTGTCCTGTTGTCTAGCCAATTTTTTATCCAGGCTACCACCTTGGGACCCATTCCAAGGCTGGCTATCTTGTGTATTAATCTTTTGTGGGGACTGTATCAAATGCCTTGCTAAAATCTAGGTAGGCCATGTCCACAGCCCCTCCCTGATCTACTACTTTGGTCACCCAGTCAAAGAAATCTATTAGATTCATCTGACACCACCTTCCAATCGTGAATCCATGTTGCCTCGGGTCCTGTGCCCCAATGGCCTCTAGGTACTCACTTCTTCCTTCAGAAGTGATTCCATCATTTTCCTACCACTGAGGTCAAACTAACTGGTCTGTAGTTTCCTGCCTCTGTCCTGCTCCCACTTTTGTGAGAGGAATTACATCTGCCCTCCTCCAGTCCTTGGGTACCACCCCATCCTCCCATGATTTGTTAAAGAGAGTAGTCAGCGATGTCACTAGTTCTACCCTTAGTTCTTTTAGAATTCTTGGGTGAATCCCATCAGGCCCCATTGCTTTGTCCACCTTCAATTTTATTAGTTCTTTCAGAACCCTTTCTTCTGTAAATGGACTGGTATTGACCCCCGTCTTCAGAGTATTTCTCTTGTTTGGTTTAGGTAACTCCTCCTCCTCTTCCTTTGTGAATACTGAGCAGAAATATTCGTTCAGTAACCCTGCTTTTTCACTGTCACCCTCTACCCAGATTCCCTCCCTTTATTAAGCTTCAGTATCCCTCCTTTGGTCTTTCTTCGCTCCCTAATGTACCTATAAAGGTCTTATCCCTTCTTAACAGAATTGGCTATCCTTTCTTTGGTTTGGGCCTTTGCTATTCTGACTACCTTCCCAGCCTCTTTCTGCTTTAACTGATAAAGTTCTCTGTCCTGCTCTTCTGTGTTTACTTATATTTCCTGAATGCTGCCCTTTCTCCTTAACCTTCCTGCCACCTCTTTTGTGAACCATAGTGTTTTTCCTTCATGTGTTTTATTGATTTTTTTTACGAGACTTGTTGTCTCTGTGATGGCTGTTTTGATCACTCCCATTGTTCCTCCACCCTCCTTCTGCCTGTTTGCTAGTGTTTTTCTGAGGCACTCTCTCATTTTCCCAAAGTCAGCCCTCCTAAAGTCTAGTTCTCTTTCTTTTGTATGGCTTGATTGTATGACTGTGTTTATCGTGAACCACACTGTTTGGTGGTCACTTGTTCCCAGATGGCTACCCACTTCTAAATCTGAGATTCTTTCTCCATCCCCATTTGAAAGTACCAGGTCTAAGATTGCTCCCTCCCGAGTCGGTTCCAATACTAGCTGTCTGAGACGTGCTCTGTAGGGCATCAAGAATGACCTGCTCTTGGATGTGCCTGCAGCGAAGGTGCTCCAGTTAACATCTGGCATATTCAGGTCCCCATCAACAATATCTCCCTTTTTTCCATTCTAAGAAGCCTTCTATCATTTCCTTGTCCATTCTCTCCTGAGATGGGGGGTTTCTGCATAACCCCCATGCGGATTATTGTGGTGCTATTTCCTGTCTCCAGGGTGACCCAAAGTGCCTCATCTGCCCCTGTTTACTCTTTAGTTCTGTTGCTTGATTCCTTCCTTTACATAGAGAGCTACCTCCTCCTCCTCTTTACCCTCCCTATCCCTCCTGTGATAGTGTGTATCCTGGTATGTTGACATCCCAGTCATGGTTCTCCTGTACCATGTTTCTGTGGCTATACAATATCCAGGCAACCTCTTCCATCAAGGCCACTAGTTCAGGGGCTTGTTACACAGACTACGGGCATTGGTACTCATCACCCTCCACTTTTGATAGCTTACCCCTTTAGCCCCATTACTGTCCTACTGCCTTTCCTTTTTTTACATTTAAATCTGTTCTGCTCCCTAATAACTTCTGTACCTTGGTGTTTACCTCACTAATCACCATGTTTTGTGGGGAGGCTCGATTTCCCAGCCTTTCAGTGCCTCCCTTGGCTAGTTTAAATGCTTGCCAATGAAGCATTTAAACCTTCACTCTAGGATCCTGATCCCCCTGGACAGATGCAGACCATCGCACCAGTATAGGTCTGCATTCTCCAGGTGGCTCCCAGTCCCAATGAAGCCAAAACCCTGAGCTCCACACCAGTTTTCAACCACTCATTGAATTCCCTATTGAGAAGTGCCTAGCATCTCCCTTGCCATAGACAGGCAGCACCTCCAAGAAGGTACGTGCAGGTACTTGTCTAAGGCCCTTCCCAACTCTACAAACTCCTCTTGCACTGCTCTGATCCCATTCTCTAGCTAGGTCATTTGTCCCCAGGTGGACAATGACATCCAGCTCCCCCTCGTGCAGCTCCTCCCACGATCCTGAGGATTCTGGCTCTGTCTCTCCTGCCGCGGGCGCTTGTGGAAGGCACCTACTCTCCCCACCTCCTCCCCCACTCCTGCATCTCCTAATGATTGAGTCCCCACCAGGAGTTGTTTCCTTCCTGTGGGGTCCCATGCCACCCTCCTTGGGTCTCTCTTGTAAGGTTCAGCATCCTCCTTGGTCTCCACTGCAGGTGCCTCCATAGAGGAACCACTATCCACCAGAAGAGTGAATGAATTGTGAAGAGGTACAGCTGGAGGGATGCAACTCTGTTCCACCACCCTCTCCCTCCTTGAGCCCACCCTGGTCCAGCCACTCCTCTTTCTTGGCAACCTCTGAGGTTGTGACATTGGCCCTGGTGGTCCCTGGGTGGGGGAGGAGGTTTCGCGAATCCCAGCCAGGTCAGCCTGGAGACGGGCAACCTCCTCTCTCAGACCAGAGAGGTGCCTGCAAATAGGGCAGCATCGCAGCCTCCAGAATGTCTCCCGAACACTGCCGCCCCACAGCCATTGCACTGCACCACCCTATCATGTCTTATTTTGTGTCCCCTACTGTTTCTCTGGATGCTTACCTCTCCTCTCCTTACAACCTCACCCTTCTGTCTGGGACAGCAACTTCTATCTTCTTCAGTAGTCTCCTTCTTCCTTGCTCAATATCAAACTACCAGCAGCTGGGGGAGAGTGAGCTACTTTTTCTCTTCAGGGTTGACAAAACCAATGTTCTCTATGATCCTTTTCTTCCTACTGCCAAACAGGAAGTTCCTGTTGACAGTTAAATCCAGTGGCTATAAAAGTAGAACTGGCTTTGGTTGGGATGGAGGGCAATTGGTAAGAAAAAAGGCTAGCAATAGGAAGTTGTAATTTGACTCACCTGCTTTTCTAGTGTCTAAACCACACCCCCAGGTAAGCTCCCTTTCCTCCTACTGGCTTAGCAAAGTCACCTGATACAGTACCTTTCCCTGCACAGAACACACGCTGCCTTTCTTTCTTTTCTTTTCTTTCTTTTTTTTAACCTTAAATAAGACCCCTTCTACTTCTAATAAAGTTATCTGTCTGCTTAATCTTAACTGACACTGACTCCTACTGAGATATAAGTTTTAAATTAAGAAGAAAATGTAGCTTCTTTTAGTTAGCTGCTTTCTGCTCTACAAGCAAGGCTAGCAACAGGAAGTTGTAATTTGACTCACCTGCTTTTCTAGTGTCTAAACCACACCCCAGGTAAGCTCTCTTTCCTCCCTTCTGGCTTAGCAAGTCACCTGATACAGTACCTTCCTGCACAGAACACACACTGCCTTTCTTCTTTTTTTAACCCTAAATAAGACCCTTCTACTTCTAATAAAGTTATCTGTCTACTTAATCTTAACTGACACTGACTCCTACTGAGATATAAGTTTTAAATTAAGAAGAAAATGTAGCTTCTTTTAGTTAGCTGCTTTCTGCTCTACAAGCAAGGCTAGCAACAGGAAGTTGTAATTTGACTCACCTGCTTTTCTAGTGTCTAAACCACACCCCCAGGTAAGCTCTCTTTCCTCCTACTGGCTTAGCAAAGTCACCTGATACAGTACCTTTCCCTGCACAGAACACACACTGCCTTTCTTTCTTTTCTTTCTTTTTAACCTTAAATAAGACCCCTTCTACTTCTAATAAAGTTATCTGTCTACTTAATCTTAACTGACACTGACTCCTACTGAGAAATAAGTTTTAAATTAAGAAGAAAATGTAGCTTCTTTTAGTTAGCTGCTTTCTGCTCTACAAGCAAGGCTAGCAACAGGAAGTTGTAATTTGACTCACCTGCTTTTCTAGTGTCTAAACCACACCCCAGGTAAGCTCTCTTTCCTCCCACTGGCTTAGCAAAGTCACCTGATACAGTACCTTTCCCTGCACAGAACACACACTGCCTTTCTTTCTTTTCTTTTCTTTTTTTTAACCTTAAATAAGACCCCTTCTACTTCTAATAAAGTTATCTGTCTGCTTAATCTTATCTGACACTGACTCCTACTGAGATATAAGTTTTAAATTAAGAAGAAAATGTAGCTTCTTTTAGTTAGCTGCTTTCTGCTCTACAAGCAAGGCTAGCAACAGGCAAAATATTCAGGGGGAATGAACAAGGGAGGGGTGTAATTTAGCTGATTAGTTCTGTAACTGCTTCAATCAGGCGATTATGTATGCACTTTAGAGTCCCTTCACAGTCACACACTCTGGGTACCCAGTTGGCACAAAGGGGGGCTAACCTAATTCGTTGCCTGGAGTAGGTCAGTGTTATAGCTGTTCGGGGCCCTGTGATAGAAAGAAGCATGCACAACCACTCACAATTTCTAATCCAGAGCCAGGAGACTCAGTTTGTGATAATTAGACAAAACTACTAAATCAGATGACACACTTTGATTGAGCTGATGTTGCAGGGAGCCACCCTGGTGTTTACTCATGCTACCCAGAACAGGACGCACAAAATGGAGACTTTAGGATGACTTGCTGGTTTGCCAGGAGAAGCAGGGCCCACACGAATCACCAAGGTGTCGTTCCTGTTTGAGGTGTTAAGCAAGGGGCTGATCCCGGGGCAGATCTCTTGTCGATGGTTTTCTCTGCATCCCGAGTAGCTAGCTGGGCCAAGTTGGCAGGGCCCATTCCGGTTGAACAGTTTGGATTCAGTCTGGTAAATGCTGGATCCAGCTTCCAGCAAACGTGACACAGTTAGGCAGTGGGGAACCAAACTGCGGACCACTAACAGCATTCAGCACACTTATTGTAAAAGAAAGGCAATACCACAGTTCAGATAACATTCCAGTTGCAATTTCAGCTTTCCTGAGCAAAACCATGATCTCTGTGGTGATTCAGATGACCTCACAGGCCGATCACATGGAACCAATCTTCAGTCTTCTTCAGGCAAAGGTACAGTCACAATTTGGCGGCTTTTGTCACAATTGGTTTGGATACAGTCCGATTATCTAAACACTCTTTAAGGATCCCTTTCGAGGGACAGCAGGCAGACAGGCCAAACTCAGCCTTTCCACCAGTTTCCCGCGTGACTACGCAGGAGCAGCAGCTCGAATCACTCAAGCTGTTCACTCTCTCAACTCCAAACTCAGACTGACACTCTGCTGCAGACAGCACTGGGACTTCCTCTGAGATCTAAAAGGTTCGGCTGGTTGATCCATCTGTCTGTCACAGTTAGAGCTCCCCCTCCAGGTCCATTTAGGCACCAAAGTGGAAAAACTACAATTCCTACAGAAATTCACTCCCACAAGACCCTTGGGGACAGACTCCATTTTAAGGTCCCCAAAAGGTACTGATTAAGAAAGGCAGGTTAGACAAACTATAATACCATTATTATTAGAGCAGCTAATCAGCAAACAATTACCAGTTCTAACAGAGCTCCCTCTGCACCATTAGCGATGGCAGAACAGTGCAATATTACTGCAGCTCAGGCGGTACTCGAGCCTGGAAACACTCGGCCCCTACCCAGATTAATTATACACTACAAAAATAATGTCTCTTAAAGAGACAGGCACAGAGGCTAACAGGACCCTCGTATGCAAACACTTTCACACCTGTAAAGACACAGAATGCCTGCCTGGCAGTGGGCATTTAAGCACACCCAAGGAAGACTTTTGGGAACCCCCATTTATAGGGGGGTTACAGTATCATATGCTGACCACAACAGATGCTTACCAGTATCGATACTAGCAGAAGTGGCTTTAATAAGCTGTGCCTTAACAGGACTGATGGTCAATGTCTGAATAGTGGTCATGGCAGATTTTCACAGGCTATTCTGATACTTAATCATGTAATCCTGGAAATTTGCAATTCTTAGCCTGAGGGTGGCAGAGGCATAAGTTCACTTGTCAATTACATGCAGTTTTCTGGATTCTTTGTCAGGACGTTGAGTTCTCATCACTCTAGGGGCTCTGGCCAAGACTGATCATGAGAATCGGTTTCTGGCTGTGTATCATAATACAGCTTGATAGACGGAGTAGAGGACTGCTTGTCAGCCTTTCAGGGAACTGCAGGCAAAGCTCTAGGCCTGTGCCAGGTAGCAAAGCTAGCACCCTCCAATGCAGGGTATGCAGGAGGCACTACAATAGTAGGTACAGCCGTAATGTCTAAGAACTCCATTAAATTCCATTTACTGGAGTCTTCTTCTTCACCCTCAAACCACATGACATCTTGAATTTGCTTGAATAAAGTCTGAAATGCAACATGTCAAATAAATGTCAAAGATGTACCACTGGAGTAAGTTGACTGTTTCAAATATTTGGGAACTTTAGTAACAGTGGCTTGTTGATGCTATACCGAGATCAGGTCCAGAACTCAGCAGGCAAAATCTGCATTTAATAATCTTGGAAGAGTTCTATGATGCCGCAAGATGAAACTAGAGTTAAGATTATGTCTGCTGAAGTGTAACATATGGTTGATAATTTTTTATGGGTGTGAGTGTTGGACCCTCAATCTAGAAGGACACTGAAAGATGTCTCAAGGCCTTTGAATTCTGGTGTTACAGGAACATGCTGAAAATTAGCGGGATGAAAAAAGCACGAAACAGTGAGATGTTACAGAGGATGGCACTGGCCAGAGTACAGCTTGCCACTATGGTAGCCCAGAAGAAAATGCAGTTTTGGGGACATGTCATGCGACAATCTTGTGAGGAGTCCCTACTGCCACTGATGCTATTAGGTAAGACAGAAGGAAAACCATCCAGAGAAAGAAGGAGAACAAGCTACGTGGACAACATGGTGGAGTGGCCTGGAACGCGATGAAAAGTGGAGTCACTGAACATGGTATGGGACCGAGAGAAGTGGAATGCTGTGATCGACAACCTCCAAATCAGAGACATCACCTAACGGAATGGAAAAGTCTGAAATGAGGGACCTTCAGGAAAACAAACGGGGGTTATAAACTACAAAGTCCGCACTGGAAGAGGAAAGGGTAGAGCTGGAAGAGAAACATCCTTCGTAGGGGTCATCTTGCCCTCCTTCATCCTCCAAATCTTTCTCCATATCCAGGAGGCGGGGATTGCATTCTACCTTGTTGTTGTCTTGAATGACAATGCGAGCAATCAGCGGAGTGTACGGCAGAGGTGGCGGCTGCACTGGAGGAACTACAGGCATGCTGATGATGGTGCCAACACGGGAGGCCCTGTCAACAGGACCATCGGCACCGATGCTGTCAGCGATGGGAACAGGTGAGTTAACATTTCTGAAAACAATGCCAGCACAGCGTGAGAATCAACAATGCCTGGTTGTGGGTTCGTGACAGCTGTCTTTTCCATGACAGAACCCAACAACAGAGGCAGCATACTGTCCATAGTGGGTACAGCAGTGCCAGAGCTAAGCCCCAACCTTGGTATCTCAAAAATGAATGGGGGGCTATAAGCGATGTCACCAGAGCGGGCAATGATGAGGACTTGCCCTCTTTCAATGGAGACCTGGACCTCACTGGTGAAGCATGTTTTTCCCTATGCTTTAGGTGACTGGAGGAGGAGGAAGGTTTCAACAGCAATTTTTCTTTTGCTTTAGATTTCTCTGCCATCCTAGCCAACCTCAATGGCAACAGTGGCGTCATCCGCCTAGGTGTTTCCTTCCCTGTAGTGGATGGGTGTAAGGGAAAAGCTGGCTTGGAGCTCGTGGCCTTAACGTGGGTTTCCATGGCCTTGATGGTGATAAATAAGGATGTAAGTTGGTCACAGAGGTCATGGAGGTCATGGAGACCGTGAAATGGGAGCACCTCGGTGACTTTTACTGTTTTGGTGCTTTCCTGGTCCTAGCATGGGCAGTACAGCTCTGGTCACTGAAATCTGCCATTTTGAGAAGGGCCAAGAGTGGATCTGCACATGAGCAAGTTGTGCGACTCTCCTTTGGCCGATTCTTGCCATCTTCCCACTCGGTTGTGTGCTATTCGTTGATCTACTGGCTTCAAGTCGTCCTGCAAGGGAAGCAGCTGTAAAAGGGAAAATTAAAAATTCTGGTGGCAGTGCTGGTGAAGAGAAGCTGACTTGGGAGGGAAACCCCACACTTAAGGTAAGGATCTCGGATCTGGATCCTTTCTGTGCCAGCAGTATCTCCCCACGGTGTTCCCCCAACCCGTGCCTGCCACACTGTAGCGGCCCTCCTCCCCAACCTGGCGAGCTCTGCCTCTGGTAACACTGAAAAAAAATCCCTGGTAGTCTAGCAATTCCCACCCCCCCCCAATCTGATCTGATGTTCTTCTGTGTGGTTGTTAAATAAAAACATCCCTGTATCGTATTAGTAGCGCTCTCCCCTGCCCAGTGCCCAGCCACCATCCATCTTGTAACTCTCTCTGGTGTCTAGTGGACCCCCACCCAGGCAGGCAGCCAGTACCCCACCACCCCGCTCCCCTCCCCTGTTCCCAACTCAGGATCCAGCGATAGGCACAGCCCTCCGGCCCACACCACGGCCAGCCCTGGACTGAGTTCTCTCTCTCTCTCTCTCTCTCTCTCTCTCTCAAATGAGCGTAACGCCCATTTGAGAGAGAGAGAGCTCAGTCTGGGGCCGACCGTGGTGTGAGCAGGAGGGTTGTGCTGATCACTGATCCTGAGTTGGGAACCGGGGGGCATTGGCTGCATGCCTGAGTGGGGGAGGGGGGTCCGCTTGACACCAGGAAGAGTTAAGGATGGATGGTGATTGGGCAATGGTGAGGGGAGTGCTACCAATATGATACAGGCATGTTTTTACTTAATAACCACAAAGAGGAGCATCAGATCTTGTTAGGAGGGGGACCGCTATTCTACCAAAGATTTTTTCTTGAGTTGGGAAAGGGGGAGGGGGAGCGGTGTGGTGGGGCAGTACCTGCTTGGGTGGGGGGTGGAGGGGTCCACTAGACACCAGAGAAAGTTACCAACTGTGGCTGGGCACTGGTGTTGGGGAGCAGGGATCACTAGCATGTCAGGAATTTTTTAATTATTTTTTCCTGGCTGTTGTAACTGTGGCAGAGATCACATGGGAGTAAGGAGGGACACTAGACCACCAGGGATTTTTGTCAGTTGTGAACTGGGGGGGGCAGGGTGGTGGGGCATTGCCTGCCTAGATGGGGTGGGGGTTCCATTAGACACCAGGGAAAGTTACCAACTGTGGTTGGACACTAGTGTTGGAAGGGGGACCACTAGCATTCCAGGAATTTTTTAATCTATTTTTCCCTGGCTGTTGTAACTGTCACAGAGATCAAGTTGGGTAACACCAGGAGGGGGGACCGCTAGACTACTAGGGATTTTTTGTCTGGTTGCGAATGGGGGAGGGGGAGTGGGGTGGTGGGGCACTGCCTGCCTCCATGCGAGGGGGCCACTAGACACCAGAGAAAGTTATCAACTGTGGCTGGGCACTGATGTTGGGGACGGGGGATCACTAGCATTTCAGGGATGTTTTATCTATCTTTCCCTGGCTGTTGTAAATGTGGCAGAGATCATGGGGGTAAGGCCGGGGGCACCGCTAGATTACTAGGATTTTCATCCAGTTGGGAATGGGGTGGGGGAGGGTGGTAGGCGGTGCCTGCGGTGGTGGGGGTCCACTAGACACCAGGAAAGTTATCAACTGTGGCTTGGCACTGGTGTTGGGGAGGGGGACCACTAGCATTCCAGGAATTTTGTTTTTCTAACTGCGGAAAAGATCAGATCAGGTTGGGGGGGGATCGCTACAATACCAGGGATTTTTTTCCATTGACAGTGGCAGAGATCATTAGGTTAGGGAGGGGGGAATACTAGAACTACCGCGGAGGATTTCAATGACAAATTTCTGTCATTGACACTTACATTCTATCTTGTGCGGCCATTTTGGATCGGGTTAAGCAATGGGTGGTTCCGACGCCATATGGCACTACCGGTAAGAAATGGGTTAAGCACAGTTTTACAGGGCAGATGGATGGGGTGAAGGGGGGCCTAGACTACCAGGGAGGATTTCACTTTATTTACAAAATGGTAAAAGATCATATGACATCCATGACAAGGACGGATTTAAGCAGACTGACAGAAAGTTACTGGCGTGCCTCAGGAGTGGACTACAGTGACAGAGAGCATCCCTGACTATGATCCCAGTAGCAGAAAAAGTCCTAGCCAGGGTTTCTCATCTTGTAGCCACCTGCAAACCTGCAGGTTCCCAGCAACAGTTACAGACACCAAAGCAGACTGCATCCTCCTGACCAAGTGCCAGGATGGGGGGCTGCTAGACTACCAGTGAGGATTTAATTAGGGCAGATCAGGTTGAGGGAAAGCCATTAGACTACCAGGGAAGTGTTATTTATTTTATCTAATTACAGAGCAGATCAGGTTGGGGGGCTGTTAGACTATCAGGGAAGTATTTAATTAGGGCAGACCGGTTGGGGAAGGGCCATTGGACTACCAGGGAGGATTTGGATTTCTGCTATTCACAGTATCAGAGTTGTGTTGGGGGGGCTGCTAGACTACCAGGGAGGATTTATATTATTTTTGAATTACAGCAGGGGCAGATCAAGATCAGGTTAGGGAGGTGAGGATGCTAGACTACCAGGGATTACATGATTTACAGCCTGGGGCAAATGGTTAGGGCAGCGAGACTGCTAGACTACCAGGAAGGGGGTCTACATTATGGGGCAGATTGGGATTAGGCCAGGCGGGTAATCAAACTATGCTACGATTTTTTTCCATATAGCAGACTTCCTCTGGGAGACCATATCCCGGCAGTAGAGATGGTGTTTACACGTGCCGCTGACTTGATAAAGATGGAGCGAACCTGAATGTGCTGGTCAGACAAATCGGCAGAAGAACTTGAGGTTCTGACCTGACCATCCAGCTACATGCCCTCATCCTCCAGTCAAGACTGCAGAGAAGACCAGAGATAAGTTTAACAGTGACAAACACATCCTTGTTGTGCCACCACAGTAGTTGAGACAGTTCCACATTTCATAAAATAATCTGACACGGAGACATTTGGTATTTGAAGTGCACCCATCCATACATATTTGTTTGGATGTGCAAATTCTGTGACACTGACGTATAGTCCCATTGACTGTCTGCAGCCGAATGTCTTCAGCAATTACATATTTAAGTACACTAGTACTGAAGTTGTAAACTTTGAATCTCAGGAACAAATTACACTAACAACAGAAATGGAGGTAGCTGTACCAAAGACCACAGCAACAGATGCTGCCAAATATGTCAAATCGAACGTGTCTAAAATGAGTAGTGTTGCTCTGCTAGTATCCTATGAATTGGGATATGACCAGATACCTGACGTTTGGCCAGATGGGGATCCAGTCAGATAGCAGCGCTATCTGACCATGGATCCGACTGTCCTGGATCCAGGTCAGATCCCCCCACTCCACCATTGGATCCCTGGATCTGACATCAGATCCCTGAATCCATGGTCAGATCCTTGGATCCGATGCTGGATCTGACCACGGATCCCGGGATCCGACTGTGGCTCCCTGGCTCAGACCTTGGATAATGTGGGATCCGACCTGGGGTCTGACCTCTGACTTAGGTCAGATCCCAGGTTGGATCCGATGTCAGATACTGCCATAATCCGATGGATCACAACCGGATCCAGAAAGGCACTATCTGAGCATCACTAAAAATCAGTGCAAAGGAACGCCGTGCTCAGTATGCCAGTAATGTTTTTCATGTGAGTGATAGCAAGCTCTTCTGCTCCACATGCAATGTGCCTGTTGATTTTTCAAGAAAGGCAAGCTGTGACAAACATCTGAGTAGTACAGTCCATCAAAGGAAAAGTAACAGTTTGGAGCAAGTGAAGTTGCAAGGTGCAAAAAGACAAAAAAACAGTGACCGAACTTTGTAGAAATTCAACTGAGGAACAGTTACATAGACAAACTGAACTTTACAAACTGGCTGAAGCTTTTACTGCTGCCAATGTTCCATTGCACACTCTTGACAATATCTCTAAAATCTTATTTAGAAAATGGTCTGGAATACATTAGGATAATCCCCACATCCCACCAGTTGATACAACTGTATCTACTGAAAGTGTTTGAGGGGCACAGATTAGCGGTAAAGGAAGAACTTCAGATGTGTTGTGGACTTAGTATTGTATGGGATGAAACCACAGATGCTGAAGATAGATGTAACCCCCCTATAAATGGGGGTTCCCAAAAGTCTTCCTTGGGTGTGCTTAAATGCCCACTGCCAGGCGGGCATTCTGTGTCTTTACAGGTGTAAAAGTGCTTGCATGCGAGTGCCCTGTTAGCCTCCGTGCCTGTCCCTTTAAGAGACATTATTTTTGTAGTGTATAATAAATCTGGGTAGGGGCCGAGTGTTTCCAGGTTTGAGTCCCACCCGAGCTGCAGTAATATTGCTCTGTGTTCTGCCATCGCTAATGGTGCAGAGGGAGCTCTGTTAGAACTGGTAATTGTTTGCTGATTAGCTGCTCTAATAACAATGGTAGTATAGTTTGTCTAACCTACCTTTCTTTGCAGCATGGACATTTCTGTATTGCGCCAATCAGCACCTTTTGGGAAACTTAAAATGGACTCTGACCCCACGGGTCTTGTGGGAGTGAATTTCTGTAGGAATTGTAGTTTTTTCACTTTGGCGCCTAAATGGACCTGTAGGGGGATCCCTTGCTTTGACAGACAGATGAATTAACCAGCCAAACCCTTTTTGGATCAGAAGGAAGTCCCGGTGCTGCCTGCAGCAGAGTGTCAGTCTGAGTTTGGAGTGGAGAGCGTGAACAGCTCGAGACATTCGAGCTGCTTCTCCTGCGTAGTCACTCGGGAAACTGATGGAAAGGCTGAGTTTGGCCTGTCTGCCTACCTGTCCCTTGAGAGAGATCCTTAAAGAGTGCTTAAATAACCAGACTGTATCTGAACCGATTGTGACAAAAGCCATCAAATTGTGACTGTACCTTTGCCTGAAGAAGACCGAAGATTTGCTTCATGCGATCGGTCTGTCAGGACATCTGAATCACCACAGAGATCATGGTTTTGCTCAGGAAAGCTGAAATTGCAACCGGACTGTTATCTGAACTGTGGTATTGCTTTTCTTTTACTATAAGTGTGCTGAAAGCTGTTAGTGGGTCGTGATTTGGTTGCCCACTGCCTAATTGTGTCACACTTGCTGGAAGCTGCATCCAGCATTTACCAGACTGAATCTGAACTGTTCACCCGGCCTGGGCCCTGCCAACTTGGCTCAGCTAGCTACTCGAAATGCAGAGAAAACCATCGAGAGACCTGCCTGGGGATCAGCCCCCCTGCTCAACACCTCAAACAGAAACGACACCTCGGTGATTTGTGTGGGCCCTGCTTCTCCTGGCAAACCAGCAAGTCATCCTAAAGTCTCCATTTCGTCCATCCTGTGTCTTGTACTGGGCAGCGTGAGTAAACACCAGGGTAGCTCCCTGCAACAACAGCTCAATCAAAGTGTGTCATCTGATTTAGTTGTTTTGTCTAATTATCAAAAACTGAGCCTCCTGGCTCCAGATTACAAATTGTGTGTGGTTGTGCATGTTTCTTCTTTCCATCACAGGGCCCCGACCAGCTGCAACACCGGCCTACCCCGAGCAACGAATTAAGCTAGCCCCCCCCCTTTGTTCCAACTGGGTACCCAGAGTGTGTGACTGTGAAGGGACTCTAAAGTGCATGCATGATTGCCCGATTGAAGCAGTTACAGAACTAACCAGCCAAATTACACCCCTCCCTTGTTTATTCCCCCTGAATAAATCAGATCTAATTCTTTTTGCATTTAACCTGACTGTGGTCCCATTTTGTACCAGAGGTACTGTACTGTTGTTACTGTGTTTAACCTTATTTTACAGGGGGTCTCCAGGGTCGGACTGGTGGACCCAGCCCTGGTGGTAAGTGCAAACAGACTGGGGATTTGTATGCTGATTAGGGGCTATTGTACCTGTGTATTCTGTTCATTGTTTAGGCCACTAAAAGGGAAAGAGGGGGGTCATAGTGTCCCGGAGAGCTGTACCCAGGTCAACTACGCTACCACTAACCCTGTCCTCTGGGTGGAGGCACCCGTTTTCAGTACCCAGGCCCCTTAACCTGCAACTAGTCACGCAGGCAGGGGTAGTAGCCCTTGGGATAGCACCACGAAGGGGTTACATAGATATGTGTTTAATGTTTTTGTTGTACCAACAATTAAGCTGGTGATGAAGGTGAAGATCCCTGCTCCACTGTAACAAATTCAAGTGAAACAGTGCTGTCTACAATTTTACTTGACTGTGTTGTACTATACAGCACTAACTACAAAACCTTAGTCAGGCTGTCATAGATGTGCCTCAAAAGTATGAAGTTCCTTTTGATAAGGTTACAGCTTTTGCTCCATTCTACTGAAGTTCAGAAGGCTGCCTCTACATTTTCTTTCAAGCCAATATTATTAAAACAAGTAGAAGACCTACTGCTCCATCTGGATACCACTAAAAGCGCTGGTGCAGACTCTCTGGGCCCCTTCTTTCTAAAAATTGCATTGCATGCCATTGCAGCCCCCCTAGCTCACCTCTTCAACTTGTCCTTATCTACTGGTTCTATTCCTTCTTTGTGGAAGACAGCACAAGTGTTTCCCCTCCTTAAAGCAGGGGACCCCATGGATCTCAACAACTATAGGCCTATTTCCATCTTACCAGTGCTGTCCAAAATGTTAGAAAAACTGGTAAGCATCCAACTAAATGACTACCTCAATGCTAACAACCTCCTTAATCCTGCTCAATCTGGTTTAGAGCCATGCACAGCACCATTTCTGCCTTAGCAAAGTTACAAATGACTGGCAGTCTGAATTAGATAAAAAAAATAATATCTGTGCTGTATTTCTGGACTTAAGTAAAGCCTTGATACTGTGGATCATGATCTACTAATCTCCTCACTGCATTCCCTAGGCCTTGACCCAATCTCTTAAATGGTTCAGATGCTACCTCTCTGGTAGAATACAGCAGGTAAAAGTGAAGGCAACCTTCTTCCTCAAAACCACTCTTAAGAGGAGTTCCTCAAGGTTCCATCCTGGGCCCTATCCCTTTGCCATCTACATCAACAACATTGATTCAAGCCTCACAAAATCTAATGTTCACCTTTTGCAGATGATACTGTCCTTTATGTAAGCAATCCATCACCAACAAAGGAATATGATCTACTACAATCTGAATTCTCCTGCTGCAACACAAATTACTTGAAAAGAAGCTTCTATTAAATGCCAAGAAGACTAAAGCTATGTTCCTCTCCACCAATACTTTTTCTACCACTCTCTCACCGAATATTCTTCCTCAACTTTCTACCATCCTTGGAGAGAGCCTTGAGTATGTAGACAAATTCAAATATCTGGGGGTTTGGATTGATAACAGGCTTGATTTCACCCAGCATATTGAAGAGCTCCTGAAAAAAACTCAGACAAAGACTTGGCCTTTTCTTCAGGATCAAACATTTTCTAAACAGAGAATCTAAGCAGAGACTAATCCAGGCTTCATTTCTATCCCTCCTCGACTATGCAGACTTCCTATATGGCCACTGCTCCCTGTCCTACTTAAATAAACTGGATACCTGTACAATAGAGCTCTAAGATTCATCACTGACCTTCCTTTCAGCACCCACCACTGTTCTCTCTATGCTGCAGCTGGCTGGACATCCCTACATCACAGAAGGAACAAAAATGCTGCTCTATGGATCTACAAAGCTCTGACAAATAAACTACCATCCTACATCTCAGATTGCTTCTCTCTTGTTACTCCAAGGCCATATGCCTAAGAAGCAATAGCATCCTCATCATTGAATTTACCAAGGCCAGTACCGGCATGGAAGGGCTGCAATCAACTACTTTCTAGCACTCATCTGGAATTCTCTGCAAAGACCCTGAAGCTGAACACTTTCATTCCTATAGCCTCCTTCAAAAAGCTGTACCTAAGTCTTTTCCAGAGATATGCAACTGCTTCCACAAGTCCTAGTCCCTTCAGACCCTTTTCACCCCTGCCCCATTAGATTCCCCTCCCTTATCTGTTTAGGCATTCATCCATTAACATCAGTATAATTTTTCTCCTAAACCCCAATGCCTTACCTTTTTTTTCTCCTTTGCTTTGGTGCCCAATATCACTGGTTAACCGCCTTGTATATATGTGTATATTATTGTATCTGTTCATTTTAAAGTCTTTGTTATTGTACTCAATCTGTATTTGTATATATGTGAATTTATACCCATTACGTTGTTTCTGACCAATCAGGTCCATCTTGTAAATGAGCTATGCTCAATGATGTTCGCCTGAATAAATAAAGATTTTGATTGATTGATTGATTGATTTTGCCACAGATAATGCTGTGTATATGTACAAGGCATGGGTAGCTTGAAGAGCTTGTTCTTAAATGGGGTACGCGTCACATGTACAGCCCATTTGCTTAGTCTCATTGGTTACATTTGGAGGAACAATTTTAAAGTGGTTAACAGTTTGATTGCGCTGTTAAACATACTTTCACAGCATGCCCAGCTCGTAAAGCTAGAATTCGTCAGTTTCTGGTGGGCAGTGACAAAAAATGGCTGTATTCCACCGGCTCCTGACATTACTCGCAATAGTTGGTTCAGCGCTGCTCTGCATCATTCCTCACATCTGCGGGAATATGTTGATTTCTTTTGTGAAAACGCAGATGAAAGTGCTGCCATTCAGGAAGTCGTGGAGTTAGCACAGTCTGATGAAGTGAAAGGTGATCTGCAGATTATGCTGCAGTATGCGCTTCGAATAATGCCGGCATTAACAAGTTATGAAGCAGCAGCTCCACTAGCTCACAAAGTGATTGATGATTTAACAGATGTAGCCAGTTGGGCACAAAGTAGTTCTGAGCAGTGTGCACAAAGAATAGCAAAGAAAGAATTGGCTGAATGTGTAAGTAAAATAAAGCCCTATGCTGTGGAAGATACACATTTGGGGTTCTGTCAGCCAGCAGCGTCATTTTTAAGTTCACTGTGTACGCACGCGCAGTGAACTTCTTGCTATAAGAGTGGCTTTTGAAGGGTGTGACACTATATGTCCAACACAGAGTGGTCTGCAAGGGGTGAGACAGTGCCACACCAGTCATCTAGGCTGACTGTAATGCCGTTTTTGCCTTGATGGTTGGAAAGTTTGTCTACTTCAAAAGAAAAAGCCAAACCAATCATATGGCAGCTTTTTCTTGGATCTGCAGGACACCGCCCAGCAAACAGCTGTTTGGTGTCCTGATCAGCCTGGCTGACGTCACCCACTTTTGGTATGCCCGTGCTGGCCCCCCTCCCCTCCACCGGTCCCCCCTCATTGTCTCTGCAGAAATGTAACAGTGGAATCCTCGTTTCTTTGTTTTTCTTTTTTAACTGTAAAAAAAAAAAAAAGTCCATCGATATGAGATGGAGTGAGAGTATGTGGTTGTAACCCCCCGATGGCATGTTCCTTCAGAGTTGCACATGAGACACAGAGAGAAAGACCATGCTGGGGGGATAGGGATGCTAAACAGCAGGTAATGTTGTACAGGATTGGAACCATAGGCTCAGTGCCCTGACGCTAGGGACTCCCTTCAGTGAGAACGCAGCATTCCATCCTGTCACCACTGGGGCGACCTTCTACAAGTTAATACCCCTGTCCCACTGCCTGCTCCCAGCTCAACCCCCATTTCAGATGCAGCACTGTCCAAGGGGGCTGCAGATAATTTCCACGCCATGCTCCCCCATCCAGCTGCCTACTGCCAGCTCAACCCCCGTTTCAGATGCAGCACTGTCCAAGGGAGCTGAAGATAATTTTCCATGCCATGCTCCCCCATCCAAATGCCTACTGCCAGCTCAACCCCCATCTCAGATGCAGCATTGTCCAAGGGAGATGCAGATAATTTTCCACGCCATGCTCCCCCATCCAACTGCCTACTGCCAGCTCAACCCCTGTCTCAGATGCAGCACTGTTCAAGGGAGCTAGAGATAATTTTCCCCACCATGCAATTAGTGCCTGTTGCTGTTTGTGTCTAACTTTTCCCCATTAGCCTTAAAGGAGCATAGTGTCAGTTGTGGTAGTGCGCTGCGTGGAGAGCGTGCGACAGACAGAAGATGACCATGATCAACAAGAAAATTGCCTACAATTCAAAATTTAAATCGTATGGGGGATATGGTTTTACAGAATAGTGTAGCTAGGTCATGGAATGGTTTGTCTTGTGAAATTATTGAAATTTCTGACTTGTATACTTTTAAGCATGAATTGTTTAATTATTTAAATGTTAGTTGTAATTGTTATTAATTTTTGTTATTGTATTGTGTTTTTGTTATTTTGATGTTTTGTATGATAACCAGGTATTTGTTGAAAATGGGGATTAATTTCCCAACAGATAAACCTGTATAAAATAAATTTTAAACAAACAACAAACAAACATGATCACAATCCCTCCCCACCCCCAGGACCAAGTAGCTACTGTGTGGAAGTCATCCATGCAGTAAGCAGCAGCGACGCCCAGCTCAGCCTCCGTCCCAGATGCAGCACTATCCAAGGGAGCCGTAGATATGTTCTTCGCCATGCAATTAGTGCAGCACTGCCCAAGGGAGTCGCATATAATTTTTCCCACTGTGCAATTAGTACTAGTTACTGTCTGTGTCTAACTTTTCCCCATCAGCTTCAAAGGAGCACAGTGCCAGTAGTAGTAGTGCACTGCACGGAAAGCATGCGACACACAGAAGGTGACCGGGATTGCGATCCCCCCAACCACCACGAGCAAGTATCACCGATCACTTGTTTACAATCCTTTTATCATTGTTGTGTTGCGGTAGGCCTTGGTGTCTAAGGCAGAATTTTCAGATTTCATTAGGCTCTCGACTTCTGCGGCAGCATTTTCTGATTTCGCTGCATGATTTATTCATTTCTCTGGCAGAATGCAGTCCTGTCATTGGTTAATATAATGTGATGTCATCGATGACATCACATGCTGAGTATAGAGGAGGGGCTTCAGGATAAAGAGGTGGGAAAGAAGCCTGACACTATGGAAAACAGTATATTTATATGAAAATTCACCAAAACAATGAATTCTGCGGCACTATATATATTCTATGTATGATGTATCATGCAACTCGTAGCCAAGAGAGAACCGTGAGAATTCTAGGGGCCTTGGTTATGGGGGATGATTTGCATGCACTTTTGGGGAATGTCAACAGCCCTATAAATGAAGTAAAAAGGAACCTTTTTTTAATTAAAAAGCAAAAAACAGATGTCTTTTTCATACAAGAGGCTCTTGTGACCAGTGAGGAGGTGGAGAGACTAGGAGTTTCTTTTTTTGAGGAATACTATACATGGCTTTCTTTTTTTACTTACTATGTTTCATTCTTCTGGTGGCATACTCCTTCAGACACCCTGCTGCCACTGCCGAACCGGGGGCCGTACGGATGTAGTGCCCCCTGGATTTTAATACCAAAGTCAGGAGGACTGGCACTGTATATGGCTGCATCATATTTTCCTGCGAAAGGTAATTAAGTCTACTATAGACCCTGAGGGAAGATACATACATCCTTTTTGACCGTACACATTGGGGAGAGGAGATTTTCATTTGGCTCCATTTTTGGAGCTTACACAGAAGATTTTGATTTTCTTTATTTCCCCAACAGCTCGCCTTGAATTAACTCAGCATCTGGGCCCTCTGTGACTGGGGCTGAATTTGTCTTTTGAATGACATGCTGGACAGGTCCTCCTCTAACCCTGTTTCTTTTATCTAAGTGATCATTCACTGTGTTAAGGTTTTTGGACTTTTTTATCTGTGCATGCAGTCACATTAGTGTCTCCCGTAAGAAGACAGAGTTCCTGTTCAGGGAGATTGCCGCTGCACAAAATTGACTGTCTCAGCTCTTCCGGACTGTCAACAGATTGTGCAAGCCAGTCTGTCTTCAGACTGGGGGAGCATTTTCACAAAATAAGTGTGATGAGTTTGCTCGCTTTTTCGCAGATAAGGTTGCCACTATCAGATCTGGAATCTGTCTAGCCCCCTCTACTGGTTGTTGCGGAAGTCGGCAGGAGGTTGTGAGCACCCAGTTTACCTAGTCTGACTTCAGCTGGCTGGCGATCCCTGACATCATGAGGATTATCCAGACTTTGTGAACAACCTACTGTAGTTTGGACCCGGGCCCAACGCACCTCCTTGTGGGGTGTGTTTAGGAAATCAGTCCGGTCCTAGCTGAGATAGTCTGGAGGTCATTGGAGACAGGGGTGTTTTCTGACCCCCTGAAGGAGGCGGTTGTAAGACTTCTCTTAAAAAACCCTCCCTTGACCCGGACTGTCTGGCTAACTACAGACCTGTCTCTAACTTGCCCTTTGTGGGTAAATTGATTGAGCAGGTGGTTGCGTTGCAGCTGGATGATTATTTGACCATCCATGATGTCTATGATCCGCTTCAGTGCGGATTTAGGAAGAGGCATAGTACTGAGATGGCACTTGTTTGGGTACTTAATGATTTCCTAATAGCGAGAGATAGGAAGACTCATTAGATTTTGGTCCTTCTTGATCTCTCTGCAGCATTTGACACTGTGGACCATGGTGTGTTGTTGGAGCACCTGCGGCTGATCTGTGGACTGTCTGGTACAGTCCTCAGTTGGTTTTGATCTTTTCTCATGGATAGGACTCAGAGAGTGATGTTGGGGATTTATTCCTCAGCCCCCTCACCCCCTATTCTGCAGGGTGCTGGAGGGCTCCATCTTGTCACCCATGCTGTTTGCAGTGTATATGCTGCTGTTGGGAGACATTATTAGGTGGTATGATCTGAGTTTTCACTACTGTGCAGGTGATACTCAGCTATACATGTTCTTTGTGTCCGAACAGGGTGAAGCCATCCCGGTCTTCACAACTTCCTCTCCAAGATCCAGGAGTGGATGAGTGCCAACTGGTAGCGGTTGAACCCGGATAAAACTGAGGTGTTGGTGATGGACCCAGGTCATCAGGGTATGGGACTGCTGGTGGGACAGCCCTCCAGGCTCTGTCTTGGGGGTGTCCAACTGGCAACCTCTGACCAGGTGTGGAATCTGGCCGTTATTCTTGATGATGGTCTCATGCTTAAATCCCAGGTGTCAGCCATTGTCAAGACCTCTTTTTACCATCTGAGGAATATCACCCAGATAAAACATCTGGTCGTGCCCGATGATCTTCCAATCCTAGTCCATGCCTTCATGACCACCCGCCTTGACTACTGCAATGCCCTCTACCTAGGGCTTCCGAGGGTTGATAGCTGCCGCTTACAGCTGATGCAGAATGCAGAGGCCAGGCTGTTGACTGGCTCTTCAAGATCTTGTCATATCACACCTGTGCTCCACGGACTGCACTGGTTGCCAGTACAGTGGCGGATCATCTTCAAGGTCAGGTTACTGACCTATAAAGCCCTACATGAGCAGGGACCTCAGTACTTGCAAGATCTACTCTGTTCCTACCACCCCTTCCGCCCACCCCACTCCTCTGACAAGGGATTGCTAGCGGTTCCCAGGGTTTGACTTAAAACCCTGGAGGCCTGCTCTTTTGCTTTTGTGGCCCCTATCCTGTGGACCTCAATACTTCGTCGGGTGAGAGAGTGCCTGACCGTCCAGAGTTTTAAGATTGCTCATAAGACATATTTATTTCTTGTTTTGACTATTCTTAGATTTGCTGAGATGGTTTTAAACAACTGTGATCGTCTGATTATTTTTGATGATCACCTAAAGCTTTTTTTTTTTAATTTAGAGCTGATGATATTGTTTTTTAAATAATTGTGTAAGTTTTTAATTTTATTTGTTTGTTTTTAAGTTTTGTGTCTTAAGTAGTACAAGCGCTTTGAACAATCTGAAATTGCACTTTTTATAAATAACATTTGAATTGATTTGATGCAGTATATATTTTTTTGCATTACTTCTGTCATACCTCTCTCTGGGATGCATCTGGAAATGAGCTGCTACCAGCTCAGCATGTCTTTCCTGGTAAAATTTTCAAGCTAACTAACTAACTAACTAACTGCTCAGTGTGTGCCTTTAGAACCATGACAATTGTGAGCTCTAAAATTTATGCAGGGATGACGGGTTAGTCCTCATCCCTCTACTAGATTTATATAGCTTTCAATAACCCAATATGCATAGGGAGAGGCATCACCAGTAGAAAACAGGAAGTTGTTATCCCTCTGTACAGACAGTTGGTGAGACCCCATCTGGAGTACTGCGCCACCGTGCAGTTCTGGAGACCCCATCTCCGCAAGGACATAGTAAGTAAGTAAGCTTTATTTTTAAAGTGCCTTTCAAGTACCAAGGTGCAGTACAATACAACAATAAAACCACATAATGAACAGATGAATCAAACAGACATAAATGCAAGTTAAATTCACATGATAAATTATCAAACGTCTGCAAAAATCAACTAAAAACTCAGCAAAGGCTTGTTGAGAAAGATAGGTCTTTAATTCAGATTTAAACCTTTCGACGGTCAGGCATTCTCTTAACCAATGAGGTAAAGAGTTCCACAGGGTTGGCGCTGCATAAGAAAAGGCTTGAGTACCAGCAGTTTTCAAACGCACCCTGGGAATCTCTAGCAATCCCTTGTCGGTGGATTGGAGAGGACAAAGGGGGCAGTAGGGAGTTAGAAGATCTTTCAGGATGGAGGCAGTCCAGAGGAGGGCAACTAAAATGGTGCAGGGTCTGCACCAGAAACCATAGGAAGAGAGACGAAAGAAGCTTAATATGTATACCCTCGAGGAAAGGGGGGGGGACATGATAGAAACTTTCAAGTACCTCAAGAGAACCAACAAAGTCCAAGAGGGTAGCATCTTTCAGAAAAAGAGATGTGCAAGAATAAGGGGGGCACAGTTTGAAGATAGAGGGGGCACAGCTCAGGGGCAATGTGAGGAAGTATTTTTTTCACAGCAAGGGTGGTGGATGCAAGGAACGGCCTTCCTGAAGAGGTTGTGGGTTCAAAAACAGTGGGGGAATTGAAGAATGCATGAGACAGGCATAAGGCAATTATAGCGGGAGTAGGAGGAAGTAGGCTGTTGGTTAACTAGGATCTGTAGCTTATCCAGTAGATAAGGAAATGGGCAGACTGGGGTGGGCCAAACGGTCCTTATCTGCTGTCAAAGTCTATGTTTCTAATACACCTGGTTTTACTTTAGTAAGTGTTGAAGATCCTTACGCCACTATTGCATTTGCAGTGCTTTCAAAAACTTAATAAATCGTGTTTCAATTCAGTGCTGATTTTACTGACAATCATCCCTCTTCACAAAGGTTTTTGCCACAAAAACTGAATGGGAGAAACTGCTATGGGAATCGGGCCTAATGAGCAGATGAACAGCTGTTTTGCTTTTGTGCAGAGAGGTTTAAGGATTTAAAACCGATTTTTATCAGAGGCCTTCGCCTACATACCAATGCAAGATAGCAAGAAAGGAGCTCACCATCGTTTACAAAACAAAAAGAACACCCTCCAACCTTTACAGTTGTGGACATTTCATTTCATATCAAGGTTAACACTAGTGGGCCGATTCACTGTTGATAAGGGAACACACTCTTTAGGGCTGCTCTGCTGATATTTTCTTAACTTGTGACATACAGAGAGATTTAAACAAATACATTCTCTATCAATACCCCATACAGTTCCATACACAGAGATTTTTAATAGGAATTATAACAAGCATTTGTCAATGCCGAATGTTGTCTTGCTGGCATTGGCATTGGTAGTGCAGGAGTTAGAGAGATGCATAATAGGCATGGCAGTGAAGTATTGAACTGATGTCAACCCACCCCCACCCTGCAGAGACTGACAGGCATTGGGGTGTCCCTTTGGGTGTTTGGTAGTGCGGTGCGGGAAAACATTTTGGGCAGGATGTGAAAATGACAGCTGTACAGTTCATAAGGAGGTGTAAAAATGCCAGTGTTGAAAATGTGGTATGTAAATATAGCAAATTCTTGAAGTTACAAGGGTGTGTGGAAATATGCAACGACGCTTGCTACACTGCCATTTTATGAATTGCACCAAATTTTCAACATAGGCATTTAGCACCTCTGTTCCTGTATAGTGTCACTGTTATTTCCTCAAAGTGTCCCAAGAAGTGATTTCAAGACAGCGACCACGCTATTCTGCTCGGAAGGTGAAACACATTTTGGGCAGGATATGTGAAATGACGGCTGTACTGTTCATCAAGAGGTGGAAAATGGCAATGGTGAAACCAGAGTGAAAATATCACAAATGCACGACGGTATGAGCGTGTGTGCAATCTGCCAATGCACGCTCGTAACACAGTCATTTTATGGAGTATCATCACCAAATTTTCAACATAGGCATTTTAGGACCTCTGCTCATGAACTGTGTCACTGTCATTTTCATAATCTGGCCCAAACACTGATTTCCCACAGCGACTGCACTATTGTGCTCCGGAAGTGCAGAAACACATTTCGGGCAGGATGTGGAAAATGACAGCTGTACTGTTCACAAGGAGGTGTACAAAAATGGCAATGCTGAAAATCTGGCATTAAAATATTGTGAATTCCTCGGTTACGAGCTCTGAGCAACTGTGCAATGCATCGCTATAAACAGGCATTTATTGATTTTTCCCCAACTTGGAACATAGTTTTGAGAGGCCACCTCATGAACACTGGTACTGTCATTTCATTAATGGGTCCAAAAAGGTGATTTTTGTGACTGCGAAATCACCTTTCGAGGCCGATTAACGCCATGACAGTTATAGAATTCATGAGGAGGGGCCCCAAAAACCCCATGTTGAAAATTTGGTGCCAAAATTCCAACAAATGCCCGAGATATGCAGCAAAGTTGAAAAAACCCTATTCATTCCATTATACAGCTTACCGGCATTTCCTCAGTTCGTGGTCGGCTTTGAAGAGTGCAGACATATTCCCGGTCCACCGAAGATCGCTGTATAGACTCCAGAGGTAAGTATGGGGTGAGGGATGAGGGGTGGGAGGCAGGGTGCGCAGTGGTGGGTGCGGGTGGGGGCAGGAGACTATGAGGGGCCGTTTTATGTTATAGGGAGAAAAAAACTAACATCGTGGGACAGTTTTGTTTTTTCAGGGGACTTGGCACACTGGGGTGGGATCCCAGCATGCCACCTAACTGTTTTGGGGGTTGCTGCAGCCGACGGGATTGGGCACCCGTCGGGCACACAATGACAGCCGGGGAGGCAAGAGCCAAGGATTGGGCACCCTCGCATATAAGAAATTGGGGTTGATTTATGCCGACGGGGAGTGGGTTCCCCATCAGCAGATAATGAAAGCGGGGGCAAGAACCATGGGATTGGGCACCCCTCGCATATAGGAAATGGGGCTGAGGTATGCCGGCGGGAGTTGGCTCCCCGTCGGCAAATGTGTCTGACCACAGTAAGCCGGCTGGGGATTGGGCACCCTTGTCGGTTATTGCCGGCTAATATGTTGCTAATGGGTGAGCACGCAGAGGAAGGGTCCGCCGCGCCTGACGCAGCTTTCCTGGGATTGCAGCGGACCTTTCCTTAGATGTGCTCGCCACATTAGCATGCATGGTGTGGCTGCCGAAATGCAGGCTGATTGGGGAATGAGGGACGCACCTACTGATGCGTGCCCTGCATTCGCCCAACAGCGGCCACGCCTCCAAAGCTGCGCTACCGTAAGATGTTGAATTGCATGCAGGCGCGGCAAACCAACATAAAAAGGGTCCCAGAAATGCTGCAGTCTGATTGGCTGTTAGGATTCCAACAGCCTTACATTAATCCCTGTTACACTGTCATGTACAGCCTGATCACCATGGCACATGGATTCTTCCTGTCAGCATTCCATCCTGTAGCACTACTGAATGACCGAAATGCTGCATTCTTAATTCTGAACCAACATTCTTAAACTGTTGGTGGAAGAACTATTTTATTAAAAATCTCTCTGTAAATGAGGAAAACATTCAAATAGTATACTTTTAACACTTTTCCCTTGGAATACTTTTTTTATAATAGCAATATGGCACTCCCAGGGGTTAGATTAACAGTCAGTGAATCATCCCCTATGGGCAATATGGCACTTGGCTGTGCCTCATGTCACATTACACCCCTAGGGGGTGATTAACAGACTGTTAATCTAACCTCTGGTCATGCCTTATTGCTTAAAAGGCTGTATTGTATGTCAAGTGCTAAGGTGTTCTGGGTTGTGTATACATTGTTGGGGTTCTATTCCAGCTACAGCTCTGCATGTCTTGATGTACTGGGTTCTGTTATGAGGTTGGCCCTGCATCAGTATAAATGCCAAGTCGTAGTGTTGTATTACAGTATTTAGATTTCACTCTCCTGCATTTCACCTCCGAGGCTGCTGGGAATTGTAGTCCTGCCCCACCCAGTACAATAGCAACACCAACGGTGAACTTTCGGTATTGAGAAATGCTTGTCTAGGGCTTGTCGTATGTTTGACCCTAGCAGAGCAAAGTGGCTCTATATGTCTGAAGAAGCTGTGTTCGATATCATACCATTGTTTGAGAAGAACACTAAAGCAAGAATAGAATTTTGTGCATATAGAGATTTTTTTAACTGAGGTTAACTGTAACAACATTTTTGGTTTTTGGAAAAGAGTGAACAATTCCATGAACTGTCTCAGATTGCGCTCCATTGCCTGTCAGTGCCAGTAAACAGTGTGGATGCTGAACGCTCATTTTTTGCATATAGTGACATATTCCGGGACGACCGCAGGCAAATTCATTGTGCAAACGTGTCTATGTACAACATGCTGTTCAAAAATGCTGATAAAATTTGATTGCTGTTTTTTGAGCATGTCTCTGACTAGAGTCCAAATCAATAACTCTTATATCGTGAAATGGCTCATTTTAATATTTTTTAGTACAAAATATGTCTCTTGTCAGTACCAGTTACCATTTTCATGACATGAGATATTTTTTTGGCACTCAGGAATTCAAAGTAACTTTTATGTGTGTAACCCATAGGTGGCGCTATCCTAAGGGCTACTACCCCTGCCTGCTGGGCTAGTAGCAGGTTAAGGGGCCTGAGTTCTGAAACGGGTGCCTCCACCCAGAGGTCAGGGTTGGTAGTGGTCAAGCTAACCTGGGCACAGCCCTCCGGGACACTGTAACCCCCCTCTTTCCCTGCTAGTGACCGGAACAATACACAATGATTACTTTCATAATACCCCTTGTACACCAGGCAATTCCCCACACTGTTTGCACTTACCACCAGGGCAGGTTCCTCTAGATCGACCCTGGGGATCCCCGTTATGCAAATCAAATATCAACAGTACAGTACTCTTGGCACAAACTGGAACCACAGTCAGGTTAAATGCAAAAAGAGTTAGATCTGATTTATGAAGGGGACTTGAACAAGGGAGGGGTGTAATCAAGTTGATTTACTTAAAGGCGCTATCAATCAAATGGCTATGTATGCACTCCAGAGTTCCTAAACAGTCACACACTCTGGGTACCCAGGTGGAGAAGAGGTGGGCTAGCCAGGATCCTTGCCCGGGGTAGGCCGGCATCGCAGCTGGTTGGGGCCCTGTGATGGAAGAAAACAACATGCACCACATACACTAATTGTAATCCAGAGCCAAAGGGCTCAGTTCATGAAGGAAAAGAAACAACAAGACAATCAGATGACTTACTTAGATTAAGCTGTTATTGCAGGGAGCTACCCTGATGGTTACTCATGATACCCAAGACTGGACACAGGCTGGACAAAAATTGAGACTGCATGTGGTTGATCTGGAGTGCCAGTAGAAGCAGGGCCCACACAATTCACCAAGGCATCATTCCTGTTCAGGCGTGGAGCAGGGGGCTGATCCCCAGGCAGCTCTCTCGTTGATGGCTTTCTCTGTGCAATAGGGTAGTCTGGCAGGGCCAGTGTGGCAAGGCCCAGGCCGTATGGAGAGGAACGTGAATTCAGTCCAGTTGAGCTGGATACAGCTACCAGCAAGCAGAACACAATTCACACAGTGGGGAACTAAATAATGACCCACTATAAACACACAGCACATTTACATGTAAGGGATTCTACTATACCAGGCAAACCACTCCCCGGTCACAATCTCAAAGTCTCTGCACACACCGGGAGTTTAGAGGTGGCTGGAAATCCTGACAGGCCCATGCATTCAGCAAATCTTCGGTCTTCTTCAGGTTGATCCTGGTCACAACTCAGTTGCTTACTTCATTCTCACAAACTCAGATTCAGTCCGAACTGATTCTCTTCTCCCTCTCAGGGGCAGCAGGTAGGCATGCAGACCAAAACTCAGGCCTTTCCACAGTTCTCCCATGTGAAACTACTCAGACGGCTGCTCGACTGTCTCGAGTTGTTGCCTCTTCAACTCCCAACTTAGATATGACTCAACTGCCAGCAAGCCTGGGACTTTCCCCAGAATCCAAAAGGCTCGGTTGGCTAATCTGTCTGTCAGTCACAACAAAGGCTCCTCCTTCAGGTGCAAAAAGGCACCAAAAGCCCCAAACTACAATTCCTACAGATTTTGACTCCAGACAGCTCCTGTAATCCGGCTCTATTTTAGGTCCCACCAGTACTGATTGGTCCAATTCACCAGTCCAGGACCAAGATAGTGGATATAAACAAAACAGTCCCTGCTGCAAAGAAGGCAGGTTAGACAAACTACATTATCATTATCACTCTAAATGATTTTCAGCAAATAATTACATCTTTCAACAGAGCTCCCTCTCAGATTACTTATGACTGCAATCCAGGCAGCTCTTAAAGAGACAGTACACAGAGGTTATACAGGCACTCTCTGGCAATCACATTTAAACTGCTAAAACGCAGGACACCAGCCTGGCAGTGAGCATTTAGGAAAGCTCAAGGAAGACTTTTCAGGAACTCCCATTTGTAGGGGGGGCTACATGTGCAAATACTTTAATGCAGTAGTATTTGTTACCTGTAGATCTAATTTTTGTGTGTCTGAGGGACAGGTGGGATGTAAATTTTGCCTGTCACACAGAGCTGTTGTCCACAATACTGAGATGTAAATTTCATTAAAGAAAATAGGGAGCAGAAGTGTACTTCCGTGCACATCACATTCACTGGATGGAGGGTCTGGATGAAGTCATGTTTTGAGGTCTTTGTTTCATATCCAGGAGTTGGAGAACCACTACCAGCTGCTCCTTCCTAGTGCAGAACACAACAAAATCAACTAAGAAAAACTCACATCATGTGAGTTTTTCTTGGTTGTTGTTTTTTTGCACTAGGACGGAGCAGCTGGTAATGGTTCCCCAACTCCTGGATATGCAACTGTAACCCCCCTGCAAATGGGGGTTCCCTAAAGTCTTCCAGGAGCTTGCCTGAATGCTCCAAGTCTGGGCAGTGTTCGGTGTCTGAGCTGTTTAAATGTGGTTCCAATTGAGTGCTATTTGAGCCTCCATGTACTGTCTCTTTAAGAGCTGTCTGCTTGCAGACTTAATTAGCTTGTATGGGGGGACTGTGTATTTAATGCTCGAATCTCACTGAGCTGCGGCTAATTCTTTATTTGTTTCTTGCCATCGCTACATGTGCAGAGGGAGCCTTGTTGAAAGATATAATTGTTTACCAGAAATCATTTAGGTGACTGAGAAAATGTAGTTTGTCTAACCTGTCTTTATTTTAGCACAAACTGTTTCAGTGTAGCTCTTCATTTTGGTCCTGAACTGCTGTGCTGGGCCAATTGGGTTAAGGGAGCCCTAAAATGGAGCCTGTGGACGAATCAGAACTTGGACTCTTAATTTTGAGCCAGCCACAAGGGGATTGTATGGGCAGTAACTCTGGGAAATGTAGTTTTGACCTTGGCGCCTTTTTCCACCAACAGAGGGAGTCTTATTGTTTGTAACAGCCGAAACAACCAACAGAATGGTGTGGAGCTAAAGGAAATGCCGTGCTCTGTGACTGGAAAGCTCAGATCAGTTGTGACAGTGAAGAGAGAAGGAGCTCTGTGCTTCTGCGGTGTATAGTTTTGCGCGGGAAGCGAGTGTGAGGCCCTGAGGTTTGGCCTGCAGCCGTTGCAAGTGCCAGTTCAGACTGAATCTGATTGTGAGGAGAAAGAAGGAAGTCTGAAGAGTGGAAACCAGGCTCACCCTGTAGAAGACTGGAGAAATTGCTGAATCGTGCTTGGTCTGTCAGGAACTGAAGCTGCTGTATGTTCTTCTGGGTATTTTGCAGTAATTGCGATTGGGATCGAAGAGCAGCCTGCCTGGTATAGTACTTTCCTTTTACATATGAATGTGCGTAGTGCTTGTGGGGAATCACTATTTCCAATGCCCCGTGCTGTGTGCTGAAGCTGGAAGCAAACCCCAGCTTAGCTTGGACTAAATACGTTTGCTATGAACTGCAGTGGGGCCCAGTCACAAGGATCTTGTCTCCATGCCCTGTTGTTCTGGCAATCCAGAAGAACATCTACCATCCGGTCCTTAGCTTGGGTATTGTGAGTACAAATCAGGGTATTCCCCCGCAGTCTGTATTCAATCACAAGTGTGTCATCTAATTCTTGTTGTTTCCCTGCTTCATGGACTGAGCCATCTGGCTCCGGATTACAGTTGGGTGTTGTGCATATATTTTCTTCTACAGAGCCCCATCCATCTGCACCTGTCGGCCACCCCAGGCAACGGACCTGGCTAGCCCTCCCCCCAACCTGGGTACCCAGAGTGTGACTTTTCAGACCCTGTATGTGTGCATAGTACTTTGATTTAATGCAACGAACTAACCTGATTTCCCTCCCTGTTACTGCCCCCTAAATAAATCAGATTTGTTGTTGTTATACTATATACTGTCTGTGGTGTGGTACTTATGGAAACAGTATTGTGTTTTGCTGTGTATGTTGTTTAACCTTATTTTACAGGGGGGTCCTCAGAACGCAAGCAAGAATCAGTCTCGAGGGTAAGTGGTATCTATATGAGTGAACAGTGTGTATACGTGGGGTATTTGGGGCTGTAACTCCAGTGTACTGTGTGAGCCACTAGAGGGAATAAAAGGGTGTCTCAGTGTCCCAGAGGGCTGTGACCAAGCTAGTCTAACCACTACAAATCCTGACCTCTGGGTGGAGGCACCCGCCATAGGACCTAGGCCCCTCAACCTGTCCGTAGTCAAACAGGCAGGGGTAGTAGCCCTTGGGATAGCGCCACCTAGGGGTTACACAGCAAAGACCTTCAAAACATGACTTCATCCAGATCCTCCATCCAGTGAATGTGATGTGCACGGAAGTAAACTTCTGCTCCCTATTTGTTCAATCAAATGTAGGTCTGAATCACTTCTCATTTTCTGTTGTGTCCTTGTATTGCAGAGCCCCTGTGCCCCACAACATAACCTCCTTGGGCTACTGCAGCATATTGCCAGTGGCAGACGTTTCTGGACCTTTTCTGCCTATAACTACATCACAAGCAGATGAGGTGTAGAGAGTTTCTTTAAAGACAGCACTGCTTTTTTACAGGTGCAACCTGTGAAAACAGGGAAGTTAAGTGACTTGCTCAGGGTCACACAGTATGCAAGTGGAAGCTGTGGGATTCAAACCCAGGTCTGGTCTGCTGGATGTTCACCAGATTTGCAGCTCAGAGCCTTAAACGACTGTGCTATACTGCCTTCCTTTCATCACAGGCAGTGCTATTCCAGCAGATGGTGGTAGACTTCTGTTACCACAGTACAGTCCCAGCACATCTTGTTTAAGGAAAATTGTCCTGGCAAATGCAGATATGCTGGGACATTTGGTAAGTGTACCTGTATCTGCTGGGACACTACTGGCTGTGCTCAGTGATGGCAGGCTAGCAGGAATAGATCACGTGATGATCAGCTTGTTCTCTATACAAGCACAACCAAGCGAGGTTTCATTCACAAGAAGGCAGCCGACCTTGGAGAAGGGTGGGCTGCTCCGGCTGCCTTTTTGTTACATTTACTTCTTCTTTAGGTGCAGGTAGGGTGCAGGGGGAAGCAGGGGGCTGCTGCTGCTGACTACCAGATTGGGATGTGGGGGGGACGGACCACGGGGGGGGGACGGACCATGGGGCGGGGACCACTGGAGGACCTCTCACTGAGCGACGTTCACTTAGTGATGAAGCCTGGTGGCTGACGGTGAAGGCGGGTGGGTTGTGCTAGTCAGCCCAAATGAATTTGCTGCATTGTTTTTTTTACAATTGTAAAAGTGGTTGGGGAACTTGGGGGAGAGGGGTTTTGGGTGCTATCTGAGGGTGGGGGGAAGGGGGGTTTAACTGTTGCCGAATACTGAATATTCGGCTGAATATTCGGTTGTGTGGGCTCCGAATACCGAATATTCGGAAAAAAGTATTCGCACGGCCTTATCTGTCACTCCTGGCTACAAATAGTTGTGCTTACACCCTGGCTGCTGACAGGACTAACACAGCTTTGACACCTCAGGCCATTCTGTCCTGTTAAGCCTGCACACCGGGTGACCACCACTTAATCTCATACCCAGCAGGTAGCAGGACAGTACTATGGTACATGGGTCTGGGTTCTTTATGTCTAGTTAACATTTTTATGATCTGCCTTTTCCTTCTCTGCACATCCAACAGCCCCGTTATGTCCTGCCTGCCTGTTGTGCAGGTCTATTCTTGTGGTTGGATAAAGTTTCTTCACACTTGCTGAGACACTGAAATGCTACATTTATTTGCTAGTTAATGTGGTAGACTGGTATTAAAAAAGCTTTCAAGGTTAGCAGAGGTTCTTGTGTGAGTTAAGAAACATGGAACTTTTACAAGATACAAAAAAGTCCAGGGCCACTATTTATTTATTTATTTGTTTGTTTGTTTAAAATTTTCACCAGGAGAGACATACTGAACTAACAAGAGCTCGTTTCCAGATGCGTCCTGGGGGGAAGGGAAAGGGAGAAACGCCTGGAAATACATAGAGTCAAAAACATGTTATGACTGTAAACAGCAGAGAAATAAATACAGAAGGGAAAGGGAGAACATTGTTTATTCAGGAGTAGCACACTAAGCTGAAACTTGTTTCCAGATGCGACCTGGGAACGCAAGGAAGTTAAGTGACTTGCTCAGGATCACACGGTATGCAACTATGCACAGTAAATTGTGCACATGGATTTAACCCGTGCAAATGAATAAATAGATAATCAAACAGTGGGAGAACTCGCAAACTATGCACCACTGCATTGAAACAAAGGTCAAAGACTAAGAGAGGAGGGTTTGGTGTGGGGAGGAAGAGATAAACGAGTGGAAGGATTAGGAGAAAGGAAAGGGTTATGAGAGGAGATGGAGGAGGAACGGAGAGAAGAAGGGGGTCTAGTAGGGGAAAGGTGGGCAGAGAGGAGGGGGTAGGGTGAAATAATAGAGGGAATGGGATAGGGTTGTGAGAAGTTGGGGAGGAGGAAAAGGGGGTGGTATAGAGAAAGGAAGGAGGGTAACAGATGGAGGAAGGAGATAGATTGGATATAAGGGAGAAATTAGGTAAGGTTACAGGTTACAGTTGCAGGTGTGGGAAGAGAGGCTACGCAGGAGGGAGGATAGAGAGTAGGCAGAGGTGGCTGAATGGATTGGGAGAGGGAGGGAGTTCCAGAGCTTAGGGAAGTGGTAGGAGAAGGCAGACTGGCCAGCAGCTGAGGATCTGGAGGGGAGTGCAAGGAAGCGGGAGCTGCAGAGGGCATCAGAGTTGGGGCGAGGCAGGGAGAGGGTAGAGGACAGAGGTAGGAAGGGAGGGAGCCAAACTAATACTTGGCAGTAAATGAGGAGCAGTGTGCCATACTTCTAGCTTCAAAGGAGGGAGAGGAGAAGGACGTATAAAGAGTACAGTGATGAGTACGTGTAGGGCTGTCTAAAGCAATTTATATCTGCTATTGTCTACGTACCCTTTGTTGTAATCTCCCGGGTCGTACCTGAAAATAGGCAGCTATGCTGTCTAGGGTACCTACCCGGTTAACAAAAACTAAATAAAATAAAGTGAAAGAATGAGTTAAAGAGAGTGTCCAGTCTGGAAAGGGTAGATTTGGGGACAGAGCTGTAGACTATGTCTCCATAGTCGAATATGAGGGGGACCATTTTCTGTACGACAGCTGTACGGTCCAGGAGCAGGATGCAGCTGCGGTGGTGGAACAAATGCTCCCTGGCTAAAGTCCCACCCCATCCATAGCAGTGTCCCAATTATCTACCCCTCCTCCGTCATTATCATAATAAACAAGTACACGACAGCCATCGTCACTTTCTGTGGTTTTAGCTCAATTTTTCCCCCAGTCGTCGGTAAAATATCCCTCCTCTTCTTTACCTCTGTAACCTGCCACCCCATACACGGCCTCTTTCCCCATATGTGTAGTTGCCGGCTGCCTCACTCAAAAGATCTCTGCTTATAACCCCTGTATGCCTATGGTTGATAGTACATCTGCTGACTTCTTCAACTGTAAAATAATGCTGTTTTTTTTATTTATTTCAACCTTGTACAGTACTGTACTGTATACACTGTACATACTTTTTCCTCCTTGTATATTATTGCTTTTTGTATACCTGCTTCTGTACTGTACTTTGATGTATTCATGACCAGGTCCACTTTGCAAATGAGCCTTGCTCAATGGTGCCCGCCTGGATAAATAAAGATTTTGATTGATTGATAGATTGAATTTAAGGTGGAGTTTTTTACATATGGCAGTGTTCAGAGAAGTTGAGGTGGTTGTCAAGCCAGAACCCAAGGTACTTGAATAATGGTGGCACTGGGTTCAGTAAGTGCTGACAAGAATAGTGTTGGCATGGTGTGAGTGTCAATAAAGGCGCCATTTTTTCTTTTGTGGGGCACCCCCGGACTAAAGAATTCTAACTCTAGGGGGCCATGGAATACTGTTTTCTTGGCCACATGTATCAGAGTGTATACCTGAGTGCACTAAAATGTTTGGAGACCAGGATTAGAACGCTGGTCTCCAATAGAGCTGGCAGAGTTGCTCAATGCCCCAGACCTCCATGTCATGGGAGCAGTTCAGCCAGCCTTCTGGCTCCTGGTGCTCTTGTGCACTGTCAGCACCAGGGACAACAATCAGGGGAGTGCTTACAGCAAGCTCTGTAACTCTCCACTTGCTGTCCATGTGAGCGCTTACCAGACTAGCGCCATATAGGGCGGCACTATTCTGGTAGTGCTCACTTGACAGGGTGCCAAGGAGGGTACATTCTCAATGGTGGACCCATCTAGGGTACAGAAGGAGGGGGGACTGCCAATTCTAGAGAGCTTTTGATGAGTGCTGAAGGTCAAAGAGACTATTTTTTTTTGTGTGTGTTAAGGGCCAGCTGATTTGAGCGGAACCAGAGCTGGACGATGTCAAAGTCCCATTGAAACATGGTTGCCAGGTCAGCAGAGGAATGGCCAGAGGCAAATAGAACTGTGTCATCAGCGTACACATGAATGGACGCTGAGGTGCAGGCAGCAGGAAGGTCATTTAGAAAGATCAAGAATAAGACAGGACTAAGGACTGAGCCTGGAGGTACCCCAGTGGTGATTGGGAGGGGAGAGGAAAGGGAGTCCACAATATGGACTGACTGGGACCTACCCATGAGGTAGGAGCTGAACCAGTTGGTGGCCAAGGAGGAGAGTCCTGCTGCAGAGAGCTTAGAGAGTAGAAGAAGATGGGCAACAGTGTTGAAGGCTTTGGCCCAGTCGACAAAGATGGGTGAGAATGGTATCAGTTAGTCGGAGGTAGGAAGAGGAGGTGGAGTGGTTTTTACAGAATTCTGTATGGTACGGGGTGATAAAGAAGGAAGAATCAAGGAAAGGGGAGAGTTACGATAGCACCAGATGTTTTTGGAGTTTCGTGAGGGTAGGGAGGACAGAAATGGGATGATAGTTGCCAGGAATAGAAAGATCGCCACCTTTTGGGAGGGGAATGACTGTAGTATGCTTCCAGGCAGATGGGACAGAGGCCGAGGAGAAAGAGAGGTTTAAAAGGGCGGAGATGGGAAGACCAATGGCAGGGGCTGCCAGGTGTAAGAGTTTAGGATCAAGCCCATCAGGAATTTTACTCTTGAGTGGGTTGAGCGCTAGTAGGGCATTCGTGGCAGCATCAGGTGTGATGGGAGGGAAGGAGAGTTGGGCAGGTTTGGGGGGAGAGAGGGGGTGTTGAAGCTGGTGGAAAGGATGAGAGGAGGGAAGAGGCACAGGAGGTGAAGAAGGTGTTCAATTCGCTGGCCACTGAAAGTGGGTAAGTAATGGATGAATCATCCGACTTTAGAACTGGGATGGTGGATTGGGCCTTGAGAGAAAAAGGGCATGGACAACCTTCCAGAACTTTGAAGGGTGGCTGATATTGTTATGGAAGGTAGAGGAAAAGTGCTCTGCCTTGGTTAACCTAATGGCTCTGGTGCAGGCATTGCACGGGACACAATATTTTTGTAGGTCCAGAGGGGAACCTGAGGATCTGTGCTCCTTCCAGGCTAAGTCCCTGGCACACAGGCAGGCTAGGAGTTCAGCAAGGATCTAGGGAGGTTGGAGCCCCTGACCTTGTTTTTTCTTATGGGGGCATGACAACCCCAAGTGGAGAGGAATTTGGATTTGAAGTAGTCAAGGGCATTGTCAACAGTGCTAGAGGCTGATACAGGTGACCAGTCAGTAGCAGCCAGGCCACCATGGAGGGCTGAGAGAGCTAATGATATAAAGGAATGGAGCAGAAGACGTTTAGGGGGTTTTGAGACAGTGGATTTTCCGAACACAATAGACCATATGATGGTCACTGAGGGCATCCGGAAGAATGCCAGCAGCAGTTATGTGGTGGGGTGAGAGGTGAGGGCCCAGTAAAGCAGGGTGTGCTTGAGAGATTTGCGGTTGAGACAGGTAGGTTCAATGATCAAGTGAGTTAGGTTTAGAGACGTGGTATTGTGATATATCCTAGGTTGAGGAGGGGATAACCAGTTCAAGTTAAAATCACCCAGTTTGATTAATTCACCAGGAGAGGAATGGGAGGAGATGGTGACGAGGAGGTCTGAGACAAAGGAGTAGGAGAAACCAGGGCAGCAGTACACTCCTGTTATTAAAATGGGAAGAGAGAGAAAGGGAGGGAGAGATTTAGAAGGATAAGTTTATAAGCTGATGGAGAGAAACAAAGAGGATAGTGGAGAACTGGATTGAGGAGGAGATATACATAGCACTACTCCTTCCCCTCCTAGGTCAGTCCTGCCAGGTAAGACAGTACTCTGGGATGCAGATGGCATTATCAGGGATTTTAGAAGAGAGGCAAGACTCTGAGATAATACATATATCTGGCCAGAGGTTTGCCATAACTGGTTGAAGGAGGTCAAGGAGAAGACTCCTGGTATTAAGGTGGACAATATGTAGACCTTTAGGTAGGCAGGGGTAGAGGGGATGGGGGGTGTGAGGGGATAGTGGGGGTGGGGCCAGGATTAAACTCAATATCCCCTGTGCACAAAAGCAGAAGCAAGTTAAGGAGTCTCAGTACAGCCGAGCTCCGTCTGCATGCGGGGTGAGAAGGAGGGTGTTTACTATCCGATGGGAGGGGGAGGAGTGGAGCAATGTACGGAGTGAGGCTAGATAGAGGTAGGGGAGAGCAGGAGAGAAGGGCCGGGAACCCAAGGGGGAATGGAGAAGAGGGAAGTGGGAGGAGGATGGAAAGGTGGGAGAGAGAGATGGGGGAGTGAGATAGGTGAGAGGTAAGGAGGGGGGATAGAGGTGAAAGACAAGAGAAAGGGGATGAGGAAGATGGTGATGAGGAACATGACAAAGAGGGAGGTGCAGTAATGACTGGGATATATAGGTTGCGAAAAGTGAAACAAGCCAATGGGGTGGGGGATTGAGGAGCAACTAGTGGGAGGAGAGAGAAACAACTAAAGAACACTTAAAACTTTAAGCCAACAAACATGAAAAGACTATCGCAGAATACATAAAGTTTTAAACTTTCATACACACACCAGTAGGTGGCTCTACTCAATTTAGACCCTCCAGAAAATGTAGGTGTACCAACATCTGGGGGCGGGGGGTTGCAGTTTGAGGTACAAGTATAACCTGCCTGCTTTTATAATTACATCAGAGTGGCCTAGTAGTTAGAGCTGTAGACTACAAGTGGGATATATCACAGTAACCTGGGTTCAAAACCCACAGTAGCTGGCACCCTGAAATCAGTAGTGCAAATCCTCTTGAAAAGGAATATAGTAAACATGCAATGTTTTGAGGGAGGATGAGAATGTGTTGAGCCACTAACATTTTGAAGTAATAAGTATGTAAGTAAACCTTTATGGGGTGGTGGAGCTTGAGGTACAAGTACAGTGATTGATTTTACAGTTATGTCACAGTGGCCTAGTGAACAGAGCTGTAGTCTACAAGTGGTGCAGACTATATATTAGCTTGGGTTCAAATCCCACTTGAGGTAACATACTAGAAATAGAAATTTCAATCTTCTGAGTAGAAAGATGAGAATGTGTGACCAGCCAAGGATGTAGCAGCACCTGTGCTTGGAAGGGGGCCTACAAGGAAGTGTTGGTACAATTTTATTAAGACCCTGAGAGGATGCAAGGCTGGGCTGTAGCGACCCCTTGTGGAAAATTGGTATGACCTGCTAGTGGGAAATAAGGGAGATGGGTCATTACCACAGTGTCACTATAAAGGAACCAATGTGGGCAGGGGTGTAGCCAGGAATTTTAAACTTGTACTCAAAACTGATGCACTGTTGCCCCCCATTATGTAAACATAAACCAAAATATGCTGCCATGTCACTCCGATAGGACCCCCCGTTTACTTGAACTCAGACATGGCAATCAGTTTCTTCCTGTAATCCTCCTTCCTTTGTTTTTCTGCCTGCCTGGTAAGTTGTTCTTATTTGTGCATTTGGATAGTGACATCAGTGCCCACAGTGAACAACAAAGGCAGAAGGGCTCAGGGTGACACAAATACAATGTGACTCACAATGTCTTTGCTTTCCTCTTTTTGTTGCCCCTGCCTGATTGGTTGCCCCTGCCTGATTTTTTTTAACTGTACACTGTTGAGTACAGTGCGTATGCCTGCCGACACCCCTGAATGTGGGGGCACCTGCTGCACAAGCAGCAGTGGAAAAGCACCTTCTCTGAGGGCTGCTGTACCTGCTCACACCGATGCAGGTTCTTCCAGGGTCTGTTCCTGCTTCTTTAGCCCAGACCTCTGCCAGAGTGAGCTGCAGCTGGGCCCTCCTACACTACACCAACATGTGGTGCCAGCCAGCAGTAAATTAACTACGATTATACAATGGGTACCCAAAATCCTCTTTCCTGATTGGCTTGCTGGCATGATTTACAATGTGTAAATCATGCTATCTACCAACAGGAACCAGTGCCAGCTACAACTGTGCCACATCAGGACCCCCTACCAGAATCACTCTGAGCCCGTAAATGAAAAAATGAAACCCCTGTGTCTGATTCTCCATAAACGTGATGGAGAACTGCAACCATGGCGAAAAAAAAAAGATCCCTCAACAGCCATGAATTACTGCAAGCTTTACCAAGCCCTCCAAATCGGGACTTACCCAAGGTAATTCTTCCACTCTGTCTCCCGATAAATTCAGTCTCCAGTCCCAGAACTGCCAAACAAGGTGATCGGAACGGCAGTCATACAACAACTCCACAGGCGAAATGTGCAGCCGTCACCCCTTGACACCCGTTGACTCTCCCCAACCAAAAGAAGCAAAGGAGCCCATCTCTATAGCACTCCTCAATACTTAAAAATAAATAAATAAACGCTACTCACTCAGCACCGAATGAACAGCAAAGGTAGCCTCTCCCTGGGAGCACACAATTGACGACAGTAGCTCCCTAACAACACAGAACTACTTTATGCCGCACAGCAATAAATTACAAAAAAAACACACATTTAAAATACAAGAACTGTTTCTTTACTTCTCACAAAAAAAAAAAAACAGACCCATTGTATAATCGCAATATGCCTCTCGAGACTGTGAGTGATGGCAAAATTTACCCACTTCTGGTGTGGATTACTCACGAGGCACAGCCTCGTGAGCAAACCACCCACAGCCTCTCATGGTATGTTGCTTAAGTAAGTCACAAGCCAACAACTGCACACACTCCCACCTCAGTAAGTGGAACTAAGGTAACAAAACAACATGATGTACAGCAGTTAGCTTTAGATCTTTTCTACACTTTCAGTTCTTCTATGTTGGAACCAGCAAGTTAAGCATTCACATACATTTCTGTGCTTCTTAGGAAAAAATATTTGAATGTGATAATATAAAGTTGTTGTTTGGTTGCAAAAACTGGCATTTCTCCTGTGCTCCCTCCATTCCCGTTCGAGACCCGCCCCACCAGCAAATCACTCCCTCCCACTTCCTCCCACTGCTGCTATCCTTCCCACACCCTCGTTCTGTTCGACCCCCCACACACACACAGCAAATCCCTCCCTCTCCTTCCCACTGCTGCTGTTCTCCTTGCACCCTCCCATTCCCCGTCCCCTCGGACACTGGGGAGCACACTCCCAGTGTCCAGAAATGTTCACATCCTTTCCTATAAAAAAGAAAACTGTCCCCAATGTCTTTATTTCTTTAAACCTGAAAAAAGAAATGGTCCATCATTGTCTCCTCGTCCCCCTCCCACTGTGCACCCACCTCCCCGCACCCCCCTTACCCATACTTACCTCTGGAGGTCGGGAGCAGCGATCTTCAGTGGACTGGGACATGTCTGCACTCTTCAATGCCGACCGGCAAAGTGAAGATTTCATGGTAAGCTGTATAATGGAAATCAATGGAGGGGTTTTCAACTTAAGTTAATATCTCAGCCATTTTAAGGAATTTTGGCCCCAAATTTTCAACATGGGGTTTTCTTGGGACCCCACCTCCTGAATACTGCCACTGTCATTTGGTTACTTGGTCCTGAAAGGTGATTTCGTGGTCGCTGTGCGGAATCACTTTTCGGGACCGATTAATGAAACAACAGTGCCACTGGTCATGAGGTGGGGTCCCAAAAAGTCTATGTTGCAAATTTGGTGAAACATTTCCAAAAAATGACTGCATTACAAGCATGCATTGCGCAGTTTCTATGCACGCTCCTAACTTCGCCAGTTTTTAATATTTTTACTCCAGATTTTCAACATTGCCATTATTTCACACCTTCTTATGAACAGTATAGCTGTCATTTTTCAAATCCTGCCTGAAACATGTTTTTGCACCTGTGGGGCAGAATGGTATGGTGGCTCTGTGAAATCACCTTTCAGGATGAGAGAACAGAATGACACTGGCACTTTTCATGACATGGGGTCATAAGAATGCTACATTGAAAATTTGTGAAAATATTAACAAACTGTTTAACAAAGTTACGGGCATGCACTTAAACTAACAAACACAGGCTCGTACCTTTGGTACTTTTCAATATTTTGACCCCAAATTTTCATCATAGCTATCTCTTCACTGCACCTCATGAATGTGACAGCTGCCATTTTCCAGATCCTGGGCAAAATGTTTTTTTGCATCCTGAAAGGTGATTTCACAGCCACTGCATGAAAATAACTTTCGGACAGGAGTTGAAATTGTACTCTTCCTTTCTTCATGAGCGGCATAATAAGATGGCTTATGTTGAAAATGTGGTGTAAAAATATTAAAAAACAATGAAGTTATGAACCCGTGTTGAAATAAGTCAACACCAGCTCATAACCCCCCAACCCTACCCCTCCCAATGGCACCAGTGCACACAAAGAACTTTTGGCATTGACAAATGCTTGTGCATCTTAAAATACTGTTCCACATTTCAGGAGCCCTACTGTACAAACACTTCAGCCCTATCCTTTGGCCAACATTTTTTTCATATACAATTTCTCTTATTTTTACCGTTTTCTCCCCTTCCAGGGGTCACTGCGTACACATGTGTGCGTGCACATGCCAGGATCCAGTGACCCCTTCCACCCCACTCCAGACTTGTGTTGCCACTTGTGCACCCATCAGACAGGAGCGGGTGTCCACCCCTGGAGGGGAAATCCAGCTCCAGTCCACATTTTCAACATAAGCTGGCTTCCCGGTGACCCGAGGTCATTCCTGAACCCAGGTCGTCGACGTGGCATGAGGTGTGGCATCTAGCGCCTCAACCCTGAGTGCACCGGGACGACCTTTGGCCAATATTTTAAGGAACAAAATATATACTGTATGTTCCTCCATCATTTCATGGCACAACATGTTGGGATTGGTTTGGCCACAAATTGTTATGGTTTCTAGCAATTTGCAACTTAAAGGAAATTTGGGGAGTTTTGTTCCTTACACTTTACAAAATTATTTGTTGCATACTGAACAACACATAAAACATATCCAAAAACATTTACATCGACACTTTAATGTCAAGGTAAGGTGCTTTCAACACTTTCTTGCTTGTGGAAAAAATACCACATTGAAAGAGTTAAATACTCTTAAACAAGCATTTGTCTTTAGGTTTTTCTTTTGGTATGTTGTATAGTGGTCCTTCTTTTGTACCTTTGTTTATTATAAGTTATCGTCTGTCTGGCGCTTGTAAAATGCTTTGTTAAATTCTGTTAAATCCTGTATGTGTGTGTATTTTATGTACTTCAAAAACCTTAATAAAAATTTGATTTCAAAAACAAGCCCGGTGGCACTGAGGGTTGAGGCACTGGACGCAACACCTCGCTCCACGCTGGGGACCCAGGTTTGGGAACGGACTCGGGCCGCCAGAGGGTCAGCCGGGGGGGAGAAGGATTGAGCACCCAACAGCTTGCTCTCCTTCTCCGGGGTGGGATGGGAAGCTTTCCCCGCCGTGATACTGCTGCCTTCTGGTGAACTTGGGGGGATGTTGGTGCGGTTGGGGGAGGCAGCAACACCGAGTCAACATCGGCAGGGGACTGGGGCAGACGCACGTCTCAGTGTGCGCCTGACCCCTTGTTCCCCATTGCACACCGGTGTCAGGAACAGAACACGGAAACAAACCTTCACCTCTCCTAGGTGACGACTTCTCGAGCAGCATACATGCCACCCACCGACTAACAGGGCAGACACTGCTGTGCAAGCCCTCTCCTTGGAAACACTCAGAGGGAAGGTAAGGGGGACCTTTCCTCATCCCACCCGGAGGGGGTAATCTGGACCATCAGTATCTGTATTGCCAAATATTCAAATAGCTCCAGTTTAGAATCTATGCGTCTCCGGGCTACACCAAGACCACGTATCAACTGGCAGGGTACTGGTCATCATCTGCTTATAAGAAACATGCCCACAAATGTCCAGGCTCCAAACCAAAGCTATTTTAAAAAGGAGTCTCATATCAAGTATATAGATGGCCCCGGCTGCTCCCCACCTGAAACGTCATCACGGGGACAGCCGCGGGTGCTTGTGGGCGCGACGGGGAGGGTTCTGCATCCTAAAATGCTGGGGCAACGGGGGCGCAGGATCAACCAGATATACTTTCAAATAAATATGAAGCAAGTAAGTTTATTTTAACTTGTTTCTGTTGCATCTGCTAATCGGGCCCCACTTCACATGGAGGTGAGGCCCGATTGTACGAGGACGTTTCCCTTTAAGCCATACTGGTTGTGCCGTTTCAGGGCCTGGGGATATCCATCTCAGGCATTTTGCTAGATGACTTGCCCAGTAGTATAATGCCATATGGGGAATCCTCAGCCCTCCCTCAGGTTTTGGGGCAGCTAGTTTATGATAGGCCAACCAGGGATATTTATCTGCCCAGATAAATCTGGTGAATGTACTGTGCAGTTTCTTAAACCAGCATATGGGAATAAAAGAGTTGAGAAGGGATAAAGGGTAATAAATTCTAGGAAATACATTCATCTTAATAATATTAATCCTGCCCCATAATGATATTGGGAGTTTAGACCATCTGTCGAGGTCATGAATAATTACCTGTGAGAGAGAGAGTCCAGATTATCTTTGACCCACACTAAGGGGTTACGGGATAGTTTTATGCCCAAATATTTAATTGCTCTAGGAGTTCAACCTAAACCTAGGGGGCAAATATCATCCTTAAATACTTTACGGTTTAATGGGAAAAATAAGGATTTACTAGTATTCAACTTATAGTTGGATAGTACGCTGAACTTGGCTATTTCATTCAGTAAGGGTGGTATTGAAGAAATCGGATGGGAGAGATGTATCAGCAAATCATCTGCGTACGCAGTGAGTTTAATCTCATGACGCCCAACTCTGATACCTTGTATAGAGGTATTTTGGAGAATGTTTTGGATGAGGGGTTCCAGATATAAATTGAACAAGAGAGGTGATAGGGGGCAACCCTGCCTAGTATCTGAATGAAGTGAGAAGCAGTTAGAGAAGGCCCCATTAGCTGAGATTCTTGCTATGGGGGATTTATATAATGCAGCAACCCAGGAAATGAATACCGGAGGAAATTTGAAGGCACTCAATACCTTGAAGAGAAAACTCCAATTCACCCAGTCAAACACCTTCTCGGCGTCCAAAGAGACCATACCTGCAGGAAAGTCAGCGTCTCTGGAAGCCGAGAAGACATGGGATAACGTACGCAGGTGATCTGCTGAAGAGCGTCCCTTCATGAAACCTACCTGATTCATACCTATTAACTCTGGGAGCACCACGGATAACCTGTTAGCTAAAATCTTTGAGAGAATCTTGATATCCTGATTTAGGAGGGATATAGGCCTATAGCTCTGAACGAGCTCAGGGTCCTTGTCTGGCTTGGGAAGAAGCACTATCAAGGCTTCAAAGAGATGGCAATCGACCTCTATCCTGGATAGAATATGCTGAAATAAACTATTAAGTATTGGCAATAAAAGTTCTCGAAATGTTTTATAGAAAAGAGAAGAAAATCCATCGGGCCCAGGAGTTTTATCCGAGGGCAAACCACAGATAACCTCTGCAATTTCTTCCTGAGTTATAGGAGAGACCAGAGAATCTATGTAATGTGCTGGGAGGGAGGGTAGATGTGAATCTATCAGGTAATTCTCCATGCTTACTGAACTGGGGGGGTGCTCCATGTCCCCGTAAAGTGATTTGTAATATGCTGCGAACTCTTGAACTATCTCAGTGGGAGATGTTTGCAGAGACCCTGTTTTCTATCAACAGAAGCCTTGATAGAAGGGATGAATCTCACTGATTCTTGTTGTTTAATACGAAGTGCCAAAAGGCACCCTGCCTTCTCACCTTGGTCAGTATAGCTAGCTTTAGTGTGTATGATAGCTAACTCCGCGTTTTCCCGGAGTAGTTCTAAATATTTGTATCTCAACCCTAGGAGCCTTGCCTTGTCCTCATCTGAGGAGTTAACTGAGACATTGGATTTGAGAACCCGAATTTGGGATAACAAGGACAGTAATTCTCTCTCCCTAACTCTTTTCCTGGCCACCGAGAGTCTAATAAGGATGCCTCTCATGTAAGCCTCGAAAGCTCCCCATATGATATCTGGTTTTGCACTGTTTAAAGGGTTAGACAGAAAAAAGGCCTCAATGTGCTCCCTTATGGTATTGCAATAATTAGAATCTTTAAGCAATTGATTATTAAGCTTCCATCTTGTTTCTCTCTGTGACACATCCTGAATTGTCAGATCACACAGCACCAAAGAGTGGTCGGAGATAGGGCCAGGCTGTATCGACGAGGACCTAACCCCAGGCAAGAGAGTCTGAGAAATAAGTATGTAGTCAATACGGGACTGTGAGCCGTGTACCAAAGACCTGAATGTGAACTCCTTGAAATCAGGGTTAAGGACACGCCAGACATCACAGAGCCCGCATTGATCCAACAGTTCTCTGAAAGCCCTCTGACCTGGTGAGGCCCCCCCACCCCGATGTACCACCTGACCTGTCAAGGTTTGAATCTACAACTTGATTAAAGTCACCCCCCAGGATAATCCTTATGGCAAGGAAAGGCAGGATTCAATTTATGAGTCTCATGAAGTAAGCGGGGTCATCAGCATTAGGGCCATATATGCTGCCCAATCGCAGAGGTATTGACCAGAGAGTACCTATCACTAAAACGAACCTGCCCTCAGGGTCCCTGATAGTGTGAGTTGAGACGAAGGGAATGTCCCTGTTAATAATGATTATAACCCCACAGCTGTTTGAGGAGCCTTGCACCTCATACACCATCCCCACCTGTTGCCTCCTCACTTGTGAGGCTTCTGTTTCTAATAAGTGTGATTCCTGCAAAAAAGTAAACTGAGTGCATAAAAGACTTAAGTGTTTAAGAACCTGGTACTGCTTAGATTTTTTTCCTTATCCCCTTGACGTTCCACGTTGCAAAAGTCACTTCCTTGGCCATCTACTAAAGACTTCTAAAGATGCTATTTTCGGCCCTGCACTCCGGGTGTATAACACAAATAATCTAAGCCCCCCTGTTGCTGCTGTAAGGCCCTCCCACCACCCCAGCCCCCCTGTGAAAAGCCCACCATTAAACCCGCACACACCCCCACCCCCAACAAGGACACATAACCTCCCTCCCAGCCCCCCACACTGTCACAAGCAACGCTTAGCACAGCACTGGGACCTATCCTCCTCCCGCCCCCAACATATCCTGCTAATGATCTCCTCATACCACAGACATACAAAGCAATCAATAAACTGCATTAAGGAGGATTTAATGTCAAAAGAGCGGTCTCGGGCTTCCAGGGCCTGCAAGCCTCTGTTAATGAATCCACTAGTAATCGAAAGAGGAAAATAGAACTGGATGTCCTAAATGTGACTATGACAAATCGTCACGAGAGTCTTGAGAGGGAATTGAAACATGCTTGTTCCCCATAGGGAACTACCTCGTGACCCAGAGCCAGAGAGAAAATTAACATGAAGGGGTGAGCCCATCATCGAAATGAGAACATGAGAAAACGAAACTGAATAAAAAATGAAACAAGATCCAGAGATGGGAAAACCGTGGGAGTAACTACCTAGGGGATGCAGACCCCTAATTCCGAGAAGCCCCCCCTGCAAAACCAGAACAACTTAATAAACAAAAGCGGTCCCTCTCCAGACAAAATGACCGGACCTGCGTTAAATGGGTGAACTGCGCCCTCATGTGGTCATAACCTGGTCCAGCCCGCTAGTCAGAGGCGCCCTGAAAGCCCAGAATCACTCGGAAATCTGACATCCCATCATATAAAGTTTAAACAGGAGGCATAACCCAAAACCTTGCCCTGTGTGCTTCCCTTGGAAACTAAACAAGCAATATTATTTCGGATGCAGTCCAAAACAAAACCTCCGGGAGCCCCCCCCCCAGGACTCTCCCTGAAACACTATTCCCACCAACAGGCCAAGGCCTGTTACAAGAAAAGTCAGGCCTCTACTAGTCGCCCAGTTCTGTTAGAGGGCATGAACTCGAATGAAATCTGTCTTCAGAAAGAGCAGTGTCCACACAAAAAGCCAAGCAACTGTTCACTCTGAAGTTCCTGGCAAATCCCGAAGATCAGGAGGCCCTCTCAGGTCATCCAGAACAAATCTGGGAACACCGACTTAAGGCTTAGAAGCGCAGCTTCAGGGTCCTCGAAATTGAGTCATGAGTCATTTACTGAAACTTGTAACTTTGCTGGGTACCCCATCCTGAACTTTAATCCCGCCACTATAATCTTAGATAAGATCGGGTGGAAGGCTTTCCGTTTCAACCGGACTGAACCAGGGATATCTTGAGCAATTCTCAGCTTCACCTTCTCCCATCTGACTTCTTGAAGGGCCATGATTTTCTGTAGAAAATGCTGCATTTCTAAGTAGTTTAGGAAGCGGCAAATGATGGGGCGAGGAGGTGCATCAGGTGGGGGTTTTGGTCGCAGAGATCGGTGGGCCCGTTCTATTATATATGTTGGGCCAAAGGAGAGGGACCAGCGACCTTTTCAACCAGTTTCTGGGTGAAGACTACGGTATTCTGGCCTTCTTCCCCCTAGGGGAGCCCGAGAAATACCACATTATTTCTCCGACTACGGCCTTCCAAATCCTCGAGTTTTGCTTCTAGACGAGACAGCTTTTGTTCCGTTAGTAGGAGCTCAGGATCCAGACTTTCCAGTTTTCTCTCAATCGAAATTATACGGGCAGTGTTGTCCGATACTGTCGTGGAGATTTCCTCTAACTTTCTGGAGAGGGATTTCAGATCGATTGCCATTTCTTTCATCTCTTCCCGGAATGGTTTAAATTCCTCCAAGAATCTGTTAAGTGTTAGGGGTTCTTGGTCTCCAGCTTGACAGGAAGGTTCCAGTTTGTCTGGGCCACTCGAGGCTCGGGATTTTTTCGAGGCCTTCTCAGGAGTGGCGGGGGGGGGTATGTTTCTGTGGGGATTTCTTCATGTAAGCCTCCATTTAGCGCAGATGAACCCAAAACAGGAGCACACGCTGTTCAGAGACGCGAAGAACTCACAGGCAGAGGAACTAGTTAAAGTTTAACGATATTAAATGACGAGTTTTTATTCGGGAGGCAGGAGCTTAGCGGAGGAACATCTACTCAGCACTCTGCATCACGTGATCTCCCCGAACATTGTTTTCCTACAGCGACTGCGTCACTGTGCGCTGGATGTGCTAAAACACATTTCGGGCTGGATCAGGAAAATAAGCTGTACAGTTCATAAGGAGGTGTGAAATTGGCAATGTTGAAAATCTGGAGTAGAAATATTAAAAATTCTCGAAGTTACAAGCATGTGTGGAAACTGCGCAACGCACACTTGTAACATGGTCATTTTGTGGAATTTTTTCATCAAATTTTCAACATGAGCATTTTGGGACCTCTGCTCATGAACAGTGTTACTGTGATTTTCTTACTGTGTCCTGAACATTCTTTTCCTACAGCGACTGCGCCACTGTGCGCCAGATGTGCAAAAACACATTTTGGGCAGGATGTGAAAAATGAAGCTGTGTTGTTCATAAGGAGGTGTAAAAAAATGGCAATGTTGAAAATCTGGAGAAAAAATATTAAGAAATCTCGAAGTTAATAGCGTGCATGGAAAATACGCAACACACGCTCGTAACACAGTAATTTTTTGGAATTTTTTCACCAAATTTTCAACATAGGCATTTTGGGACCTCTGCTTATGAACAATGTTACTGTGATTTTCTTACTCTGTCCTGAACATTGTTTTCCTACAGTGACTGCGCTACTGTGCGTCAGATGTGCGAAAATACATTTTGAGCACAGTGTGGCAAATGACAGTTGCACTGTTCATAAGGAGGTGTGAAAAAATGGCAATGTTGAAAATCTGGAGTAAAAGTATTAAAAATTCTTGAAGTTACAAGTGTGCATGGGAACCGCACAAAGCACGCTAGTAACACAGGTCTTTTGAATTTTTTTACCAAATTTGCAACATAGGCTTTTTGGGAGCCCACCTCATTAATAGTGGCACTGTCGTTTTGTTAATCAGTCCTGAAAGGTGATTTCGCGCAGTGACCGCAAAATCACCTTTTGGGACCGAATAATGCCATGACAGTGCCTGAATTCATGAGGAGGGGTCCCAAACACCCCATGTTGAAAATGTGGTGCCAAAATTCCCAAACATGCCCAAGATATCACCAAAGTTGAAAAAACCCTATTTATGCCATTATACAGCTTGCTGGCATTTCTTCAGTTCCCGGTCGGCTTTGAAGAGTGCAAACGTGTTCCAGGTCCACCGAAGATCGTCGCGCCAGGCTCCGGAGGTAAGTATGGGGTATGGGTTGTGTGGGGAGGTGGGGTGCGCAGAGGGTGGTTGCGGGATGGGGTTGGGGGCCACCAACAGCCAGCGAGGGACCATTTTGTTTCAGGTGAAAAAAAAAAATCACTGCAGACCGTTTTCTGGATTTTTAACAGGTTGTGGCCACTCTGGGGTGGGCTCCCAGTGTGGCACATTGGTGGGGGTGTCATGTCACCCAAACTGGGATGGGTTCCCAGTGTGAGCATGGTACACAATCAGGGCAGCACCAGGAAAATGGTGGCGAGGGGGTAACATGACGACAGGGGGACTGGACACCCCTGTCGGCAAGGATGTCTGCCTTTGGAGGCATGATTGATGCCGAGGGGGATTAGGCACCCCCTTCAGCGCACCACAGCAGGGAAGGGGCCACATATGCCAACAGGGGGATTGGGCACGGCCGAAGTTGGCTACAGAGGGACTGTGAGGGTAGGCAGCGAGCTGCCGCCCGCCATGTTTATTGAAATGTTACACCGCACAAAGCATGCCCTGCGATGAGGTGGAACTCCCTCACTGCAGCAGCTAAAAGTTTGAAAGTGGTGGCACAGCTTTTGCACTGCTGTCATAGACAGCATGCAATCTAATTTATGCCGTGGAGCCCAGCCTGAAAAAACAGTGGCGCCACTGGCCACAGCATGACCACGCCTCCAAAACCTGCTATTCCAAAGTTACAGCAACATGTTTCTTGCACGGGCACAAGACAACATAAAAAGCAATACGTTCATAATTTGTTGTTAAAACAGTGTTGTGTGTTTTGTTTTGTGTGCTGAAATGACTTTAATATTATGCTAAGTATGTTGTATGTCACTGAAAAATTGCCAGTGACTTTATCATGACATTAGCAAATTTGGCCACAACTTCCCAGTGAATTCTCCAAAAAGTGCCCGTGACCAACCCATGCTGTTTGTCCCTTTTTCCCATGACAAACTCACATCCTTAGTGATGAAGGGCTCCAGTGCCTTCTTTTGGCATCTCCTCATGACCTGGTTAAACCCCTGTCAGATCTTACAGGCCAAGTAATAACAGCAGCACCAGTCACATAAATTATGTTACTCGTTATTTATTATAGGTAATACAGATGACAGTGCAGTACAAAGGCATAAATGCAGAAATCAACTCACATGCTCTTGTGCTAGCCCCTAAAAAGAGAATGCCAATAGCAGACAGCAAATCCCCGACTGGTTTTGCATTTGTGCACCTTATCAAGGAGACTCAAGCAAGGCACGTGATGCCCTTTAACTACCCCAGCAACAGGAAATCTACATAATAAATGCAAATTTAGTCAGTGCAATTATATTAATAGCAGTGTGCAAAATGAATGAGTATTTCAGTTACATGTGTAAGACAAGCCAGAAATAGATGAAGACACTTAAAAACAATTTAAAAACTCCGGTTATACTGTGCTTAACTTCATAACTCAGTCATACCGTCATGAATATTTACGTTCAGTTTCATGAATATTAATGTGCTATATAGCATCAGTTAACATCTGCAGCCATCTCTGAGACAAGAGACATTAATTGTCCACGTAAGAGACGTTCTTTCCATCTTCAAAGCTTACAGCTTTTCAGTGCCGTCTTGTAATATTCAGCTCAGTTTTAATATGAATGTGTCTTGTCTGATTCTCGTTGATAAGACACATGAGAACAAACATGCACCTGCACGTATGCATTCGTACTGCACTTTCATCTGTGTTACTTACGTTGAATAATGAGTAACAATAGTTCGGTGACTGGCGCTTTTTTTTTTTGCTGTTGTTGAATCTTTTAACCAGGCACAGTAGTGGTGACACGCTGCAGGCCCTCACATTGTTGGACAGGCCCAAACAGCAAACAAACACGGTGTGAGCATCGCCCTTGTAGATCTTGTAACCACAGATGCAAAACCTAAATAAGGGTTCTTTCGATGGCAGCATACAGGGACAACATCAATATGTTTAAATCAGAAAAATATAGAAGAAATGGCAGTGTTGTTTCTCTGTAGGTCCGATGAGTAGTGGATGGCAGAAGAAAGAACTGAGGAGCCATGGCGCCGCCCATGTTTTATAGGTGCCAGCGTTGTACATCATTCTGGTCAGCCCTCAGACAGCAAAAGTTTCCGAGTGCTCCTGACGCCAACAGCTTACTGTTCCAAAGGTGTGGCCCAATGAAGGCGATATCCTTGATGAAGCCTGGCCCTCACAGGTACCACACTGCGGCCAGCAGAAAGGGGGGCAAATGAAGAACCCAGCCAACAACACTCCAGCAAGCGGCAGAAGAGGGTGGGGGGGGGGAACAGAAGGAAGAGCCAGAGACCAGAACAAAGGACAGAAAAAATGGGAGTGGGGAAATGGAGCAGAAAGAGCACAACATCTGAAGCTGCCAGACCAAGTCAGAAGCAGAACAGCCCCTGGCCCAAGCAGATAGAAGGGCCAGGAATCAGGAGCTGCCCAACAGCCAGCAATGAGCAAGTCGTCAAGCTGCCAGAGTAGCAACTGTTCACCAAACAGAGCAGGAGGAAGAACAGTGACACCTCTGGCAGTGGCCACATGGCAGGTAAAAAAGATGGGGGGGGCAGGCAGGAAACCTGCCCCCCTGCTATGTAACAGTCCTATTTTATCTGTACTACTGTAAATGGTGAACTTGCTTTGTCTTTCTCCTTTCTCTACTTTGTAACCTCCCAGTTTAATTTTTTGTCTAGTGTGCTTACCTAATCAATAAAAACTAAATAAGTAACAAGCATTTGTCAATGCTGAATGTTTGCTTGCTGGTATTAGCATTGGAAGTGCAAGAGTTAGACAGATGCAGAATAGGAATGGCAATGAAGTACTGAAGTGACACAAACCCCACCCCAACCCTGCAGAGATGGACAGGGACTGGGGTATGCCTTTGGGTTGTCACTCATAACGCTCACGCCATTTCACCTCACCCTACCCTTTAGACACCAACAAGTGTCGAGGTGCGCCTTGGAGTGTTCGGCTTTACAGTCACCCCATTCCATAAGGAAATATGCTGAAATGGGTGCAGTGTAGAGAATGGGGTGAACTTTGGGGCTCAAGAGTCCAAGGCACACCTTGATGCCTGTCTCTGGCTGCAGGGTGGGGGTGGGAGTAGAATGGCGTAAGCATTACTGTCGACAATCCCAAGTCACACCCCTGACACCTGTCAGTCCCTACAGGGCAGGGAGTTATGGTCAGAAACCCTAACACCCTGGGCATTTCTTGGTATTTTCACTCCAAGTTTTCAACATGGGCTTTTTGTGACCCCACCGCATGAACAGTGACACTATTACTTCGTTAGCCGAAAGGTGATTTTGCACAGCGACTGTGCCATTTGGCGCCACAGGTGCAAAAACACATTTTGAACAGGATGTAAAAAAAATGACAGTTGTACTGTTCATGAGGAGGTGTAAAAAATTGTAATATTGAAAATCTGGAGTGAAAATATAAAAAGATTAGTGAAGTCATGAGCGTGCGTAGAAACTGCGCAACACACACCCATAATGCAATTATTTTGGGAATTTTTTACACCAGATTTTCAACATAGGCATTTTGGGACCTACGCTCATAAACAGTGGCACTGTGATTTTCTTAATCTGTCCTGAATGTTGATTTTGCACAGCGACCGCGCCCATTGTACACCAGATATGCAAAACCATATTTTGGGCAGGATGTGAAAAATTACAGTTGTACTGTTCATAAGGAGGTGTGCAAAAATGGCAATGTTGAATATCTGGATTGAAAATATTAAAAATTCTCAAAGTTATGAGTGTGCATGGAAACTGCACAATGCACGCTCGTAACGCAGTCATTTTGTGGAATTTTGTCACCAGATTTTCAACATAGGCATTTTGGGACCTCTGCTCCTGAACAGTGCCACTGTGATTTTCTGACTCTGTCCCGAACATTGATTTCCCACAGCAACAACACCATTGTGCACCGGATGTGTGAAAACACATTTTGGGCAACATGTGAAAAATGACAGTTGTACTGTTCATAAGAGGTGTGAAAAAATGGCAAAGTTGAAAATTTGGAGTGAAAATATTAAAAGTTCTCAAAGTTACGAGAGTGCGTGGAAACTGCGTAATGCATGCTCATAACACAGTCATTTTTTGGAATTTTTCCACCAAATTTGCAACATAGGTTATTTTGGAGCCCACCTCATGAACAGTGATACTGTTGTTTTGTTAGTTGGTCCTGAAAGGTGATTCCGAACAGTGACCACAAAATCACCTTTCAGGACCGAATAACGACATGACAGTGACTGAATTTATGAGGTGGGGTCCCGAGAACCCCATGTTGAAAATTTGGTGCCAAAAGTCACAAAAATGGCCGAGATATCCACCTAGGTGGAAAAAAAACATTTATGCCGTTATACAGCTTACCAGCATTTCTTCAATTCGTGGTCGGCTTTGAAGAGTGCAGACGGGTTCCCACTCCACCAAAGATCATCACACCAGACTCTGAAGGTAAGAATGGGGTGAGGGGGTTGTGGGGAAGTAGGGCGCACAGAGGGTGGGTGCGGGTTGGGGGAGGAGGGCCACCGCAGACAACGAGGGACCATTTTTTCTTTTACAAGTAAAAAAAAAATTAAAAACACATCGCAGGAAGGTTTTCTTAATTACAGGGACATTTGGCATGCTGCGGTGGGCTCCCAGCATGCCACCTGGGTGTTTTGTTTGGGGGGACTGGAGCCGATGGGGATTCGGCACCTGTCGGCAAAAAAAGAAAGCCTGACCAGCAAGAGGGTAAGCTGAAGAATGAGGGAGCGGGGAGGACAGCAGCAGAGAGAGGAAGCGGGAAGGATTTCTTTGCAGCAGGAGGGTGAGTGGGGAAATGAGGGAGTGGGGAGGACAGCAGCAGAGGGAGGAAGTGGAAGGGATTTCATTGGCAGTGACGTGTAGGAGGGCCGGAGAAATTGTGTGATGTCGGTATGCTAAATGCACACACATTACCACCGCTGATTGCAGTGGTGGTTTTCTTTGAACTGAAGACCACTGCAGCTGAACTGCTGTCATAGACAGCTCATGCATCCATTGGTGCAGTACAGTCTCATCTGCTAAACGGAGCATTGCATTGGACAGAGGGGTCGCACACCTCAAAAAAATCATATGGTCGCAATATGTTTCTTGCGCATAGGTGCCGGAACAGGGGGGGCCACTAGGGCCATAGCCCTACCACTTTCATAAGTGGCCCTATCACTTTTTGCTATCATGGTAATATATTTAATAGGGGAAAATTTACCCCTTACGTCCTTGGCCTTACTACTCTTCAAACCGTTCCGGCACCACTGTTCTTGCGCACTTGCGCAAGCAAACATAAAAAGGCAGCAGCTGCATGGCTATTGCAAAAAAATGATCATTCAAAGGACACTAGAAATACTCACTTTTATAATGCTTGGGGGGGGGCATGGCGATGTTCACTACTGCCCCACCAAAGCTCACGCAATTTGATCCATTAGCAAAAAAAAATTCCTCATAAAATTTCATCATATAGTTTTTAAGCAAAAATTTATTTCTGACATCCTTAAATTCATTCTCAGTGTATTTTCAATGTTCTCAGCTATTTTTAAAACAGCTTTTGCAGCTAATTTTATAATTAATGACTCACTTCATTAAAGATGGCCGCCACTTGACATTTTTAAAAATCTCTTCCATTGCATACCATAGATGTACAGTATTAGGATGAAGGTACTGCATGTTTCATAGAAACATAGACTTTGACGGCAGATAAGGACCACTTGGCCCACCTAGTCTGCCCATTTCCCTACCTACAAGATAAGCTGCAGATCCTAGTTAACCAACAGCCTATTTCTTCCTACCTCCCACAAGAATTGCCTTATGTCTGTCCCATGCATTCTTGAATTCTCCCACAGTTTTTGACCCCACAACCTCCTCAGGAAGGCTGTTCCATGCATCCACAACCCTCTCTGTGAAAAAATACTTCCTCACGTTGCCCCTGAGCCGTCCCCCCTCTGTTTTCAAATTGTGTCCCCTTGTTCTTGCACATCTCTTTTTCTGAAAGATGCTACCCTCTTGGACTTTGTTGATTCCACTGAGGTACTTAAAAGTTTCTATCATGCCCCACCCTTCCTTCTTTCCTCAAGGGTATACATATTAAGCTCCTTTAGTCTCTCCTCATATGGCTTCTCTTGCAGACCTTGCACCACTTTAGTTGCCCTCCTCTGGACTGCCTCCATCCTTTCTATGTCCTTGCGGAGATGGGGTCTCCAGAACTGGACGCAGTACTCCAGATGGGGTCTCACCAACTTTCTGTACAGAGGGATAACAACTTCATGTTTTCTGCTGGTGATGCGTCCCCCTATACATCCCAGTATCCCCCCAGCCCTCCTTACTGCCTTCTCACATTGCTTGCGAACCTTAAGGTCATCTGATGTGATTATCCCCAGGTCCCTTTCCATTTTTGTTGTTGTTACTGCCTCCCCCTCCTTGTGTAATCTTCCCCTGGGTTTTTGTTTCCCAGGTGCATTATTTGCACTTCTTTGCATTGAATCCAGGCTGCCATACTTCTGACCATTCCTCCAATCTTGCCAAGTCCCTTATCATCCTTTCAACGCCTCCTTGTGTATCAACCCTGTTGCAGATCTTTGTGTCATCTACAAAGAGGCATACTTTTCCTTCCAATCCTTCTGCAATGTCACTTATAAAGACATTAAAAAGGACTGGACCCAGTACCAAACCCTGCGGTACCCCACTAGTGACCCCTCTTTCTTCAGAGTGGACTCCATTTACAATTACTTTCTGTGTCCTGTTGTCCAGCCAATGTTTTACCCAGGCTACTACCCTAGGACCCACTCCCAGGCTGGTTAATTTGATTATTAATCTTTTGTGTGGGACTGTGTCAAATGCCTTGCTAAAGTCTAGGTAGGCCATGTCCACAGCCCCTCCCTGGTCTATTACTTTGGTCACCCAGTCAAAGAAATCAATTAGATTCATGTGACATGACCTTCCCACTGTGAACCCATGCTGCCTTGGGTCCTGTGCCCCACTGGCCTCTAGGTGCTCGACTATTCTTTCCTTCAGAAGTGATTCTATCACTTTCCCTACCACAGAGGTCAAACTGACAGGTCTGTAGTTTCCTACCTCTGTCTTGCTCCCACTTTTGTGAAGGGGAATCACATCTGCCTTCCCCCAGTCCTCAGGTACCACACCATCCTCCCATGATTTGTTAAAAAGGGTAGAGGGTAGTCAGTGGTGTCACTAATTCTTCCCTTAATTCTTTTAGAATTCTGGGATGAATTCCATCAGGACCCATTGCTTTGTCCACCTTCAGTTTTAGGAGTTCTTTCAGAACCCTTTCTTCTGTGAAAGGACTGGGATCGACCCCTCTATCCAGAGTGTTTCTGTTAATTGGATTATGTACCTCCCCCTCCTCCTCTTTTGTGAATACTGAGCAGAAGTATTTATTCAGTATCCCTGCTTTTTCACTGTCCCTCTTTGCCCACCCACCGTCCTTTCTATTCAGCCTCACTATCCCTCCCTTTGTCTTTCTACCATCCCTGATGTACCTATATAAGGTTTTATCCCCCCTTCTTAACCGAGTTGGCTATCTTTTCCTCAGTTTGGGCCTTTGTTATTCTGACTTCCCTCCCTGCTTCCTTCTGCCTTAACTGGTACATTTCTCTGTCCTGCTCCTTCTGTGTTTCCTTATACTTCCTAAATTATATCTTTTTCTCCCTAACCTTCCCCACCACCTCTTTTAAAGAACCTTAGTGGCTTTTTCTTTCATTTTGATTTGTTTATTTGCTTCACACAAAGGCTTGTTGCCTCTGTGATGGCAGCTTTGATGTTTCACCATTATTGCTCCACCCCTCCTTCTAGCCTATTTGCTAGTGCTTTTCTAAGGCACTCTCCCATCTTGCCAAAGTCAGCCCTCCTAAAGTCCAGTACCCTCAGTTTTGTATGGCTTGACTCTGTAGCCGAGTTTATTGTGAACCACACTGTTTGGTGATCATTTGTTCCCAGATGGTTACCCACTTCTAGATCTCAGATCCTCTCATTGTCTCCATTTAAGAGTATGAGGTCTAAGACTGCTCCCTGATGAGTGGGTTCCAAAACTAGCTATCTGAGGCCTGCCACCTGTAGGGCATCAAGAATGGCCCTGCTCTTAGATGAGGCTGCAGGAAAGGTGCTCCAGTTAACATCTGTCATATTCAGATCCCCCATCAACAGTATCTCCCCTTTCTCTGCCATCCTAAGGATGCCTTCTATCATATCCTTGTCCATTCCCTCCACCTGACATGGGGGTCTGTATACAACCCCTGTGCGGATGTGTTTCTGATAGTAAACAGCATAGCACTGTACACAGATATTTTAGTTTCTATCATGGCAGGCATAGCATGGGAGTGGAATCTTTTAAAAATATAATTATGTCTAATTAGTTATTCATGAGGCAAACACACATTCCGATTGGCTGCTGTACCAGGTGTTAATCCATTAGAAATGCCTAGTACAGCTCAGAGCATCACATGCCTTTGTATACTTTGTTAAAAATAGTTCCCCCCAAGTAAGACAATTAGACTTATAATCAAAATAATGACCTCACAGCCTATAATTTCTATGAGGTTAATGACTGGCTGGGGGGGTTTGAACCTCAGTTGCACCTCAGGACACCTTTCACCCCTACCCCGAGCTGATTGTTTATTGCTTAAATATTCCATACCTTAGTTCAGGAATGAAAGAAAATGAAAAGAAAATGGGCATATTGATGTTTTTTACCAAAAAAGCAGTAATGCTTAAAAAACTTCATGGTGACTAACAAATAATTTACGGTTACCACCTGTCCTGATTTGAGCAGCTGTATCCTCCCCCCCCCCAAAAAAAAAACCCATTAAAAATGCTACATGTCCTGATCTTTTAATATAACAGATATTTCCTTACCTTCCTCTAATTGTTGCAGAAAACTAAAATACCTTAAAATTATAAGAAACACTAGGAACAACTAAAAAACTACACTACTTAGTCTTAAAGACCTAGTGGAACAAAAACAGACAGACAGGAAAATAATACAAATTTTAAGAAGAAGTCAGTTTTAACTTTTCATTTCTGAAGTCGTTTCCTTTTTACTTTTGCCCATTAGAAAGTTTTCTAAGTGACAGTATTGTGCTGGATGTGTGGAACAGCTCTCAGCCTGGCAGCTGACATATCCTATCCCCCACCCCCTCCCCCACTATATCATCAGCATTGTGATCACACTGACAGTGACATCATAGGTGACTGACCTAGCAGCTATTGAGTGGCTTTTCCTAAGCAGCATTATAAAATGGACAAAGTATTTCAAGCAATCTGATTGGTTGTTAGCCGTGCATTAGATATGTCTAATGCACAGCTAAAACTAGAACCCCCATTTACAAATACAGGCCCATTTTAAAAGCGCAGTAAGCCACTCCGGGATATGCATTAGATTCTAATGCACGTGCCAGGGGACTGGGACGATCAAGCCCAGGTCTCGTGCCTCACTATGCCTCCCCTAGCCGTGCATTAGAACTGTCTAATGCACACCCCATCGTGTCTTATTGCTTACTTGATGTCATAGTCAGTGAGGTCACAATGCTGAATTTGTAATGGAGGGAACAGAATTAGGCATGTCAACTGCCAGGAAGAGTGCTGTTCCACACATCACACCTACTCACATCAGGTGAACAATCTTCTAGTTAACCAAAGGGAAAAGAAAAAAGTTCCTCAGATATAAAAGGTAATGGTTGGCTGCTTCTAAGAACTAATATTAATTTTAGGCAGTACACTAGCTCTTTAATTCTGATAATTTAGAGAAAAACAAGTCTGTTGCATTTGTCAAGGTTACATAATGTCATACAAAACTTCATGTTTCAGTAAAAAATGTTCCGCTTTGGGCTTCTTAAAAGGTGGTAACCCTAATTTCTGCTTTAAAATGCGTTTTGTTCTACAAGTAACAAAGTAGTTAATTCCTTTCTGTATAACACTGCGTGGTGTTTTATATCTGTACCACTAGATGGTGCTGTGTCCTGTTTGTTTTTTATTTAAATGTCTTTCCAGCAGACAATTATTAGTTTGTTAGCGTTACAAGTTTTCTGTACTAGTGCATCAAGTCTGCCTATCTCATAAAATGGAGCAGAGCTTAAATATTTTTTAATGGCCAGTGTCTGACTCTGGTCAACAAGTGAGCTTCTGCACCTGCTTGTCTGTTCCTGTCTGAGATAGCAATGCAACGTGAGTAATGTACTCTGTTCTTCCAGCAAGCGTTTATTGACTAATTATGTGGTTTTAATGGGATAGATAGATTAAATGTATGCTCCCAGCTGAAATTTGGTATACATATTTTTATGTTTGATTTTAATAATTGTACTGTTATCATTTTGTACAGCGTCCAGAGTCTCTGGAGATGGGTGCTTTTATAAATAAAATATCTATCTATCTATATCTTTCTAGCTACACTGTACAGTACTTTTTACTGATGGCTCGGCAAGTATGTTTGGTTTCTGAGTGACCGCAGCATCAAAATGCCATAAACTGAAGAGCTGTGTTTCTGTATGAAGTTTCGAAAAGACAGGGAATTAGCAGTCTGGCAGAATTTGGCAGCTGACTAAAACCGAAACAGTATGTGAAAGGTAGCAGCCGAGAGATTTATTTATTTATTGAAAATGTTTCACCAGGAAAGGCACACTGAACAAAAAGATGCTTGTCTCACGGTGCGACCTGGGGGGGGGGGGTTACAATGGAGGAAGGTATACATACTACAGTTAAAATTTGGAGTAGAGCAATACAGACAATTGAACATAACTGAGTAAGATTACTTATGAACTTGTTACATGAGGAGAACAGTATCATGAGAAATTGATGGTGGACCTTTACATACCTTTTCTGTAAGGTAAACAAAGACAAAAACATGATGAACATTTGATTTTAATTGCTCATTTGGTTTTGGCATTGTGAGTCGTGTGGTGCGTGGCTTGGTGGGAGGGCGCTTATTAAAAGCTGGAAATTGTTTTCAAAAGTTATAGCAAGTCTGAAGTGCCAGACTGTATACTCAACTAAGATGGCTGCCAGAAATAGTTTAAAAAAACGTTTTTGAACAGTACTGATATTTTGTTTTCTCCATCCTGGGACAGGATTACAAAGCTTTACTGGCGCAAACCCAATTGGTGAGCCAAACTGGTTTGATGAATAGCTGGTATTCATAAAACCCACTTTGCCCCTGCAAACTGGGACTGCACCAGAGCAAAGTAGTGAGGGGTGGGGGCCGCAATGCAAATGAGCGGCAGGGGATCTGCATATCTCTGCAATCCCATTCACAAAGAATTTGTTCCACACAAAGGCCTTTGCGAAGGTCCTTGCGTGGAACAAATTACCAACAAAAAAACTGGTGGTAATTCGCACAACTACTGATTGGCAGAGGTACTGCAGCCCCCACCCCCTCCCCAGTCTCCAATCCCCATGGCTCACACCCATTAAGAAAAATAAGTAATGTCTATAATGTAGCAGTCCCACCCCGATCCCTGATCTCCTGTATGCCAACCCATAAAGTAAACAAAGTAATGTCCATAGTACAGGGTCCCAACATGGTCCCCAATCTCCTGTTCTCCCACCCGTTATTAAAATAGAATAATTTCCATAGCGTAGGGTCCCACCCCGATCTGTTCTCCCACCTGTAAAGTAAAAGTAAACAAAGTAATTTCCATAATGTAAGGTTCCTCACCTGTCCCTGATCTTCTGTACTCCCACCCTTTATTAAAATAAGATATTTTCCATAGTGTAGAGTCCCTCCTTGGTCCCCGAACCCCCGATTACCCACCCGATAATAACCTAATTTATTTTCCATAGTGTAGTGTTCCACCCTGGTCCCCAATCGCCCAATTACCCACCCGATAATACAATAATTTCATTTCCATAGTGTAGTGGTCCCACCCTATTGCCCGATCACCCACCCAGTATTAAATAAATCATATTTTCATAGTGTAGTGGTCCCCCAACCCCCCCACTCAGTTAAACACACACCATCCCGCTCTCCCGCCCCATCACGGACGTTCATTGGCGAGCATCTCAGTCCTCCCCACGCCTCCATGGCTGCTCGCCAACTGAATTGCCAATGACAGCTTGCAGTATACACTACAATCCCATTGGCTGACAGTCAACTAATGGGATTGTAGTGTATACTGTAAGCTTTCACTGACAGTGCTGTCAGCGGACAGCCATGGAGGTGTGAGGACGGCTGTGCTGCTCGCCAACTGGCGGCCATGCTTGGGGGGAAGAGAGGTGATATGAGCTTAACAGAGTGGGTGGGGGTTGGGGGGGCCACTACACTAGGGAAAGATGATTTATTTAATATCAGGTGGATGATCAGGCACCAGAATGAGACCACGACACTATGGAAATTAAATTATTGTATTATTGGGTGGATAAATGGGCAATCAAGGACCGGAGTGGACACTACACTATGGAAAATAAATTAGGTTATTATCGGGTAGGTACTTGGGCAATCAGGGACCAGGGTGGGACACTACACAATGGAAAATATTTTATTTTAATAACGGTTGGGAGTACAGGAGATCGGGGGCCAGGAAGGGGCCCTACACTATGGAAGTTACTTTGTTTACTTTCGGGGTGGGAGAACAGGGGATCTGGGACTGGGGTGGGATCCTACACTATGGAAATTATTTTATTCTAATAACGGGTGGGAGAACAGGAGATCGGGACCGGAAGGGACCCTACACTACAGAATTTATTTTATTTTAGTGATGGGCGAGAGAACAGGAGATTGGAGACCAGGGAGGAATCCTACACTATGGATATATATATATATATATTTTTTTTTTTTTACTGTCAGGTCCACAATCAAGGTGGGGTGAGCACCACTACACTATGGGGGGCTCTGCGGCTGCGTGGGGCTTGGGCTGGTTGGGGGCTGTGCACACGCCTGTGTAATATATGAGCCTATAGTGGGCATGCTAATGGCCACTAGCGCCTTGCATGCCCAATTAGCTCATTTGCATGCCTCTTTTCATGAATAGCACTTTAGTGCCTGAGCGCTATTGGCTGCGGGGCCATTTTCCTGGCTGGATGTGAGGGCAGCACTACAGGATATTCCACTGCTTTTCCTGGGTTAGCGCTGCCCCTGCCAGCCCCTATTCACAGTCGGATAGTGCACTGTGACATCTGACTGTGAATAGCTCAATTGCCCACCAGCACAGCCAGGAAGTGCTGCTTAGACATTTGCACCCACTTTGCGCTCACTTTGTGAATCCTGGCCCTGGTTGCCAGAAGACGTGCAAATAAGCAACGGGTTTCTAAACCAGGGCTGTTATCAGGACGGCTTGAACCTCTCCTCCAACAGCTTGACTGACTGCTCCCTCCTCAGCCCTGGGCGTCCTCTTTTCTATTTCAACAGAATTTCTCCCAGGGAAACCTATACGCTTCTGCTTTATCTACCTAGTAGTGGAACTAGCAGTGATCAACTAGACCCCCCCAGTTACTGACACTAACTAACTGCCCCAACCATTGCCTAACCCCTATCAAACATGTTTAATCTCCCACTTATGTCATTAACTCTACCTGCAATTGGGAAGGAATCCCATGTTGTGCCAGTACTCAGAGGAGGAAACCCCTCACTTATTGAGAACTACCAACCAATCTCTATTCTATTGCTACATAGATACATAGACATTGTTGGCAGATAAGGGCCTATGGCCCACCCAGTCTGCCCATTTGAGTTTGTAAGTTCCCTTTATGTTTTCCTTGAAGTCTGTTGCTCCTTACCCCTGACCTCCAGAATTCCCTTATGTCTATCCCATGCATTCTTAAATCCTGTGATTGTTTCAGCCCCCACCACTTCCTCTGGCAGGGTGTTCCACTTGTCCACCACCCTTTCTATGAAGGAATTATTCCTCACATTTCCTCTGATTCACCCTGTTGAGTAAGCTCTTTGAAAAACTGTCTTTGCACAACTTCATTCTGTGTAAAGCGGTACAGCCTCCTCAGCCCTCAGCAGCATGGTGTCAGGATGGGGCCCAGCACTAACATTGCCCTAATCAGTTTTACTGACCATACTCTCTCAGCCATGGCAAATGGAAAACCCACAGGCACAGTATTTGTGCATCTGACAAAAGTGTTTGATCTCATCAGCGACAATCTTGACTGCATTACGTCATGTAGCCTGTTTTGTCCTTGCATCTTTTAATTACGTTAAACTATGTTGCATAATTTTCTTTTAGTATAATGCATATATTTCTTTGTTGTAATGTAACTATAACTGGACATTTGTGAAATCAGGCACATGCCCACATGCCTTTTCCAGTGTAAAAATTAAAAATAAAAAAAATCTACTAACTAAACTACCAAACCTTGACATATCCCTTAAAGCCACCTCCTGGATTTAGGTAGATTGCAACATGTTTCACTTGGAAACATACTCTCTGCTACGCAGTCCATACGGCATAGGGAACCACAAGGATCTGTCCGAGGCCCTCTCCTCCTTCTCTTCTCCCTATTTATAAACAATCTCTCTCAGAGCTGTAGCAACTGTGACTCTCTCCTGTATGCTGATGTTGTCATTTTCCATAGCTCAGTCACTGACCAGTCTCTCTCAGAACTTGAATAATGAGTTTTCCCTTTTTGCAAAACTGATTTTTAAAAAACTAATTACTTCTCGATGTCAAAAAGACAAAATCTATGCTGTCTGGCTCTAAATTGAAACACTCTCTAACCAGTTCCCTACCACTCCAAAATCTTGCCTACTCTGCTGTTGGGATCGTGGAGCAGGTACACACCTTTAAATATCTAGGAGTCACATTAGACCCCTCCCTCACCTACTTAGACCATGCTGATTCTCTGAGTAGAAAAAGTCACCAAAAATTGAGTTTAATGTGTAACACCCCCTTCTGGAGAGGGCTTAACTGACTGCCTGCCTGTCACCCTCCCAAAGCCCTGGACTGCTATTACTGATGCTGCTGGCAGTCTCCTGCTCGACATGTGTGGTGGTAGGGGAGAGAGCGCATCAATGAGGACATTGTTGGCACCTCCCATGCCCATTCTACAGCAGCCATGGCTGCTTCAGTCCCAGTCCCCCAACCCTGGCAGAAAAGATTGGGAACACCAAGGATATCATTACTCTTTGGTATCTCTGTACCACATGTGATAGCCGCCGAGTGGGAGCACATGTGCCAGGGTGCATCCCCAACACTCCCAGCTTACACCCAACCCTGGCAGTGACCGGGACCCACTGCACTCATGATTGCAACCCACTTGACTAGATGATAGCCCAGGAGGGCAGCTGCACATCATTGGGCTGGCACTGTTGGGGGGTGCAAGAGGATTTTGGAATGCAACACTCCATCAGGATATAGGCATGGCCATTTTGGTGCCTGGTGACCCCACCCGCTGACCAATCAGAGAGCTAGAAAGCCCTACAAACAGGACACAAGGGACTGTGGGAGGATAATGCAAGCAGGAACCCTTCCAATTGGCCTGGTGGGCCAAGAGTGCCAATCAGGGGACTAGGACAGGGTGAAGGACTGATGGACAGCCCTACCTGTCCAACTGGACACTAAATTGGTGGAAGACATTTCTGGGCTCTCTGGCAGCTTGTGGCAGTCTGAACAAGACACTGAGGTGTTCAGATCTGCTGCTGGTAGGATCAAGCTAGAGGCCTAACCAGGCCAAAATTCTGTGAGCGAGGTTCGTCCTGCTAAATTTCTGTGAGCCTTACCTGGGCTTATCCTGTTCAGAGACTGTGCCAGAGAAAGGCACCTGTTTAGTAAAAGCTATGAAACTGTTGGCAGACAGTTACCTGTTGAAAGAAACCAGTGAGTGTCTGCGTCTGTGGGGCATTGCTGTAGACTGAAGATGCTGAGTGGTTCAAAGCAGAGACAGAGACCTGCAGATGAAGCAACAATAAGTACGATGCAAAATGCATAATGCAACCCATGCACTGACATAAAGGGTTAACGATAATATATAGAGGGCTCTGTGGAGCATCCACCATGGCGGATGGCTTTTTCTGAGCCGCGGATCAACTAGAAAGAAGACTTTAAATTTAACAGCTTAAAGCAAAGTAAGCAGCATTCGGAAAGCAGCGATCGACAGAAGATTAAAAATAAATCCTAACAATGAGCCCATTGGTGCCGGAACGGTTTGAAAAGTGGTAGGGCCAAAGATGTAAGAGTTAAATTCTCCCTTATTAAATACATTAACATGATAGCAAAAACTGATAGGGCCACTTATGAAAGTGGTAGGGCCATGGCCCTAGCGGCCCCCCTGTTCCGGCACTTATGAATGAGCCCAAATAAGGACAAACACACTGGACAAAAAGCCTTGATGCCTATCTTTTGGCAGGGGCAGGCCTGAAACAAGCAAGTGGTGGCCATTCCACAGTGCAGCACAGAGCACCCAACTCACCAAACCCTCAGATTATGGCAATGCTGGAAAGAATAAGAGCAACTGGAGAAGACACTAATTGCCGACTAGCAACCATGGAAGCCAAATTCACTGACCTGGAGAAGAGGGTTCAATTGAATACCACACAGCTTGCAGAGCTCACCTTGGAATTGGACCGGCAGCGGGAGAGGAACGTGGCTAATGTGCAAGACTTTCATTATCTCCGCGCCAAGGTCGAAGCACTTGAAAATGCTCATCGACAGATGAATATTCGTATCGTTGGCTTCCCTCCCAGGTTCTCAGGGTCAACAGAGATAGTTGCAGCAATCCAACGCCTGATTTTTACGGACTTACAGCTCCAACCTGACAATTCTGGAATCTCTGTAGTTAAGGCCTTTGCTATCCCAATGAGATCAAGGTCCTGGGGCAATGCAACAGAATGTCCTCTCTCCACGACTGCCACACTTTCTAGTTCAGAGGCCCATGTTCCTCTCCTGCAAGCAGCTCGGCAACGCAGGGACCTAATCTGAGAAGAGAATAAAATCACAGTATTAGCAGATATCTCCTCACAAATGCAGACCAGTAAAAAGGCCCTGCAAGAGACAAAGAAAACTCTCCTTGGCAATAATGTCTCAGCCCAACTCTTGTTTCCAGTGCGATTGTAAGTACAGCATAAAGGCAAAACACATCTATTTATAGATCCAGAGGCTGCAGCTGCATTTGCGGCCAAAATTCTTGAAGATTGCCAGCACTCTTCGGACAGGTGAGAAGGCAGTGAGCTAGATCCTAATGACTGACTGTTTCTCAGAGGGACTGTGTCAATGTGGACTCTCACTGCGTTCTTTTCGAAGGGTACATCGCACAGCCTATGTAATGTACTTAGATTTCCTAGCTACTATTCAAAATTATTAATGGTGTCATAAGATATAGCCATGATGCTGAAGCTCAAATGAGAGGCCTTTTAATTTTAACCAGCTGTGGAAGCATGATGCTTTGGAGCAAATGGCTCCACTCAGTTTATGTTCTATTGAAATATCCTGGTTATCCTCTGTTTCCCTGTTAGCCATGTGTGGCATTTAGTACAGGGGTGCATCACTTAACTTAATGGAGTGCAGACAATCTATTCAATTACCTTTTGGTTCTAAGTTGGAAGGTACAGCCTCCCATACCTAATTTTCAATTCTGTGAGGGACAGGAAATGTCGGTGAATAACCTGCTAGCAATTGGATAGGTAAGAGTGGACTTCCCTACAAGATTATCTTGTTGGACTATTACTCCTGTGAACTGCCGAACAGTTTTGCCAGAATAATGGGCACACTTCTATTGTATAACTGAATATGTCCAGCCTATACATTGTCTCTCAGCACTGTAATTTGCATGATTAAGTGTATTTACTGACTATAGCACTTGCTACGTATCATAAAATACCATAAATAAAAAAAGACAATATATAGAATAATGTATGGTTAGGTGTGCATAATGAGAGATTTACACACACCCAAGGTGTGGGATGCTACATAAACCCTGAAAGCAAAGCTTGAGGGGTTTGTACAAGCTTCCCACACTGAGGGTATATGTACAATTTGAGTTTTGCATGCCTACCCATGCATTGGTTTATATAATTGCTATGCTCCATTTTTTTGCCCTGAAGGATTTCAAATAAAAATTGTTTCTGCATTTGGAAAACAAATGACAGAAATAGAATCAGTTCCTGCATATTTAGGAAATCTTTATTTTTTGGAACAGGCAACATGTTAATTTATTTTGGTTGGTAAACTTATTAAAGTGTCAGTTCTAACACATTTGAAATGTGAAAGTGTTCAGAGCTCGTAGAAAGCAACAGAAGTGTCTTTGGAGTCATTGTCTCCCAGAACATGTTCTAGCTCAGAGATAAAAGTGTTAACAGCATTTAACAACTGAAAACAGGTTTAGAGCCTTTTTTTCTTTCTGATTTTAAATCCACTTATAAAATGGAATGAAATCACAGTTTCCTCTAGGGCCCTTACTAATCCCCCCCCATCCCCCGTCACAAGGCATTGCGATGTTCTACCAAGTAACCCAGTTGCTACAGAAACTCGACTCGGTTCCATTTTACAACTGGATTTAAAACATGTTCAGAAAAGAAAAAAAAGACTTCTAAAATCAGGTTTCATAGATAAATCCTGCTAACATTTTTAAACATTTATGCCTGAGCTAAAAACGTTCTGGGAGACACAAACTTCATAGTTACTGTGTGTTTGCTGTGAGTTCTGAACAGTGCCACAGTCATACAGATTAAATTAAGCAGTAATGCACGACAGGGTGTGTGTTGTGCTGAGATAACGTCACGCCTGGGGTGATTAGGCACGAGGCCGCGGGCGAGTCGACTAATCAGCCCAGAAGTGACGTTATCCAGCACAACACACATCTGGAGTGCATTATTGCTATTATACAATGGCTCATTTGTAAAAAGTAACAAAAAAATGATGAAAAACTACATTTAAAGTAGATTTTTCTGTCATTTTTGGAATGGGTAGGGTTACTTCAAGGAAAAGTAGTGCCGATTTAGCCAGCAGGTGGAGCTAATGTGTTTTTTGAGCAGCTGTGCAGTCCCTATAGGATCGTTTCAACCTTTGTCAGTGGTGCTACTCTTTGTTAAAGTGACCTATTGCCTCATTTTGTATTTTGTCTTTGTGTTTTTTTCATCGTTTTTCTCCGTTTTTCAGTAACCTTTTCATTTTTTATTTAGTTCTTGTGGTCTGTTATCGGGATGCCCTCCCCGTGGCGTGGTGGTGTCTGGATGTCTGAAACCGAAGGACCCCCTCCTCCGTAGCGTGGTGGTGTGTGGATGTCTGAAACGGAAGGAAAGGAGGTAGGGAGATCATTTGTTAAGCGCGTTTACGGTTCATTTGAAAATATTAAGAAACGGGGAAAAAAAGTGAGCGAGTGAGTCTAACTGCAACGCAGTCTGTATGAACACTCGCTTCCGCTCTCATGTCGTTGAAGTGAGCGAGTTGCTCCAGGTGCTTGTGCCGGCAGAGGTTTCAGCGGGACAGCTGTGAGAAGTTGGAAATGGAGCGGATATGTGAGGGAGTGAAAAAATTATTTGTTTTGCGCTGCCACACTGTTGTATCTGTTTTCAGTTTTACCAAAGCGCTGTGTCACACGCTTACTGTGTTTGGGTCGGGAAACGAGTGAGGAGTGTTGAGGGCGATCGCAGTAATGGCAGGTTACTTTGTTTAAAATGTGTCTGAAAATGCGAAGCTAGATAGGAAAGGTATAGTGTGGTACTGTTAATGTGGACAGTTTTAATTTATGGTGGGTGTGTTGGGATTTTTAGTGGCTATTGGAAGGAGTGATTTATTTAGAAAAAAAAATGAGCAAGTACTGGCAAAAGCCACAGCAGCCATGCCAAGTGTAGGCAACTTGGACATGGGCTGTGGCATGATTCTTATTACATTTGATGCGGTCTCTTGTGTGCTGGGACTAGACCCGTGATGTTGTACTGGGATAACATCACGGGTCCAGTCCGAGACTGACCAATCAGAGCCCAAGATTTTTTTTGCCATTGTATAATCAGGCTTTCATTTTGGTAGGTTTTTCTGATTTAGGTCTTTTTTTTTTTTAATGTCAGTCCCTGTTCCGAAAACCCAGAGAGACACTGTTTGTTAGGAGACCGAGAAGCGAGCGGTGAATGTTATCCGGAGTTTCACAGTGCCACAAAACAGTGACTGTGAGTGAGGGTAACTGCCACTCATGGATTTCTTATAGAGAAAGCCAGCTCATATTTGCCGTTATAACCACCTGGTTATAGCCGCAAATTATAATTGCCTTTCTCTGTGGGAAAACACAGTTGTTTAAATATAATAATGTGACAAAAGGAAAGCAAAGCATACAGGATGGAAACATTTCAATGCATGAACACCACTACAGTACAGAGTATCAGGTACAAGAACATTTATTCAATTCAGTTTTTATTTTACCAGGAAAATACACCATTGAGAAACTCATTTTTTATTTAGTTTTTGTTGACTGGGTAAGTGCACTAGACAAATTCTGCCTATTTTCAGGCACGACCCGGGGGGAGGGGGATACAGATAAATGCCAACTGACCTTGAACCAGATTAAGCTGTTGGTGGTATTTTAGTGAATGAGGGAAATTTGGCCAGGACACCGGGGAAATTCCCCTACTGTGCTGCTGTTTCAGTGGCCAGAGGGGGAGTATGGGCGTTGTGGAGTGGCGACTGAGTGAATCATGGCTCAGTCTAGTCCAGACGCAGGGAGAGAGCGCTATGAGCGTAGAGCAGTGGAGGAGAATGTATGCACTTTCTCTGCAAACGGAGTGCTTCTTTCAGGGATTTGAGCCTTGTTTTGTGAAGAGAGCAGCAGAGACGGACCTAATTCTCGAGGAGGGGTTCCGCTTGGCAGTATTGTGGAGACTCCGCTCGGTCGGAGCAGCGTCACGGATGACGTGTTTCTTTTAAACCGGGCGGAGAAGCCGGCAACGTGAAGTGATGGAGGGCAAGGTTAGAGTAGCACTCCTAACGTTAGCGGATCTCGCCAGAAGAATTCTTGCTGCAGAGCGGAGGAAGTGGATCCTGAGGTCGGGGAACTGAGAATGGTGTCTGAGGTGGAGATGGGACAGGCTACCACTAAGAACGAGAGCAGGATGCAGGAGTGAGGGTAATGTGCATCTTCTACACCCTCGCTACTTGTAAGTACTAAAACTATGCCTACTATTTTTCCTACAATCCCTATATCTAAAGACTCAGGATTTGTCTTTAAACCAAGGAGAAGGCTGCTTCTAAGTGTGCATCTTGACTTATCAAACTAGTCATGGACAACAAGAGGAGTGACTGACTTTAACTTAAAAATCATAATAAAACCTTTAAGGCTTTTCAAAACAGGACTTGTGTGTGGAAAAAAGGGTACCTGACAGTTTAGTGTCAATGGGGAATATGATAACTCCTGGTCACCCCAAACTGCTTTATCTGCAGCAGGTGGAAGCAGAAAGAACATGGAGTGTGGACACCTGATTCTTCCTGGGAAGACGCTTTGGGATTGCAGACTGCCTCACCTGCATGGAAGCCAGGGGTGGGGAGGAGACAAAATTCTGCCTCTGAAATTGCTGTTGTTAAAAAGATAGCAAGGCAGATCAGTTCTTTGTAGTGGGAATAAGACTGATGATGTGCCTGCATGTCAGATAATGAATGTTGATGTACATAATATTGAGCATACAGAAGGTAGTGGAGGAAACCTGACAAACCCTTTTATCTAGCTTATTTTCACAATGTAAGAGAGAGGGAGCACCAAGGAGAAATGCGGTAAGAATCCGTATAAAGGAGGTTTGCAGGATAGACCCAACAGATATTATGTTGGTAGAACATTAATTAAAGACTCTCTGAAGTTCTCTCCAGGGATGTATTTGCTTTTATCAATATTTCAGGAGAGGACAATTTTGATATCAGTTGCTTCACCTGCTTTACTAGATCTTTTCTGGGAAAGGTACAACCAAGTAAAGTTTTCCTTTATGGACACCTTTTTTGTTATTCCTCTGTCTAAACCTTTGATAAAGTTTGTGACAGTGATGTTTAGGAATGAGGGGTTCAGGTAGAAGATATTAAATTTTCCTAGCACAAAAGTGTGAAGTATTAGTGAACCAGATCCCATCTTGGATTCAGAATTATTCTGGACAGGAGGGTGAAGTTTAAGGTGAAATTAAGGCAAACAGCGCCAGGGTGGAACATATTCCTAATTCATTTATGTTAGGAAGAGATAGGGGTCTGCTTTTACAGCGGCAGCCTAGGGCCTGCTATAAATGTGGATCCAAAACACATTTATCTAATGTTTGTAACCAGCCAAATGTGATAATTGTGGTGAAGTGGGTCATGTCACTTTATTTTGTTCAAACGCCTTAAATGTGACTTGTGTGAAGAACTAAATCATGCTTTTAAAGATTGTCCTAGGCGGCCCAGAATAAGCAAGCTTGTGAGTTTCTGATCTCCTGATCCAACAAGCTCAAGATGCAGGGGTGTCTCAGCATGAGGTTTCCACTGGGGTTAAAGAGGTATTAATTTACCAGAATAGAGGTAATAAGAAAGAGAAGTTAAGATAGACAAAATGGTTCAGCAGCAGGATGTGGGAGACGGGGATTGAATCTTTCCAGCCGGTCTGTTATTCAGATGCATTGGAGGGAAGGTAGGATGGGTGAGGGTGTACTTAACCTCCAGTAGCCTCCCATCATTACGGAGGTCTAGTAGGACGGTGAAAACTCTGGTGCCGTTAGAAGTAGAAAGTATTGAATCCAAAAATCCTTTTGAGGAACTGTCCTGGGAGATTCTGGAGATGGATATGGGATACTTGATTCCCAAATATCAGTCCAAGAGGGAGGGAGATTACAGAAGGATGATTACAAAGGGAAAAAAAGAAGAGGAGAAAGAAATGAGAATAGTTCGGGTTGTTTGTTCTGCTTGGTAAACTATGATGGATATTACTTGGCTTCCTTAAATACCCATAGTTTGTTAAAATCTCTGAAAAGGCGTGCAGTATTTCAGGTGATAGTTGATTTGCATGTTTCTATTTGTTTTTGCAGGAGACGTGGATGTTTGCTAATAATCAAGCTAGTGCATTCACTAAGGATTGGCCATGGGACCCTCATTTTGGTCCTTTGTGCAGACAGGGCTGATGGGATAGGAATTCTTTTAACTCCTTTAACTTTAAGTTTTTAACTTGATAGAAGTCTGTCCAGGAGGGTATTAATTCTAGACGGATGTTGGTTTTCTAAATGGATTAGATTAATTAATATCTATAGCCCACAATCGAAGGCTGGAAGGGTAGCATGTTTTCAGACATAGACCCTTTTGATAACTACTATTCCAATTTTTTGGGAGGGATTTTAATTGTACTATAAAAGGAACAGAGGTAAAGATAGATTAGAGCAAGGTAAGAAGATCTATTGTGATTCGATATGTCTTAATAATATTGTAAAACAGCTGATCTGGTAAGTTGCATGGATAGTAAGGAGGGAGGTTCGCTTGGCACTTTTTACAAAAGGAAAAGTTTTATGATTGATTATTTGTTTCTATCTAAAAGAATTTCTTTCCATAGCCCACAGATTATTCCTATGGAATTTTCAGACCACGCCTGATACTTATTAAAGTTGGGGCAAAACAGGATTTTTTAGTCATAAACTGTATGGAAATTGAATGCCAATTACTTCAAGAACAGATAGTCTCTAATTCCATTCGTTGTATCTTGAATGCCAGATTGTCAGTGGCTTTTTGTATCATGATCTGGGGGTTTGGTAGCAGGAAACTAAAAATGATTGCATTGGGTGGTTTAAAAAATATGGGGTTGCGAAGAGGAACGAAGAGTTTTTTGAATATCTTAAACTTAGAAAACAGCTCCAATATACTTTGTCATGTACGAATTCTTCTAGAGGTGACTTTTCAGAGCAGATAGCTGACATTAAAAATCTCATGAAGAAGAGACAGTATGACAGAGCAAAATCGTTGCAAGCATTAATTCAGAATCATTTAAAAAAATCGGTGTTTGGAGACCCTTTCGAGTTATGTAAATCAATTAAGGAGAAGGAAACATTAGAATTTCTATTCCAAGGTGATGCTAAGGTTTTTTCTATCACAGCATTGGGAGAAATTATTAAAGAGCATTTTAGGGATCTTGAACCAAAGGTTGCTCCATCGTCACTTCTGATTAACCAGTTTTTAGGGCCTTGTTTAAAAGAAAACAGGGACAATGATGGTCTGAAGGAATTAGGGCGTCCTTTTTCAAAATCTGAAATTTTGGAAGTTATAAAATCACTAAAAAATAATGTGTCACCGGGTTTAGATGGGTTATCAAATGGTTTTTATAAAGCCTTTTCATCTGAATTAGTCAAATGTCTTTGGTTAGTATTTAATTTCTTTCTCTCAACAGGGGTGATGTTGAATTCATTTACAGAGGGGCGTCAGACATATATCTTTAAATCTGGAGATAGGGTTATTTTAGAAACTGGAGGCCGTTAACGCTTTTGAATTCAGACTATAAAATTTTGACTACTATAATTAATAACAGACTTAAAGGAGTCGTTGAGGAGTTGTTTCTACCGATTCAACACAGTGGGATTCCAAATGGACGAATACATTCTATATTGGGTTTAATTCGAGACATAATCGAGCAGGTCAGGCAAGAGGGTCAGTCGGGGGTAATTGTTTCAGTGGATCTTGAGAAGGCATTTGATAGGGTTGATCATGGGTTTTTATTTTCATCTCTTGAGTGGTTTTGTATTCCGCAGAGTATCATACAGCTCATTAAGAGATTATATCATAATGCGAAAGTCTATCCAGTTTTGAAAGGTAGTTTAGGAGAAGGTTTTGTTATGAAATGTGGAGTGCGGCAGGGATGTCCTTTAAGCCCGCTTTTGCATAACTTTTCTTTAGAACCTTTAATAAGGGCTCTCATGCTTTCACCCTTATGGTCAGGAATAAAGGTGCCAGGTGCTTGTAACACCTGTCTTATTCAAACATTTGCTGATGATATTTGTTTATTTTTTCTAATTATATGGATTTTTCTGGTTTTATACAGTGTTTAAGGCTTATGCAGCGTAGCTAATGCTAAATTGAATACTAATAAATCAAAAGGATTGTTGTTAGGTAATTACCAGAGGGAATTGTTTTCATTTGAATCGGTTGAATTTTCTTTAAAACCCTTGAAAATTTTAGGGGTAGAATTTACGAATACGAATTGCCCATTGGAGGTTTGGTCAGGTGTTTTAGATACAATTTTACGGAAAGTGGTGATCTGGAAAAGGTTTAAATTTTCTAAGATAAAAAGGATTCAGATAATAAAGCAATTTATTTTACCTAGACTGCAGTATATAGCAGTGCTTTTTCCATTACCAGTACAGCTAGAAACAAAATTATATAGCATCTGTTTCAGATGCTATGGGGAAGCAGATTGAATCCGTAAAGAGGGGATGTACATATCTTGACAGAAAACATGGTGGATTAGGGATGGTGGACCCTGTAGTATTTTGTTTTTCTTTTCTCCTTTCTTTAAAGAAAAGTTTAGCATGTTCCACAGAATTAGATAGTTTAGTATTTGAAATCTGTTGCAAGCATACCTGGGTATGTATGGCACGACATAGGCTCGAAATGGTCTGTAAAACTTCAGACCCCGGAGTATTTTAAACCAGCAGGCGCAGAAATTATTTAAATGGAAAATCTCAAAAGACCTGATTTTAAGATGTACAGCAAAGGGGCTATACAAAGAAATCATGGTGCAATTTTTTCATACAGAACCAAATTTTAAAAATTGCCCGAGTAATAATACGAGTAATGTGTTGGAGCAGCTAAATAATAATAGACTTCCCTCTTATATGTGGGAAAATTTATGGTTAATTATGTATGGGAAACTAAATGTAAGAGGTACGGTGAAACATAAGGCAATTGAAGAAAGAAGTTGTCCTTATCCAGATTGTGTTAATATAGAGGAGACGATGGAGCATTTCTTTCTGGATTGTTCATTTTCCTCTAAATTATGGTGTTTTTTAGCCCGGGTATGGGATCTCTCATGGTTAGCACAAATGGATTATAATCTCCTGGTGCTTGGATTTTTCCACACTTTTTGAGTGGTTTTGAAAAATACGTTAAGAGTTTTTTATAGTTTATGTTTTGCTTATGGCAAACCAGAGTTCAATGGGTATTATACCAGAAGCGACCATCATTTGAGAGCTTCAGAATCTATGTCATTAATGTTTTGAATAAAGTTTATATGGAAGAATGTCAAATATATGATGCAGGTAAAGTCAAATCTTGGTGGAGGGGATTTCTTCATTTTATTAAATATAAGTAAAAAAATAAAAAAGGGGAGAAAAATTTTAATATGCTGTATACATAGGACTGTTTAGAGATTACTTTGGTTTCTTGTGAAAACTTTAGAATGTATGAGTTTATGCTTATTTTTGTTTTTATTTGTTAAGTTTATCTGCTGCATTATGAGAGTGTATTGATTTGTTATTTGTTTGAGTTTTGATTTATATGTGAATATTTAATAAAGTTGCCCCTACTCTTTTCGAGAAGTGCCATGGGATCTTTAACATCCACCTGAACTACCACCAATCCAAGCAGATGGGACCTTGGTTTAACGTCTCATCCGAAAGACGGCACCTCAGAAGTGCAGCACCCCTCTCATGCTGCACTACAGTGTCAGTACTGGGATATTAACCCAAGTGCCAGATGTGGGAACTGAACCCATAGTCCTCTGATCTCCCGGCCTCAGAGGTGAGTATGCTACCTACTGAGCCACTGACGCAGCCATTTACAAGTGGCTCTGGGTGGACTTGGACAGCAGAGGTCAAGCAGCAATAAAATTATGAACAAAGGATTTAATTTTACAAATGATGGCAAGACATGTTATACAATCAGTATATTTAGCAAAGGCAAATAAGATCATTTAATAATAACAGGTACAGTAGAACCCCAGGAGCGGGAGATGCATAGGGGACAGAGCAAGTGTCAGGGGTAGAGAGATCAGTCGTGATTTAGGTAGGGGAGATAGGTGATAGAAAAGATGGGGGGGAAGAGCCAAATGGCTGGGAGATAAGGGGAGAAACAAATACGATGTGGCTAGTAGGGGCAAGTGCAGAAAAGTAAGTGGCGTAGGATTTCCTATCGTAAGGGAAGGAAGTTAGGGATGGCAGTGACAGCTTTCCTTCATTAGGTGTCTTACTAACGATTTGAATGAGAACATCCCAACAATTTGTGTTAGCTTTAATAAATTTTGGAGGGTGTTCCAAAGAGAAGGTAGTGCATGGCTTAGTGATGAGGCACCGTAGCAGGATCTTATCCTAGGGATGTCAAGCAAGATATACGAGTATCCTCTGAGCGAGTATGTACAGGGGGTGAATCTGAATAGGTCAATGATGTAGGGGCTAAGTTTTTGGTAATGGCTCTATAAGCCCAGAGGGAGGCATTGCGCCACCTCGTGACAAGCGATGGCCAGCCTAGCTGTGTGTAAAGGGAACAGTGGTGTGTATTTAATGGGGCGTTAGTGATAAATCTCAGCACCCTGTGATACAGAGTGCCCAGCTTTGTTAGGGTTGTTTTGGGGCAATGGTCATAAATATAGTCATCTTAGTCGATAACGGGGAGGAACGTCATCTGTATCAATCTTAGTTTAGCCTCATGAGTGAGTGTGTGTGCTTAATATGGTAGAAGAGGCCTAACCTTTGATCTGTGAAACTTGAGAATTTGTGTAGTTCTTTCTTGAAATCAGGGTGGGACTGAGAGACCTGAAGATAAGGAGGGAGGGAAGGAGTTGCAGTCTAGGTGGATCACGTGGATCCACTTTCTACGGACCCTAATTTCATTCTGTAAAGGACTCATTGGGAGCGGAATATGCAAGATGACCGGATACCCGTCCCTCACCTTCCTGGGCTGAGTCAGGCCTCTCTAAATGCTATGCTTTAAGTACATACGGTGAGGAAAGTTACGTCGGCTGCATTTTGTTCTTCGGCTATGTGGTGGGGATAAATTAATCAGATTAATATATGGTGGGGATAAATTAATCAGATTAATATATGGTGGGGATAAATTAATCAGATTAATACATGGTGGGGATAAATTAATCAGATTAATATATGGTGGGGATAAATTAATCAGATTAGCAGTACTGTCTCTTGGGAAAATGAATACTCAGTCACATGATTAGTTCTGTTGCACAAAATGTTTTATTGTGTGTAAAGTCTGTTGTATATGTATACGAAATAAAAACAAATTTAGAAAAGCACACCCTTGGGGAGCACCAATACCCTCAGCAGTAAACCCTGCACTACCACCTGTGATCACCTGGTGGTAGTACTGGCCATCCTCCCTCTCAAAGGAGGACAGCGCCTCCTGGGATGCTGGATTCTCCTCCACAACTTACAGCCCTATGACACCCCCAGCTTCATCAGTGAGGCAGGGGCCGCCCTAGAACTTTTTCATGGGGGTAGCAGTTTTGTGAAGGCTAGCACTTTTCCCAAAATATAAAATATTACCCATTAAAACTCACATTTGGATAAAAAGCTACTATTTGCTGGCCTAAGAGGGTAGCGAGTGCTACTTCACTACACAGTTGGATCCGCTAGGGTGAGCCTTGGTCAACAGCATCGCGAGAGGCTGCCAGTGGGTCGATGGGTTGTCCCTCTCTATTTCCCTTTTGATTTCTTTTTTACTTTCTTTTTATTACTTTTAAAAGTAGTCTGGTACACTTGATACGTCTATAACAGAACTTAAAAATAGGTCTGCAAACTAAGAAATCTTATCATAGGATACTTCATCTGTAGTCCGTTCTGTTTTTGACAGTGGGGGGGGGGTCCAGCAGTCAAGGATCCATCACAGGTCGTAGAATAAGCTGCATCAGCAACAAGACAGTCGGCCAAACTAGACTTAGCAGTCATTTCTTCAAATAGCAGAGAAGAAACACCTGCCTAATGCAGCTGTATGGGCCACAGATACCCGAGTTTTACTCAAATTGTTGCATATTTCAGTGCTGTAAATTAAAAAAAAAAATAGAGTAACACAATAAACAGCAGCGGGGTGGTGGGGCCAAAAACAGTAGTGGGGTTCAAGAACGCATGGGATAAGCACAAGGGAATACATAGAATTTGTCTTTTTTTCATAGTGGAAAGGAAGGGGGAGTGAGAAAGAGCTGTAGATCGGACACGATCTGATGTAATAGTGCAGACAGGGAGAAATGGGCAGACTGGATAGAAACATAGAAAGGTAACGGCAGAAGGAGACCAATGGTCCTTCTAGTCTGCCCGTTAGTTTCCCACACAAATAGTTAGTTGCCTTATTGGTCCTTGTAAGGATAGATCCAGAAACAAATAGTTTGATACCTTTCATTGGACCAACATAGATGTAAGAAAAGAAAACAGTGCTTAAACTTTCGGACCAACCAAGTCCTTCCCCGGAAGCTTATGGCAGTTGGGTGGTAAATCACATACTATTAACACCCAGATCATACATAAAAAAACAGAACTTGGTTGGTCCGAAAGCTTAAGCACTGTTTTCTTTTGTTACATCTATGTTGGTCCAATAAAAGGTATCAAACCATTTGTTTCTGGATCCATTGGTTTGCAGGGACCCCTATTGGGCCTAGAGACTATCACTTAGAGTTTGCTTTTTAGGGAAAACCACTCGCTCTGAGAAAAATGATTTCCTGATATTGCGCTTGAAATCCCCCTCCCCTTGAGCTTCCAGTTGGCGTCTTCTCGTGTTACTGTTATTGGACCTAGTAAACAATTCTGAGTAGAGAACTTTGTCAATGCCCTTTAGGTACTTGAATGCCTTGATCATGTCCCCCCTCTCCCTTCTAGATTCAAGTGAGAACAAATTCAGTTCCTTCAGAAGTTCGTTGTACGGCAGGTTATGTAATCCTTTTTTTGAAATTTCATCTTTATTGACATTTTTCACATTTTTACAGTCACATTGCGATTTTTTATTGCTTTATCAGACATATCGGGTTACTTTCCTTGACAGTAGTATATGCTATACAGCAGGCATACTAAGACAGCTGGTCACTTTAACTAAGCCTCTGCATGATCTTTAAAAAGGTCTATATTCCCACTCTATCATTGTTTGTTATGTCCTGTTTCACTTCCGTCTGCCCGGCTCCTACCACAAGCCCCCAGTCCACTACCTCCTATATGTGGTGGTTGAAATGTTTCCTTTGCTCTATAGTTAGGGCTCTTTAGTACCCCTGCGGTGACTTCCCAGAGCTTAAGCTACCTTAGGAGAAAGTTGTGGACATGTCTAGTTGTCTAGGCACCTGCACCCAGATTCTACTTGTGTACTAAGGTACAAAACGAGGGTCTTTATTCATAATAGACATTATCCACCATCTCCACCTATTGGTGCAGAGGTCTGCCTTGTCATTTCGGTTATGTGTGATTCTCTCTGCTTTATATTTGTGGTTAACAATGTCTCTCCAGTTACCTACTGAGGGGATCTCTACAGAAAGCCGTCTTTGTGTGATGGCCTTTTTAACCGCTAGGAGGCAGATTTCTACTGGATATCGGTTATGGGGATCTCTCAGCTCCCACGGGAGTACATGTAGTATAAAGAACTCCCCAGACAGGTGTATCTCCAGCCCAAAAAGCCCCTCCAGCTCACACTGCAGATCCTGCAGGAACGTGTGTAGTTTTGGGCAGGCCCAAAATATATGGGTGTGGTGTGCGTTGGGTTCGCCACATTGGCGCCAGCATGCTGCTGATTTAGAGACAAGGTAGTGTGCCGTTACAACTGGTGTGCGGAAAAATCTTAGGAGCAGTTGCCAAGAGAATAGTCTCCATGTATGGGAATAGGTGATTGTCGATGCTGTTTGGCATATTTTGCTCCACAGCTGGGGCAGGATTTGCACATTCAGTTCCTCGCTCCATCTCTCCTTTGTTGATTCTGAGTCCCCTCCAACTGATCCCAACAAGGATTTATACAAGACAGAAATGGTATGGGATAGCCCCGCCTCCCTCAATGCCTGTCGAACCACACCAAATAACTGGGGGTGTTCCTCCGGGTTCCTCACCGCTCGAGGGAGGGTGTCATAGTAGTGTCGTAACTGTAGATACCGGAAGAAATCTGATTGTTGGAGATGGTATTCCTGCCAGATCTCCTCGAATGTCTTGAAGTGAGGACCCACCAGGAACTGAGTGAGCCTTGTGAACCGTACATGCTTCCATTGTTGGAATGTATGATCATTCGGGGCTGGAGTGAAGTTCTCCAGTAGCTCCAGGGGGCATAGCAGAGCTAGAAAGGGGGTGAGCGTTAGTGCTCTACGTGTGCAGTGCCAGGCTTGTATTTGATGTGTGATTAAGGGGTTCAGAATAAGTTTACTCTGCACAGAGGGACCAGAGTGGAAGATAATCCTCTTCAGCTCAAATTGGGTTAACAAATCTTCCTCTATTTCTCTCCAACGAGCCGGGGGGGGGGTCCCCAAGAGCCTTCAGAGTATAAAAGAAAGGTGGGAGGCCCAGTGATATAGTTTGAGGTTGGGGAGTGCCAGACCTCCCCTCATCTTAGGCAGAAACAGTACACTGAGCTTAATTCTAGGTCTTTTTCTTGCCCAGATGAAGTCAGATATGACCTTATTCCATGTTTAGAATAAATTATTCGGTAGGTAGAGTGGAATGTTCTGAAAAAGGTGGAGTGCCCTGGGGAGGGTTATCATCCTCACTACTTCAATTCTCTAATAAAGGTTCAGAGGAAGTATATTCCACCTTTCTAAGTCCTGCTTTAACTGTGCTAGGAATGGTACATAGTTATTTTGCATGGCATCTTCTGTTTTATGTGACACGTAGAAGCCCAGATACTTTAACCTGTCGAGTCCCCATCTAAATGGGTATTGTTTTTTCAGTGTCTCAGGTGGATTAAAGTGGAAGGTCAAGGCATCCGTTTTACCAGTATTGAGTCGATATCCTGAATGGTGCCTGAATTCTTCTAGGATGCAGAAGACTGATGGGACTGATTGCACGGGCTCTGTGAGGAATAATAAGACATCATCTGCACAGAGAGCTATGCGATGTTCAGTCTCATCCTTTCTCACCCCTGAAATTCCGGGGGCTAGTTTAATTGCTTGTGCCAGGAGCTCAATGCAGAGGGCGAACAGGCCAGGGGATAAGGGACAACCCTGCCTCGTCCCCCTGGCTAGGGGGAAGTAGTCTGAGTGATGTCCTGAGACTTTTACGCAGGCCTGGGGGCTACATATATTTTCTGGGTAATCCCTATAAAGGGGGCAGGGAAACCCATTGTGGCCATGGTGGAGAACAGAAAGGGCCAGGATACACAGTCAAAAGCCTTCTCAGCATCTAGGCTGAGAAGGACGGAGGGAACCCTGTGGGTCTGCATTTCATGGACTAAATGTATGGCCCTGCGTGTGTTATCTGAAGTGGATCTGGAGCTAATAAAGCCCATCTGATCCATATTAATGAGTGAAGGCAGGACCGAGTTCATTTTTTGGGCCAAGATGGACATAAGATATTTGCAGTCGATATTAAGCGTCGAGATCGGCCTGTATGAGCCGCACTGCAGAGGGTCCTTGTCAGGCTTTAGGATAAGTGAGATTGTTGCATAGGTCCAGCTAGGTGGAGGAGTCTCCCCCTGCAGAACCTCGTTGAAGGTCTCAAGCACTAATGCAGCAATTGCTTGTGACATGCCTTTGTAAAACTCTGCTCCATACCCATCAGGGCCAGGAGCTTTTTGTGTCTTGTGTAACCCCTAGATGGCGCTATCCCAGGGGCTACTACCCCTGCCTGATTTGCCACTAACAGGTTGAGGGGCCTGGATCCAATGGCGGGTGCCTCCACCCAGAGGTCAGGGTTTGCAATAGTTAAACTAACTTGGTCACAGCCCTCTGGGACACTGCAACCCCCCTTTCTTCCCACTAGTGGCCCACACAATATATCAGAATTACCTTCACAGTATACACTTACCCCAAGGACTGGTTCCGACACTGGGACCTCTCTGTGAAATGAGATACAGTGCAACAATCACAGTACAGTACTTTAACATAGACAAATACCTCAGGCAGTATAACTTTGCTGAAACAAGCAGCTCTGATTTATTTAGGGGATATAACAAGGACAGGGGAAATCAGGTTAATTAGCTTATCACTCTATTAATCTCATTTATGGCTCTGTGGCACAGGCCTATCCCTATCAGTTACTGTCCTTGGGTACCCAAGCCCTAGTGGCTAGTCCAAACTGTGGCAGCTGGTAGGGGCCCTTTCACACAGAGAAAAGGAGAATTAAACAGTCAGCAGTACAGTAATTCCATTTGGATTTAATGTGGCAATTCAACAGGGAGCACCCTGAATTAGTACTCACGACCTCCAAATAAGATAGGGTCCTTCAATGTCAGTAGGGCTCACTTGAGGTACACAAACTCTTCACACATCCATATAAAGAAAGCAGTATACTCAGGCAGGCTGCATCTGTATCCCGATCGCAATTACTGCACAATACCCTGGAGAACACACAGCAGATTCAGTTCCTGACAGACCGAGTGCAATTTTCAGCAATTCCTCCAGTCTTCTACAGGGTGAGCCTGGTTTCTACTCTTCAGAGATCCTTTGATTCTTTTCTCAGGACGGATTCAGTCCTAACAAGCTGTTATACAAGCTGCAGACCGAACTCTGGGCCTTACACACGTTTTGACTAAAACTGCACACTGAAAAAGCACAGGGCTCCTTCCTTCTTCACTGTCAAAGCTCAACTGAAACTCCAACCGACAAAACCGGCACTTCCTTTGAGTTCCTCCCAGTTCTTGACTGGATTGGCTGTCACTCACAATAGACTGCTGCTGTTGGTCCAAAAGGCACTGAAGTCTAAACTACATCTCCAGAGTCACTGCCCATACAATCCTCTTGTGGCTGGCTCAGATTATGAGTCCAAGTTCTGATTCGTCCAAGGCACCATTTAGAGCTAAGCTATCCACACACTGATTGGTCCAGTTCAGCAGTTCAAAACTAGAATGGGGAACTAGCAGACACAGTTCTGACTGCAAAAGAAGCAGGTTAGACAAACTGTAATTTCATTATTACTCTAAATAATTTCTGGCAAACAGTTACATCTTTCAGATAGGTTCCCTTTGCACTCCTAGTGACTGCAAAATGAAGTGAATTGGCAGCAGCTCGAGTGGTACTCAGAGAAGAAACACACAGTCCCCCATACAAACTAATTATGTCTGCAAGCAGACAGCTCTTAAAGAGACAGTACCAGAGGTTCTAAAAACACTCACTGATAAATGGCTTAAACGCCAAACACCATTCAGGCTTGGAGCATTCAAGCAAGCTCCTGAAAGTCTTTTGGGAACCCCCATTTGCAGGGGGGTTACACTTGGATCTAGTAAAAGCATGCAGCAGTTCTTCTGCAGTTATAGGTGCAAGCGGGTTATTTTGTTGGTCTAGCGTGAGGCTGGGAAGATTTAGGGCCGCTAAAAAATTTTCAGTAGCAGCTGGATTAGCTGTGTTTTCCGGGGCATAGAGTGTCTTACAGTACTGGAGGAAGACTTGGGTTATATAGAAACATAAACTTTGATGGCAGATAAGGACCACTTGGCCCACCCAGTCTGCCCATTTCCCTGCCTACTGGATAAGCTGCAGATTCTAGTTAACCAACAGCCTACTTCCTGCCACCCCCCACTATAATTGCCTTGTGTCTGTGCCATGCATGTTTGAATTCCCTCACTGTTTTAGCCCCAACAACCTCCCCAGGAAGGCAGTTCCACGCATCCACCACTCCCTCCATGAAAAAAAATTTCCTCACATTACCCCTGAGCCATCCCCCCTCTATCTTTAAATTGTGCCCCCTTGTTCTTACACATCTCTTTTTCTGAAAGATGCTACCCTCCTGGACTTTGTTGATTCTCTTGAGGTACTTGAACGTTTCTATCAAGTCCCCTCTCTTCCTCCTTTCCTCGAGGCTATACATATTAAGCTCCTTTAGTCTCTCTTCATATGTCTTCCAGTGCAGACCCTGCACCATTTTAGTTGCCCTCCTCTGGACAGCTTCCATCTTGTCTATGTCCTTGCAGAGATTGTAGCACACTACCTGAGGGTAACGTTTGGTGGTAGGGAGGCCTGGGCCTGGGATTTGCCATGGGGCCTGCCATGCCCGTGTCTGGGGCAAGTCCTGGGACTTACCATGCCAGTGTCTGGTGTAGGTCTGACAGACCCATTAAGAGCCTGGGTTTCTCATAGGAAGCAGTAACTTGGGATAAGGGAAGGTGCCACCGTTTGCTGCAGTTTTTATGCTGGGGTAGCAGGGAGAGTGCCACTTAAAGTGCTCATTTTGACTGAAAGGTTATGTGGGTTTGCAAGTCCTTATTGGAGCAGCCGCAGAGGCTAAGGCTGCTGACTACCCAGAGGCCTAAATGGCTCGGCTGGCATAGGTAGGAGTAAATCACTCCTCCACTAGAGAGTAAAGAAAGTGCAACTGTGAACAAAGCGTTTGGGAAGGGTTTCTGTGGAAGAAGCTTATAAAACTGGAATAAGCCATGCGGTCTAATTACCTTGGATGAAAAAGATTTATTGCTGCTGCACGTTGTATGAGAAATCAGAGCCAAATAATGAAATAGAAAAGGGGGGGAAAAAAAGGCTGTGCCTGAACTTGCCATTTGGGTATTTCTGAGTGTCTCTCAGTCCCATGGAGCCGCTCTGTTTAATACTGATTATGTCTCTGGGTCTAATCATTTTTGGGCTCAGAATAAAGTTTATGGTTCTGGAAATTGTGTGGTGTTTGTGACTTTAATAATGATTCTGTTTTTAATCTGCTTCAGCTGTGGTGGTGGGCTCCTGAGAAATCAAGGTTCAACACCCCCCCCCCCCATCATAAATGGGTCATAGCAGTCGAGGTGTCCTGAAACAACTGTCTCCATAATTTTCTGTCGCCGCTGGGCTCAGAAGTTAAGTGCTGACTGGGGAAATGTGAGCCATTTCCATATTCTTAAAGACATCATAAGGTAGACCATCTCGTTTCTTCTACCTCTATGCTGCTGAGAAATAACTTTGGAGAGTTTTATGACCTGTGGTTGTGCCTCCTCCCCACAACATCTGCGATACCCCTGGATCTAGAGGGGCAGGGGCTTGTCTGGGATTCATTTCTGTGTGCCCCGGTGCCTGGCAGTGTTGCTATGCAGGGGATTTTTTTGGGGGGGGGGTTCTGGCTGGCCTCGGCCTGTGTCCATGTGGTGCAGTTTTTGGCAGGATAAAGGCCTGTTTTTTGGAAGCTCTTCAACAGCCTGTCTCTCTTGGTGGCACCTCCTTGATTGCAGTGAGTCACATGATGGGAACAGAGACTCATGACTGGTCAGTTGGAGGAAGGTGTTGAAGTGAAGCCATACTAGAGGTGCCATCTTTGCCATAGGATTTCGAGAGTGAAAACCAAGGGAGAGAGAGAGAGAGAAACCTCACAGACAGCAGCTGTGAGCAAGAGTTTTGGTACCTGTGTGCGGGAGAGTGGTAATAGCAAAAAATGGTAGAAGGCCTATCACCCAAGGAGCAGGAGTACCAAGCAAGTGTTCCCACCTCCCTGCTCCCATGGCTATGGGACTTATCAGGAGGGGACAGGCCAAAGGACAAAGTGTGCAGTGTGGCTACAGAGGTAAAGGGTCATCAGACTGCCCGGTTGCTCACTCTGCACTAGTGCTGTGCTGGGGGGACTTTTTGAGGGGTTGCCTATGGGAGACCCCTGGTGCTATCTAGTAAGCATTTCAGCAGGCTTAGCATCCCTGTTATCCCATGGTAGCCTGGATTTAAGAGTGGAAGCCAGCCCAAGGTGCAGGACAGTGGCAACCTGGTGGTGGAAGTGAAATCGGAGTCCTTATATGTGAAGATAGAAGTGGTTCCATGTTAAAATAGCGACTGCATAATAGCGCCGTAAAAAACAGCAAATTCAAAAGGCAACTGTCAACCTAGCGCTCAAGCATAATCGCGGTGCACATTTAGCTAAAGTGTCAAAACAGCGTCAAGCAATGCAGGTCAGACAGGCACCCTCCTGCTCTGGTTTGTGCTGTTCTCATAAATCCCATTATACCTTTAGATGCCTGGGGCTAAATGGCTTGCAGGTGAAGAAAAGTGATAACATGACAGGTAATCGGCTCGAGAGGTTATAGATATATATAAATGTATTAGACACCTACTTCCACCGACACTGTTTAATACTGATATCTGATTTCTGTGTCAGAGGATGCTCGCCTTCTCCAGGCTGAGAAGTTCTGTGCGATCGCCATGTTCATTGCATGCCTGTGATGCATGTTCTGCATCAGTGTCTTGGGGAAGGGGGAGCAGTGAGAAACACCCAGGCTGATAGAATGCAGCACGCCCGGTACTTTTGGGCTTTATGCACCCTGTTCACCCAGCATAGTAGGCTTTCCTGCGTTCGGATCTGGAGGTGGAGTGCCACACCTAAAAGCCCCAGAGGGTAAAACTCTGGAGAAGTACGGAGCCTCTGGGGTGCTAGTAGGGTGATGGGACTGGGAGGTGGCCCTCTACTGATGGGAGTAAATTCCGAGTAATGTCTGGTGACAGAGTAAAACAGTAATTAAAAGAAAAATAAATACGTTCAAGTCTGAGCTTAAGTTTTGTATTTTTTCTCCTTATATATTTGTCATGTTCCTTCTTAGGCAAAGGGGATGGGGAGGTGACACACCACAAAATGAGAAAAAATAAAAACATATTAGGAAATGCCACAGCATGCATAATCTTCTGCTTGCACTAGTTTTACAGATCCCAAGTGCCTCTAATAAGGGGATTTTATAGAACTATACTATAATTTGCAGGTCGCGATATTTGTTGACTGAATGGCAGTTGCAGTCAGTTTTCTGGTGTATGTGCTAATATGTTTGTGCGCCAATCTTGCATTTGCTGTTTTTTAGTCGCCGCTTTTGCAGTAGTGATTTTAAAGTCGCGATTATCACAGGATACCGACAGAAGCCATAGAGCAGACTTCTGAGGGTGGCAAAGGGGAGCACAGCCATCCGCTCAGCTCCACCCCGTAGGCCATCAACTATCCCTGTGGCAGAGGGAGGGACAGGGGTCTGTTGCTGGCATTGGGGAACCCCCCTGGGCCCAGGGGTCTTCATCATGATCCCTGCCCAGCAACAGTGTCCCTAGTCAATCTGCTTCAGTGGGTCAGGCCCCACCTACTCCTAAAGTCCGCCCTGTAATAAAAGTGGAGCTCACCAAAGAGGAAGTGGCACAACAAGAGGTTTGGGAGGAACTTGCTCCAGCGGTTACTGTGGGACCCCCAAAGAGATATCAATTCACTGACCAGAAGATCCAGCGAATGTTCCCAAAACCATATCACATTCCTGCAATAATTCTGCCAGACAATACCCCACACCTGGCAGTGCACAGCAAAGTCTTAAGACTCCATATGGATGATCTGCAGCGAAGTGCCCCTGTAAACATGATACATCAGAATGGTGTGTGGCTGGAGCCAGGGGACACCAGATGAACTAGCGTCAGGAAGCTGCCTGAGTGGTCCCAAGCTGAGCGGTGGGTCAGAAGAAAAATGCGTGTTGAGTACCCTGCTGCTGAGTATCCTTACATATCTGAGCGCCTCTGGGATGTGACTGAAGAAAAGAGGTCAGACTGGGTCTTTCATGAAGGTCTGAACAAGCAGCAGACGAGACCCAAAGGAACCACCCATTCGTCACAACAGCTCATCTAAAAGGCCCGGTCTATGTGTTTCTCTGGCCCCATGGCTGATCTCACCCTGTTTAAGCACTTCGCCCTAGTGCAGGATCTTGCAGGGTGTGGGGTCAAATACTATGCCATTTCTAAAGATTCATTTGGAGAGGGCACTACCAAGCCTGAGACAGACTTCTACTTCCCCCGGGGCGGTGGCCCCTATTTAGAGCCCACTGGACATTCGAGCCCCTAAATTGAACCAGGACTCTTTGATTGGCCTCAGAAAAAAAAAAGAGCTGAAATGACTGTTTTAATGTTTCTACAATATGCAAGAATCCAAAGTGTTGTGCCCATTGAGATTTTCATCCTTGCTTCAGCGGACTAGCACTTAATCATTTCCTCTTTCTCCCTAAGCTGAGACTGTGTCTGGACTTTAAATTGACTGGACATTCTGGAAAAAAAAAAAGAATTCGGTTTATTGTCTTAAGCTGAAACTATATGGTTCTACTCCTGTGTGATTGGCAGGTGCATGAGAGAGTGTTTGGGAGTGTGGGTGATGTGTGGATGGTTCAGAAGAGAAAAGTTGTGATTTATATTTATTTTACAAGAAAACAGAGCAATTAATGAAGATCTGTATAAAGGTTGTGTTAGTTTAGCATGTTCTATAGACATCCTGGTGTCCAGTCTTCTATTTAAAAAAAGTTAAAGGTTTTAATCAGAATCAGAATTTTTTGTAACGCTTTTCATACACAGTGTATCTCAAAGCACTTTACAAGCAGTGCAAGACTGGCATGTCTTTTTCTAAAACATTTTTGAGTCTATCTGAATTCCTATTTTAGGACAGGTTGCTAGGGGGGCTATGAGAATGGGCCATTCTGGTGCTCCCTAGAACCAAGGGGGGAGTGTGTATACCTGCTGTGTTTCTGGGAGGACGTCAGTGGCCTGGTTATGTACCATTTCCTGGAGGAAATGGTTTGAAGGGGGAAACAGTGTCCACTTGGCATTCTCTGCCCCTCCTCCTCCCCTGACTAGCTTTTCTAGTGTTGACCTTGAGTGATATTGCTGCCACCAGGGGGCAGCCTCCATGAAGAGGATATAAGAAGCCCTGGTTTTGTCTGGGGGGGAAGAGAGAGAGCAGGAGTCTGTGGTAGGTGCATGCACAGTGTCCCGAGGGCCCCCCTGTGGACCTAGTCAGGCTGGCAAGCAGCAGCATTAGAGTGTCGGGAGGGTGGTACTCCACCGAGAAGCAAGGAAGCATAGCAGCGGTCATGAAGGTTTCGGTTGGGATGGCCTGGTCAGGTCTGGACATCTACTGCGGCATCAGGAGGTGGAGGATAATGTATCCCTGGCCATTGGGTGTACCACAGAAAAGGAACAAGGGACGGTTCCCAGAGCATTCTTAAGAAATAGGGTGCCCAGATAGTGGGGCTGTGTCAGTGGTGGCGGTGCCGTTGCAGGGTGTCCTAGAGGTAGCAGCTGTAGGATGCCGGTACCCGGGTAGCACACTACCTGAGGGTAATGTTTGGTGGTAGGGAGGACTGGGCCTGGGATTCGCCATGGGGCCTGCCGTGCCCATGTTTAGGGCAAGTCCTGGGGCCTACCATGCCAGTGTCTGGTGTAGGTCTGACAGACCCATTAAGAGCCTGGGTTTCTCACAGGAAGCAGTAAGTTTGGATAAAGGAAGGTGCCACCATTTGCTGCAGTTTTTGTGCTGGGGTAGCAGGGAGAGTGCCACTTAAAGTGCTTGTTTTGTCTCAAAGGTTATGTGGGTTTGCAAGTCCATATTTGAGCAGGCGCAGAGGCTAAGGTTGCTGACTGCCCTGAAGCCTAAATGGCTCACTGGAACAGGTAGGAGTAAATCACTCCCCCACTAGAGAGTAAAGAAAGTGCAGCTGTGAACAAAGTGTTTGGGAAGGGTTTCTGTTGAAGAAGCTTATAAAACTGGAATAAGCCATGCTGTCTAATTACATTAGATGAAAAAGATCTATTGCTGCTGCACGCTGTATGAGAAATCCAAGCCAAATAATGAAATAGAGAAGAGGGAAAAAAATGCTGTGCCTGAACTTGCCATTTGGGAATTTCTGCCTGTCTCTCAGCCCCATGGAGCTTCTCCATTTAATATTGGTTATGTCTCTGGGTCTAATCATTTTCGGGCTCAGAATAAAGTTTATGGTTCTGGAAATTGTGTGGTGTTTGTGACTTTAATGATGATGTCCTTTAATGAATTCTGTTTTTAATCTGCTTCAACTGTGACAGTGGGCTCCTGAGATCAAGGTTCAACCCCCCCCCCCATCATAAACAGGTCATAGCAGTCGAGGTGTCCCGAAACAACTGTTTCCATAATTTTCTGTCGCCACTGGGCTCAGAAGTTAAGTGCTGACTGGGGAGATGTGAGTCATTTCCATATTCTTAAAGACATCATAAGGTAGACCATCTCATTTCTTCTACCTCTATGCTGCTGAGAAATAACTTTGGAGAATTTTATGGCCTGTGGTTGCACCCTTCCCCACAACATCCGAGATACCCCTAGACCTAGAGGGGTGGGGGTACATCCAGGATTTATTTCTATGCGCCCCGGCACCTGGCAGTGCTGCTGTGCAGGGGAGGTTTTGTGGGGGGGTCTAGGTGGCCTGGGCCTGTGTCCATGTGGTGCAGTTTTGGCAGGATAAAGGCCTGTTTTTTGGAAGCTCTTCAACAGCCTGTCTCTTGGTGGCATCTCCATGTCTGCAGTGAGTCACGTGATGGGAACAGAGACCCGGGATTGGTCAGTTGGAGGAAGGTATTGAAGTGAAGCTGTGCTAGAGGTGCCATCTTTGCCATAGGATTTAGAGAGAGAAGAGCAAGGGAGAGAGAGAAATCTCGCAGACAGCAGCTGTGAGCAAGAGTTTTGGTACCTATGTGGAGAAGCGTGGTAATAGAAAAAATTACAGAAGGTGGACACCCAAGGAGCAGGAGCCCCAAGCAACAGTTCCCACCTCCCTGCTCTCATGGCTATGGGACTTATCAGGAAGGGGACAGGCTGAAGGAAAATGTGTACAATATGGCTACAGACATGAAGGGGTCACCACAGTGCCCGTTTGCTTGCTCTGCACTAGTGCTATGCCGAGGAGACTTTTTGAGGGGTCACTTATGGGAGACCCCTGGTGCTATCCAGTAAGCATTTCAGCAGGCTCAGCATCCCTGTTATCCTATGAAAGCCTGGATTTAGGAGTGGAAGCCAGCTGGAGGTGCAGGAAAGTGGCAACCTGGTGGTAGAGGTGAAGATGGAGTCCCCAGATGTGAAGATAGAAGCCATGGAGGAGACTTCTGAGGGTGGCAAGGGGGGAGCACAGCCATCTGCCCAGCTCCACCCTGTTGGCTGCCAACTATCCCTGTGGCAGAGGGAGGGGCAGGGGTCTGCTGCTAGCATCGGGAGACCCCTCCAGGGTCCAGGGGTTTCCATCGGGATCCCTGCCCAGCGACAGCATACCCGGCCAATCTGCTTCAGTGGGTGAGGCCCCACCTACTCCTAAAGTCCACCCTGTAATAAAAATGGGGCTCACCACAGAGGACGTGGTACAAGAAGAGGTTTGGGATGAACCTGCTCCAGTGAAAAAAGTGCTAGGCAGGACCAGAATGGGCAGTGATGGGGTTGACATGAAACTCCTATCCCTCACACTTGTCGCTATCATTGTGCCAATAACAAAACTATTCAACAAATCTCTGGCACTTGCCGAATTCCCCATAATCTGGAAACAAATCCTTGTGACATCGGTGTACAAGAACGGAGACAGAATGTGTGCATCCAACTGCAGACCTATCTCCATCCTCTCCCCCTTTTCCAAGGCACTGGAAAAGACTGTGGCAGAGCAACTCACCAAATACCGCAACAAATAACTACTTTGCCCAAACCAGCATGGTTTCAGGCAGAATTATAGCACTACTACTGTCTCGGCTGAGTACATGCATTGCGTGCACAGAGCACTGGACGAAGATAAATTAGTGGGATCTATTTTTATTAATCTCACCAAAGCCTTCAACACTGTCAACCACTCCTTACTCCTGGCACAGCTACAGAACCTGGGGGTAGCAGAAAACACTGCTGCCTAGTTCAAGGACTACCTTACCCACAGAACCCAAAGTGTTAAAGTTGGTCAAACCATGTCCGGCCCCAGAGAAGTGTCACTGGGGTTCCCCCAAGGGTACTTTCTGGGGCCCTTACTCTTCAGTCTTTTCCTAAACAACCTCCCTGAAGCATGTGACACCAAAAGTATCCTTTACGCTGATGAAGCAATACTCATCAACAGCAACTCGCATCGAGGTACTCTCCAAACTGAACTACAGCGCTCTTTCCACCATCTGGAGGACGGGTTCTGCAAGCAGAAACTATTGCTAAATTACAAAAAGACCAAGTCCATGCTAATATCCAGTTCCCACTATAAAAAGAAACTCCCCCCACTCGTCATTTCCAACAAAGTCACTGCACCGCTGGAACAAGCGACCACATTCAAGTACCTGAGGGTCACCCTTGATGACACCTTCTCCTTCACACATCACATTGACTCAGTAGTCAAGACAATTAACTCTAAGCTTGGTGTCCCCTACATGCATAGATCCAGAAGCAAATGATTTGATACCTTTTAATGGACCAACATAGATGTTCTTGTTGTTACATCTATGTTGGTCCATTAAAAGGTATCAAATCATTTGCTTCTGGATCTATTCTTGCAAGGACCAATACGGCAACTACTAAATCTAGATCACTACATGCATTGGAATTACTTCACTCCTGAGGCACTCCGCCTCTCAGTCTCCAGCTCCATCCTATCGACCATCGACTATGGTCTGGTTGTCTATGGTGCAGCCACGGATATGGCACTCAAGAGGATACGCACTGCTCTCAGTAAAGCCTGCAGGCTCACCTTGGCTGCTGACACACTTGCAAACACCTGCTCCCTATATGAACTGACAAAGTGGCTACCACTGAGGAGCAGGATCAAGTCCCAAACCTGCCTCCTCGGGAAGAAGGCACTTATGGGGAAAACACCCCCCTGAGTATCTAGCATCTTATCCCTGGCTGTCTCCATATATGAAACCCAATGTAGTACGCAAGGAACTCTATCCACTCCACTTCACAGAACAGCTCTTGGACAACGTGCCTTCACCTATAGTGCCCCCTATGGCTGAATGAAATCCCTAGGCCCCTACGTACGTCCACGAGCCTCTCCCACTTCAAAACTGGTCTGAGGCAACACCTTAGCTCAAGCTCAAAATGTAACTGCTCCTGACCACTCCCCCCATTGCCTACCCAGCCTCCCATTCTGGTTGACTGTTACACCCCCTCCCTTGCATAGCTAGAGAACTCTCCCCTTAGGGGTGTCACCTCTCCCCACCGCCTCTAGCCTCACTGCAGCCTCCCTCCCACCTTTGCCTCCTATCCCCCATCCCACCCCTGCTCCACCCACTCCATCTCCTCCTCTTGACGAAACCGTTCAGGTGACTGCTCAGCCCTCTTCTGCCCCTTGTACCCTGTCCATCCCCTCCTCCTTCCCCCTTAAGTGCTTCCCTTTTATCCCCCTCCTTGCTGACGCTGTACTTAGCCATGGTACTAGCTATGACTCTGTAACAATGTAAGCTCTTGTAAGCTATGTAACTGTATCACTGTAACCATATGTAAGTGTAACCCCAAGGGGGCGCTACCCTTAAGGCCACTACCCCTGCCTGCCTCCACAGAGACAGGGTAAGGGGCCCAGATCCGTTGATGGGTGCCTCCACCCAGAGGTCGGGGTCAATAGTGTCGAAATTGCCTCGGTCACAGCCCTCTGGGTTACTGCAACCCCCCGTTCATCCCACTAGAGCCTCACACTGGGTACCAGTACCACTTTTCACCAATACACTAATCCCCCGGCTAATATCTCTCCACTCTCTCCGGAGACCCCCTGTAGAATAAGGCATAGTTATATTACAGTCACCAGACAGCAGTTCACCAGTAATGTACACAATAGCCAGGGTGTAGTTGCACAGAGAATAATCTGATTTATTCAAGGGAAAAATAACAAGGACAGGGGGAATCAAGTTGATTAGCTTATCACTATACTTATCTACCTAAGGCTCTGTGCACAGGCCTGAAACCTAGTCTTTGCTGTCCCTGGGTACCCAAGCCCTAACGGCTAGTCCAAACGTGGCAGCTGGTTGGAGCCCTTAGCACAGATAACCATTACGATCCTGGGCAAGCCAGAATAGGGAGAAAGTTTAATTAGGCAGTCAGAGGTATAATCACACAACTGGAAACCACTGGGTGCACATTTTTGCAGGGAGCTACCCTGATTCAGTACTCACAACTCCAGCAAATAACGATTCCTTCCGCACTGGCAGGACTGAGCCTGAATTTCACCAGCCTCCTTACACATTTATATGGCAAACAACAGAGGGGTATCATACCAGGCAGCCGCTTTCAGGCTTTTACAAACTCGCAGGAACTCAGGCAGCAAACTGCAGCTTTAACATCATGGATGGACCGAGCGCAATTCAGCAATTTTCTCCAGTCCTCTCAGGTCGAGCCTGGTAGGTAGCTGGGCTGGCACCAACCTCCTCTGACTGCACGGCGGCAGATTTAGTCCGACTTGTCACAGGGCAAAAAAAACGGCCACCACAGGCCTTCACGCACTTCCCGCGTGAACACTACTCCAGCGCAGAAGCACAGAGCTCCTCTCCTCTCCTAGACCACAACGCATCTGATCCCCCACAGTCAGGGGCTCTTCCTTCTGTCCAAGCACTCCCCACTCCTATTGGCTGGCTGAACACGCCAGTCACTTCCTCCGGCTCTCAGTGGTGCGATAAAGCGCCATAGCCCATAATACTTCTCGCAAGGGCAAGCAGTCTCCCATTGGTCAGCCGACTCTGAGGGTCCCGAGGTACTGATTGGTCCAGTTCACCAGTTCTGGACCAAAATGGTGGAGACAACCGAACTGTCCTCGCTGAAAAAGAAGGCAGGTTAGAACAACCACATTATTATCATTGCTCTACATTATTTCCACCAAACAATCGCATTTCCCAACAGTACTCCCTCTACTCCACTAGCGATGGCGGCAGGGAGTTATCTTTTCAGTGATCCGGGCAAGACTCAGGCATACAACCACATAGTCCCCCTCCCATTCCAATTAATTATGACTGCAACAGGCAGTCCTTAAAGAGACAGCATACATAGGCTTTAGAAATGCTCGCTGACTGCCCATTTAACTGGCGTTATGCCAGCCACCAACCAGGCACGGAGCATAGAAAACTAGCTCCGGGAAACTATTAGGAACCCCCACTTGCAAGGGGGTTACACCCTCCCTGGCCTGGAAAAACTTGGCATCCGCGTCAAGTAATTACCCTTGAACTACATTGAGGCAAACATCTTAGTTAACACTATATCACATTTTGCATTACATATATGAATATTAGATTCACAGGGTAATACGGTTTATGCAACATTTTAAACACAGACTCTTATTCCCTGTTCTAAATCAGGTCATTAGGCCCTGCGCATAACCCCAGGATTGGGGGAAATCTCTCCCTTTCAGTTACTTGCGAGTTACCTGAAGCAGGGGCACCACACTCAAAAGGCAATACTAACAACCTGGAGTTATCCCCCAAGGCCAACTTAGGCAAGGAACTCGGGGACACATACACCCCTTTGTGGACCACATTTAAGGGCAGGTCCACCGGTTGACCCAGAGACTCATAACTCAACTTTATTACCGGCCGTATTTCTCGGCTGGACCACCTAGGGGTGTCAAGAGGCCTGAAAACAGGCTCAGATTTCACTTCAGTCTCCTTAACATTAGCAGCGGGAATCTCTACGGAGGAAACAGGCTCAGCACTCATAGGACTATTGGGGGCCTGACCTTCTATCCCCGGACTCACGCCACTGGGCCCAGCTGGGGGCTGTCTAGGTACAGGTGAGGAACCATCAGGGCATTCAAAATATTCTTCCGGCTCTGGCACATCACTTGCTGGTTCCCCTATCTCACTCTCTTCTTCTGAGAAGTCAGGTAATTCAGCCAGGCCAGACAGTTCAGCCATGCTCGAGGATCCCACCCCCTGGGTGTTGCTGCTACCCAATTCAAGCTCTGAAGACATGGGTTCCGGAGACAAAGCTGGGGGCTCAGACAGTCCAAAAGGCCCAGCCTCATCTCCAGAGTTAACAAGGGGATTGCCCCGAAATAACTGACTTAGTTCATAAGAGGATAGTATTCATTATCATCTTCAGTGAGTCTTCTGACACTAATGGTTGATCATTTCCTTCTGCAGACAGTGGGCGAGGCCCTCTGTGGGCCTGTTGAAGAATCAACGGGTCTGGTGCTTTTCCTGGCAGCAGATCTAGTCATAGGCCTGGAGGGGGGGGGATTGGGAGAGTCAGCTTCAATCAGGATTTGCCCGATTGGCAGCAGATGGTTTCTATGTATAGTTTTTACATCTTTGGAATTGTTTTCAGGCTGCACTTTATATACAGGTAAATCTGTCAATTTTCCTACAACAATGTGGGGGAGGTGATGCCATCTATCAGCAATTTTATGTCTCCCATGCAGTCCCAGATTTCTCAGTAACATTCTATCCCCTTCTTTTAGTTCCATTGCTTTCACTTTCTTATCATATCTTTCTTTGTTGGCCAGGTTTCGTTTAGCAGCCATGGTCTGGGCCTGTTGATAGGCATGGTTCAATTGGGCCTTCAATTTTTGCACATACTGTAAATGGTTCTCGGCTTGCACTCCATCAGGAGAAACCCCAAAACACACATTCACTGGCAGTCTAGCCTCTCTCCTGAACATCAGTCGGTATGGGGAAAATCCTGTGGCATCACTTTTCGTACAGTTGTAAGCATGAACTAGGGTGCTAATCTGCTGGCTCCATCTCGGCTTGTCTTTTGGTTGCAATGTGCCCAACATGTCAAGCAATGTACGGTTAAACCTTTCCGGCTGAGGGTCTCCCTGAGGATGGTAGGGGGTGGTTCGTGACTTTCATACCCCCCACAAAGACAGCATCTCTTTAATCAAACGGCTCTCAAAGTCCCTTCCCTGGTCGGAATGGATCTGCTACGGGGCCCCATAGTGGACGAAAAAGTTCTCAACCAGTATCTTAGCCACCGTGGTTGCTCTCTGATCCTTGGTCGGGAAAGCCTGTGCATACCGGGTAAAATGATCAGTGACCACCAATATGTTACTGACACTTTTCAGATCGGGTTCTAGACTCAAGAAATCAATACAGACCAGCTCCATAGGGGCACTAGTGGTAATGTTGACCAGGGGAGCAGCTCTCTGGTGTAGAGCTTTCCTTTGCAAACAGTGGCTACAGGTCTTGACATATTGCTCTACATCCGTACTCATTTTCGGCCAATAGAATCGAGCCCGTACCAGATCAAGTGTCGATCTATGCCGAGATGCCCCATTTGATTATGCAAGGACCTTAGGACTAGTTCTCTAAAAGCTGATGGCAGCACCAGTTGTTGTTTGTTCACCCGGCCCTCCTTATTCACAGTCTCTCTATATAGTAGTTGGTTAATCAGCTTCAATTTGGGTCCTTCTTTATACAACAAGGCAGTCCTTCGATCAGTGGAACGTAACTTAAATACATCCCTCCCGGCCTGCAAAGCCTCCACGGCCATTCTTATCATAGGATCACAGGATTGAGCCTGTTGGAGACTATCATTGTTGAGTTGCGGCTGAGAGCTAGTGTCTAATGCAGAGAAATTACAGTAGGCAGCAGGTATGCAGTTTTCAGATGGCCCCAAACAATCCACCACACAATCCACCGTGTCAGGAGACACCTGTTCCTCTTTGTCAAATTTCTGGCAGAGAGCTCTTATGTCAGGTTCAGACAACCTGACCCAGTCAGTCTGTGGCACAGGCCTCCGAGAGAGAGAGCATCCGCATCTATATGGTTCAGGCCTGCCCGGTACTCTACAGCATAATCGTAGGTGGTCAAGGCAGAAAGCCACCTATGGCCAGTGGCATCCAACTTGGCAGAGGTCTGTACATAAGTCAGAGGGTTGTTATCAGTCTTTACCAATATTTTGGCACCATACAAATAATCATGAAACTGACCAACAATGGCCCACTTCAGAGCTAGGAACTCTAGTTTGTGCACTGGATAATTTTTTTCTGAAGGCGTCAGGCTTCTGCTAGCAAACGCTACAGGTCTCAAACCATTCGAGTGCTCCTGGTATAACACAGCCCCCAATCCTTGTAGGCTGGCATCGGTATGAAGAATATATGGCTTGGCCGGGTCAGCATAGGCCAGCACTAGGGCATGGGTGAGTTGATATATGATGTCGTAGAAAGCTTCCTCACACTCAGCAGTCCAACGATCCCCAAACATATCGTTCGGCTGGAAATACTTCTTTTCTGTCTCAAAGCACACCACCTTCTTATACCTTTTGTGCGTAAGCAGATACCCCTGAGTGAGGTTGAGGAGGGGGCGAATCACCCAAGAATAGTCCTTAACAAACCGCCTATAGTGTCAACAAAACCCCAAGAATCGTTGTAGCTCCTTCAAATTCCTGGGTTGAGGCCAAGTGGTCAACACCTCCACTTTGCTAGGATCAGTCTCTATGCCCTCAGTGGACACTATGTGGTCCACGTATTTCACAGAAGTCTGGAAGAATTGACACTTGTTGACAGACAACTTGAGGCCGAACTCCTCCAACCGATCCAAGACCTTGAATAATCGTTGCTCGTGTTCTTCCAACGATTGGCCAAACACCATAACATCATCTAAATAGACCAGACACTCGAGTAGATTCATGTCCCCCACAGCCCGTTCCATCAAATGCTGAAAAGTGGCTGGGGCACCCGAAATCCCTTGAGGCATCCAAACAAACTCATAGAAGCCTAGGGGGCAAATGAAGGCAGTCTTCTCCCGGTCGTCTGGGGCCATCGGGATCTGGTAGTATCTACTGCGAAGATCCAACACAGAGAAACACTTGCTGCCATTTAGACAATCCAATGCGTCCTGTATGCGTGGCATGGTATACTGGTCCGGAATGGTCCGCCAATTCAAAGTGCGATAGTCTACACACATCCACACTGCCCCATTCTTCTTCCTTACCACTACTATGGGGGAGGCATAGGGGCTCCTGGACTCTTGTATTACACCAGCAGCCAACATCTCTTGCAGATGCCACCTTACATCATCTATATCAGCGGGGGCCAGGCGCCGGGATCTCTCTCGGAAAGGCCTTTCGTCATGCAGCCGAATGTGATGCTCAGCCCCTTGTATACATCCCACATCCCACTCTTTCAGGGAGAAAACCTGGTCTTTCTTGGCAAACCTCTCACTGACCTTTTGTTTCCATTCAGCTGGCAGTGGGGGGGTCACCAAAGTCAAACAAATCAGGAGTAACTCTATCATCTGTCCTGGAACCCTTGCTGTTTGGCAGTACTGCAGTATCTGCACAGTGTACGCTTGCCAAGGTGCACCCCCTTCTTATTTGAATCTCTCTGTCGGACACATTATGCACTTGAACCATCACCCTCCTAACATAAGCATGAGCTCTAGCCAGCAGGATGCTGGATTTGACCAGCAGTCCCTCAGGTAATCTTCCCTCCATAGGCGCATCCAACATCAACAACTTATTCTTAATATCCATTTTTAGTCATACTTCTCCATGCAGAACACATTGGGCATTTGGGGCCAGTGTCACTGGGGCCGGATCCTTTTTCCACACCACACCCACCGGGCCTTCAGGTTCCTCTGAAGTAACCTTCTTCTGAGTGGCCCTTGCCTTTTGAATCACAGCAGGTATGCTTAAAGCTCGCCCGGTCTGGAATGCTTGTTTCTCTGAGCACAATTGGGCCAATCGTCCGAACATATGCACATTTGTCCCAATCAACAAAGGCACCCCATCATACAGTCCAGTGGGTGGGCAAATTAAAACTAGGGTTTCCACCTGCTCATCCATTCCATTCACAGTTGCAGAGAAAGATAACCAGACTCGGATGTATCCCAAATATGGATAGGCCTTGTCGCTCAACCCCCACACATGTAGACCAGTCAGAGGTTGCAGGGGCACCTCAGGTAAGTGTGCCTGGTACCAGTCCTGAAACATGATGGTTACCTGAGAGCCACTGTCTAATACAGCTCGAGTGGGAATTCCATTTACCCGCACCCGGGTCTCCATGGACGGCCCGACCACATCAGACCAGTTGGGGGCTGCAGCATTGATAGCCGGCTGGGCATGGGCCTGAGTCACAAAACTTTTCTTGGGGGCCTGAGACTGGGCCTGGCGATGTTGGACGATCAGTCTGTTGTTGACTTTCCTTAAATTCTCCGGCCTCTGGCACTCGGGTTGGAAATGCCCATCTTCCCCACAATGATAACAGAACTTGGGGTCCCGGGGGGTCACTATTTTGTGGGGGGCTCTGAGAGGGGTGAGAAGGCTCTCTTTGGCCGGGGTTCGGGTTTCTGCATGACTCAGGGGCCCCGGGCCTAATAGGGTACATAGTAGACTGCTTCAAGTCCCTCACCAGTTCCCGCAAATTCCTGATCTCAGCCCTTAACTCACTCTCCACGTGGGGGTCAGAGGAAACAACTCACATTCCCACAGTACCTGGAAACTCTGGGGATCCCTCGGACTCTCCAGACAGGCCAGTCTCCTCAGGGGTGTTGGACTCAGGGGTCCCACTAGGGTTTACCGCCCCCACACAGGGTTCCCACCCCTCTTCATCAGTCTCCACCTCCCTAATTTCCCTCATTAATTGACAATACTCAGGCGGGATGACCCGCCGAGCATGTAACTTAAGCTTCAGCAGTATTACACTAGAGAATCTGGCAGATTTTAGAACATGTTCTAACCAAACCTGATTCAGGGCTGCAGCAGTGATTCCCCCTTTCCTATAGGCCTTCTGCAAGGCCCGCTCCACTCTAGTAACAAAAGTGGACAGTTTTTCATTTCTCCACTGCTTGGCAGACCTGAATTTCCATAATAAGTCTTCACCAGTCTCTGTACTCCCGGAAACCCACTTCTAAAGCGGAGAGATACTCTGCAGCGGTGGCTTCCGGGCTGGTGGCCCGGAAGAATCTAATGGCTTCTAAAGCAGGACCCTGCAAGCTTTCCATCAGCCTCTTCCTTTTCTCCCCCTCAGAGCATTGCCATTCCTGAACTAGAGGGGTGGCATAGTCCTTCCAAGCCTCCAGGTCATCCTCCCCTGGAGGCACCGGCACCGTACCAGAGAAAAGTTTTAACTTACGGTAGGAATCGAGCTGTATGGGTGGGACTACCAGGGGCAGGGAAGCCAGCACAGAACTCTTGGGCGGGCAAGGGGAGGTGCCAGGGGAGCCCTGAGGGGTAGCATCACTGGATAAATCTAAGGCTTGTAACAGCTCCTGGGTAGTTCTCCCTTCCACGGCCAACAACTTAAGCAGTTTGTCCTTAAAACTGTTCATTTTAGGAGACCCCCCCAGGAGTGATGGACCCACTTCAAATATAGATTAGCCTCCATCCCTGTGAAGCGTCCTCCGGATAAATCACAGGAGGTACCTTCTCAAGGTCGATGGCCACACTGCATAGAAGTAACACCTGCAGCGTCTGGTCAAGCAAATCAGCCATACACCCTTTTACTTCCACTTTACCCAGACATTTTACTCGCTCTGCAGCAGAAATTATGTCAGCAGTTGGGGTTCCCAAAGGCACATCTAACAATAATACAATCTTCTGAGAGTCTAGCTCTTCAGCTTCACCCCAATCCATCAGTCTGTGTACCATGGTCTTGATTGGTCCCAGTTTAATTTTTCCCAACATATCTCCTTCCATTTTTTCCATCTCTTATGTGCTTCCCCACTTGTCCACTAGGGGACACTAATCCCAGCGGTGCCTCCAATTTGTAACCCCCAGGGGGGCGCTACCCTTAAGGCTACTACCCCTGTCTGCCTCCACAGAGACAGGGTAAGGGGCCCAGATCCGTTGACGGGTGCCTCCACCCAGAGGTCGGGGTCAATAGTGTCGAGATTGCCTCGGTCACAGCCCTCTGGGTTACTGCAACCCCTGCTCGTCCCACTAGAGCCTCACACTGGGTACCAGTACCACTTTTCACCAATACACTCACCCCCGCCAATATCTCTCCATCTCTCCGGAGACCCCTGTAGAATAAGGCACAGTTATATTACAGTCACCAGACAGCAGTTCACCAGTAATGTACACAATAGCCAGGGTGTAGTTGCACAGAGAATAATCTGATTTATTCAAGGAAAAATAACAAGGACAGGGGGAATCAAGTTGATTAGCTTATCACTATACTTATCTACCTAGGGCTCTGTGCACAGGCCTGAAACCTAGTCTTTGCTGTCCCTGGGTACCCAAGCCCTAACGGCTAGTCCAAACGTGGCAGCTGGTTGGGGGCCCTTAGCACAGATAACCATTACGATCCTGGGCAAGCCAGAATAGGGAGAAAGTTTAATTAGGCAGTCAGAGGTATAATCACACACTGGAAACCACTGGGTGCACATTTTTGCAGGGAGCTACCCTGATTCAGTACTCACAACTCCAGCAAATAACGATTCCTTCCACACTGGCAGGACTGAGCCTGAATTTCACCAGCCTCCTTACACATTTATATGGCAAACAACAGAGGGGTACCATACCAGGCAGCCGCTTTCAGGCTTTTACAAACTCGCAGGAACTCAGGCAGCAAACTGCAGCTTCAACATTACGGATGGACCGAGCGCAATTCAGCAATTTTCTCCAGTCCTCTCAGGTCGAGCCTGGTAGGTAGCTGGACTGGCACCAGCCTCTTCCGACCACACGCCTGCGGATTTAGTCCGACTTGTCACAGGGCAAAAAAAACAGCCACCACAGGCCTTCAAGTGCTTCCCTCGCGAACACTACTCCAGCGCAGAAGCACAGAGCTCCTCTCCTCTCCTCTCCTAGACCACAACGCATCTGATCCCCCACATTCAGGGGCTCTTCCTTCTGTCCGAGCACTCCCCACTCCTATTGGCTGGCTGAACACGCCAGTCACTTCCTCCGGCTCTCAGTGGTGCGAAAAAGCACCATAGCCCATAATACGTCTCGCAAGGGCAAGCAGTCTCCCATTGGTCAGCCGACTCTGAGGGTCCCGATCTACTGATTGGTCCAACTCACCAGTTCTGGACCAAAATGGCGGAGACAACCGAACAGTCCTCGCTGCAAAATAAGGCAGATTAGAACAACCACATTATTATCATTACTCTACATTATTTCCACCAAACAATTGCATTTCCCAACAGTACTCCCTCTACACCACTAGCGATGGTGGCAGGGAGTTATCTTTTCAGTGACCCGGGCGGGACTCGGGCATACAACCACATAGTCCCCCTCCCATTCCAATTAATTATGACTGCAACAGGCAGTCCTTAAAGAAACAGCATACAGAGGCTTTAGAAACGCTCGCCAACTGCCCATTTAAACGGCGTTATGCCAGCCACCAACCAGGCATGGAGCATAGAAAACTAGCTCCGGGAAACTATTAGGAACCCCCACTTGCAAGGGGGTTACACCAGCTTTGTACCTAGCCTGACCATATGATGTTTATTGTGTCTAATATATGTTAACCTGACGTGGAATCTTGGTTAAAGAGCCTTTGCTCAAAGGTACTTTCCAAATTTCTAAAAGAAAGAAAGAAAAGTACATAGGTTACTGTGGGACCCCCAATGAGATAGTTTGCTGACCACAAGATCCAGTGAGTGTTCCAGCAGCCATATCATATTCCTGCAATAACCCTGGCAGACAACACCCCGTACCTGGCAGCGCAGAGCAAAGTCTTAAGACTCCATAGGGACGGTCTACAGCGAAGTGCCCCTGTAAACATGGTACATCAGAATGGTGTGGGGCTGGAGCCAGGGGACACCAGGTGAGCTAGCGTCAGGGAACTGCCTGAGTGGTCCCAAGCTGAGCGGTGGGTCAGAAGAAAAATGCGTGTTGAGTACCCTGTTGCTGAGTATCCTTACATATCTGAGCACCTCTGGGATGTGATCGAAGAAAACAGGTCAGATTGGGTCTTTCGTGACTATGTGAACAAGCTGCAGGTCAGACCCGGAGGGACCACCCAGTCCTCACAACAGTTCACCCAAAAGGCCCGGTCTATGTGTTTCTCTGGACCCTGGGCCGATCTCACTCTGTTTAAGCACTTCACCCTTGTGAAGGATCTCTCAGGGTACAGGGTCAAATACTATACCATTTCTAAAGATTAATTTGCAGAGGGCACTACCAAGCCTGACCCAGACTTCTACTTTCCCCCGGGCAGTGTCCCCCTATTTAGAGCCCACTGGACATTCGAGCCTCTAAATTGAACCATGACTATCTCTTTGATTAGCCTCTGAGAAAAAAAAGAGTTGAAATGACTGTTTTAATGTTTCGACAATATGCAAGAATCCAAAGTACTATGCCCAGGGAGATTTTCATCCTTGCTTCAGAGGACTAGCACGTAATCATTTCCTCTTTCTTCCTGAGACTGTGTCTGGACTTTAAATTAGCTGGAAATTCTGGAAAAAAAAGCAAGAATTTGGTTTATTGTCTAAAGCTGAAACTATATGGTTCTACCTCTGTGTGACTGGCAGGCACATGAGAAAGTGTTTGGGAGTGCGGGTGATGTGTGGATTGTTCAGAGGAGAAAATTTGTCATTTATATTTATTTTACAAGTAAACAGTGGAATTAAGGAACATCTTGATGAAGGTTGTGTTAATTTAGCATGTTCTATACATAGCCTGCTGTCCAGCCTTCTATTTTAAAAGTTAAAGGTATTAATCAGAATCAGAATTTTATGTGCAGTAGTGCTTTTCATACACAGTGTATCCCGAAGTGCTTTACAGGTAATGCAAGACTGCTATGTCTTTTTCTAAAACATGTTAGTCTATCTGCCTTTCTGACTTCCTTTTTTAGGACAGGTTGTTAGGGGGGGCTATGGGGAAGCGCCATTCTGGTGTTCTCCAGAACTGAGGGGGGAGTGCATGTACCTGCTAAGTTCCTGGGGGACATCAGTGGCCTGGTTATGACCCATTTCCAGGAGGAAATAGTTTGAAGGGGGGAAGAGTGTAAGCCCCCCCCAGATGGGCTTACTAACCACTTGGCATTCTCAGCCCCTCCTCCCCTTGTTAGCTTTTCTAGTGTTGGCCTTGAGTGATATTGCTGCCACCAGAGGGCAGCCTCCAGGAAGAGGATATAAAAAGCCCTGGTTTTGCCCAAGAGGGAGGAGAGAGCAGGAATCTGTAGTGGGTGCACAGACAGTGTCCCGAGGGCCCCTCCATATCGACCTAGTCGGGCTAGCAAGCAGCAGCGTCGGAGAATCGGGAGGGTGGTACTAAGCTGAGAGGGTAAGGAAGTGTAGCACCAGTTAGGAGGGTTTCAGATGGGATACCACAGTCAGGTTTGGACATCTACTGTGGCATCAGCAGGTGGAGGATGATGTATCACTGGCCATCAGGTGTATCGCAGAAAAGGAACAAGGGGGTTCCCAGAGCTCTCTTAAGGAATAGGGTGCTCAGTTAGTGGGGCTGTGTCAGTGGTGGCAGTGCTGATGCAGGGCATCCTGGGGGTGGCAGCTCTAGGACGCCGGTACCCGGGTAGCACACTACCTGAGGGTAACGTTTGGTGGTAAGGAGGCCTTGGCCTGGGGTTTGCCATGGGGCATGCCGTACCCATGTCTGGGGCAGATCCTGGGGCCTACCATAACCGTGTCTGGTGTAGGTCTGACAGACCCATTAAGAGCCTGGGTTTCTCATAGGAAGCAGTAACTTTGGATAAGGGAAGGTGCCACCGTTTGCTGCAGTTTTTATGCTGGGGTAGCAGGGAGAGTGCCACTTGAAGTGCTCATTTTGACTGAAAGGTTAAGTGGGTTTGCAAGTCCGTATTGGAGCAGCCGCAGAGGCTAAGGCTGCTGACTGCCCCGAGGCCTAAATGGCTTGGCTGGCATGGGTAGGAGTAAATCTCCCCCACTAGAGAGTAAAGAAAGTGCAACTGTGAACAAAGTGTTTGGGAAGGGTTTCTGTTGAAGAAGCTTATAAAACTGGAATGAGACATGCTGTCTAATTTGACAAAGATCTATTGCTGCTGCACGCTGTATGAAAAATCAGAGCTAAATAATGAAAGAGAGAAGAGAAAAGAACTAGCATTTGTCAATGTCGAAAGTTTGCTTGCTGGCATTGGCATTGGTAGTGTAGAAGTTACAGAGCTGCATAATAGGAATGGCAGCGAAGTATTGAACTGAAGCCAACCCCACCACCACCCTGCAGAGAGTGGCAGGCATTGGGTGTGCCTTTGGGTCGTCAGGCATAACGACCACGCCATTTCACCACACCCTACCCTGCAGACACTGACAAGTGTCACGGTGTGCCTTGGGGTCTTTGGCCCTTATGCACACCCATTCCATCAGGAAATACGGTGAGATGGGTGCGGTATATGAGAATGGGGTGAAGTTTGGGCCCGAAAAGTCCGAGGCACACCTTGATGCCTCTCGCTGGCTGCAGGGTGTGGGTGGGGGTGAAATGGTATGAGTATGACAGGCAAGAATCCCAAGTCACACCCCCGATGCCTGTCATACTCTACAGGGCGGGGCGTTATGGTCAGAAACCCTAACGCCTCAGGCATTCGTTGGTATTTTCACTCCAAATTTTCAACATGTTTTTTTGTGACCCCCACCTCATGAACAGTGGCAATATCAGTTTGTTAGCCGAAAACTGCTTTTGCACAGCGACTATGGCATTTGGAACCACAGGTGCAAAAACACATTCTGAACAGGATGTGAAAAATGACAGCGGTACCGTTCATGGGGAGGTGTAAAAAATGGCAATGTTGAAAATCTGCTGTGAAAATCTTAAAAAAAACTGGTACAGTCACAAGCGTGCGTAGAAACTGTGCAACGCATACCCGTAATGTAATTAGTTTGGGGATGTTTTTACAGCAGATTGTTAACACAGGCATTTTGGGACCTCTGATCATGAACAGTGTCAGTATGATTTTCTTTATCTGTCCTGAACAATGATTTCCCACAGCGACCACGCATCTCTGCACTGAAAGTGTGAAAACACATTTCATCCATGTTGTGGAAAATGACTGTTGTTCTGCTCATAAGGAGGTGTAGAAAAATGCCACTAGTGAAAATCGACTAAAAATATTACAAATTCATGAACCTACGAGGGTGCATGGAAACTGTGCAATGCTCACTCGTAACACAGTCATTTTATGGCGTTTTGTCACCAAATGTTCAACATAGCCACTTTAAGACCTCTGCTTATGACCAGTGTCACTGTGATTTTCTTAATCTGTCCCAAACATTGTTTTTGCACACCAACTGTACCATTGTGCGCTACATATACGGAAACACATTTTGGGCGAGATGTGAAAAATGGTAGCTGCACTGCTCATAAGGAAGTGCAGTAAAATGGCACTGTTGAAAATCTGGTGTGCAAATATTACAAATTCGCAACTTGCTAGCGCAGTATAGGAACTCGGCATGCTAACGGCGCCCTAAAACAGTCATTTTTGGGAATTTTTCACCAAATTTTCAACATAGCCATTTTAAGACCTCTGCTCATGAACAGTGTCACTGTGATTTTATTAATGTGTCCCATACATTGATTTCGCACACTGACTGCGCCATTGTGCGCTACATGAGCAGAAACACGTTGTGGGCGAGATGTGAAAAATGACAACTGTACTGCTCATAAGGAGGTGTGGTAAAATGGCAATGTTGAAAATCTGGAGTGAAAATATTGAAAATTTGTGTAATTACGAGTGTGCATAGGAACTCTGTAACGCACGCTCGTAAAACAGTCACTTTTAGGAATTTTTTCACCAAATTTTCAAAATAGCCATTTTAAGACCTCTGCTCATGAACAGTATCACTGTGATTTTCTTAGTGTGTCCTGTACATTGATTTTGCACACCGACTGAGCCATTGTGCACTACATGGGCGGAAACACGTTTTGGGCAGGATGTGAAAAATGAAAGCTGTACTGCTCATAAGGAGGTGCGGTAAAATGGCAATGTTGAAAATCTGGAGTGAAAATATTGAAATTTAGCAAACTTACGAGCGTGCATAGCAACTGCGCAATGCACACTCGTAAAACAGTCATTTTTAGGAATTTTTTCACCAAATTTTCAACATAGCCATTTTAAGACCTCTGCTCATGAACAGTGTCACTGTGATTTTATTAATGTGTCCCGTACATTAATTTCGCACACTGACTGCGCCATTCTGTGCCGCATGGGCGGAAACACATTTTGGGTGAGATGTGAAAAATGACAGCTGTACTGCTCTTAAGAAGGTGTGGTAAAATGGAAATGTTGAAAATCTGGAGTGAAAATATTGAAAATTCACGAACTTACGAACTTATGTAGGAACTGTGCAACGCATGCTTGTAAAACAGTCATTTTTAGGAATTTTTCCACTAAATTTTCAAAATAGGCTTTTTGAGAGCCCACCTTATGAACACTGGCAGTGTCGTTTCATTAATCATTCCGGAAAGGTGATTTTGCACAGTGGCTGCTGAAATCACCCTTCGGGCCCGAGTAACACCATGACAGTGCAAGAATTCATGAGGAGGGGTCCCAAAAACCCCATGTTGAAAATTTGGTGCAAAAATTCCAAAAAATGCCTGAGATATGCAACAAAGTTGGAAAACCCCCTTCTATCCCATTATACAGCTTACTGGCATTTCCTCAGTTCGCAGTTGGCTTTGAAGAGTGCAGATGTTCCCCGGTCCACACAAGATCATTGCACTGACTCGGAGGTAAGTATGGGGTGAGGGGTGTGGGAGGCAGGGTGAGCAGTGGTGGGTGCGGTTGTGGGGGGGCAGGGAGACTGCGAGGACCTTTTTTTTGGGGGAAAAGACTTACACGGGATGTTTGACACGCTAGTGGTGGCCCTGCATGGCAGAAGGACAGCTTGGGGGGCTTGAGGCGACAGGGATTGGGCACCCCTGGCCAGCTATGAGATCTGCTGCCATGCTGGGGTGGCTCAGCATGGCACCCTGTACTGGGCCATGGAGCCGATGGGGATTGGGTGCCCCTGTCAAGGACAGCATGGGGGGAGAGAGACAGTGGAGCTGACGGGATTGGGCACCCTCAGCCATAACATCATTTTGCCATGCTGGGGTGGGCTCCCAGTGTGGCACATGGATGCTTTGGGGGGGCGTGAAGCTGACAGGGGATTGGGCCTCCCCATCGGCCGTACAGTGTGGGGAAGGGGGAAGGCGCATGAGCACGCAGCGTGCATGCGTACACGCATGTGTGTGGGGGGAAGAGCTCTGCTCACTCAAGCAGAGCTCTCCCTTTCAACTGTATGCCACTGCATTTTCAGCTGTCATAGACAGCTGGAGCAGTGATTGGTGCTCTGCAACCGCGCCTGCAAACACACTGACTGAACTGAAAGAGGCTGACACACCTCTGGAAAACTCGTATGATGGCACTATGTTTCTTGCACATGCATGCAAGCAAACATAAAAATGCTGTACCTGAACTTGCCGTTTGAGTATTTCTGCGCGTCTCTGAGCCCCATGGAGCCGGTCTTTTTAATATTGATTATGTCTCTGGATCTAATCATTGTCAGGCTCAGAATAAAGTTTATGGTTCTGGAAATTGTGTGGTGTTTGTGACTTTAATGAAGATATCCTTTAATGAATTCTGTTTTCAGTCTGCTTCAGCTGTGGTGGTAGGCTCCTGAGAGATCAAGGTTCAACCCCCCCCCTTCCCCATCATAAAGTGGTCGTAGCACTCGAGGTGTCCTGAAACACCTGTCTCCATAATTTTCCTTCGCCACTGGGCTCAGAAGTTAACTGCTGACTGGGGCGAGGTGAGCTATTTCCATATTCTTAAAGACGTCACAAGGTAAGCCATATCATTTCTTCTACCTCTATGCTGCTGAGAAATAATTTTTGGGGAGTTTTCTGGTCTGTGGTTGTGCCCCTCCCCACAACATCCACGATACCCCTAGACCTAGAGGAGTGGGGGCTCATCCAGAATTTATTTCTGTGTGCTCCAGCACCTGGCAGTGCTGCTATGCAGGGGAGGTTTTGGGGTCCCTGGCTGGCCTGAGCCTGTGTCTGTGTGGCGCAGTTATCGGCAGGATGAAGGCCTGTTTTTTGAGAGCTCTTCAGTAGCCTGTCTCTGTCTTGGTGGCACCTCCATGTCTGTAGTGAGTCACGTGATGGGAACAGAGACTCGTGATTGGTCAGTTGTAGGAAGGTGCTGAAGTGCAGCTGTGCTAGAGGCGCCATCTTTGCCATAGGATCTCAAGCAAGGAGAGCGAGGGAGAGAGAGAAATCTTGCAGACGGCAGCCTTGAGCAAGAGTTTTGGTACCTGTGTGGAGGAGAGTGGTGATAGCAAAAAATGGCAGAAGGCGGATGACCCAAGGAGTAGGAGCCCCGAGCAACAGTTCCCACCTTCCTGCTCTCATGGTTATGGGACTTAGAAGGAAGGGAACAGGCAGAGGGAAAATGTGTGCAATGTGGCTACAGACATGAAGGGGTCACCACAGTGCCTGTTTGCTCACTCTGCACTAGTACTGTGCTGGGGGGGACTTTTTGAGGAGTCACCTCTGGGAGACCCCTGCTGCTATCCAGTAAGCATTTCAGCAGGCTCCGCATCCCTGTTATCCCATGGAAGCCTGGATTTAGGAGTGGAAGCCAACCTGGAGGTGCAGGAGAGTGGCAACCTGGTGGTAGAGGTAAAGGCAGAGTCCCCAGGTGTGAAGATAGAAGCTGTGGAGCAGACTTCTGAGGGCAGCAAGGGGGAGCACAGCCATCTGCCCAGCTCCACCCCACTGGATGTCAACTATCCCCATGCCAGTGGGAGGGGCAGGGGTCTATAACTGGTATCATGGGACCCCCCCAGGGCCCAGGGGGTCTCCGTCAGGATCCCTGCCCAGTGACAGCACACCCAGCCGATCTGCTTCAGTGGGTGAGGCCCCACCTACTCCTAAAGTCCACCCTGTAATAAAAGTGGGGCTCACCAAAGTGGAAGTGGTATAAGAGAAGGTTTGGAATGAACCTGCTCCAGTGGTTACTAAGGGACCCCCAAAGAGATATCAGTTCACTGACCACAAGATCGAGGAAGTGATCCCAAACCCATATCACATTCCTGTAATAACCTTGCCAGACAACACCCCACGCCTGGCGGTGCAGAGCAAAGCCTTAAGACTCTGTACAGACGGCCTGCAGAGAAGTGCCCCTGTAAACATGGCACATCAGAATGGTGTGGGGCTGGAGCCAGGGGAGGCCAGAAGAACTAGCGTCAGGAAGCTGCCTGAGTGGTCCCAAGCTGAGCGGTGTGTCAGAAGAAAAATGCGTGTTGAGTACCCTGTTGCTGAGTATCCTTACATATCTGAGCGCCTCTGGGATGCGATCAAAGAAAAGAGGTCAGATTGGGTCTTTCGTGACTGTCTGAACAAGCTGCAGATCAGACCCAAAGGGACCACCCACTCCTCACAACAGCTCACCCAAAAGGCCCGGTCTATGTGTTTCTCTGGACTCTGGGCCGATCTCACTCGTTTCAGCCCCTCACCCTGGTGCAGGATCTTGCAGGGTACCGAGTCAAATACTATAGAATTTCTAAAGATTCATTTGGAGAGGACACTACCAAGCCTGACCTGGACTTCTACTTTTCCAGGGGCAGTGCCCCCTCCCAATAGAACCAGGACTGTCTCTTTAATTGGCCTCAGAGGAAAAAAAAAGAGTTTGACAGTTTTAGTTTTTTGATAATATGCAAGAAACCAAAGTGTTGTGCCCAGGGAGATTTTCGTCCTTTTTTTCTTCGGACTAGCACTTAATCATTTTTTCTTTCTCCCTGAGTCTGTGTCTGGACTTTAAATTAGTTGAATAATACAGTTATAAGTACCAGGACACTCCCCGCCCCACTTTTGCTGTGTTTAATGCCTGCAATTTAAAAAAAAAAAACTCCAATGTTCTTACTTTTCATACTTTTCAGAGGGCCTTTTAGTTCTCATTATCCAGCTGAAACATGATTAAGCCTGACCACTTCAGCAAAGTGACCACCTCCACTGGTCAGGTAAAAAGCATTACATTTTAACTTGTCTTATCAGAGCTGAGGCCTCCCTGCTTTCTCTATTTTTAATGAGACCACTCTCCTGGCTTCATTACTTATTGTGTGCTCTGGCCAATGAAAGGCTCACAGGTGTTTAATAGGCAGCAATTTAAAAAAAAAATTGCAGGCTTTAAATGCAGCCAAAGGGGGTGGGGAAGTTCCCTGGTACTTTAACTGTATGTTTCTGTTTCGTCACACACCATGAGCCACCCCATAAATTTTACTAAGTTGTATTGTAGATACAGGGGTTGAGCTTGCAAACCTTTTGTACTGGTTTGAATGTAGGAGAACTGTGGCCTTCTCCTAATTGTTAAGCTCCCTATTAAACACCTGTGAGTCTTTCACTGGCCAGAGCACACTATAATTAATGAAGCCAGGAGAGTGGTCTCTTCATTAGAAATAGAGAAAGCAGGGAGACCTCAGCTCTGATAAGGCAAGTTAAAATGCAATGCTTTTTACCTGACCAGTGGAGGTGGTCACTTTGCCGAAGGGGTCAGGCTTAATCATGGTTCATCTGGATAATGAGAACCAAGAGCTCCTCCGAAATGTATGAAAAGTAAGAACACTGGAGTTATTTTTAAAAAATTGCAGGCTTTAAGCACAGCAAAAGGGGGAGGGGGTGCTTTAAATTAGCTGGACATTTTTGAAAAAAAAAAAAGAATTTGGTTTATTGTCTTAAGGTGAAACTATATGGTTCTACCTCTGCGTGACTGGCAGGTACATGAGAATGTTTGGGAGTGTGACTGATGTGTGGATGGTTCACAAGAGAAAAATTCCGATTTATATTTATTTTACAAGAAAACAGAGGAATTAATGAACATCTGTTTAAAGGTGTTGCTAATTTAGCATATTCTGTAGACAGGCCGGTGTCCAACCTTCTATTTTAAAAGTTAAAGGTATTAATGCTTTTTTTTGTAACATTTTAGAGTCTATCTGCCTTTCTGGCTTCCTTTTTTTAAGACAGGTTGTTTTGGTGGGCTTTGGGGATGGGCCATCCTGGTGTTCTCCAGAGCCAAGGAGGGAGTGTATACACCTGCTTGGTTCCTGAGGGGACATCAGTGGCCTGGTTATGACCCATTTCCAGGAGGAAATGGTTTGAAGGGGGGAAGAGTGTAAGCCCCACTTCCCATGTGGGCTTTCTAGCCGTTTGGCATTCTCTGTCCCTCCTCCCCTGGTTAGCTTTTCTAGTGTGGGAGCCCCCCCCCCCAGACTTGAGTGACATTGCTTCCACCAGAGGGCAGCCTCGAGGAGGAGGATATAAAAAGCCCTGGTTTTGCCCAGGAGGGAGGAGAGAGAGCAGGAGTCAGTGGTGGGTGCAGGGACAGTGTGGCAGACTGCATTCTGCCAGTCCGATATCCCCGCTGGACGGATGCCTTTCCTATCTTCTTTTTCCTACTGAAATCAGTTGCGCAACAGCACCTCCCTATGCTATACTTTACCTTTTTCCGCCCCTGGAGTAGGTTGGCCACCTATGCCAGTCTTTTCTGTCTCTCACTGAAACTTTTTTCCTCCTCCTTTTATTTCTAGTTTCTATACTGTATATCTATCCCTCACCAAGAACTCCCAAAATCATGCACCGAGCTAAAGCTAGCTTGCAGGAATGAAATCAGGTGCATTAATGGCATTTAATGACAAAGATATAAAGTGCCTTGAAAGAGAGATAAGGTGCTAGTTTAATAAAATGCATAAGAATAAAGTGCATAGAGTGCATTTCGTGCAATATTATGCGTTTAAAGTGCTGCAGTGCTTAATTAAGTTAATGCTTATGCCATTGTTATGTATATGGTGCAGGAATGTTTAGAAATGTTTAAAATGGCAGTTAAATACAAAATATTGTCCATTTAGGTGGATTATGGATACAAACGAAGCAGCATAATGCTTATGATGTTTAAATTATTTTGCTGCCGCTCCGTTGTTATGTAGAATGTTATGCTAAAGAAATCCTGTATCGATGCAGAGCAGCAAACCTTTCTTTTACTGTTGCTGGGTGTTTATGTAACAGGCACCATATGTGGTATCCCCTCCAAGGAGTCAAACCTGGTACTTCCCACACCAAAGGTAACCACTCTACCACTGTGCTACTGTGACAGCCATAATAATATGTCAGTAAGTCTCTATTATACTCACCTTCGGGAAGTCCCCTCCCCAGGGCAGTTTCTCATAGCCCCCACCACCGCATACTTATGATACTGCTGCTGCTACCCCTGCTTGCTCTGCAGTGTGACTTACACCCAGACCCACCATCAATGAGTACATCACCACTACTGGGAACTTACCTCACAATGTGCCACCTCCCTTCCACCTTGCCACTCCCTACTACCCCCCGCACCCTGCTCCAGAAACCTCTCCCCTGCTCCTCCTGGCCTTGGTCCCGTTCTGTCCACTCCTCCACCTGGCCTTCCCTGCACTTATACAGCTACCCATTCCCAACTCACCCCCAGCCAAGCCTGTTAGCCGCTGCCCAGCCAAGCAACACCTGTTCGTTGCCCTCCTGAGAAACTCCTATATGCTCCTGCTTCTCTCAGGCAATGTGCACCCCAATCCTGGCCCAGCAGTCCTCCCCCTCCGACTGCAGCCACCCTCAGGGCTCTGTATAGCCGCAATAAACATCTGCAGCCTACCTAAAAAAAAAATTGCACACCTGCAATGTTGGGTAACACAGCACCAACCTGATATCCTGGCCTTAACTGAAACCTGGCTGTCCCACAAGACTCCTGACCCTTTTGTCACCATCCCTGGCTTTTCCCTCCTTTGGGAAGATCGTAAGGGCAAAAGAGGTGGGGGTTGTGCATTCTATGTGAAGAACTCACTGCATTACCAGCCCCTACCCAACCCCTCACTTGGTTATGCTGCCCAAGTCCTCTCCATAAAACTCTCCCCTGACCAAAACCGCACCCCTTCTAACTCTCACCGTTGCCTACGTTCCCCCCCCCCATAATCAACCCCTTGCCTGCAAAACATTCACTGACTACCTTGCCAACCTCCTACACAAACTGGAACAAATACTAGTTGGTGATCTCAATATAAATTGGCTCGCTAGCTCATCGGCTCATGTCAAGGATACCTTCTCTGCCTTAGATATGACCCAATTAGTACCTCAGCCAACAAGGACAAGCCACGCCAATGGTGCCCACACCCTCCTTGATATCCTGCTCACCAACCGCCCTCACCACATAACTAACCTAGGAATCCTACTCAACGCCTTAAGCGACCACTCCCCAATCCTATTCAACTGGTCCTGTCAGCTGCCAAAGCCACCTCCTAATGTTACATACTACCACTGCCGACTATGCCCAGGTTGCCTAACCAAGCTCAAGCAGCATCTGCATAACTGTGACTGGTCCCCGGTTTCCCAGGCCCAGCATATAGATGATGCCTTACACTATTTCACCAATACCTTCAACAAAGCTTGTGACACATATGTCCCCTTTCTCAAATCAACGGCCAAGAAATGTATTGCCCCATGGATCCCCCTGGAGCTGCTGCAGCAGCTCAAGCTGCAGGACAACCTCTGGCACTGAGCCATTGCCTCAGGATCACAGAGTGATAGACAGAATTACAGTGCTGCCTGCAATAAATGCACCTGGGCAGTCCACAAGGCTAAGGCTGACCACTACAGAACTGACCTGGCTACCTCCTGGGGCAGTGCCAGGAAATTTTGGGATAACATTAAGGACCTTAATGGTAAATCCCGATCCCCACCACCAACTTAACATCAATGGTACCATCGTCACAGACCCGCTTAGCATCGCTGACTGCCTTAATTCCACTTTCTCCGACCTCAGCGCAGTCCTCCCCAGCAACTTCTTTGACCCCATACAGCCCGCCCCCCACATCCTCCATTCTACCTTAGAACCATAGCCCCACATGAAGCCAAAGCCTACCTGTCAAAAGCTTTACAGGGCTCTAACTACTGTAAAGACAGTTTTGACATGTGCCTACTATACTGCGTGCTTGACTCAGTTCTCTCCCCTCTCACTGATCTTCTAAACCTGTCCCTGTGCAAAGGCCAGTTCCTGACACCATGGAAAATGGCCATTGTAACAGAAATTCTAAAAAGTGATGATAGCTCTTCTCCAAATAACTATCGCCCCATCTCTATTCTCCCCCTCCAAAGCTCTTGAAAAAATCATGTCCGACCAGCTCACCGAATACCTCCTCTCCCATATCCTCCTATGCATGGAGCAACATGGCTTTGGAGCTGGACATAGCAAGCACCACAACCACCCTAACGGAATTCTCCAACTCACTCCACACCACACTAGACAAAGGTCACCTTGCAGGGACTGTGTTCATAGACCTCTCCAAGGCCTTTGATACGGTCTCCCATCCATTCCTCCTTAACACACTACAGCAAATCGGGGTCTCACAAGGTCCCCTCTCCTGGTTCTCGTGTTACCTTACCTCCAGAACACAGTGTGTTAAAATCAATGATACACTATCTACCATGCTTCCAGTCTGCTCTGGGGTCCCCTAGGGGTCTATCCTGGTTTCCCTACTATTCAGCGTGTACCTCAATGCCCTGCCAAAAGCCTGCTCTGGGAATCTACTTCTTTATGCAGATGATGCAGTTCTTTATGCCTCACATCCTGACCCCTCCACACTCCATACCTCCCTGCAAGGCTCCTTCCTTCAGATCAAACGCTGGTTTGCTGATCACAGACTGGTTGTCAGCATCGAAAAAACTAAGGCTATGCTCTTCACCCACCGCCAATCTAGAGCTAAGGACTATACCCTGACAATGCACCCCAACACCCGCCTTCCCCTGGAACAGGTCCAAACTTATAAATTTCTGGGCATCACTTTCAATACCTCCTTCCCTCTCATTCCACGAGCACATCAAAATCCTCACCACCGCCATCAACATCCATGTGGGTCTTCTCTACAGACAATCACTTAGACACAAAATGTCTCGGATGCTGAAACCCACATCCGAACAGAATTTAGCTGCACTGTCCTGCATTCCCTGTATTTGGTCCCTGCTGTTGTACCTAACGTCTAACAAGAATTTGTTGTATTTCTCTGCTTAGTTTTCTGTGTACACCTTGTGCCCGGGTCACACCTGGAAACGAGCCTCGGCTCAGTGTGCCTTTCCCGGTCACCAATTTTAAATAAATTAATAAAATAAATAGGGACTGCCTGACACCAGAAGCACTCCACCTGGCTGTCACTTCCTCTGTCTTATCCTTGGCAGACTATGGCCTTACAATCTATGCCGCCGCTAACCATACAGCTCTGCACCATATCCAAATAGTTATCAACAGGGCCTGCTGGCTCCTTTCCGGTGCCGACCGCCGTACACACACCTGCACTCTCTACACACTCACCAATGTTCTCTCACTTGAAGAGACTACTATACCAGACCTGCCTCCTCGCCAAGAAAATCCACCTGGGCCTAACCCCCATCGGAGTCATGGCCTCCCTACAGGCAGCCACCCACTCTGCGTCTACGCGTGCAGCCTCTAAGGCAATATGGAAGATTCCCAGAGTCAGGACCGCCCTAGCTCAGCAATCCTTCCGTTTAGAGCCCAGTCTTTATACAATGCCCCCCCCCGGACATCACAACTATCACCACTTTAGGCGAATTTAAAATGGCCCTAAGAACCCATATTCTACCTCTCATAACTGCCAGTGTCACCGCTAACCTTAAGTCCCCCTGTTAACCCGTTGGCTCTCTCTATCTTAACTCAGACTCTCAGTATATCATTTGCCAGACAAAGCCCTACGGGCCGCTCACCGCAAGACAGAATGACTCTATGTGTTGATGCTTCTTTTAATTATATATGTCAATTCCTAATGGCCACCCACTGATAACCTATTAGCTATCAATTGTATAGGTTTAATCGCTGCTCATTTCTTTCTTTTTTATTCTTTCTTACAATATGCCTGTTCACCGACTGTGTCATTTTCCACTGCTTAGCTACTGCTTATATAGGCCTCACTTCATCACCTGAAGCTCACAGTTCTCTTTACCTGCTTACACACTCTTGTATTCTGATTGTTTATTATTTGTATTATTTATCTGACGTGGAGCCTTTGGAAACGAGTCTACGACTCAAAGGGTTGTAATTCCGATTTTCTCAAATAAATAAATAAATACTGATGCCCCTGTATTATTAGAACTCCCAGCTGCTGGTTTTGTATAAAATATGCTGAAGAATGGTGTCAGCTAGCCGTGGAGGAGTCCGTAGCATGTGTGCAGCCAGTCTAGGCTGCTAGGAGGCAGGCTAACCAAATCCATACAAAGCCCCAAAGCACAGCGGCTAGATAATGATTGTCTAACAGTCTGCCACTCTACTACAACATAGAAAACAAATGATTTAAAGGGACAGGAACATCCCTATATATGTGGAAATGCTATACAGTTAAAGTATCCCTCCGACTGAGGAGAGGGCTGCAAGATAAACTAAACACAATAAAGAAATTAAACAAATTAAAGAGTAAAGAGACACTGCAGGTCTCTAAAGGAGCCTCATTATGTATAGAGCCCTGAGACATAAATTAAAGGGCTAGTGTTTATGCTATAACAATATAGCACATATATAAATGAAATATATGTTTGCTTATATGGTGTAACCCCCCTACAAATGGGTCCCAAAAAGTCTTCCATGAGCTTCCCTAAATGCTCACTGCTAGGCTGGTGTCCTGCGTTTTAGCAGTTTAAATGTGATTACCAGAGCCTGTATAGCCTCTGTGTACTGTCTCTTTAAGAGCTGCCTGATTGCAGCCTAAGTATCTGAGAGGGAACTCTGTTGAAAGGTGTAACTATTTGTTGAAAATCATTTGGAGTGATAATGATAATGTAGTTTGTCTAACCTGCTTTCTTTGTAGCAAGTACTGTTTTGTTTGTCTCTACTATCTTGGTCCTGGACTGCAAATTGGACCAATCAGTTCTGGTGGAACCTAAAATATAGCCGGACTACAGGAGCTGTCTGAATTCAAAATCTGTAGGAACTATAGTTTGGGGGTTTTTTGCACCTTTTTTGCAACTGAAGGGGGAGCTCTTGCTTTGACTGACAGCCAAATCAGCCAACCAAACCTTTTGGATCTTGGGGAAGTCCTGGGCTGCTTGCAGTTTTCAGTTAGTTCTGAGCTGGGAAGTGAAATTAGAAGAGCTCAGGTGTATTTTGGTCAGCAATCCTGAGTGGATTCGCATGGGGAAACTGTGAAAGGACTGAGTTTTTGGCTTGCATGTCTGCTAGCTGTTCCTGAGAGGGAGAGAAGAGAATTATTTTGGACTAAATCCAAGTTTGTGTGACTAAAGTAAGCTATTAAAGTGGGCCAGGCTCAACCTGAAGAAGACCGAAGATTTTATTTATTTATTTTTTATTTATTTATCAAGTCTAGGATTACAAATACCTTTGAGCCTTGGCTCTTTTACAAAGGTTCCACGTCAGAGAAATACAAATTATGGGGAACATCAAGACAGACATTACAACAATGTGGACATTGCAAACAGAGTACAGATTAATACAATTCAAGGGTAGCATTGTAACAAGGCAGCCAGTGGCATTTGTCAGAGAAAATAGACAACAGATAAGAAGTGCCAGAGTCATAGGGAGAGGGAAGAGAGGAGGGGTGGAGAAGGAATGTAGGAAGGGTGGGGAGAGGGTGAAAAGTGCAGCACTGGGTATACCAAGATGAGAGGGTAGAATCCAGTGAGGAGGGGAGGGGGGACCATTAGAGCAGGAAGGGAAGTGGAGAAACAAGCTTAAGTTGGGCAGTCACAGGAGCTGTTGGTAGTGAGATAGTCCCAGAGCCTAATTTTGCTGAATGCGATTGGCCTGTCAAGAGTTCCAGCTACCCCTAAGCTCCCGGTGGTGTGTGCAGAGACTTTGCGATTGTGACCGGGGAGCTCTTTGCCTGGTACAGTAGAATTCTCATATATGTAAATGTGCTGTGAGCTGTTAGTGGGTTGTGAGTTAGTTCCTCACTGTGTGGACTGTGTTCTGCTTGCTGGAAGCTGTATCCAGCCGAAAATGGACTGCATCCGAATTTGTCTCCATGCGGTCTGGGCCTTGCCAGACTGGCCCAGCCAGACTACCCACTGCACAGAGAAGCCATCGACGAGAGACCTGCCTGGGGATCAGCCCCCTGCTCCACGCTTGAACAGGAATGATGCCTCTGCGACTCATGTGGGCCCTGTTTCTCCTGGCATTCCAGATCAACCACCTATAGTCTTGATTTTCATCCAGCCTGTGTCCAGTCTTGGGTATCGTGAGTAAATACCAGGCTAGCTCCCTGCAACAACAGCTTAATCTGAGTGTGTCATCTGATTGTCTTGTTGTTTCGTTTCCTTTACGAACTGAGCCTTCTGGCTCTGGATTATAAATATTGTGTACTGTGCATGTTGTGTTTTCCATCACAGGGCCCCAACCAGCTGCAACCCCGGACAACAGTCCTTAGCTAGCCCATCTCTTCTCCACCTGGGTACCCAGAGATGTAACTGTGTGGGGGGACTCAAAGCGCATGCATAACTGCTTGATTGATATAACCTTTAAGCTAGTTAACCTGATTTTGCCCCTTCCTTGTTCAAGTCCCCTGAATAAATCAGATCTAACTTTTTCTGCAAGTAATCCGACTGTGGTTCCAGTTTGTGCTCAAAGTACTGTACTGTTGCTATTTGCTGTGCATAACCTTGTTTTACAGGGGGTCCCCAGGGTCGAGCCAGAGGAACCAGCCCTGGTGGTAAGTGCAAACAGTGTGGGTACTTGTGTGGTGTACCAGGGGTATTGTGAACGTGATTATTGTACAGTGTTCAGGCCACTAGAGGGGAAAGAGGGGGGTTATAGTGTCCCGGAGGGCTGTGCCCAGGTTAGCTTGACCACTACCAACCCTGACCTCCAGGTGGAGGCACCCATTTCAGAACTCAGGGCCCCTTAACCTGCAACTAGCCAAGCAGGCAGGGGTAGTAGCCCTTGGGATACCGCCACCTTGGGGTTACAATAGAAAATACGGTGCTGACCTTTTAGCAAGACCTCAGGAAGGGGATTTCCTATGGAGAGACTTACCATAGGTAAAACCTCATTATGTACTAGAGGAGGAGTTTCCCTATTTAGGCACCATTCTAGAACTAATTGGATGTTATGGGCGGGACTCTCCCATAAGTGGGAGGGTATATAAGCCCTCCTCAAACACCAAGAGTCAGATTAGCTGAACAAGCCAGTCTCACTTACCTGAGGTTAAGGTAAGAGAAGAACCTGTGCCTGAAACAGCAAATTTATCTCAAGCAGCAAGAAAGTTGATGATTGAAATTTGAGATACCCGAAGTAAGGTGAAAGAACATTGGGCTCTTGTTTATTTTCTAGTTCTGTCTGAACTGTTTATTTTTATTTATTTATTATTTTTACTTTTGTGTAAAATAAAACACACAGCGGGAGTGTTGTGCCCTATTTACTGTGTCCTGTGTTATTCTTTCATACCCATGTACCCGTGACAGACAGTGTCCGGGGGGGGGGGCCTTGACCTATTCAGGCTGGCAAGCAGCAGTGTCAGAGCATCAGGAGGGTGGTACTTTACTGGGAGGGCAAGGAAGGGTAGCAGCGATCGTGAGGGCTTCAGTCGGGAAGGCCCGATCAGGTTTGGACATCTACTGTAGCATCAGGAGGTGGAGGAAGATGTATCCCTTGCCATCAGGTGTACCACAGAAAAGGAACAAGAGGGGACCCCTGAACTCTCTTAAAGAATAGGTTGCTCAGGTAGTGGAGCTGTATCGGTGGTGGCAGTGCTGATGCAGCATGTCCTGGAGGTGGCAGCTCTGGGACTCCGGTACCCAGGTAGCACACCATCTGAGAGTAACGTTTGGTGGTAGGGAGGCCTGGGCCTGGGATTTGCCCCGGGGCCTACCATGCCAGTATCTAGTGTAGGTCTGACAGACCCATTAAGAGCCTGGGTTTCTCTTAGAAAGCAGTAACTTTGGACAAGGGAAGGTGCCACCATTTACTGCAGTTTTTATGCTGGGGTAGCAGGGAGAGTGCCACTTAAAGTGCTCATTTTGACTCAAAGATTATGTGGGTTTGCAAGTCCATTTTGTATTATCAGCAGAGGCTTAGGCTGCTGACTGCCCTGAGGCCTAAATGGCTCACTGACACAGGTAGGAGTAAATCACTCCCCCACTAGAGAGTAAAGAAAGTGCAACATTGAACAAAGCGTTTGGGAAATGTTTCTGTGGAAGAAGCTTTTATAAAACTGGAATGAGCCATGCTGTCTAATTACCTTAGATGAAAAAGATCTATTGCTGCTGCACACTGTATGAGGAAACTGGAGCCAAATAATGAAATAGAGAAAAGAAAAAAAAAATGCTGTACCTGGACTTGCCGTTTGGTATTTCTGCCTGCCTCTCAGCCCCATGCAGCTTCTCCATTTAATGTTGATTAGGTCTCTGGGTCTAATCATTCTTGGGCTCAGAACAAAGTTTATGGTTCTGGAAATGTTGTGGTGCTTGTGACTTTCAATGATGATATCCTTTAATGAATTATGTTTCTAATCTGCTTCAACAGTATCAGTGGTCTCCTGAGAGATCAAGGTTCAAACCCGGCCCCCCCATCATAAAGGGGTTGTAGCAGCAGAGGTGTCCCGAAATGACTGTCTCCATAATTTTCCATCGCCGCTGGACTCAGAAGTTGAGTACTGACTGGGGAGAAGTGAGCCATTTCCATATTCTTGAAGAGATCCAGGAGCAAATGGTTTGATATCTTTTATTGGACCAACTTAGATGTCACAAAAAGAACAGAAAGCTTAAACTTTCGAACCAACCAAGTCCTTCCTCAGAAGCTTATGACAGTTATTCAGAAAATCACAAACGAAAGCACAGATGGAAGAGAAAATAGCACAGGGTGTTAAGGAGGGAGGCAAAACCTTCTATAGATACATAAGAGAAAAAAGAAAAACTAAGGGAGGAATAGTCCGACTAGCAACCAAGGAAGGTAAGATGGCAGAGAGTAATGAGGACAAGGCAGAAGTGCTAAATGAGTTCTTTTGCTCTGTCTTCACCTTAGAAGACAGTGGCAAAGGTCCCACACTGAGCAGGAAGATGTAAGATACCCAGGGAGCAGATACTAGCCCCTTTACAAGGGAGAGGATCCTAAAAGAGCTTAATAAACTGAAAGTGGAAAAAGCCATGGGACCAGATGGCATACACCCTACGATACTGAAGGAGCTCCGAGAGGAACTGGCTGCACCACTGGCTGAGCTCTTCAACAAGTCACTAGACAGCAGGAAAATACCTCAGGACTGGAAACAGGCAACCGCTGTGCCCTTACACAAGAGCGGAAACAAGGAAGAGGCAGGAAATTACTGACCTGTCAGCTTGATTTCAGTTTGGGGGGAAATGATGGCATCATTACTAAAAGAGATGATTGTAGTGTACCTAACAGATACTGGAAAAATGGACCCAAAGCAACATGGCTTCATAGCAGGATGCTCTTCTCAAACCAACTTGATCGACTTCTTCGACTGGGTCACCAGAACACTGGATCAAGGAGAGGTGGTGGACGTTGTATACCTAGATTTCAACAAGGCCTTTTGACACCATCCCTCACAGAAGGCTAACCAACAAGCTGGCACATACGGGAGTTGGCCAGAAGATGGTCAGCTGGATCAGTAACTGGCTGAACGATAGGACCCAGAGAGTGCTAGTCAATGGATCATTGTCAAGAGAGGGTAGGGTGACCAGTGGCATCCCGCAGGGATCGGTACTGGGACTGATTCTATTTAACATATTTATAGCAGACATAGCGAATGGGCTAACAGGGAAGTTTTGCTTGCTTGCAGATGATACAAAACTCTGCAACAGAGTGGGCACAAGGGAAGGATCAGACAACATGGAAGCTGACCTTAGAAGGTTAGAGGATTGGTCCAGGGACTGGCAGTTATAATTTAACACCAAAAAGTGCAAGGTAATGCACTTGGGAAAGAGGAACCCGGGGGAAAAAAGTACACACTGGGAAGACATCAACTTGGGGAGACACAAACTGGGTGATATCTTGGCATAATCATCACTGACAAATTAAAGGTAGGAAAACAATGTGAGAAAGCAGCACAGAAAGTGGGTGGCATCCTCAGATGAATAAGTAGAGATTTTTCTAGTAGAAAAAGGGAGATTATCTTGCCCCTCTACAGGTCCTTGATGAGGCCACACTTGGAGTACTGCGTTCAGTTCTGGAGACCTCACCTCAAGAAGAACATTGACTGTTTGAAAACGGTGCAGAGAAGGGCTACTAAGATGGTGCATGGACTGCATCACAGGTCATACTATATGAAGCAAGATTCAGGGAGCTGAACCTATACACCCTTGAGCAGAGAAGAAATAGAGGGGACATGACTGAAACATTTAAGTATGTGAGGGGATTTAATGCATTTCAGACAGGCAATCTATTTCATAGCAACATAGAAACATAGACTTTGATGGCAGATAAGGACCGCTTGACCCACCTAGTCTGCTCATTTCCCTGCCTAGAGGATCCTATTTAACCAACAGCCTATTTCTTCCTACCCCCCCACAAAAATTGCCTTATGTCTGTCCCATGCATTCTTGAATTCTCCCACAGTTTTAGATGCCACAACCTCCTCAGGAAGGCTGTTCCATGCATCCACCACCCTCTCTGTGAAAAAATACTTCCTCACATTGCCTCTGTGCCGTCCCCCCTCTATCTTCAAATTGTGTCCCCTTGTTCTTGCACATCTTTTTTTCTGAAAGATGCTACCCTCTTGGACTTTGTTGATTCCACTGAGGTACTTAAATGTTTCTATCATGTCCCTTCTCTCCCTCCTTTCCTCAAGGGTATACATATTAAGCTCCTTTAGTCTCTCCTTGTATGGCTTCTCTTGCAGGCCATGCACCATTTTAGTTGCCCTCCTCTGGAATGCCTCTATCCTGTATGTCCTTGCAGAGATGGGGTCTTCAGAATTAGATGCAGTACTCCAGATGGGGTCCCATCAACTGTCTGTACAGGGGGATAACAACTTCCTGTTTTCTGCTGGTGATGCCTTTCCCTATACATCCCAGTATCCCCCAGGCCTCCCTACTGCCTTCTCACATTGCTTGCCAACCTTAAGGTCATCTGATATGGTTACCCCCAGGTCCCTTTCCCTTTTTGTTGTTGTTACTACCTCCCCCCGCCATTGTATAATCTTCCCCTGGATTTTTGTTTCCCAGGTGCATTATTTTGCACTTCTTTGCATTGAATCCAAGCTGCCATATTTCTGACCATTCCTTCAACCTTGCCAAGTCCCTTCTCATCCTTTCAACGCCTCCTTGTGTATCAACCCTGTTAACAGATCTTTGTGACATCTGAAAAGAGGCATACTTTTCCTTCCAGTCCCTCTGCAATGTCACTTATAAAGACATTAAAAAGGACTGGCCCCAGTACTGAACCCTGCGGTACCCCACTAGTAACCCCTCTTTCTTCAGAATGGACTCCATTTACAATTACTTTCTGTGTCCTGTTGTCCAGCCAATGTTTTACCCAGGCTACCATCCTGGGACCCACTCCCAAGCTGGTTAATTTGACTAGTAATCTTTTGTGTAGGACTATGTCAAATGCCTTGTAAAGTCTAGGTAGACCATGTCCACAGCCCCTCCCTGGTCTACTACTTTGGTCACCCAGTCAAAGAAATCAATTAGATTCATCTGACATGACCTTCCCACTGTGAACCCATGCTGCCTTGGGTCCTGTCCCCACTGGCCTCTAACACACAACACCTTTGCTTCAGAAGTGATTCCATCACTTTCCCTACCACAGAGGTCAAACTGACAGGTCTGTAGTTTCCTACCTCTGTCTTGGTCCCACTTTTATGAAGGGGAATCACATCTGCCTTCCTCCAGTCCTCAGGTACCACACCATCCTCCCATGATTTGTTAAAAAGGGTATTCAGTGGTGTCAGTAGTTCTCTGCTTAATTCTTTTAGAATTCTGGGGAGAATTCCATCTGGCCCCATTGCTTTGTCCACCCTCAGTTTTAGGAGTTCTTTCAGAACCCTTTCTTCTGTGACAGGACTGGGATCAACCCCCCTATCCAGAGTGCTTCTGTTAATTGGATTAGGCACCTCCCCCACCTCCTCTTTTGTGAATACTGAACACAAGTATTCGTTCAGTATCCCTGCTTTGTCACTGTCCCTCTCTGCCCACCCACTGTCCGTTCTGTTCAGCCTCACTATCTCTCCCTTTGTCTTTCTACCCTCCCTAATATACTTTAATATATAAATTATACAATATAATTTCAATAGAACACAGCAGCATGCACAAGAGGGCATGATATGAGACTGGTAGGAAGAAGGTTCAAAAGCAACCTCAGTAAGTACTTCTTAACAGAGAGAGTGATAGACCTGTGGAACAGCCTGCCCCAGGAGGTGGTAGCATCAAAGACAATCAGGGAGTTGAAACTTGCATGGGACAGACATAAAGGACAAGTTAGGACGAAGGCTGCATGGGGAGGGGGGTAGTTTCTAGGGCAGACTAGATGGATTGCACGGTCTATTAATACCCAGATCATACATAAAAAAAAAAAAAAAAAAAAAGAATTCTCTTTGGTTTAAAATACTCATTTAAACCATAACAATGGTCAAAAGCAAAGGACTCACATTTCACCAGTTTGATTTAAACTAAGGAGTCTTTCAAGGTCAAATATTACCAAAATGAGATAAGGACTCTTCAAGCAGAAAGCTCAACTAACATAAATTATGAATATCTCAGTGTGCTTTGTGAATACAGTCTAATGAAAAGCAGAAACTTTGGATTAATACTAACTTATGTAATATTAAAATGTGATCTTAATGTATGTTAAAATAAGAAAAACAATATATAACAGAAACGTACTATATATGGCATAAAAAACACTATATAATATGGTACAGCACTGAAGATCTTAAGGTTTACGGAATATAGTAACTAGTTGGGTGTATAATTAGGAACATGTCTCCAGATGGGTTGTATAATGTATAAATATGCAAAACAGTTGCTCACAATAGGGAAACTCTACTTCAAACCCTCTTTATGCCATATATAGAACATTTCTGTTATATGTTCTTTTTTTGCTTGTTTTAATATACATTAGTATCACATTAATCCAAAGTTTCTGCTTTTCATTAGACTGCATTCACAAAGCACAATGAGACATTCATAATTTATGTTAGCTGAGCTTTCAGCTTGAAGAGTCCTTATCTCATTTTGGTAATATTTAACCTTGAAAGGCTCCTTAGTTTAAAACAAACTGATGAAATGTGATTCCTCTGGTTTTAACTGCTGTTATGGTTTAAATGAGTATTTTAAACCAAAGAGAATTCTTTGTGGGTTTTTATGTATGATCTGGGTATTAATAGTTTGTGATTTTCTGAATAACTGTCATAAGCTTCTGAGGAAGGACTTGGTTGGTCCGAAAGCTTAGGCACTTTGTTCTTTTTGTAATATCCAAGTTGGTCCAATAAAAGATATCAAACCATTTGCTTCTGGATCTGTTCTTATAAGGACCAATACAGCAACAAAACTAAGCAAGCAATAATACCCAACAGGGTGGGCGGTATTGGGCAATATCAGACCGCCCAGGTGCATAATGAGGCCTGGCACCACAGGCGGAGGGCCTTATAGCCTCTGGAAGTTCTGGTATTGCCCATACTGCCCACCCCAGAGGGTATTATTGTGCTTAGAACATGGGCCACTGTATTATATATTATTGCAAAAAATGTTTTTGTTTAAATATTAAAACCCTGAAGTGTTTCATTTATTTTGTAATAAAATAGTTCCTCTGTCTGCATTACACTGCCATCCTACTGGAGTCTCTGTACTTGGAGGTGATTGCCATGGTTGCACCCCCCCGCCCCAAACACACACATATGCACTGTCTGGGCTTAACATTGTCTAAACGCCTCCCCACCACCAGTTGTTGCATTCATTCAAGGCATTTGTTTCATTCTCTGACTTCTTCTTATTCCGTTGCGTGTCAGTTCGGGACGTCAGTGACAGAGGCTGGAGAGTGGCGTGCACTGATTAACTGTGGGAGTGAGGCAATGTTTAGTTTCACTTTTTACTTTATTTTCTTTAGTTGTACAGCAGCTGAGGAGGCACTCACATGGATGATGAACTAGCTTGACTGGAAATGAGAAATTATCTATAGCAAGAGACAGATGGAGCGCTAGTTCCGATAGCGATACTGTGTGTCACAGGATTGGTACTTTCTTTGTTTTCTGTACCACACATGATGATTCATCTGTGGTATGGTTAATGAAGAAAATAGTGGTGCTGTCATATGCAGTAGCGCTGCCGGAGCTAGCTCTCTTTAGGTCAACTCAGTTCATGATTATTGTAGCCAAGCTTTATTTTGGTCATAAATGTGTTTAGTTTTACATTTCTGGGACACTGGCATGTGATCAGGGAGACCATGCGTATGAAGTGAGAGGCAATGATTTAACAGGACTTGATTTTCATTGAAAGAAATATTAAACAAACAAACAGATCTGGTAATGTTTTGAAGAGCGGGAGTGGAGCCGGGGTGAGACAGGGAGTTAAGGAAGTGTCATGTACAGCGGTGAGCACACGATGTGCTAGTGTTTAAAAAGAAACCTTTATTTATTTAATTTTTTTACATGATTTTGTTACATTTGTCGCAAAAGTGGCATACGGGGGGAGTTTGTTGTGGGAGGGCAGTCTGACCGAGTGGGGAAAGGTGGTTCTGGTAGCATTGAGAATGATATTGCTAAAAAATGGACTGGAGGAGAAGGATAGTGTTACTAAAAGAGGCAGTTTTAAGGGGGAGCGAGGAGTCAAGGATGTACCTGAAATAATGTACAAGGGTGCTAAATTTAAAAGAAAAACTACAATTGTGCCGGGGGCTGTATTGCCCGTGTGTATGCGTGTAGTGGGGTGACTTTGTATTTATTTTGGCTTAGCGAGCAGCAAAAAAATGGTGTCAGTTTGAAATTGTGTGCCCAGTGCTCCAGCCAATGACCAAGCAGGCTGGGCACAAGGATACTTAACTGGGCATGAGGCAGGTTTGGACTGGGACTTTTTATTTGGTGGGCATCTATTGAAAGTTAATGTACCCCTGTGGAATGGGTATCAGCCAATCGGATGCCTCCAAATAAAAAGCCAATTTTCTAAATCTGTTTGTCATATTTTTGAAGATGTCATAAGGTAGGCCATCTCATTTCTTTTACCTCTATGCTGCTGAGAAATGGCTTTGGAGAGTTTTCTGGTCTGTGGTTACGCCCCTCCCTGCAACATCCGCGATACCCGTAGATTTAGAGGGGCTACATGAAAGACTGTGCAGGGTGATGCCTGATGCTTGCAATAGTTAAAATGTAAGTCTGCACTGCGGCTAAAGAGTAAGAGGAGCAATGTGTCGTGAATATTGGATTCCCAGCGTTCGGCCAAGTTACAGGGGCCCTAGCAGCTGTAGGCAGGCCTGATAAGAGATCAAATGTGTGTCAGAATGTGAAGAACAATGTTGCAAAACTGTATTTATGTGCCCCCCCCCCCAGGTTGTTGGCATAACCCCTGCAATTCGGAGGAATGGCAATTACAAAGGGAGCAATGCCTTTACCGTCACCCCTTCATGACTGGGGTTCAAACGCTGCCTATGGACTCAAGTGTTTGGAGGCATTGAGAGATTGCAACCTGCCCCACGGGGGAACCTAAATGCTTATCAACAGCTAGTTTATAAAATGGATCCTGCTTTGAGGTTATATACTGTCTGGACATTTCATTCTGATTTGGAGTTACTGTTCCTGCTAACCCCCTTGCTTTCATGCCGTGACCTGGCCTAAAGAGTGTCCGAACTGCGGGATGTCACCTCAGATCCAGAAGGTCAAGTAAGTGGTTTGTTTTGGTCCCTCCTTGAAACTGAACATTTTATTTTATTTTATTTTATTTATTTATTTCAGTACTCAGAAAACTATTTGAGCTCAGAGCATAGGTTCCATTTCAGTACAACAGACAGGTGAAATTATACAAAGGATTGCAGAAATACAAAGGTAAACAAACATGATTATATATCAAACACAGTAAGGTCACAGGAAAACAGACAATTTACAGTACCCAACGGTGAAACCAGTAAGTTGTCAGCAAACAAGAAGTTGTTTGGGAGCATTGCTAAGTGCTAAAGAAAAAAAGAAAAAAGGGTGTGAAGGGGAGGAGCCTAAGTGCAATGTGCAAAAGGAGCGCGTAATATCAGCATAGCAGTAGGGATCGGAGGGAGGTGACTAGACTGGAGGGAGAGGGTGCTAGGTGTGTAGTGGGAGCAGGAGGGCCTACTCAGGGGAGAGGGGGAAGGGTTGAGGGGGCAGGGGATGGAAGTAGTGATGGGGGGGTGGAAAGGTAGTGCTAGCAATGGCAGGCACATCGAGATTTGCGTATCATAAGTAGCTTCAAGATAATTTTGAAAGTACCCAGTGTGGGCAGGCACACAATGTTCTCCTGGAGGGAGTTGAAACACACCGGTGAACAGTAAGCAAAGGACCTTAGTCCTTGAGATGTTCGACATTTTGGAGTTAGGAAGGACTGGTGTTCGGAGTTACGGGTATGCCGAGGATTATTGCTGGGAACCAGAAGTTGTTGGAGTTGAACCCTTGGCGGTAGCTGACCAAGGCAGATCTTTTTGGTCAGAAGGCAGGATTGATATTTTAGCCTGCCATTGAGTGTGCCCTGGCATAGAGATCACAGGTGTCAGTCAGTCAGTGCACACCTAAGGTGAGCTGGCAGGCTTTGAGTGCAATGTTTATGCGCCAGAGAGCAGTGTCTGTGGCAGAACCATATACAGGCAGCCCATAGTCCACTAGAGAACCCACAGAACTTTATACCCCTAGATCTTGGGGGAGGGCCTGACATTACAAGACTAATACAAATAACAGTTACGTAAGTCAAGTCAAATTTATTTATGAAAGAGCACTTTTCAAAATTATCAAAGCGCCTGTACAAGAAAATATTTAAAACAGGCACAATAATAAATACAAAACACAATAATCAACAGGGATCAAATTAAAATATCCAGCAATACCCAATTAAAAAGCATTTAAAAATGCTAATCTAAATAAATATGTTTTTAGGGCGGTCTTGAAGATCTCAGTGGACAGGTACACTCTAACGTGACGAGGTAGAGAATTCCACAAGGTTGGGGCCATGAATGCTAAAGATCTCACCCCAGAGGTCTTCAAATGGACCTGGAAATGTCTAGCAATCCCTTGTCAGTGGAACAGAGGGGCCGGTAGGGACACACAAGGTATGACAGAGAGGGGATTATGCAGTGTTAATGTACTGAGAGGAGGACTGGAATCCGGAGCTTGAAGGGCAATGGGCTTTAACCAACATGATGTACATTGACATAGTATAATCCTCTCAATGGAACTGCCTTAGTCCACTTATAAAATGCTCTGTAATGTTAGTTGTTGGGTGTGGATACAGTTCACTTATCCACACATTGGCAGTTCCATTGGAAGTGCTTGATTCCTCCAGCTCTACCCCGTGACATCACAGCCTCTTTTCCACTAGAAGAGTTCCTCCTCCTTTACGTTGCTGCGTGCTGTATGGATTTAAGTTTGACATTGGCGAGTTCTGGTTTTCAAAGACATTTGTTCAGGTTTGCTACACTTCTCATCGGTTCTGCTCCTGCCCTGGCAGTGGAAAATGGAACACAATGAAGGGAAGACGGCCCCCAGCTTCATGTTTTGCATCACGTGCCACCAGAAGATGTTGTGGATGGACTCACATGTCTTGCCTCTACTGCCTGGGGGCAGTACACAATGTTTCGGGCCGCAGCCTGTGCAAGACGATACTTCCTTCATTCCTGGAGGATCATGCAGTCCAGCTTCTTCTCGGCCAGCCAGCTGACTGAGACCCAAAACTATGGCCAAAAGGTCACAAGAGGACCTCCACTGCAGCAGGGTCAGAGGCCTAAATCATGACCTTGGAAGAGGTGGTGGCAAAGGCCACAGTAAGCACCTCAACGGCCTTGGTGTGGTTCCCAGTTGGGGCCAGCATTGCAGCATCCTTCACCAGTGAACTCCAAGAGATATATCAGGCCCTCCAGGCCTTTGGGGAGATTTCTTCCCACCACACTGAGAAACATAACAAAACCTGCCACCGTTAGTCGTGAGACCAGGAGAGATCATGCTCCTCCCACTCCCTCGACTCCACCGACAGCTCAACACATTTTGAGTGCTCGATTTTGGTCGAGCTATCTTTGGTCAAGGGCCAGATCAAAAGCTCCATGGTACCCCCATCAGACTTGTCAGCCTTGATACTGACCAATCAGTGGTCAAGCGTTTCCTTGACCCCATCAGCCAATTGTCGGAGTAGGTCGACGAAGAGTTCATCTCCAGTACCCCAGTGGTCCTGGTCCTCACTCAGGAGGAGGAGGCTGCCCAGTTGGTGTCCTAAAGCCAAATGACTTTCCATTTTCAGAAATGTCCAGTTCCATTAGACAAAAACCTAAAATCCATTTTTTCCATTTATGTCCTTTAATTGAGGGCAAATCAGCATGTTTTGTACAACAATTTGGGTTAAAATGGCAGTATTTGCCAAACAAATGGTGCAAAGTTGTTTTTTCATGAAAAATTGACTCCCAAGTGCTGGTTTAAAAATTATACATTCCATTTTTATGTTGGCTCGTGCTTGCGCAGCCAACATATTGTGCTAGTAGCAGATTTGGAGGCGCGGCCACTATTGGGCGGATGCAGGGCACGTATCAGAAGGTGCGTCCCTCATTCCCCAATCAGGCAGCAGGAGGCACTGACCTCGTGCATGCCTAATGTGGCCATCACAACAAAGAAAAGGTCCGCTGCAATGAGAGCGAAGCTCTCATGCAGCGTGACCATTACAAGCCTCCCGTGGTGCAGGCAACATGGCGGCAGTGACTGCCGCCTGCTGCCTGTAATATCAGCCGATGGGGAGCCCACCCCATCGGCATAATGTGTCTCCCCCTTTGTTGATTGACAAGGGATGCCCAATCCTCTCGGCATCAGTGCTCTCCCCAACAGTCTTTTTTGCAATGGGGTTTCACTTCCTGTCGGCATCATGCACCTCCCCCCATTTGTTATGTGCCAACAGGGGTACCTAATCCCTGTCGGCTAAGCACCTTCCCACCCACAAACACTGAGGTGGCACGCTGGGGAAATCTTCACCTGAAAACGGAAACCGCCCCGCAACGCCTTTTTTTTTTTTTTTTTTTTTTTTATTAAACCCTGTAAAACAAAATCGGTCCTTCGCCGCCTCCCTGCTCCTCCCACAACTCGCACCCACCCACCCACTGTGCACCCTGCCTCCCACACCCCACCCCACACTTACCTCTGGAATCCGCGTGATGATCTTCGTGGACCGGGAACACGCCTGCACTCTTCAAAGCCAACCGTGAACTGAGGAAATGCCGTAAGCTGTATAATGGAATAAATAGGGTTTTCAACTTTGATGCATATCTCAAGCATTTTTGGAATTTTTGTTTCACATTTTCAACATGGGTTTTGGGACCCTCCTCATGAATTCTTTCACTGTCATGGAGACTGGTCCCGAAAGGTGATTTCGTGAGTCACCGCGTGGAATCACCTTTTGGGACCGATTAACACCATGACAGTGCCAGAATTCGTGAGGTGGGCCTCAAAAGCCTATGTTGCAAATTTGGTGGGGAAAATCCAAAATGACTGTTACGTAGCGCAAGTGCTAGTTCCATGTACGTCAGAATTTTGGCGAATTTGCAATATTTTGACGCCAGATTTTCAACATTGGCATTTTTCCACACCTCCTTGTGAACAGTATAGCTGTCATTTTTCACATCCTGGCCGAAATGTGTTTTTTGCCCTCCTGGCGCAGAATAGCGTGGTCGCTGTAGGAATTCAATGTTTGGGACAGATTATGAAAATGACAGTGGCACTGTTCATGAGCAGAGGTCCTAAAATGCCTATGTTGAAAATTTGGTGATGATACTCCATAAAATGACTGTTACGAGCATGCGTTGCGCAGTTTGCAAGCATGCTCGTAAGTTCACAAATTTATGATATTTTCACTCCAGATTTCCAACATTGCCATTGTTCTGCACCTCCTTATGAACAGTACAGCTGTCATTTTTCACCTCCTGGCCAAAATGTGTTTTCGCACTTCCAGCCCAGAATAGCAAGGTCGCTGTGGGAAATCCGTCTTTGAGACACATTATGAAAATGACAGTGACACTGTTCATTAGCAGAGGTCCTAAAATGCCTACGTTGAAAATTTGGTGATGAACGTCCATAAAATGAGTGTTTTCCGAGTTTGCGTTGCGCAGTTTGCAGGCACACTCGTAACTACGTGAATTTGTAATATGTTCACTCCAGATTTTCACAATTGGCATTTTTCAACACCTCCTTATGAAAAGTACAGCTGTCATTTTACATATCCTGGCCAAAATGTATTTTCGCATGTCCGGTGCAGAAGTGCACGATCGCTGTGCAAAATCCGTTTTCGGACAGTGTGAGGAAATGACGGTGACACTGTTCATTAGCAGAGGTCCTAAAATGCCTATGCTGAAAATTTGCTGCCGAAAGTCCATAAAATGACACTGTTGCAAGCATGCTTTGCACAGTTTCCACGCACCCTTGTAACTTTGCAAATTTGCAATATTTTCATGCCAGATTTTCAACACTGGCATTTTTTTCACACCTCCTTATCAACAGTACAGCTATCATTTTTCACATCCTGCCCAAGATGTGGCCCACAATGGCATGGTCGCTGTGGGAAATCAACTTTTGGGACTGATTAACAAAATCACAGTGTCACTGTTCATGAGGGGAGGTCCCAAAATGCCTATGTTAAAAATGTGGCTAACAAGCTCCCACAGATAATTGAGTTACAGCCGCGTGTTACGCAGTTTCTATGCATGCTAATAACTCCATTTCTCATATTTCCATCCAGATTTTCAACATTGCCATTTTTTACGCTTCCTCATGAACAATGCAGTTGCCATTCTCCACATCCTGCCCAAAATGTGTTTTCGTCCCTGTGTCGCCAAATGGCATAGCAACTGTGCAAAACCACCTTTCAGCTCACAAACTGATTGTGCCGCTTCTCTTGAGGTGGCCACTCAAACAGCCCATGTTGAAAATCTTGAGTGAAAATACCACCGCACCCCTACGGTGTTAGGGTTTCCAACTATAGCACCCCGCCCAGTACAGACTGATAGGCAACAGGGCTGTGACTTGGGATCATGGGATGTAATGCTTGTGCCATTGCACCCCCACCCTGCAGCCACTGACAGGCATTGTGGTGTGCCTTGCACTGTTCAGCCACAAAATTCACCCCATTCTCCTATACTGTACTCACGTCAGCGTATTTCCTTATGGAATGGGGTAAGTATAATGCCCACAGACCCCAAAGCACACCATGACACTTATCAGTGTCTACAGGGTAGGGTGACGTACAATGGCATGAGCGTTATAGCTGACGACCCAAAGGCACACCCCAATGCCTGTCGCTCTCTACGGGGTGACTGTGGGGTTGGCATCACTTCAATACTTCACTGCCATTCCTATTAAGCATCTCTACCTCTGGCACTACCAAAGCCAATGCCAGCGAGACAACATTCGGCATTGACAAATGCTTGTTTTACCAATGTTTTCTGTTGAAAAAAGAAAACCATTGATCCTAACTGTCTCTGACCAACTACACTCAGGACCAGCCTCCACTGGAGGTTGTTCCACAATAGCTGGTGCACGTCATTTACACTGCACTCCGGTGGCTTTGCCTCAGCGTCAGCCCTCAGGTTGAAGGTTGAGGTGTCACTCACATTCTTGATCTCACTCAACTAGGAGGCATCACCATTGATGTTCCTCTGCCTCCTCCCTACCGGGTCAGTAAATCACACACTTGATCGCGCACGTCAAAACCGTGCAACAGGAACAGCACCGTACGGAAGAGTGAGCGGGTGCAAAACCGCAAAAGGGTGTATGTGTAGTAGTGCACCCTCTCACTCTTCCCAGGCAGACAATAAGACCTCTGCTGGGACAGGGGGCCAGTGAGGAGCTGCCATGGCTCAACAGGATGAGCCACGGGCAGTAAGGGAGGCAGGCTGAGCGTTTGGCACCGGGTTTCGAGTCCCAATCTCAGATGCGTGGAGTTTTTTTAATTTTTCGCACTTTGTGCAAATTGAAGTGTTACCTCCCCTCCAGAGTTGGTTATTTTAGTTGGGTGGGTTTGGGGGGCAGAGCCTCCCGCAAACCAGACATATGCCGCTGGCAATATATTGTGCTGTATTGACAGCATGGTATATTGCTGTGTCATAATATCTTACGACATCATGACCCCGTGCTGACCTCCTCATCCTCAGATGAGAAGAGGCTCCACGGTAGTAAGTGCAGTAAACACCAACATAGAGGTGTCGATAGGGAGAAGGGCAGGGGTAAATGGAGAATGTGACAAAGGCAAGGAGGACAGGAATGGGGCAAAAAGGAGTAAGGCCATCAGGAAATGGAGGGTAATGAGTACCAATGCCCGTAGTCTGGGCAACAAGCTCCCTGAGCTGGTGGCCTTGATGGAAGAGGAATGCCTGGATATTGTAGCAGTCACAGAAACATGGTACACATAGAACAACGACTGGGATGTTAACATACCAGGGTACATAACCTGCAGGAGAGACAGGCAGGTGAGAAGAGGGGGAGGAGTAGCTCTCTATGTAAAGGAAGGGATAAAAGCAACTGAACAAAAGAGTAAACAGGGAGGAGAGGAGGCACTGTGGGTCACCTTGGAGACTGGAAAGGGCACCACAATCCACACAGGGGTTGTGTACAGACCCCCATGTCAGGGGGAGGGAATGGACAAGGATATGATAGAAGGCATTCTTAGAATGGCAGAGAAAGGGGAGACACTGTTGATGGGAGACCTGAATATGCCAGATGTTAACTGGAGCACATTTGCTGCAGCCACATCCAAGAGCAGGGCCATTCTTGATGCCCTACAGGTGGCAGGCCTCAGACAGCTAGTTTCGGAACCCACCCGTGAGGGAGCAGTCTTAGACCTCATACCCTCAAATGGGGGCAGTGAGAGGATCTCGGATCTGGAAGTGGGTTGCCATCTGGGAACAAGTGACCATCAAACACTGTGGTTCATGTTAAACTCAGCTACAGAGTCAAGCTATACAAAAGTGAGGGTACTGGACTTCAGGAGGGCTGACTTTGGCAAGATGGGAGAGTGCCTCAGAAAAGCACTAGCAAACAGGCTAGAAGGAGGTGTGGAGCAACAATGGGGAATCATCAAAACTGCTATCACAGAGTTAACAAGCCTTTGTGCGAAGTAAATAAACAAATCAAAATGAAAGAAAAAGCCACTATGGTTCTCAAAAGAGGTGGCTGTGAAAGTCAGGAAGAAAAAGATAGCATTCTGGAAGTATAAGGAAACACAGAAGGATCAGGACAGAAAGCTGTACCAGTTAAGGCAGAAGGAAGCAGGGAGGGAAGTCAGAATAGTAAAGGCCCAAACTGAGGAAAAGATAGCCAACTCGGTTAAGAAGGGAGATGAACCCTTTTATAGGTACATCAGTGAGTGCAGAAAGACGAAGGGAGGGATAGTGAGGCTGACTAGAATGAACAGTGGGTGGGCAGAGGGGGACAGTGAAAAAGCAGGGATACTGAACGAATATTTCTGCTCAGTATTCACAAAAGAGGAGGGGGAAGAGCCTAATCCAATTAACAGAAGCACTCTTGATAGGGGGGTCAATCCCAGTCCTTTCACAGAAGAAAGGGTTCTGCAAGAACTCCTAAAACTGAAGGTGGACAAAGCAATGGGGCCTGATGGAATTCACCGAATTCTAAAAAATTAAAGGCGGGAACTGGTGAAACCACTGGCTACTCTTTTTAATAAATCATGGGAGGATGGTGGAGTGCCGAGGACTGGAGGAAGGCGGATGTGATTCCCATTCACAAAAGTGGGACCAAGACAGAGGCAGGAAACTACAGACCTGTCAGTTTGACCTCTGGTAGGGAAAGTGATGGAGTCACTTCTGAAGGAAAGAATAGTTGAGTACCTAGAGGCCAGTGGGGCACAGGACCCAAGGCAGCATGGGTGCACAGCGGGAAGGTCATGTCAGACGAATCTAATAAATTTCTTTGACTGGGTGACCAAAGTAGTAGACCAGGGAGGGGCTGTGGACATGGCCTACCTAGACTTTAGCAAGGCATTTTACACAGTCCCACACAAAAGATTAATAGTTAAATTAACCAGCCTGGGAGTGGGTCTCAGGGTGGTAGCCTGGGTAAAACATTGGCTGGACAACAGGACACAGAAGGTAATTGTAAATGGAGTCCACTCTGAAGAAAGAGGGTTACTAGTGGGGTACTGCAGGGTTCAGTATTGGGTCCAGTCCTTTTAATGTCTTCATCAGTGACATTGCAGAGGGACTGGAAGGAAAAGTATGCCTCTTTGCAGATGACACAAAGATCTGCAACAGGGTTGATACACAAGGTGGGGTGGAAAGGATGAGAAGGGACCTGGCAAGGTTGGAGGAATGGTCAGAAGTATGGCAGCTAGGATTCAATGCAAAGAAGTGCAAAATAATGCACCTGGGAAACAAGAACCCTGGGGAAGAATACACAATGGAGGGGAGGTAGTAACAACAACAAAAAAGGAAAGGGACCTGGGGGTAATTATATCAGATGACCTTAAGGTTAGCAAGCAATGTGAGAAGGCAGTAGGGAGGGCTGGGGGTATACTGGGATGCATAGGGAGAGGCATCAGCAGCAGAAAACAGGAAGTTGTTATCCCTCTGTACAGACAGTTGGTGAGACCCCATCTGGAGTACTTCGTCCAGTTCTGGAGACCCCATCTCCGCAAGGACATAGACAGGATAGAGGCAGTCCAGAGGAGGGCAACTAAAATGGTGCAGGGTCTGCAAGAGAAGCGCATGAGGAGAGACTAAAGGAGCTTAATATGTATACCCTTGAGGAAAGAAGGAGAGGGGGACATGATAGAAACTTTTAGTACCTCAGTGGAATCAACAAAGTTCAAGAGGGTAGCATCTTTCAGAAAAAGAGACGTGCAAGAACAAGGGAATGCAATTTAAAGATTGAGGGGGGCGGTTCAGGGGCAATGTGAGGAAGTATTATTTCACAGAGAGGCTAGTGGATGCATGGAACAGCCTTTCTGAGGAGGTTGTGGGGTCTAAAACTGTGGGAGAATTCAAGAATGCATGGGACAGACATAAGGCAATTCTTGTGGGGGTAGGAAGAAATAGGCTGTTGGTTAACTAGGATCTGCGGCCTATCCTGTAGGTAGGGAAATGGGCAGACTAGATGGGCCAAGTGGTCCTTATCTGCCGTCAAAGTCTATGTTTCTATGTTTCACTATCATATGCGGTGGCGCTAAGAGAAACTCCTATGGCTGCAATGGGCCATGGCAGGGCAGGGTATGGCTGTACCCTTGACCCCTGTGATCGACTGGCTGATGCCAGTCCAGCCCAAGCTGGTCTATCCACAACAGTTGTCACTGACACATGTCTCCATGGCCTTGTGGTTGGAGCCATCACTACCACAGCCTTTGGTAGGAGCCCCTACCAAGGACTCCCATGCTGCAGCTGGCTTGCCACGTCAGCTGTCAGTGGAAATCACCCAGTCAAATGACTTTAAGGTGGTTCACAGCAGATTGGGAGGGGGGGCACATAAACTTCACTCAAAACACTGCATATCTTCCTCTGTATTTTCACACTATTCCAAGAAGTTCAAATAAGCATATGGTTAATCCTCTACATTTCGCCCAGTATTAATGCCTAAAGTAGTTCAAAATTCACTGTTCTTAAAATCTCTTGACTTTTTTACTTTCGGTACTCACAATATTAAACCTGGCTTTCTAATGCCATATTTTCTGTAAGCCGAGTCCATTTGTAGTTTCGGCACAATACTTTTTAGTGTCACTGATTAGACTGTGTATAGCCTTACAGATGCTCTCGCATGGCCAGATTAATGGATGTGGGGGCCCTATTCCAAGTCATATTTTGGGGCCCAGGGGCCCCTAAATGCCAACATCCCACTCTTCTGTGGCACCGGGCCGGGAAGGCAGCAATGACCCGGGTACTCAAGCAGGATGAGGTGGTTTAACAAAACAGGTGACGTGTTCAGGTAATTGGTGTGAGGATTTTTTTATATTACAATAACTTTTTTTCTATATGGGATTAAATGGTTAGGGCCCAATTTTAGATGCTGGGCCTTACATCTTTACAAGATCAGTGCTCTGCTGTGGGACCATATTTTTGTCTCTTTTAGGAGCAGGAGCACCCCCCCCCCAAAAAAAAACACTGCAGTGGAATATTGGAATGGGGACACCCGCCGCTCCCCCACACACACACTTTCCAGTTTGGTATTTTTTTTTAATTCTGCTCACTAGCATCCCAAGAGATTTTGGATTCAAGAGGGTTGTACTAAATATGAATTTGGACAGGGTTTGGATATTTTAGCCCTGTTGCCTATTAAATCAAGGTTGTTGGTGTTTGAGGTGCAATTAATACAGATTATATAAATTTGAAATTCGGCTGGATCGTTATACTTTTCTTGATTGTTGTGCGGGCACTGCTATCCAAATGGTTATAATAAGGCACAGTAGATTGTTCCCCATTCCAATATTCCACTGCAGTGTTTTGTTTTTTTTTGGGGGGGGTGCTCCTGCTCCTAAACATCTCAGTTTAAACAATTTTATGGTCATATAACCCCCCCCCCCCACAATTGCTTATACATATCAATTTCTAATCATTGTGAACATTGACTGTGTGAATGTATATGGGACAGGGACGCAGTCCAAAAAATGACGTACCTGACGAGCAGAGCACAGGCTGCTGCACTGATGATGATGTAGAGAGTTCCTCCAGTCCTAACAGGCTGATGGTGGGACCCCACAAATTCCATAATGCCCGTGTACCGTTCATCACCACTCGAAGAGGGCAGTGGGGCACTCTCGCTAGTCTCACTAGTCGCCACGAGTCCAGGCACTCGGGCAGCAAGGCAGGGGCATGCACGAATGACCCGAGTCCAACTAGTCTCCTGTCTCCACAGTCCTCCCGGCGTCTGGAAGCTCAAACAGCCAGCCTGTTGTCAACCATGGCGATCACCGGTGATGGACGGCGACAAGCCAATGATGACACCCATCCCCGGGCCCAGCCTCTCTTTCTACTGCCTGGGCCGGCCGGTCAACTTTTTCAAACAACATGAAGTCTTGCTATATTATGACATATGCAGTGAGTCCCAACCTTCGAACTGCTCCGGAGGTGAAAGAGTTAACTTTCCATGCCAGGCATGGAACTTTGAGCTCAAGCTCGGTTGAAAACTCTGTCTGTTGTTCTTCAAACTCAAACTGTCAGATTCTTTACTCCGCCTCACTGAACAGTCGCTCCGGAGATTTCTCCTTCTGCTCGGTTCATTTTGTCAAAGTATTAATTTTTCGGCTTTTTAACCGAATTTAAACCTCAACCGGTCAGTTCAAGCTCTATCTGTGGTATCTGTAAGTGCTAGATAGGTTTTACATTTACTTTCTGTGTGGAACTTGTAAACGGTTTATTGGTTCGGTTTGAACTGATCAGGTTGTTTTAAATACATTTATCTGTCTTTTAGAGTGCGGTTCCCGGTTCTTATCGGTTCTAAAAAAAAACTGATTTCATTACGTTTTTTTCCACGACCCGTGACACGGTTGGGAACCGATAAGAGTCTTGCTTGGTGGATTGCCATAAATGGGCAAGTTTTGGTTAGGCTGGCACTATGTCTGAGAAACCCAAAAGAAAAACTGGGCCCACTGGGTTTCAACACTGCAGTGTCTGTGGGGAAGTCTTTGCTAAGGCTTACCCCCACACCACCTGTGTTTATTGTCTGGGGTTTGACCACCTCAATGCAGACTGCCAGATTTGTAAAAATTTTCCTGCAGCTACCCTGGAAAAAAGAGTTGTAGAGCTCAGGAAAGGAGGCCAAAGTCCGCTGAACGGATGGCCAGCCTGGTTCAGTTGAAACGAACCGGAGGAATTTCCCTCTGACCAGAGGCGAGACTTCTCGGCAAAGGAAAGCCCACCGGAGAGTCAGTTCCAGCAAAAAGGACTAGAAAATCAGCTGGTGTGGAGCCAAAACTTCCTCTCCAACCGCTGAAGAAATAGCCAAAGCGATTAAAATTGTCCAGTCGCTTTCCCCGGTTCCGACCGAACTGGCACCATCAGGTAAGCGTACGGTTTGGTCGGTTCCACCGGTTCAAGAGTATGATTTAGAGGAATTTTATGAACCGGAGGAGGGGGAAGAGGAGTATGAGGAGAGTGAATGTGGATTTGAAAGTCTGGATGTGCCCATTGAACCGGACATCTCCCCAGACAGACCTTCAGGAGTGTCTCCCCCTAGGCTTTCTGAGTCCCCTTCTCATTTTATGTTTTATAAAAAAGTGGCTGAAACCCTCCAGCTCCCTATGGAGGAAGCTGTGGAAGATCAAGAAGAGTCCGACTGTAGAAATGATGGATATTCCTTTGCATAAATCTTTTGGGAAACAGACAGTAAAAATTCTAAAAACTCCTCACACTGTACCTCCTGTGGATAAAAGAATGGACAAGAGGTACACATTGTCAGGCTCTGGTATGGAGTTCCTTACACAACAATGCAGCCATGTTGGGGTAGTGCAGGCTGCAGCCTGTGACAAGGCAAATATTCCCTTGGCCTCACACCCCCCTGACAAGGACTCCAGGAGGATTGATGCCATGGCAAAGAAACAGCACATGGCAGCATCCTTGGGACTCAGACAGGCAAATTATATGGCTTATGTTGCTAGATACCAGAAATCCAGATGGGACACTGTTATGGCTCTAGCAAAGCAGGTCCCTGGCCAGCTTGCCAAGGAGCTGGAGCAGGTGGCTGCTGATGGTATTGAGGCATTTAAGGTGCAATTTCATGCTGCAGTGGACTCTAATGATGTGTCATCAAGAGTCATGGCTACATCTGTGGCTCTTCGCAGAATGGCTTGGCTCAGATGTACTAGCCTGTCGCAGGATACCCAGACTAAGGCCATGGATTTTCCTGTTGTGGGTAACTCTCTGTTTGGGGAGCAGACAGAGAATTACATGAAGAAAATGGATGAGTATAGGACCACCTATAGGAGTGCACAGGCCAAGGAAAGGCAGGCCACCTCAAAGGCAGCCTTCCAGGGCAGGGGCAGGCCTTTTCATAGGCCTTTTTACCAAGCCCAGGCCTCCTCTTCAGCTTATGCCCAGAGGGGGTTCTTTAGAGGGAGAGGCAGACGGGGTACAAGCAGACCTGCTTCCACCCCTCAGCCTAAAGCCCCTGCCAAGCAGGCACCCTGATGGGGTGGCCAGGGTCGATTCTCCACTACCTGTAGGGGGCAGGCTGGCTTACTTTGTCCAGGACTGGAAGTCTCTAACATCAGACAAGTGGGTCCTGGAAGTAGTAAGCCAGGAACTGGTTCTCAGCTTCAAAAAATTTCCAAAGATGAGAACCAGATCCTTTCCACCTCCAAATCCATCAGAGGCACTTGCCCTAGAGGCAGAAGTTTCTTCCCTCCTGGCTCTCAGAGCTGTGGAAAGGGTTCCACCCCTACACCAGGGCAAAGGGTTGTACTCCAGGTACTTCCTTACCCCAAAAAAGACAGGAGAATGGCGGCCCATCCTGGATCTCAGATACCTAAATAAGCACCTTTTAAAACAAAAATTAAAAATGGTGACTCTGGGAATTATTTTACCCTCTCTAAGGCCAGGGGACTAGCTAGCATCCCTGGACCTCAAGGATGCCTACTTCCATGTTCTCATCAGACGCTCCCATCGAAAGTACCTCAGATTCGAACTGCCCTCAGGCCATTACCAGTTCAGAACAATGCCCTTCGGCCTCACCTCTGCCCCAAGGGTATTCACAAAATGCCTGGCAGTAGCAGTTGCCCACTTAAGAAGGCAAAAGATTGCCATCTTTCCTTACCTGGATGACTGCCTCATAGTAGGCCAGTCTCCAGACCAAGTCAAATTACATCTTCAGGTAACTCAGCAACTGCTTACCTCTCTAGGTTTCCTTCTCAATCTTCCAAAGTCAGTTCTAGAGCCTGTCCAGCTCCTCACTTTCATAGGCGCAGAACTGAACACAAAAGAAGCCAGAGCCTTCCTTCCTCTGGAAAGAGCAAGGACCTTGGTTTCTCTGGCCTCCTCTTTCACCCTGCAGGTCTCTCGACCAGCAAGGCACTTTCTACAGCTCCTGGGGCACATGGCTGCTTCTACAGCAGTAGTGCAGGGAGCAAGATTTCAGATGAGGGACATCCAGTTCCATTTGAGAGCCTTTTGGTCTCAAAGGAGAGACCCTCTAACCAAATTGATCCCAGTGACTCGAACCCTGATCCAAGCCCTTCAGTGGTGGCAGGACCAGAGCCGTCTGAGATAAGGGGTCCCCTTCACCCCTCAGTCTCACTCTTTAATCCTTACTACAGATGCATCCCTCTTGGGGTGGGGAGCTCACATGGACGACCTCACTACCCAGGGATTGTGGTCCCCTCAGGAATCTCTGCTCCACATCAATCTGTTGGAACTCAGAGCAGTTTTTCTAGCACTTCAAGCTTTTTCCAAATCTGTTCAGAACAAAGTTATTCCGGTCAGAACAGACAATACCACCACAATGTGGTACATCAACAAGCAAGGGGGCACTCTGTCTATGGCCTTGTGCACCGAAGCAATGAAGTTGTGGTCTCTGGCTTACTCACTAAACACCTCCCTTATGGCAGTTCACCTCCCAGGCAAGGACAATGTCCTGGCAGATGCTCTCAGCAGGATTTCCCAGGGCCATCACGAATGGTCACTGGATCCCCTAGTACTGGAGGTAGTATTTGCCAGATGGGGCACCCCGCAGATAGATCTTTTTGCAGCCCCAGACAATCACCAACTTCCCCTTTTTTGCTGCAGGCCCCCAGTGTTGGGCTCAGTCCCTCTGGATGCCTTCCTTCTCAGTTGGGAAGGGAAGTTTCTCTATGCTTTTCCCCCCTTCCCTCTTCTGTTCAAGGTGCTAGTCAAAATCAGATCTCAACCCTGCAAGATGATCCTGATTGCTCCAGATTGGGCCAGACAGCCCTGGTACCCACTCCTTATGTCCTTAGCAGTCCACCTTCCCTTGTGTCTTCCCAGGAATCACAACCTGTTAACCTGTGCTCAGGGGAGAGTTTGGTACCCAACTCAAATCTCTCAATCTCAAGGCCTGGCTCTTGAAGAGTTAGAGTTTGCTGACCTACACCTCTCCCAAGGTGTATTGGATATCCTGAGGGCTTCTAGGAAGCCTTCCACCAGGGCTACTTATAATTCCAAATGGAAGAGATTTTCCATATGGTGCTTTGGAAAGCATATTTCCCCAGAATCTGCTGACTTACCCACAGTCCTGGATTATATGGTCCATTTAAATACTTTGGGGCTGAGACCAGCTACCCTAAAAGTGCACCTGGCAGCTGTGTCTGCTTTCTTACCAGCAGGTAAACTTCTCTTTCAGCTCATCCTGTATTCTCCAAGTTTTTCAAGGGTTGCTTCACCAACCCTCCATTCAGGGACCCTGCCCCTGCCTGGGATCTTAATATTTGCATTGCCCAGCTTATGCAACCCTTTGAGCCCTTGTCTTCAGCAGAGCTTAAGTACTTGACTTGGAAAACTGTGTTCTTGGTAGCCATCACTTCTGCCAGACGATAAGTGAATTACAAGCATTGTCAGTGGAGCCTGATTTTATCTCCTTCATAGAGATAAGGTGGTCCTCAGGACTAACAGAAAGTTCTTGCCTAAAGTAGTTTCAGATTTCCACCTTAATCAGTCTGTGTCTCTCCCTGTGTACTTCACTGACCATTCCTCCTCTGGCGAGAGGAGACTGCACAGTTTAGATGTCAAAAGAGCCCTTAGTTACTACATAGAATGTACCAAGGGTCACAGGTTTGACTCCTCCAACTGTTCCTCACTTATGGTGAGGTTGGTAAAGGGAAACCTGCCACTAAAAGATCCATTGCCAGGTGGATTGTCTCTGTATCCACTCTTGCTATGAAAACTGGTAAGGTTCCTCCTCAGGCCTGAGGGCTGACTCACCAGAGGTACAGCTCGTCTCTGGCTGCTGCCAAGGACATCCCTATCCTAGAGATATGTCAAGCAGCTACCTGGAAAACAGTTCACACTTTTACCAAGCATTACTCCCTGGACATCCAGGCTAGGAGTGATGCTCGGTTTGGCACAGCTGTGCTTCAGAGCCTATTTCCTAAGTAGGTTCTGTCCCTCCTCCATGGAGGTACTGCTGTGTAGTCTGCATATGTCATAATATAGCAAGACTTCATGTTGTTTGAAGAAAAAATTACTCACCTTAGTAATGTTTCTTCTAATGGAGTCTTGCTATATTATGACCTCCCCCCCTGCCTGCCCCTCTCAGAACCTCTGCTTTTGGGATGTGGGTGGGCAGTGCAGTGTTGGCACGTAGTAGATGCCCACCTTGTTTTTTTTTTTTGTTTTTTGTTTTTTCACCCCTCCTTTTGGGGTGACTGGGTGTTGTGTTTTTCATTTTTGGGTCTCCTGACTTGAGTGTTTGTTTGGGACCAAAAAAATGTGTTCTTATATTTAGTAGCCAGTTGGCTAGTGTAAGTTTACAGCTTCCACACAGAACCTTAGCGAGTTTTGCTCGTAAAGATCTGACAGTTTGAGTTTGAAGAACAACAGACAAAGTTTTCAACCAAGCTCGAGCTCAAAGTTCCATGCCTGGCATGGAAAGTTAACTCTTTCACCTCCGGAGCAGTTTGAAGGTTGGGACTTACTGCATATGTCATAATATAGCAAGACTCCATTAGAAGAAACAACATTACTAAGGTGAGTAATTTTTTCTTTGAGACCAACACAGTCCTCACAAGTTGACGAACAATGCCACCACACAGTGCCGCACACACAGAGAGAGAGAGAGAGAGAGAGAGTACAGGTGGCTGCTGCACGCTGATTAGCACTACCCTGAGAGCCATGCCTCTTACTGGTACACTAGCCAATAAAATGTTGCGGTGTGCAGACTGTTGTGGAAAGGCTCGCTCATGCTCAGAGCAGTGGGGGCACTGCCTGGACTGGAGCGGAGGAGAACTTTCTTCTTTGGCATGCCGCCGGCCCGCCATGCTACTGTCCCAGCACGGTGGTGACAGTACAGTAATAACTTGAATTGTGTGTGGGGGGGTGTGGCCCTCCTGAACCATGGGGCCCTACGTCATGACGTAATTGACGTATAGATAAATCCGGCCATGGCTCTCGGGACCTGAGACAAACCCTGACTGTGACTTGGAATAGAGTGAAAATACGAAAGGAAGTATTCAGTGCTTTGAGTGAAGTTTATGCACCCCCCCTCCACAGAGTCTTAATGGCCAACAGATGCAGTGCAGAATCCGGGTGGCAGCAAGTGCTGAAATACAGACATTATCTGTGGATTTCCCTACAGCAGGGATATACTTTGGATTTGGTCCACAGCACCAAATGACTGAGGGTCATTTTTGAGGAGTCCTCAGATGAATAGGATGGTTTATCCATGCAGTTATCAAGGACATATGCCTTTGACCAAGGATCGGTCGAGGAGCTGACTACCAACCCTGGGCCAGTGTCATTTGGGTCTCTACTCTGACTCATTTCAGAGTCCATGTCTGTCCCTCTGGAGCCTGTTCAGAAAAGTGCCAAGAACCCTTTCACAGACACCCTTGATAGGGGTGAATCCCCGGGGGTTACCTTTCCCATTGCTGAGGACATTTTGGGACCACTCTGGAGCTTTGGTAGCATCCACTGTCCTGCCCAGCACCCTCTGACTGTATAGTCCACAGATATGTGCTTCCAGTGAGGTCCCTGTCTGGACTCTCCAATCATCCTTTGGGCAAGGGACTGATCTCAGACTCTGGTAACCAAGGGTATGTGGCTAAGCTCCTGATTAGGAATCGAAGAAGCTTGACCATGCTGCAAAGAAGGTCTTTGCCACCTCTTCTTTCAGTGTACATCAGGCAAGCTATGCCGTGATGATGGCCCGCTTTGGTCACTCCTTGTTAGGAGTGCTGGATCATGTCATCCCTCACCTGGCTGCTGACAGGTAGCTATGGGTGAAAGTGGTCAGAGACCAGGTCAAGAGCTGGCTAATCACCAGCTACAGATGGCCTTGGACATGGGCAACTTCTGTGCCCTTGCCATGGCAGCCACCATTGCAGTGCATTGCAGGGTCTGGCTGAGGCTCTACACCTTCATGGCAGACACTCGGCACAAGCTGGCAAATGTCCCCTTCTTGGACACTGACCTCTTTGGCATGGGGGTGGAAGGTCATCTCACGAGAACTGAGAAGTCCAGTGCCATCCTTTTTTTTTTTTTTTTTAATTTAATATATTTTACTGCATTTTTAATATATTATAAACAGACACAACACTATATAGACAAGCATTTGTCAATGCTGAATGTTGTCTTGCTGACATTGGCATTAGTAGCGCAGGAGTTGAACAGATGTATAATAGGAATGGCAGTGAAGTATGAAAGTGACGTCAAACCCCACATCACCCTACAGAGACTGACAGCCACTATGGTGTGCCTTTGGGCATCGGCCATAATGTTCATGGCATTTCAACTCACCCTACCCTGCAGTGCGACAAATATCATGTTGTGCCTTGGGGTCCTCGGGCCTTACACTCACTCCATTCGGACATAACGCTCATGGCATTTTACCTCACCCTATCCTTCAGACACTGACAAGTGCTGAGGTGTGCCTTGGGGTGTTTTGCTTTACAGTAACCCCATTTCATAAGGACATACACTGAAATGGGTACAGCATAGGAGAATGGAGTGAACTGTATGGCCGAAGAGTCCAAGGCACACCTCTGCCTGTCAATGGCTTGAGGGTGGGGGATGGGATGGCGTGAGCATGACAACTAGCAATGCTAAGACACACCCTAATGCCTGTCAGTCTCTACAGGGTGGGACATTATGGTTAGAAACCCTAATGCCCCAGCCGTTTGTTGGTATTTGCATTACAGATTTGCAACACAGCATTTTTGTGACCTCCACTTCATGAAAGTGTTTTGTACCTCTGTTCATGAATACTGGCACTGTGATTTTGTTAATCTGTCCCAAACGTTGATTTCTCAGAGACCGCACCATTCTACGCCAGATGTGGGAGAACACCATTCGGGCAGGATGTGAAAAATGACAGCTGTACCATTCATAGGAAGGTGTGAAGAGATGGCAGTGTTGAAAATTTTGAGTGGAAATATTAAAAATACGCGAATTTATGAGCATACATAAAAACTGCGTAATGCACACTCAGAAAAGAGGCATTTAGTAGAATTATTTCACCAAATTTTCAACACAGGCATTTTGGGACCTCTGCTCATGAGCAGTGTCACTAAGATTTTCTTCATCTGTCCTGATTGTTGATTTCCCACAGCGACCGCTCCATAATGTGCCACTTTTTCGAAAACACATTTCGGGCAGTATCTGAAAAATGACAGCTGTACTGTTCATAAGGATGTGTGCAAAACTGACAATGTTGAAAATGTTGAGTGAAAATATTACAAATTGTCGAAGTTATGAGTGCGCGTGGAAACTGCGCAATGCACACTTGTAACATAGTCATTTCACGGACTTTTGTCACCAAATTTTCAACATAGGCATTTTAGGACCTCTACTCATGAACAGTGTTGCTGTGATTTTCATAAGCTGTCCCGAACACTGATTTTCCACAGCGACCACGCTATTCTGCGCGGGTAGTGCAAAAACACATTTCAGCCAGGATGTGAAAAATGACAGCTGCACTGTTCATAAGGAGGTGTGGAAAAATGCCAATGTTAAAAATCTGGAGTGAAAATATTACAAATTGGTGAAGTTATGCGTGCGCATGGAAACTGCGCAATGCATACTCGTAATAGTCATTTTTTTGGAATTTTTTCACCAAATTTGCAACATAGGCTTTTTGGGAGGCCGCCTCATGAACAGCAACACTGTCATTTTGTTACCCGGTCCTGAAAGGTGATTCCACGCAGTGACTGCAAAATCTCCTTTCGGGACCGAATAACGCTATGACAGTGACTGAATTCAAGAGGAGGGTCCCAAAAAACCCATGTTGAAAATTTGGTGGCAAAAGTCAAAAAAATGGCTGCGATATCCACATAAGTTGAAAAAACCCATTCATGCCATTATACAACTTACCGGCATTTCTTCAGTTTGCGGTCGGCTTTGGAGAGAGCAGATGTGTTCCCGGTCCACACGCTGGGCTCCAGAGGTAAGTATGGACTGAGGGGTGTGTGGGGAGGTGGGGTGCGCAGAGGGTGGGCACAGGTTGGAGGAGGGGCCGCCGGACTCAATGAGGGACCATTTTCTGTTTTATAGGTTAAAATATATATATATATATATATATATATTTTGCAGGACTTTTTTTTTTTTTTAACAGGGGCATTTGGCACGCTGGGGTGGGCTCCCAGCGTGCCACCTGAGTGTTTTTTTTTTTGGGGGGCTGTAGCCGACATGGGGATTGGGCACCCCCGCCGACCATACAGAGTTGGGGTGGTCGCATGAGCCGAGGGGGACTGGGCACCCCCTCTACACATAAGACATGGGGGGGTACCTTATGCCGATGGGAATTGGGCAGCCCCATCAGCAAATTACCTTAGGAGAGGGCATGCTGGCAGGGGCATTGGACACCCCCGTTGGACTGTAAAAGGCAGTGGCTATCCCTCAGCTTCTGTGGGGACTGTGAGAAGCTGATGGGGAAGCCACCGCCATGTTCCTTGACTAGACTAGGCAAGCAATAATTGACTGCTGCAATCAGGGACCATTCCGTTGCGCTCCCTGATTGCAGCGGCTTATTTCTCTCAAGGTGGTGGAAACGTTTAACTGCTGTCACAGAGCCCGGCCTCAAATAGCAGTGGCGCCATTGGCTGAAGCAGGACCGCATGTCCAAAACCCACTTCTCCACTGAAGCAACCACAATATGTTGTCTGCGCTTCGCACGCAAGTCAACATAAAAATGTAGGAGCCATAACAATGCAGAACATATCTTATACACTCAGAGCTCCTATAGTACTAATAGGTGGTGCAAACATAAAACCTATACATTTTTGTAATAGAAAGTGGGCACCAGGTAGCAACTGGGAACAGTTAACAACAATACTAAAATTCCTTCCCCTCCACCACCACCAGGTAATTGAAAATTAAAAAAAATAAAAACATACACAGCATGAGACTGGGGATAATAAATAATGAGAACAACAAGACTGGATGAATATTAATAAGATATGCAGGGCTCAATTTCAAGTGTAATAAGTTAAACGTTAATAATGCCTTAACTAAATTAGATGGACAATAAGGTATGTAAAGGTGCCCAGATCTCATGATATTTCCTACTGCGTTTCGCAATACTTGCCAAGAGATACTCTGCTTGCAAGGCAAAAAGGATCTCTTGGTACCATTCTGTGTAGGTGGGGACCTGTTGGTCCAGCCCGTGACGTAATATGACTTTCTTGGCACAGAGTGAAATCAAGGTCATGTGATTCCGTTGGTTTCCTATTAGTCTATCCCCAGAGTCCCCGAGAATACAAATTTCTGGGTGGAAGGCATTTTGCAAACCTAACAAGGGGTCAAGTCTTGAGTGGATACTTTTCCGAAAAGGGGATACTTTGTCACATTCCCAAAGAATATGGAATAACATGCCCCGTTGATTCCCACATCTTGTGCACCAGTCGGACAGGAGTTTTCCCATTTTGCAAAGCTTTGCAAAGGTTTAATATAAATCACGTAAGATCTGAAACTGGAGTAACCGATAGCAGTCCCACTTGACATCCTTGTACAACCTATTCCAAATTTGTGACCATTTGCGGGGGCCGTAGACACAGGGGAAGAACCCTGTCCCACACATAGTGAGGCAGACCTTCTAGTTCCCCTATCCGAGTATGAAGCTCCTTGTAAAAAAAGGAGACCTAGTGAGAAGTGGACACTGTTGAAATTATGCTGAAGATGGGACCCGCTATATATATATATATTGGTCCCAAGGGCCATTATCGAAGTGTTGAAGGAGTGTGTGGGAGATTTGGAAATATCTGAAACAGAAAGAAATCGGTAGACCATATTTCACTTTTATGTCAGAGAAAGCTTGTAGCTTATAGTTCTCAGTCAGATCTAAAACTCTTTTCCCTAACCCATGAGGCCAGAAAGAAGTAGTGAGAACTCGACCTCCAATTTTGAAATTGGGATTGCCCAAAATGGGTTAGGAAGTATCTTTCTCCAGGGAATAACCTGTTATCATACAGAGTTGTAGATGCATCTGAAGGGACCACCATAATAGGCATGGTTTTAAGCTGTCGAGGAATTTTATTAAGGGGGAGATAGGGTAACGCTTTGATATCCACCCCGGATAGAGCACAAAGGAACTGCTCTATTTGTAGCCACAGTGGGGAGTATTGATTTGAGCCTGGATCAGGGATAGGTCTCATCCACTGCGAAATGACCATGCAGTTGATCGAGAGATAATAAATGTAAATATTGGGGTCCTGAAGCCCTCCTGTCTCTTGACCTCTGTAGTTTGGAAAGTGCCCTGCGAGGATTATTTCTCCAGATAAATTTAGAGATAATGCCATGGACTTGGTTAAACCAGGATTTTGGTAGTGATTGATTAAGCATTTGAAGTGGATATAGCAAGCGAGGTTGTGCATTCATTTTTAATACATTTATACGACCCCACAGGGAAATAGGGAGTAAAGCCCAATGGTTCAGATCTATCCTAATTTGTGTTATTAACTGATCTAAATTGTACTGCTTCATTTTAGATGGAGATTGGGATAGGTATATGCCTAGATATTTCATCTTGTCTCTTATCCAAGAAAGCCCAAGGTGTTGGAGGTCTGATTTGAGAGTTTGATTGTTTAGGGGGAATTACTTCAGTCCTTGACAGGTTCAGTTTGTAATTTGACAGTCATCCAAAATCCTGAATAATACCCAAGGTAGCAGGTATAGAGACAGAAGGGTGGGTGATATGGAGCATTATATCGTCTGCATACACTGACAATTTGTATTGGTGTCGGCCAACAGGAATAAGAGAGATTAATGCAGATATCTTAATTTTCCTAATAAGAGGTTCTAAAATAAATTAAATAAATAAGGGGAAAGAGGACACCCTTGTCGAGTTACCTGCTGTAGTGTGAAAGGTGGGGAAAGAACCCCATTACATAATATACAGACTGAGGGTTGAGTGTAGAGTATTCTTATCCACTGGATAAATTGCACAGGAATACGATATCTTGGAAGAAAGTTAAACAGGTAATCCCAGGACACCCTGTCAAAAGTCTTTTCTGTGTCCAGAGACACCAGAACTGAGGGAATATGGGAGTCTCTAGATGCAGAAATAAGATGAGAAAGCTTTCGTAGGTGGTCCGCTGAGAGTCGGCCAGCAACGAAGCCAACTTGTTCAGGGCTCAATAGTGTCTACCAAACCTGAGCCAATCTGTTGGCAAGAATTTTTGCTAAAATCTTAAGGTCAACGTTTATTAGCGAGATGGGTCGATAATTTGAAACCAGTAAGGGGTCCCTGCCAGGCTTTGAGAGTACTACAATAGTAGCTGCAGTGAATCCCTGATCCGAGAGTCCTTGTTTATAAATATAGTTATAGGTATTCAGGAGGGTTTGATCTAGTTGAGATTTAAAGGTTTTATAAAAATTAGATGTATAACCATCTGGGCCTGGGGCTTTATCGAGTTGGAGTGCATCAATAGCTTCAAGCACTTCTTTTAGGGTCAGGGGAGCTTGAAGAAGGGTTATCTGATGCTGTGTCAAACACGGGAGGTCTATGTCATGAAGAAAATGGTCTAGGTCAGTGCTACTAAATGGTATGTGGGAACGTGAGTAGAGAGATTGATAGTATACTCAGAAACAGGAGGCAATGTCTCTGGGGGAAGTAAGTAAATTACCAGAAGAGTCCCGGAGTGAGGACACAATCCTGTCTGCTACCTGTGCCCTGAGCCATAAGGCCAGTAACATTATGGCTTTGTCTCCCTGGTCAAAATAGGTGATTTTTGATCTGAGAATAAGGTGTTCAGCCTTATCACTAAGAAAAGTATTGTATCGGAAACTAAGGCTTTCTAACTTTTCAAACTCGGCTGCAGTGGAATGGGAGGAGAGGAACTGCTCTAAATTTCTAATTTGCTGCAACAATAGAAAGAATTCTTGGGGAATCTTTTTTTTCCAAATAGATACAAGGTGAATAAGTTCCCCTCTTAGGGAACACTTCAATGCACCCCACAATACATCGAGCTTGGACATGAAGGGAAAATTTCAGCTCATAAAAATTATCTATAAACTGTTTGAAGGTGAGCTACCAGAGTTGTAGATTTTAGCAGCTGGAAGTTAAACCTCCAAACTTTATCTTGCTCCACTGAGGCTGGCAGGGACCAGTGTAAAAGTGTTGGATGGTGGTAAGATATCACTTTAGATAAATAATTACAAGCCTGAACAGTTGGTAGGTGCTTAATCCCCAACAAGAAATAATCTATCCTTGAGAATGTGTTATGGGCCAGACAGTGAAATGAGTATTCTCTCTTACAGGGGAAAAGGGTCCTCCAGGGGTTGACAAGGCCTATAGTGTCCATCAGATCTCTCATGGCCAGTTGTCTCTATCATATCTCCTCTCTCCCTTCTCTCTTACAGGGAGCACATATTCAAGTCCTTCAGCCTGTCCTCATAGGACTTGTGATGCAATCCCTGTACCATCATTGTTGCCCTCCTCTGAACCTTCTGCACCATGTCTATGTCCTTACATAGGTAGTGTCTCCAGAACTGGACACTGTACTCCAGGTGGGTCCTCACTAGTGTCTTGTATAGTGGAATTATGACCTCCCATTTTCTGCTAGTGATGCCCCTGCCTATGCATCCCAGCATCCTATTTGCTTTACCAGCCACCTTGTCACACTGTTTCCCTACCTTCAGGTCATTAGAGATGATAACCACAAGGTCCCTTTCCTGCTTGGTGCATGCTATATCCTCACCCCCATGTTGTTCCAGAGTTTTTGTGCCCCATATGCATTATTTTGTACTTTTTTGCATTAAATTTAAACGGTCAAACCCTTGATCATTCTTCAAGCTTCTGCAGGTCCCTCCTTATTCTGTCTACACCCTTTGGTGTGTCCAGTCTGTTACAGAGCTTCATGTCATCAGCGAACAGGGAAATTCTGCCTTCTAGGTCCTGTGCAATGTCACCGATGAAGATGTGAATAGGACCAGTCCCAGTGCTGATCCCTGTGGCACCCCACTGGTCACTCTTCACTCTGTGGAGTGACAGCCATTTACCACCACTTTCTGTGTCCTGCCACCCAGCCAATTACCCACCAACCGCACTAGTGTCCTACCCACTCCCATATTCCCCAGTTTGTTTAATAGCCTTCTATGCTGCACAGTGTCAAAGGCCTTGCTGAAGTCCAGATAGGCCACATCCACAGCCCTCCCCTGATCCACCTCCCTTGTCACCAAGTCAAATTCAATGAGGTTAGTCTGGCATGAACCCCCCCACCAGTGAAACCATGCTGCCTTGGGTCCTGTAGTCCACTGGCAACCAGATGTTCCACCAATCTCTCCTTCAGTAGTGCTCCCATGATTTTCCCCACTACCAAGGTCAGGCTGACTGGTTTGTAATTCCCTGCTTCCTCTTTGTTCCCTCGTTTATATAAGGGGACTACTTCTGCTGTCCTCCAGTTTTTGGGAACCTCCCCTGTTTCCAGTGATTGGCTAAACAGGATTGCCAGAGGTTCAGCCACCACCTCTCTTAGTTCCTTTAGGACCCTGGGGTGTACCCCATCCGGCCCCATTGCTTTATAGACTCATATTCCTTCTAATTCATTTAGGACCCTTTCCCATGTAAAGGGACTTGTGTCCATTTCATGCCCTTCCCACCCCTTGTACTCCCTTCAGGCCCATTACCCTGCCCTTCCTCAGTAAAGACTGAGCAGAAATATAATCTGTTCAGTATGTCAGCTTTACTGTTGTCATCCTCCATGCGGACCCCATCCTCCCCGTTCAGTCTCACTATCCCTCCCTTCACCCTTCTTTTTTCACTTATGTACCTGTAAAAGGTTTTGTCCCCTCTAACCACTGATTTTGTGATACGCTCGTCTGTCTGAGCTTTGGCTTCCCTTACTGACCTCCCTGCCTCCCTTTGCTTCTCCTGGTACTTCTCCCAATCCCCTTCTTCCTGTGTCTTTTTGTATTGCCTGAATGCAATCTTTTTGGCTTTCACTTTCTCTGCTATCTCCTTTGAAAACCATAATGGCATCCTTTTCCTTTTCCCCTTACTAACCTGCTTAATGCATAATTGTGTTGCTCTTGTAATTCCCGTTTTAAATATTCCCCACTGTTCATCCAGCCCCCCATTCCCTCCCCATTCCTATTAGTGCCTTTTTCAAGCATGTCCCCATTTTCCCAAAATCTGCCCTCCTAAAATCCAGGATATGTGTATTTGTGCGGTGTGGTTCTGCTCCTTCTGTGATTTCAAACCACAGTGACCGGTGGTCACTGTTCCCCAGGTGCTTCCCCACTGTTACCCTTATCACACTGTCCCGTTTGTGAGCACGAGGTCCAGTATCGCCTTCTGCCGAGTTGGTTCCATGACCAGTTACTTAAGGAAGGCATACTGAAGGAAGTGAAGGATAAATCTGCTCCTAGTTGATGCTGCTGCTAGGAGGCTCCAGTCCATGTCTGGAATATTGAAGTCTCCAACCAGCACCATATCCCCTTTGTCCGCCATCCTCTGGATGGCTAACATTAACTCCCTATCTGTCTCTTCCTCTTGGGTTGGTGGTCTGTAGACCTCCCCTGTGCAGATGGCTGACTCCGTTTTCCTTTCAAGCTTAACCCACCGTATCCCCCCCATTTTGTTCCTCCTGGATCTCTGTGGCCTTTATGCCATCTTTCAAATAAAGTGCCACTCCTCCTCCCTTCTTGCCTGCCCTGTCTCTTCTGAATATGTTGTAGTCAGGTATGGCCATCTCCCAGCCATGGTTATCATTACACCAGGTCTCTGTGATGGCCACAATGTCCAGGTCCGACTGCACCGTGGCAGCTTCCAGATCCTCCATCTTGTTGCTAAGGCTCCTGGCATTGGCACACATGGCTTTCCATGATGTGACCACCCTGGTCTGTTTTACTGTTCTACTCTAGTCCTCTCCCCTGTTGTCCTTTATCCCTGGTTCTCCCTGCTGTCTGCCCTTCTATTGTATTTTGTCCTTTTTCTTCCTATCTACCCCTTGGGTGCCTATCTTCATCTTTTGCACACTGCTTTGTAGTGATATCTCCTCCTCCTCCTGTTCTCTGGTTCCACTGCTAGCTATGGGGTGGGCAATTAGGAACCCTCCTTGTTGTCCTGCCCCACCCCCTTGACTAGTTTAAATGCTTGTCCATGTAGCATTTTAACTTTTCACTTGAGTGCTTGGATTCCCCTCCAGGATGGATACAGGCCGTCAGGCTTGAAGAAGCCCCCATCCCTCCAGGTGGGTCTCCAGTCACCCATGAATCTGAACCCTTCCTCACAGCACCAGTTCTTCAACCATGTGTCAGAGTTCCTGGTGCATGTGCCCCTATGCTCTCCCATTCCTCTCACAGGTAGTACTTCTGAGAAGATGACTGATGTAGCTACTTGCTTGAGACCCCTCCCCAATTTTCTAAACTCTTCCTGAACTTTCTTGGGCTACCCATTTGTCAGGTCATTAGTTCCTAGGTGAATAGTGACCTCTGAGTCTCCCTCCCATCTTGCCTTTCCGGTGATCCCCAGGATCTTCCTCCCATCCCTCCATGCCATGGCACCTGGTAGGCACCACACCTCCCTGTCCTCCCTCTCGCATGCTCCTAGCTTGATCCCCCATATGATGGAGTCCCCCACCAGGATTTGCTTTCTCCTCCTCTGGGGTCCACTGCCCTCCCACTGAGGTCACCTCCTCGGTTAACCTCCACATCCTTCCCTTCCACTTCTCCAGGTGCCTCTGGTTGTCCCTATTTGCCAGTGTGGCGTATGAGTTCTGGAGTGGAATAGGATTTGGGATGTGCCTCTGCCTGACCGTCCTACCCTTTCCCAAGCCCACCTATGTCCAAGTGCTCCTTGTTCTTAGCATCCTTTAAGGCAGCGGCGTTGCACTGGGTGGTCTCAGGATGGGGGAAAGGTACTCCTTTTTTATTTTTTATTTATTTCTTTTGTTAACCGGGTAAACATATGAGCCAAGGCCCTTTTTCATATCTAACCCAAGACTATAAAATAGTCACAATATGTTATACAAAAAGATAACTCTTACATTCACTTAATACAGGAATACAAATACATGACACATAAGACAAACAATATGATACAAATTATTTAAAATAGCAGTGACTTTGCAAGCTACTCAATAAATGATGCTTCAATTTCTTTTTAAATAAATTATGACTACTTATAGTTCTCAATTCAATTGGAAGATCATTCCAGTATTTTGGTGCTTGGATAGAAAAAGCTTGAGCACCCATTTTAGTTTTAGTGACTTTCAAATTTAAACAAGAAAGAAAATTTGATCTCAAGTTTCTTGGAACTTCCCTTACAGATATCAGAGAATACAAGGGAGAGAGACTTTTTTGTCTCAATACATTATCCGTTTTACAACAAAGAGAGTAAATGAAACTCAAGTTAGGCGGTAGAAACCCTGAAACTTGATATAAAGTACAATGATGTGTACTATAAGGCAATCTATAAACAAATCTACAAATACTATGGAAAGGCATTGTTAAGTTATTTACCACATGTTTAGACAAACTAGTAAACAAAAATGAATTATAATTCAGTTGACCCAGTTTACCTCTGCTTTGTCTGGCTACCTCGCCCGCAGTCCAAAGGGATGCCTGCAGATGGAGCAGAACCTCAGCATCCAGAAGGTCTGCCTGAATATGGCTGCCCGCATCCACTGCATTGTACCACTCCCCACATTATTCTGCACTTATACAGCTATTACACTATTTGTGTAATTACACTGTTACACTGTTTGTCTGTTAGCTATTACACTAGTTGTCTGTTTCTTAAGCCTTCCTTCTAGTTCCCCCTAGATGTGTAGCTCTCCTTGTAGGTCCCTATGTTTGGCTCTTTGGAAGTATTTTTAGTTGATGTCAGGTTTTTTTGGTTTTTCTTTGTAATCTATGCTACGGCAGCCCTCGAGTTGACTGCACTTCTACGTTATACCAACTTGTTGTGCTGAGGACAGGCTTACTCCACTTTATGCCCCTCCTACTCCATAGCCCCTGATATTCCCTGTGCTTGGCTCCTGTCAATCAAGTTTAACAGGGCATTTAATTAACAGTGGGGGCGGGGGTGAAAGGGTGGGCAAAATTTAGCAGCACGTGTAACCCCACTTCACGCCCCCGTCTAGGGGCATACTTCTTTCGCTGATGGTCCAGGGCAAATGAAGAAGGGGTACCCTCAAGCTCTAAACATTTGAGACCAATGCACTCACTATAAGGCAGGTAAAGTTGTATCCTATCTTTTCAGTGTCTTCAACATGTGCACTCTCCCCTTCACCCACAGCATCTGGTTTCTTTTCCTTCGCCCCGAAGACCGCCCACCAGACCAGGACTCCCTGCATGCTTATCTCTGGAGCCTCCTTTTTAGTCCCTGCACCCTGCCAATGGTGGGATGAATCTTCATCTGAAATGCATCTCATGAAAAATTAATTGATCTGAAAATATAGGGGGAAAGGAAGATTTACTTCATCAGCTTCCCCCTCTCAGATTAGATAAGGCACATCGCTACTATTTTCTCCCAAACTGGCTCCTTTATTCAGCTCCTGCACAGCAAATGATTCCTAGCAATGCAGGGGTCACACACGTCATGTAACTAAATAAGCAGCTCCAAGGAGCTAGTCAAACTTTTTACAGATACTGGCTGGGCTTTTGTAGGGCAGCAGAAACAATGTATCTTAAGACAGTCACAAGCAAGGATTTTTCCTGCTCTCTTTCTCGGATGTTTTACCCAAGACCTCTTGAACTCCCATCCCTGCAATCTTCTGAATTCTCTAGATCTGGTAAGCCAAACCTTTTCTTTCTTACCCCAGGATACTCACTTTCTCACTGGTATTGGTTGTCTCCCACAACTCTGGCATGGGAAAGTTGGCTGCTTCCCCTACCTGGACCCCTGGGTGCTGGCACAAGCAACAGGGGTACCAGGATTTTTCCTGATGACCCACGCCACATGACCCACTCCAAGGCTGGGGGGTCAGGGAGCTCAATCATCCCAAAATTGGTAACACCAGGCCTAGAGGAAGTTCTGATTCTGGGTGAAGGATTCTATCTATAAATGCTAGAAGTTTAAGACAAAAAAAGGAAGAATTAGAATATATATTACTTAGTGAGAATATAGCGGTGTGCTTTGTTACAGAAACCTGGTGAAAAGAGGATGAATGGGACACAAATATTAGGGGTTTTCAGTTATTTAGAAAGGATAGAATGGACAAAGTAGGAGGTGGAGTGGCTGTGTACGTTAGAAATTACATCCAAGCTTATGAAGTGCAGCTGTCCCAGGAACTTGATTTCGAACAGATAATGGTTTGAGTAGGTCCACCAAATGCAAAAGATATTACGTTGGTAACAGGTTATAGACCTTCTTCCCTTCCACCAGATAGGACTGCGGTGTTCATAGGTAATTTGGAGAAGTTAGATGCAGGAAAAGATATTATTATCCTTGGAGATTTTAGTTTCCCCGGTATAAATTGGGAAACCTGGCGGTCAACAAATGATCTAGAGGCAAGTTTTTTGGAGGTATTAGACTCCTTAACAATTAAAAACTATGTATTGTCTGGATCTAGGGGGAGAAACATCCTGGACCTGGTCTTATCTAACATAAACCATGCAATTACTAATTGCAGAGTGAGGGAACCCCTAATGGGCAGCGACCACATGATTGAATTTTCCCTGAGAACAAAAATAGCCTCTCAGTTGGGGGTCACAAAGGTTATAAGATATGATCTTGCCAATTGCAACCTGCTTAGGACATTGGTTAGTAACTGGAATTGGAAAGAGGCATTTGAAAAACACGATACACATATGATGTGGGATACCTTTAAATGTTTCCTATTAGAGCCTAAATACGGGTACACCCTGGGAGGGGAGGCGCTGGAGGCCTCAACAGGGAAAAAAGACCTAGGGGTCATGGAGGATGCATGTATGAAAAACTCTGAGCAGTGCAGGAGAGCGTCTAGCAAAGCAAACAGGATGTTGGGATGCATCATAAGGGGGATCACCTCTAGGAGCAGGGAAGTGATTCTGTCTCTGTACAATGGACTGGTTTGACCACACCTTGAGTACTGTGTACAGTACTGGAGACCACACTTGAAGAGGGACATACAGCTTCTGGAGAGGGTACAGAGGAGGGCAACTAAGATGATACAAGGACTAGGGGATTTGACGTATGAGAACAGACTTGAGGAGCTCTGCCTGTTTTCATTGGAGGAGAGGAGAGACGGGGGGACATGATTGAGGTCTTCAAGTACCTCAAGGGAATAAATAGGGTAAACACAGAGGGGATCTTTAGACTAAAGCAGGGAGGTATCACCAGAGGGCATAGCTTGAAGGTGGAAGGGTGAGGAGGGAAAAGAGGAGGAGGTTTTTCACTGAGAGGGTGGTGGATCCTTTGAACGCGCTGCCTGGCGAGCTGGTTTAGAGATCCACAGTGGAGGGATTCAAGACAGGGTGGGACAGACACAGAAAGCTGATGTATCAGATGATGGCCTGGCCCAGGGGGATGGGGATGGATGATAGGGGTTTCTGGAACACAAGGGGGGAGGGCCTCAGTACCCAACTAGGGATCTGAGGTTCAAGCAGACACAATAGACCGTAAGGCCTAATCTGCTGGCAATTAGTACATTAGAGCTGGTAAAGGAACATATACCAACTGTTAATAAATACAATTCCAAGGGGAAGATACCACCATGGTGTAACCAAGCAATTTTAAAATTAATCAAGTCCAAAAACAGATTGTTCAAGGAACTTAAAATTAGGGGCACCAAGGAACTGGGGGAGAAATACAAAAAAGAAGCTGCAGAAGCTTAAAAAAACAATAAAACTGGCAAAGAAAAATGTGGAGTATAGACTTATATAACCAAGGTGACCAATAACAAGAAAGCTTTTTATAATTATATTGGGAACATGGAAAAAAACAAGGAATAATGTTGGCCCCCTGAATGTAGATGGGAGAGTGGTTAATGAATGTCAGGACATGGCCTTGGGGTTTAATAAATATTTCCATAATATATATCAAAAAGGGGCTTCACTTTCATATAATATTGAGGTAATATCAGATAGTTCGGTGTGCTTATGCAACTGAATGAGATAATATGAATGATGCTTGTCTTGCTTTGTGGCTTTCCGCCTCTCTATCCATGGCATATACCACCCTGTAGGGTTATGACACAAGGAACCCTAGAGGAGGGTCCCCCCCCCACAGGTGCCAGGAATTAATACTTCGGCTAAAGGTAGGTTAGGAAGAAGCCCACGGAGAAGAGAGATGAGCCACTGGAGAAGGAGGGGTGGATGGTGGGCAACGAAAAAAGAATCCTGGCAAAGCCCAGGATGTTGTGAACTTTTAAGCTCGATGGGGGAGTGACGTTGTTGCTCTGCCCATCGAACCTTGGCTTAAAGCCCTCCCATTCGATGTGCTTATGCAACTGAATGAGACAATATGAGATGATGCTTGTGTAACTTGATTTGCTTTGTGGCTTTCCGCCTCTTTATCTGTGGGATATACCACCCTGGAGGGGTACGATGCAAGGAACCCTAGAGGAGGGCTCCCCCCTACAAGTGCCAGGAATGAATGCATCAGCTAAAGATAGGTTAGGCAGAAGCCCAAAAAGAATACCCAAAGATATCGAGCTTCAAAGAGGCGAGGATGATGAATGAATTCTGTGAAGAGAAGGGCTAACTTCCTAAGAAGAGAGGGGAAAGCCAGGCCACCATCTGCCTCCATCCAACAGCGGAACCTAACTAACTAACGTGAAGAAAGCACTAACCCTGTCTAATGTTATGACCATTGGCATGGAGGAGAGGAAAAAAACCCTTTGAGGAGGAAACCTCTGGGGATCCAAGGCCTAGGTCACCTTCCCTCCAGGCTGACGACGTTTGATTTGAGGACATATGTTGGTAAAGAGAATGGTTCATAGATGAGGGATATAAGTAGGGAGGATAACGATGGGATAGGGAAAACTCCAAAGAAGCACAGATTAAATAAGGAACATGAGGTAGCAGGGACCCAAGGAGGGTATGCTCAAGTAGTCGATGATAACTAGATCAGAGGAGCAAGAATGGGAGGGAGGAAATCCATGTAGGAGTCAGAGGAGCAAGGGATATCCAGATGTGCTCATGAGGAGATTCCAGATGTGCTGATGAGGAGACATAGAAACATAGATTTTGACGGCAGATAAGGACCGCTTGGCCCACCCAGTCTGCCCATTTCCCTACCTATTGGATAAGCTGCAGATCCTACTTAACCAGCAGCCTACTTCTTCCTACCCCCACCCCCTAGAATTGCCTTATGACTGTCCCATGCATGCTTGAATTCCACCACTGTTTTTGATCTACAACCTTCCTCCGAAGGCCATTCCATGCATCCACAACCCTCTCTGAGAAAAAATACTTCCTTAAATTACCTCTGAGCCGCCCCCCTTCTATCTTCAAATTGTGCCCCCTTGTTCTTGCACACCCCTTTTTTTGAAAGATGCTACCCTCTTGGACTTTGTTGATTCCCTTGAGATACTTGAAAGTTTCTATCATGAGACAGATGATAATGCAGACTGGCTTGATTAAGCGATGCGCTTGATTGAGTGATGCGAGTGAGCAGACACTGAGGTTGAAGAGGCATACTTGATTATGCGATGTACATGATTAGACCCTGAATGATTAGACCCTGAGGTTGTAGTCGATGAGGTAGTATGGAATTCAATGATAGGAATGTTTGAGTAAAAGATGTAAATAGATAAACCTTGCGGTAATGCTGAGTGAATGATGATGGGATTTATGAACTTGATATGACTGGAGTTACGAACTCAATACATGCGGCAGGATGGCCGCAGTCGATAGGTGGCATAGGAGTTATGGTAGGTACACCCAAAAAGAAATATTGATAGCAGGCCACGAGTGGAGTGAATCTTGAAGAGCCGGTCCAGAATTGGAAGAAGAGGAGAGCAATGTGACTAAGTAGACTCCTCGAAAGGAGGTAGATTCGGAAATGAATAGAGCGATGTAAGTAAGTAGGCTCCTCGAAAGGAGGTAGATTCAGAAATGAGTTTGAAAAGGAGCTGAATGATGGTGGAGAACCTCCAGCCAGCCCTTAGCAAGGGCGAGGGACATGAAGGCATAGCTCTTGAGTGGAGGTAGAGTCAAATTGAGCTAGCAAGAGATAGAAGCAGGAGGATAGATGGAAGCCATGACTGGAGCAAATCTTTGATAGCTGATGATGGATAAAGGATGATGGAGCAAAGCCATGATTGGAGAGAATCCATGACGGCTGGTACAAGACAATAAGCAGTGAAGGAAGACCAGAGTCATGAACCTGATCAAGGCCACTGATTTACGGTGATTAAAACAATGAAATTCCATTTTCAAGACTTCAGATTCTGGAATTGCACTGGTGATTGTTACTCTGATTTCTGGATTTTACCGGGATTCTGCCATCATTCTTTTAGTATATGCATACATAATCAGAATTAAAGAAGGCTTAATATACAGAGCATTAAATAAAGCAAATTGAAAATAGTACAGGAAGGAATTATAAGAAAAATACAAGTTTTGTAAATTTACTGATCTAATATAAAATGCCAGATTCCATGAAATCTTTGTTTTTACCGGTCTTCAGGCAGCCCTAATTCTGGAAGTTTACCGGGTTTTCCGGTAAAAAACGAAAAACAGTGGCCTTGAACCTGATACATGCTGCAGAAGGGCTGCGGGTCAATGAGGTGGCATATGATTAGAGATCGGCAGCCAGATACAGGATAGGGGAAAACCCAAAAGAAGGCACTGGACAAGGAAGGAGGGAAAGGACAGGAAGGAGGGAGAGGACCCACTAGAGGGAGGAATGAAATGAAGGGACTCGGAGTGGCAGATTGAACAAGCCAGAATATGAGGCAGGATAGGTATGCCCAAAAGAAACACCAATGGCAGCCCTGACCGAGACAGCCGGCATGCTCGAGGATGAGGAAGACTGACGAATGTACAAGACAGAACAGATGAGCAAATAGGCCACCATTTAAACTGAGGAGAAACCACCAGAACGAGATGGGTGAGAACTGGAACTGCAGGAACTATGTGGAAAACACCGAAACTAAGCTGAAGAATGGCATAGAGCATGTCAGATGATCGATAGGCAGGACGAGGAAGCTGCCATGACAGGAAGAAGTGAGGGCAGCCAAAATCTATAGGAGCTGTAGGTAAATAGGTAACAGGAGAGATCACCAGAGGCAGGCCGATTGAACGACGGAATAGATAGGGAATGGACAAGGAAATGATGGAAGGCTTTCTTAGAATGGCATAAAAAGGGGACATTTTGTTGATGGGGGACCTGAATATGCCAGATGTTAACTGGAGCACCTTTGCTGCAGGCACATCCAAGAGCAGGGTCATTCTTGATGCCCTACAGGGGGCAGGCCTCAGACAGCTAGTATTGGAACCCACTCGGGAGGGAGCAATCTTAGACCTGGTACTCTCAAATGGGGATGGAGAAAGAATCTCAGATTTAGAAGTGGGTAGCCATCTGGGAACAAGCGACCACCAAACAGTGTGGTTCACGATAAACACAGCCATACAATCAAGCCATACAAAAGCAAGAGTACTGGACTTTAAGAGGCCAACTTTGGCAAGATGGGAGAGTGCCTCAGAAAAGCACTAGCAAACAGGCAAGAAGGAGGGGTGGAGGAACAATGGGAAGTGATCAAACAGCCATCACAGAGGCAACAAGCCTTTGTGTAAAGCAAATCAATAAAACACAACAAGGAAAAACCGCTATGGTTCTCAAAAAGAGATGGCTGGGAAGGTTATGAGAAAAGGACAGCATTCTGGAAATATAAGGAAACACAGAAGGAGCAGGACAGAGAACTTTATCGTTAAAGCAGAAAGAGGTTGGGGAAGGCAGTCAGAATAGCAAAGGCCCAAACCGAGGAAAGGACAGCCAATTCTGTTAAGAAGGGAATAAGACCTTTATAGGTACATTAGGGAGCGAAGAAACACCAAGGAGGATACTGAAGCTTAATAAAGGGGAGGAATGTGGGTAGGGGTGACAGTGAAAAGCAGGATACTGAATGAATATTTCTGCTCAGTATTCCACAAAGGAAGAGGGGGAGTTACCTAAACCAAATAAGAGAAACACTCTGAAGACGGGGGTCGATACCAGTCCATTTACAGAAGAAAGGGTTCTGAAAGAACTAATAAAATTGAAGGTGGACAAAGCAATGGGGCCTGATGGGATTCACCCAAGAATTCTAAAAGAACTAAGGGTAGAACTAGTGACACCGCTGACTACTCTCTTTAACAAATCATGGAGGATGGGGTGGTACCCGAGGACTGGAGAAGGGCAGATGTGATTCCTCTTCACAAAAGTGGGAGCAGGACAGAGGCAGGAAACTACAGACCAGTTAGTTTGACCTCAGTGGTAGGAAATGATGGAATCACTTGAAGGAAAGAATTGTTGAGTACCTAGAGGCCAGTGGGTCACAGGACCCAAGGCAGCATGGATTCACGATGGGAAGGTCATGTCAGACAGATCTAATAGATTTCTTTGACTGGGTGACCAAAGTAGTAGACCAGGGAGGGCTGTGGACATGGCCTACCTTGATTTTGCAAGGCATTTGATACAGTCCACACAAAGATTAATTCACAAGATAGCCAGCCTTGGAGTTGGACCCAGGTGGTAGCCTGGATAAAAATTGGCTAGACAACAGGACGCAAAGGGTAGTAGTAAATGGAATACACAGTGAAGAAAGGAGGGTTACTAGTGGGGTACCGCAGGGTTCAGTACTGGGACCGGTCCTTTTTAATGTCTTTATAAGTGACATTGCAGAGGAACTGGAAGGAAAAGTATGTCTCTCTGCAGATGACACAAAGATCTGCAACAAGGTTGATACACAAGATGGAGTGGAAAGGATGAGAGGGACTTGGCAAGGTTGGAGGAATGGTCAAATGTATGGCAGCTCAAATTCAATGCAAAGAAGTGCAAGGTAATGCACATGGGAAACAAAAACCCAGGGGAAGTGTACACAATGAGGGGTGAGATATTGACAACAGTAAAAATAGAAAGGGACCTGGGGGTAATTATATCAGATGACCTAAAGGTGGGCAAGCAATGTGAGAAGGCAGTAAGGAAGGCTGGGGGGATACTGGGATGCATAGGAAGAGGCATCAATAGTAGAAAACAGGAAGTTGTTATCCCTCTGTACAGACAGTTGGTGAGACCCCATCTGGAGTACTGTGTGCAGTTCTGGAGACCCCATCTCCGCAAAGACATAGACAGAGTGGAGACTGTCCAGAGGAGGGCAACCAAAATGGTGCAGGGTCTACACCAGAAGACATACGAAGAAAGACTAAAGGAGCTTAATATGTATACCCTAGAGGAAAGGAGGGAGAGAGGACATGATAGAAACTTTCAAGTACCTCAAGGAATTAACAAAGTCCAAGAGGGTAGCATCTTCCAGAAAAAGAGATGTGCAAGAACAAGGGGCACAATTTGAAGATAGAGGGGACGACTCAGAGGTAATGTGAGGAAGTATTTTTTCACTGAGAGGGTTGTGGATGCATGGAACAGCCTCCCTGAGGAGGTCGTGGAGTCAAGAACAGTGGGGGACTTCAAGAATGCATGGGACAGGCATAAGGCAGTCCTAGTGGGGGGTAGGAGGAAGTAAGCTGTTGGTTAACTAGGATTTGCAGCTTATCTGTTAGGTAGGAAAATGGGCAGACTAGGTGGGCCAAGCGGTCCATATCTGCCGTCAGATTCTATGTTTCTATGTTTCTAGATGAGCAGGTCGGAGCGAGGAAAAGTGGAGCAGAGAGGGCTAAATGAAGAGGAATAAGTCGGCTAGAGACAGGTCGAGTGATATGGCAGTGCAGCAAAGCCTGGAGTGGAAGGCAAATCGAAGGAGTGAGGTGAATGAAGACTGCTACGACAGTGGAGGAGAGGGGCAGAACGAGTGCACCCCGAAGCATGTGGAAATGAGTGGTCCGAGAACTGCATGTCTGATCCAAATAAGCTAGGGATGCCAGCCAAGGGCAGTATGTCGAGGAGGGATAGCAGTCGATGAGATAAAGAAAGAGTGGGAGGGCGGAAACCCCCAAAAAGAAAACACAGACAGCGAGCCAGCTGAGGCCAGCAATCCAGGGGCAGTGGACACTGCAAGGCAGATGGAGGTACCAAGTCCTGAGAGTACGTAAAAGGAAAAATGGGCAGCAACATAGCGCTGCTCAAACACAATGCATCCCAAAGTGCTCGACAAGCAATGCCAGACTGGTAGGGAAATGACTGAATGAGGAGTGGCAAGGCATGCCCTGATATGAGTAGCTACATAGCCAACAAGCAAATTCGTGGAGGAGGCCATACAGGCAGATAGCCAGAGTCCCCATGTCGCCAAAACAGAAGGAGTAGTGCAGTGTCCCAATAATGAAAGATGCCAAGAAACAGAGGTGGTTGACTCTGTGATTTGAAGCAGGGAACTGAAACAGCCCTGCAGGCGCTAAGTAGTATGTGCAGCTGAGTGCAAGGTGAGAGAGAGCAGTGAGGAAGAGCTAGGCATGAAGGGATGGTGCACAGGAAGCGCCCAGCAAGCTGGGAGGCAAAGTGGGAATGGCAGCTGGAGACAAGGAAGACAAATGTAGGACCCCCCAAAATGGAGGAAAGGCACAGCAAGAGCGGGGGGGGGGGAGGAAAGCGAGAGGAAACTAGCACCAGAGGAGCGTTTGACCCAATGGAGAAGCGAGAGTGAAGGAGGGAACAGAGAGACAAACAGGGGGAGAGGAGCGCACGAAAGCACTGATGGGCAAGGAATCAGAGACAGGCACCAGAGCAGCTGGAAGAACAGTAGGGCCAACAAGAAAGGCAGAGGTCAAGTTGGCGGTTCATGGAGCTGGACGGCAGAGGGCAGTAGAAGCAGGGGCGGGTGCCGAGCTCCAGCAGAGGGCCATGGAGAATGAGGAGCCGAGCGGGGCGGGGGAACAATGCAGTAGGACCAAGTGAGGCAGACTGCTCAATGAGAGAACACGAGAGGAGTCCCAGGAGAAATACAGGAGTCGGTAAAGCGAGCAAGAGCAGCCGGAGGCCAAATGGGGAGAACAGAACAAGAAAAGGCGCAGCCAACATGGCGTCCAGCTACAACAAAAAAGAATCCTGGCAAAGCCCAGGATGTTGTGATCTTTTAAGCTCGATGGGGGAGTGCTGTTGTTGCTCCACCCATCGAGCCTAGGGCTTAAAGCCCTCCCATAATATAAATATAACTAATGACATGGTATTGAAGAAATTGCTGCAGTTAAACCCCAACAAATCCCTGGGTCTGGATGAACTTCATCCAAGATTGTTGAAGGAAATAGCTGTTGCTATATCAAAACCATGCCAGATCATTTTTCAGCACTCAGTCACAGAAGGGAAGGTCCCATTAGATTGGACATCAGCCAGTGTTACCCCCATTCATAAGAAGGGGCCCAAGACAGAGTGTACAAACTACAGGCCTATAAGCCTGACTAGCACAGTGGGTAAAACTCTGGAATCCCTGATAAAGGAGTTGCTGGAACAGCACCTAGTCACAAGTAGACATACTGATGTGTCTCAGCACGGTTTCAGAAAGGGCAGGTCCTGTCTAATTAATCTTGTACATTTTTATGAACCTGTGAGTAGGGCTTTGGATAGTGGTATATCAGTGGCTGTCTTGTATATCAACTTTGAGAAAGCTTTTGATAGAGTACCACATTATGAGCTGATCCAGGCACTAGCGGAGATAGGTGTTGGTAAGTCACTTATACGGTGGATAACAGTGTGGCTGGGTTCAAGGAGACAGAAAGTCTGCTTGAATGGTTTTGTCAGCTTGGATGCCCGTGGATAGTGGTGTACCGCACAGCTCTGTCCTGGGTCCAACACTGTTCAGTTTACTAATAGCCTCTGTAACAGGAACAACCAATACCTGGTCATCAAAGTTTGCTGGTGATATTAAGATTGGAGCATAGGTAACAAATAAGGAAGATGCGACCAACTTTCAACAGAGCATAGACACACTGGCAAACATAGCAGCTGAAAAAAAAATGAGATTCAACATGTCTAAATGCAGGATAATGCACTTGGGATCAAAAAATAATAGATTCCCCTATATACTAAATGGTCATCAGCTTTTAGTGAGTGGCATAGAGAACGATTTGGGCATCTTGATAGATAACCATTTAAAATTCACAGAACAATGTAAGCAGGAATCCAGATGGGGATATGGTATATTGGGTGCCATCGCAAAGAACATTAGCAGTAGAGAGCGGGAGGTGCTGATGCTGTTGTACGTTGCATTGGTGCACCCCCATCTGGAGTATTGTAGTAGCTTTTGGGGACCACACTTGATGTGGGATGTTGCTAGTCTGGACGGTGTGCAGAGAAGGGCCATGAGGATGGTTAATGGTCTGAGGGGGAGCACATATGAGGAAAGGCTGAGACATCTGGGCATGTATTACTTGGCATATAGGCGACACAAAGGAGATATGTGTATGGTATACAGGGCGCATAGTGAGAGCGATCTTTGGGAATGCATGGGTTTGAGTGCTAGAAATAGCATAAGGCCAGTTAGAGGGCATGGGCTTCAGCTCATGGGGGAGGCCTATAAAAAGAATAACAGGAGGAACTGGTATTCCCAACAGGTGGTTAATAAATGGAATGACTTACCCAAGATAGTGGCATCTTATACTTCCATGAATCAATTCAAGCGGTCTCTGGATAAATATTATAGTGAGGGAAAAATCAGTTTTAGAGTAAAATGTGCAGGTAATCTAATGGCTTATGCTAAACATACCTGTTTAGATTCCTATGATTAGCACCAGCGACACTCTCTCCGCTCAGCCTCTATTTTTGATCAGCTTCATGGGTGCAGTGGCCCAAAACCTGCCCCTGCTCCAGCAGTCCTGCCCCATGTTACTGACTGTACTGCCTTCTCATTGGTGGCCCAAACTGCTCTGCTGTTCATCTTCCTACGGGGGTTCCTTGCCAGGCCCACATCTCCTTCATCTTCTACCTGGGCTTGCGTTAAGCTCCCGCCCAAGGGCAACCCTCCAAGATCTTCCATATGGCCTGTGACCCACCCAGCCCTCAATGTGCTGGTGACCCAGGACCTGCCCCTCCATACCAGGCCCTATCTTCTGGGTGAAGGGCCCCCGGCTCCCACTACTCATTGGCCACTCTGCCACACCAGGTATGAGGGAAGCCACTGCCACCGGCTCACCTCCTGTGGAGGCCCTGCCACTGCCCCCCACAGTCCTGGCAGCCCAAGATACACTGTAAAGGGGTCTCTAAGGGCTCCTAACATTCCAGGCCTACAAAGCCACCTATCTTCCCTGCCTCCAAAGGACGCAGGACCTGGCTACCCATGGAGCTTCATTCCCCGAGCTCCTCAACTATGACATTTAGAACGCTGTCCTGTCTCTATTTTTTTGGGGGGGTTCCCCCCACTGGCCCTCCCAGACCACCGAGCTCCCTTACTTGTCCACCTTACTCTGCGCCTACTGCCACCCCTCTCCAGCCCCAGGCCTAAGGCCCAGGCTGGAAAGGCTCCGACACTTCCTGTCTGCTCCCTTATATACTCCCTAAAACCGACTCTCTGCTGCCACCTTGAGGCATCCAGCAGTCAATATCCCCCAGAGAACTAACACATCCCTAGCTCCGGGGAAGGGGAGTAGGAGGGGGAAAGGATGCCTAAATGAGAATATAAACCCCTCCTTTGGGGGCGGGGCTTACACAAGTAAAAACAGCAAGGAAATAACAGCCCCACTTAAATCGCACCAAAACAGGTTTCAAATTTTCAACAGCCCCAAAACTATTTCCCTGTTAACCCCTTATAAGAAGTCAAAAACAGGGCCGGCCTTAACCATTCTGGGCCCCTGTGCAGCCCCCTGTAGGGCCCCACCACTTCATTCCCTGTGCCCCCCACATCCAACATTTACACCTAACTAACCCTCCTGTCCTGTATTAATACAGCAGTACCAGGTCTACTACTTTAACCAGCATCTTTTAATTAGTGCCACTGAGTGCTTTGGATTATTTGACTTCACCAATGGAAATGAATCTGACTGAGCCTTGAAAAAGAACTTAAGTACAGTACTACTACCGTATTCATTTCTGTAAGGACAGGGGTATCATTACTGGACACTCACACCTCCGATTATCTGATTTGCAAACAATTTTAAACAACTTAACTTTTCTAGAGGCGTGTGTGAGAGAGAATAGAGATGATTATCATGGGGCACCAGTAAGATTGCCACCTGTCGGGTTTTTTAGCTGGTGATCAGGTGTTCAGGGTCCCTAGCAGGAAATCCAGTTTTGCTCTGTGCTGGTTAGGTGTTTGCGCCATTTTGAGTGCTCACATACTTTTGAAACAGATTTTGTCATATATTTGTTTCAGCTACATCTCCAGGTTACAAACGAGTTCTCTTGTCAATATAGCCCTTTGTTTGTGAAAGCAGTCAACCTGGGAGGCATAAAGTATGGCCATTAACACCATTAGCACTTACTTAACCTAATCTTTTCCACTGCATCTTAAAGTGGTATAGCAGGAAAGCTGCCCCCACCTTTTGTAACAGTAACAGAGCCAGTTGTCTTCCACTTTCATTTGCTGGCAAACATTTTCATCTCTAACAGAATTTAGGCATTTTTACATAGATATATAGACCGTGTCAGCAGATAAAGGCCTACGGCCCACCCAGTCTGCCCACTTGAGCTTGTAAGTTTACTTTGTTTTCCTAGAAGTCTGCTGCCCCTTACCCCTGACCTCCAGAATTCCTTTATGTCTATCTCATGCATTCTTAAATCCCGTGATTGTTTCAGCCTCCACCACTTCCTCTGGCAGGGTGTTCCACTTGTCCACCACCCGTTCTGTGAAGAAATTCTTCCTCCGTTTCCTCTGAATCATCCTCCTACAACTTCATCCCATGCCCTCTAGTCCTAGAACATCTTTTCACTTAAAAATAGTGTCTTCCTGCACCCTGTTCCTCCCTGTAAGATACTTGTATGTCTCTATCATGTCTCTCTCCCTCCTCTCCTCCAGGGAGTACATGTTCAGTTCCTTCAACCTGTCTTCATAGGACTTGTGATGCAATTCATGCACCATCTTTGTTGCCCTCCTCTGAACCTTCTCTACCCTGTCTATGTCCTTACGTAAGTAAGGTCTCCAGAACTGTACACTGTACTCCAGGTGGGGCCTCACAACTTAAATTATTATTTTTTTCCTCAAGAAAAAAGTATGGGCCCCCAAGGTGCAGGGGCAGAGTTTGCACATAGCTAAGGCTGGCCTTGCAAAAAATCAACCTGCTAACAAGAGAAATCATCAATAAGTAGTAAAAGAAGCAATAAAAGCAGCAATGAGCAGTTACTACATTGAAATGCAAATCAACAAATCAAATCAAAATGAAAGAAAAAGCCACCATGGTTCACAAAAGAGGTGGCGGGGAAGGTAAGGGAGAAAAAGATAGCATTTAGGGAGTATAAGGAAACACAGAAGGAGCAGAACAGAGAGCTGTACCAGTTAAGGCAGAAGGAAGCAGGGAGGGCAGTCAGACTAGCAAAGGCCCAAACTGAGGAAAAGATAGCCAACTCGGTTAAGAAGGGGGATAAAACCTTTTATAGGTACATCAGGGAGTGTAGAAAGACAAAGGGAGGGATAGTGAAGCTGAATAGAATGGATGGTAGGTGGGCAGAGAGGGACAGTGGAAAAGCAGGGATACTGAACGAATATTTCTGCTCAGTATTCACAAAAGAGGAGGGGGGGAGGTACCTAATCCAATTAACAGACGCACTCTGGATGGGGGGGGGGTCGATCCCAGTCCTTTCACAGAAGAAAGCTTTCTCAAAGAACTCCTAAAACTGAAGGTGGACAAAGCAATGGGGCCTGACAGAATTCACCCCAGAATTCTAACTAATTTAGGGAAGAACTAGTGACACCACTGACTACCCTTTTTAACAAATCATGGGAGGATGGTGTGGTACCTGAGGACTGGAGGAGGGTGGATGTGATTCCCCTTCACAAAAGCCCTAAAAACCAGGTATGCGGACAGTACTCCTGGCAGCCTAAGCTGTTGTTTTCTGGCAATATTTACTATTTTTTTGATCATTGCATTGCCTGGTGTTTTCTACAAATATTGTATTGCGGGAGCTGTCAGTAGCTTTTAGTTCGGTGGCTGTCAGGTGAGTCTAAGCTGTCAGTAGCGGGAGCGAAATTGATAGGAGCGAGATAACAATGGAGCGAATGTTCGTCGGAGTGAATAGTCGGGAGTGAATATCGCAGGAGCGAATTGTCGGGAGTGTATTGACATGTACCCGTCAGTCTTACCTCAGTAGTGGGCAAGATTATGGAGACATCCCTTAAGGAAAGGATAGTGTAACACCTGGAATCCATAGGAGCACAGGATCCAAGATAGCATGGATTTACAAAACGAAGGTCCTGTCAAACTAATCTCATAGATTTTTTTGATTGGGTAACCAGAGTGGTGGACCAAGAGGGAGCAGTTTATGTCGCCTACCTTGACTTCAACAAAGCTTTCGATACTGTTCCACATAGAAGATTGATTAATAAGCTTGGTAGGCTCGGGGTGGGTCAGACGTTGGTCAACTGGGTGGCAAACCGGTTGGCGGGCAGAAAACAGAGAGTGGTGGAAAATGGTATACAATCAGAAGAGATGCAAGTCACAAGTGGGGTACCTCAGGGATCAGTCCTGGGGCCAGTCCTCTTCAATATCTTCATCAGTGACATTGCAGATGGACTGGAGGGTAAGGTTTGTCTGTTTGCAGATAACACCAAGATCTGCAACAGAGTAGATGATCCAGATGGTATGGGCAGAATGAGAAGAGATCTGGATAAATTAGCAAAATGGTCAGAAGAGTGGCAACTGGGGTTTAACGCAAAGAAGTGCAAGATCATGCACATAGGGAAGAGGAACCCTGAAGCCACCTATAGGCTGGGAGGGAAGTTGCTGGCAGTCACAAGGGAAGAAAGAGACTTGGGGGTCATCATCACCAATGACCAGAAATCATACAAGCAGACCTCTAAAGCAGTATGTAAGGCTAGGGGGATGTTGGGGTGTATTAGTAGGGGTATCACAAGTCGGAAGAGGGAGGTAATAATCCCTCTTTACAAGACACTGGTTAGCCCCCATCTGGAGTATTGCGTGCAGTACTGGAGGCCACACCTTCACAAAGACAGTAACCAAATTGAGGCAGTCCAGAGAAGGGCAACCAAAATGGTGCAGGGACTGCATCAGAAAACATATGAAGACAGATTAACTGAACTCAATATGTATACCCTAGAGCAAAGGAGGGAGAGAGGTGTTATAGAAACATAGAAACATAGACTTTGACGGCAGATAAGGACTGCTAGGCCCATCTAGTCTGCCCATTTCCCTACCTACAGGATAGGCCGCAGATCCTAGTTAACCAACAGCCTATATCTTCCTGCCCCCCACAAGAATTGCCTTATGTCTGTCCCATGCATTCTTGAATTCTCCCACAGTTTTACACCCCACAACTTCCTCAGGAAGGCTGTTCCATGCATCCACTACCTCTCTGTGAAATAATACTTCCTCACATTGCCCTGAACCGCCCTCCTTCTATCTTTAAATTGTGTCCCTTGTTCTTGCAAGTCTCTTTTCTGAAAGATGCTACCCTCTTGGACTTTGTTGATTCCTTGAGGTACTTGAAAGTTTCTATCATGTCCCCCTCTCCCTTCTTTCCTCAAGGGTATACATATTAAGCTCCTTTAGTCTCTCCTCATCGGCTTCTCTTGCAGACCCTGCACCATTTTAGTTGCCCTCCTCTGGACTGCCTCTATCCTGTCTATGTCCTTGCGAGATGGGGTCTCCAGAACTGGACACAGTATTCCAGATGGGGTCTCACCAACTGTCTGTACAGAGGGATAACAACTTCCTGTTTTCTGCTGCTGATGCCTCTCCCTATACATCCCAGTATACCCCCGGCCCTCCCTACTGCCTTCTCACATTGCTTGCTAACCTTAAGGTCAACTGATATGATTACCCCCAGGTCCCTTTCCTGTTTTCTTGTTGTTACTACCTCCCCACCCATTGTGTATTCTTCCCCTGGGTTCTTGTTTCCCAGGTGCATTATTTAGCACTTTTTTGCATTGAATCCTAGCTGCCATAAGTCTGACCATTCCTCCAACCTTGCCAAGTCCCTTTTCATCCTTTCCACGCCTCCTCGTGTATCAACCCTGTTGCAGATCTTTGTGTCATCTACAAAAATGCATACTTTTCCTTCCAGTCCCTCTGCAATGTCACTGATGAAGACATTAAAAAGGACTGGACCCAATACAAAATGTTTTATAAGTGTTGGGGGTTGTGGTATGAAGCCTCATAGAAAATCTCACATACCCCCATAATGCAAAGCATCATGGACTGTATGTGCAAATCACCACAGAATATTATGGAACTTTAAGCAGAAATGCATGGTGCCGAAAGGCCTCTCACACAGTTTGCAAAGAGTGCCAACATAAAGACACAGACACATGTTTCGTCCTACCAGGACTCATCAGTGTGCCTTGACATCAGAATGCATGGGACAGACAAAAGGCAATTCTTGAGGGGGGTAGGAAGAAATAGGCTGTTGGCTAAATAGGATCTGCAGCTTATCCAGTTGGTAGGGAAATGGGCAGACTAGGTGGGCCAAGCAGTCCTTATCTGCCGTCAAAGTCTATGTTTCTGTGATTCCTTCCCTATCTAGCCTCTTATGAGAAGCCAAAAAGCAACCTGCTACCACAAATCTGACTCAGCCCCGCCTCCAGTTATCATGTAGCTGATGCCCAAGGCCAAACAATCAGCACCCCTCCCCAAAGCTACAGGGCAAGACAAAAATCAGTTCCTGCACTATAATATTAATGGAGTAAAACAATAAGATAAGCAGAACAGTAGCCCAAGTGAAATTAACAATAAGCAAGTAAAAACAGCAAGGAAATAACAGCCCCACTTAGATCTCTGTCTCTCCTCTTAGGGCTTCTCGTGCAACCCCTGCACCATTTTAGTTGCCCTCCTCTGGACTACCTCTACCCTGCCTATGTCTTTTCTGAGGTATGTCCTCCAAAACTGGACACAATACTCTAGGTGGAGTCTCACCAGAGAGTGATACAGTAGCAACACCACCACCCTACTCCTGCTGGAGATACCTCTCCCATATGCATCCCTGCATCCCACTAGCCTTACTCACTGCTTTGTCACCCTTCCCTGCCACTTTTGAGGTAATCGGATATGATAACCCCAATGTCTCTTTCCTGCTTAATGACTTTCAGTACCTCCCCCAGTTATACACGATTAATAACATTTACAGTTACGTATGGTTAATAACATTTACAGTTATGCATTATTAACATTTACAGTTATGCATGGATAACATTTACAGCTACACATGATTAAACTAGCAGAGTAAAGTATACAATAGCTAGTCCTTATCAGAGTTCTGCACAGCATCCTTCAGTCAGGTAGCAAAGTCTTTTTGGAATATTTCTACCAGATTTCCTGCATGTGACAGGTCAATACAGAGGTAAGGCAAGGCAACATAATCAAACTTTATTTATAACGTGCCTTTTCCCAAAGGCTCAGGGCGCTGTATATAATTTAATAGATTGGAAAAAACATAACAAAACATTAACAAATAAAACACAGCAAGAATAAATCAATCACGGCTAGTAATGACATGTGATTCGTAACCTGGCTGGCAGTTGCAAAGTGTGGGCAAACCCCAGTTCTTGCAGAGTAGCCCAGACAGAATAAAAACCTTTTTTGCTGATTTCTGCTGATATAGCTGAGGTTGAGGAACAAGTGAAAAACAACTTCGGTTCAGTGTGTAATTTCTAGCCAAAAATTTTTTTAAAAAAAAATTAATGATAAAACAAATTTAAAGGTGGGGGGGGAGTTGGCAACATAGCTTTTAACGCCAGAATCAGTTTATAGGTAGACACTGAGCCTGAAAGAAATACAAAATCACACATGCCCCCACAATGCCAAGCATCATGGGCTGCATATGTAAATCACCACATAATATTATGCTGGTTCAACTTTAAGCAAAAATGCATGGTGCCAAAAGGCCTCTAACACAGTTTGCAAAGGGTGCCAACAGAAGAAATAAACATGTGTTTCATCCTACTAGGACTCATCAGTATGCCTCGTCTGTTTGACACCTCAGTGACCCTGAGCCTGTACTCCTGACATAAGCCTGTACTCCTGATATGAGGATTTTACCTGATTGTTACTATAAATATTTACATATACAGGACAATCTGTGGCTGCTGCCCACCTCCTCCTCCTCCACCTCCTCTTCCTCAAATTAATTTGTCTACTGATTCATGTATTCTTGGTAACTAGGAGCAAACCTTTTCATCAGCGTTGAAGAGATTCTTCTCATTAGTCATTTGTGCTCTTCAACGGATTGTTCCATCACGGATACAGTGCTTTATTCATTTTAAGTATTTCAAGAGTGGGAGGCAAAAGAATCATTTACAGCATTGCTAGAATAGAAACTAAAATCTAATAGAAAGAAAGCTTAGTCCTGCTGATTACATCAACCTGTGGCCTATGGTCAATCAATGTTAATCTGGGAGGAAATTGATGAAATACAATAACTCATGTGTTGCAGTGCAGTGCAGTACAAGGCATACTGTATTGTTAGAAGTGCAGTCATCTCAGCCAGCTTGTCAGAACACAGTAGAACTTATGTTCTTGGTGCTAGCAATCAGGGTTCAAGAACAAACCCTGGTTGTTGAGGGCCATGGGGGGGAGGCGCTGATAAAAGGCAGGAAATGTCAAGCCTCCCCCCACAAAACATGGCAGGTAGTAAGGTAAACACTGAGGTACAGAGCTCAACACAGGGCAGGACAGGGGTAAATGGAAAAATAGACAAGGACAATAAGAGCAGGATGGGGGGGAAAAAAGGATAAAGCCAACATTAAATGGAGGGCAATGAGTACCAATGCCCGTAGTCTGGGAAACAAGCTTCCTGAGCTAGTAGCCCTGATGGAAGATGAACAATTGGATATTGTGGCAGTCACAGAAACATGGTACATCGAGAACCATGACTGGGATGTCAACATACCGGGGTACACAGTCTACAGAAGGGACAGGGAAGGTAAAAGAGGAGGTGGAGTAGCTCTATACATAAGGGAAGGGATCAAAGCTACAGAACTAAAAAGTAAAGGGGGAGGACAAGAGGCACTCTGGGTCACCTTGGAGACAGGGAATGGCATCACAATCCGCACAGGGGTTGTATACAGACCCCCGTCTTAAGGGGAGGAAATGGACAACAAAATGATAGAGGACATTCTCAAAATGTCTGAAAAAGGGGAGATACTCTTGATGGGGTACCTGAATATGCCAGATGTTAACTGGATAACATGTACTGCAGCCACATCCAAGAGCAGGGTCATTCTCGATGCCCTGCAGGGGGCAGGCCTTAGACAGCTAGTGTTGGAACCCACTCAGGAGGGAGCAATACTAGACCTGGTACTCTCAAATGGAGAGAGGATCACAAATTTAGAAGTCGGCAGACATCTGGGAACAAGCGACCACTGCACAGTGTGCTTCACAGTGAGCACAACCATAGAGATAAGCCATACAAAAACAAGGATACTGGACTTTAGAAGGGCTGACTTTGGCAAAATGGGTGAATACTTCAAAAATGCACTAGCAAATTACCAAAAAGGAGGGGTGGAAGAACAATGGAGAAAAATCAAAACTTCCATCATAGAGGCAACAAGCCTTTGTGTGAAACAAATAAAGAAAACAAAGCGGAGTAAAAAACCACTATGGTTCTCAAAAGAGGTGGCGGGGAAGGTTAAGGAGAAAAAGGCTGCATTCAAAAAGTATAAGGAATCACAGAAGGAGCACGACAGGGAACTGTATCAATTAAAGCAGAAAGAAGTGGGGAAGGCAGTCAGACTAGCAAAGGCCCAAACCAAGGAAAAAATAGCCAACTCAGTTAAGAAGGGGGATAAAACCTTTTATAGGTACATTAGGGAGCACAGAAAGGTTAAGGGAGTGATAGTGAAGATTAATAAAGGAGAGGGGAGGTGGGCAGAGGGAGACAGTGAAAAGGCAGAGATACTGAATGGATACTTTTGCTCAGTATTCACAAAAGAAGATGAGGAGGAGCTACCTATACCAGACAATAGAAGCACTCGGGATTTGACACCAGTCCATTCACAGAAGAAAGAGTCCTGAAAGAACTCCTAAAACTCAAGGTGGACAAAGCAATGGGCCTGACGGGATTCACCCCAGAATCAGTAAAAGAACTAAGAGAGGACCTAGTGACACCACTGACCACGCTTTTAACAAATCATGGCAGGATGGGGCGGTACCTGAGGACTGGAGGACGGCAGATGTGATTCCCCTTCACAAAAGTGGGAGCAAGGCAGAAGCAGAAAACTACAGACCTGTAAGTTTGACCTCAGTGGTAGGGAAAATGATGGAATCACTTCTAAAAGAAAGAATTGTTGAGTTCCTAGAGGCCAGCGGGGCACAGGACCCAAAGCAGCATGGATTTACAGCAGGAAGATCATGTCAGATGAATCTAATTGATTTCTTTGGCTGGATGACCAAAGTAATAGACCAGGGAGGGGCTGTGGATATGGCCTACCTAGACTTTAGCAAGGCATTTGACGCAGTCCCGCACAAAAGATTAATAATCAAGTTAGCCAGCCTGGGAGTGGGTCCCAGGGTGGTAGCCTGGGTAGCAAACTGGCTGCACAATAGGACACAGAAGGTAATAATGAATGGAACACATTCCGAAGAAAGGGGGGTTACTAGTGGAGTACCTCAGGGCTCAGTACTGGGTCCAGTCCTCTTTAACATCTTTATAGGTCAAAAACAGTGGTGGAATTAAAGCATGCATGGGACAGTCATAAGGCAATTCTAGGGGGTGGGGGTAGGAAGAATTAGGCTGCTGGTTAACTAGGATCTGCAACTTATCCATCAGGTAGGGAAATGGGCAGACTGGGTGGGCCAAGCGGTCCTTATCTGCCATCAAATTCTATGTTTCTATGTTTCTATTGCAGAGGGTCTGGAGGGAAATGTATGCCTCTTTGAAGATGACACAAAGATCTGTAACAGAGTTGATACACAAGAGGGGGTAGAAAAGATGAGAAGGGACTTGGCAAGGTTGGAGGAATGCTCAGACATATGGCAACTTAGATTCAATGCAAAGAAGTGCAAAGTAATGCACCTGGGAAACAAAAACCCAGGAGAAGAGTACCCAATAGCAGGGGAGGTACTAACAACAACAAAAATGGAAAGGGACCTGGGGCTAGTCATATCAAATGACCTAAAGGTGGGTAAGCAATATGAAAAGTCGGTAAGGAGAGCCAGGGGGATACTAGGTTGCATAGGAAGGGGCATCACCAGTAGAAAAAGGGAAGTGGTTATCCCTCTATACAGACAGTTGGTGAGACCCCATCTGGAGTACTGTGTGCAGTTTGGAGACCTCATCTACTCAAGGACATAGACAGGATGGAAGCAGTCCAGAGGAGGCAACTAAAATGGTGCAGGGTCTGCAGCAGAAACCATATGAAGAGAGACAGAGAGCTTAATATGTATACTCTTGATGAGAAAGAGAGGAGCGGGGTCATGATAGAACGTTTAAGTACCTCAAGGAATCAAAGTCCATGAGGGTAGCATCTTTCAGAAAAAGAGATGTGTAAGAACAAGGGGCACAATTTAAAGATAGAGGGGGACGGCTCAGGGTAATGTGAGGAAATTTTTTCACAGAGAGAGAGAGTGGTGGATACATGGAACAGCCTTCCTGAGTAGGTCGTTGGGTCTAAAACAATGGGGGAATTCAAACATGCATGGGACAGACACAAGGCAATTATAGTGGGGGGTGGCAGGAAGTAGGCTGTTGGTTAACTAGAATCTGCAGCTTATCCAGTAGGTAGAGAAATAGGCAGACTGGGTGGGCCAAGTGGTCCTTATCTGCCGTCAAAGTCTATGTTTCTATGGTGGTGAAGAACAGACTGTCCCAGAGGACACTGTCCTCCTCTGGGGGGAGAGAGGGTTCTTCTGTCTTCTGCCACGTTACTGCTATCAGGGGGTGATCACAAGTGGTAGTGTGGATGGATGATGGAGGGTAACGTGGGAAAATTACTGATGGCAGTGTGATGACACATACATAGCATGAGTGTACACATCTTGATGTCCACACATGCAGTGTCCACAGGGTCTGGGAGAAAAATGGAATGGATGATGGACCCAGGTATATCTGTGCCCCCAACCTTCCCAGCACGGTGCTGCCTGACATGACGAGATGTTTGGGGCTATACCCCCACACCCGAGCACTTCTTGGGGGATACAACCACAGCTCCATGGAGGTAGGTGGTCATCGCTGTGATAGGCAGGGGGGATAGGGGACTGCCTGGAGTTTCTGAGGGGAAGGGGGGTTGCTGGAGGGATAGGCATAAACAGTAAGTTAAACAAAAAAAGTGCCATCATCTGGATAAGATGGTCAATCGAGGTCTCTCCTGCTCATTGTCCAATTATATATTAATATGTATAGCTGATGTGTTTTTTACAGCACAAGAACATTATCTCATGTTGATTAGGCAAGAGGATTGCAAAGTGAAGTGGAGCATTTCTGTCGGCCCACACAGCACGAGATACCATTTTTCTGCTGTAAGAAACTTACACAAGTACAGTATGTAAGGAGTCAAACTTTTTCATAAGAGAAGACAATTTGTGAGGCAATGTAAACATTTTTTAAATGATGATTTTTTTTTTCTGCCTCCTCCCCTCGGCACGGGGTCATATCGCTGCAAACAATAACCATGCGGCAATAAATGCTATAATGAAAACAGCGGCCTCCCAAACAATGTTGGGTACAGCAGTAACCCAACAGAAAAGGCACAGTCCCATTGAATACAATGGGACTTCTTTGTTTTTGCTTCACCCCTCCACACCTCCTAGACTTAAAATATTCATCTCCAGAGGGCCGTGGACTTCGGGGATGGGGAGAAAATTGGGAGGGAGTAAAAGTGCTTTTTTTTTTTTTTTTTTTTAAATAAAGGTTTCAAGAAAAGGAGACCTAGCCAGACCCAAACCAGGGTCCCAGGTCACTTCACTGTTGGCTAGTGCCATAGCCACACCATCACGGGAGCGGCCCGGCCAGGCACCCCAGCACACGGCTAGTTGATCCTTTCCAGGTGAAGTGCAGAGTGACAGGGGTAGCAGTAATTCCCTACCACTATTCTACCCGTCACTCTAAATCCTTTCACACTTCACACAGAATGGTTCCTGTAGCACTCTTCATGGTGCACTATTTTGACCTGGTACCCTCCCGTCCGGTTACTGTGAATGATGGTATGGTCCACTGATTTGCAGACATAACAATTCTGATTGCTGTAATTCCAACGGTTGCAGGAGAAAGCTGATTTTTTTTTTTCCCCCCAGTTTTTGGTCATATTTTTATGTGAGCTTCACTGGCAAGCTTAGGATTCAGTGTTAAGTCTGGTGAGCAGAGCCAGGGCATTGCAAGTTACAACTTCCAAGATGACAGCGGGAGTCAGAGTGGCTGAAATCAGTGAATGGTCAGTGTGAGAAGGCATGTGTACACTGCATAAGAGGTACTGCAGTTCTGAACGTTGATTGGTGGAAAAAGTTTGACTGCTTTATGATACAAGGTAAAGATCCTATGGCATGGCCACCCCAATCCCAATGGCCCAGCGACAGCATAGCGCACTGCCGAGCTGGCCACTCATGTTCAAGAGCGAACTTGAGTCACTGAATCAGAAGGCAGGCCAGAATGCAGCAGCTGATGCTTGGCAGTACACTGTGGTTGGGAGGAAAGGCATCAGACACTCAGCCCCTCATCAACTCCTGTGGTGGTCCAGGAGCTCTTTCTTCCTCTTTGAGATGTTGCATCAGAGGTCAACAACAGGTTCTGCCCACACAGGGAGAGGAGTGAGGACAGGTGACAAAACCAGGGATAAAATTCTGCATACCAGCCAGCCCACTGGTGCAGCGGTAGCACTACTGCTTATGACGCCAGCAACCCGGATTCAGTAGCAAGCCTGGGTTGCTGGAGGGCCAGCCAAGGGGGAGAGAGAATTGAGTGCCTGGAGGGCTGCTTTCCTTCTCCAGGAAGGGAGAGCTGCATTCCGTGCTGCTATATTGCCACCTGGGTGACCACAGGTGGAGGTGCAGCCAGGGCAGCAGTAGTCTCAGGCAGGGGCGGACGTTGGCCAAGGGTCCAGAGTGAAGGCACGTCTCAGGAGACGTGTCTTCATCTCCTTGGTCCCTCCCTGTGTGCCGGAGTCTGCAGGGGGTGGGACCAGAAAAAGAGAAAAAGCCCCACGTCGGCTCCTGAAGACGGGTCCCGGCGCCGGTGACTGGAGAGATAAGGGGAGAAGCTCTGCAGAGTGTCCGCTCCACCTGAGCTACAGAGGGGAAATGGGGACTCCTCCACCCCACTCAGGGGGCAATCTGAGTGCTTGAAGTTAGATGGGGGAAGGCACCTGTGGGAATGGAAAGTCTCTTGTCCTCGGGCACCGCCTGAGTGGTCACATTGGAAGCCCTGTTGAGAGGAGCAGGCATGGAGAAGGAGGGGGCATAAACAGAAAAAAAATCCTGCATACCTTCTAAATGACAGCCAGCTTTCCTGGCCCCCCCCCCAGGTCCTAGTGCAACCAATACTGAATTCTCTCTACCTGATGGACTGCCTCAGAGGGGCCCTCTCTCTGGAGCCTCTACCAACAGAGAGGAAGATGTGGGAGCCGTTGGGTGACAGCTGGACCTGGAGGGGGGAAGAACCTGGCCTGACAGGATATATCCTTGGGACTGGAGTATATCTCTGACATTGTGGCTGAAGGAGAAAACCAGCTCCTAAAGCACTACAGTGCAAATACAGTTTTTCCATATATACTGTTGTCCTACATCACTGTCCACCCTGGGGATATATCCACAAGGTAACCTCCTTAGCCCCATCCTCCACTATCCCTCACCTACACTGCTTGCAGTCCACATGTCAACAGCAGCAATATCCCCACCCTCCCCTCTATCATCCAGCTGTACTACCACCTATGATCACCCATGTGGCTTGCAGTGATGTTATCTGGATGCAAATAAGGGGGAGGTGCCGCTAGTTGGGTACTTTCATCTGCCAGATGTGGATTAAAGCCTTCTAACTGGAGCTTTGGCAAAGCGCAGGGCCATCTGTGACTCCCCACAAGGGGCTTTTCTAAAGCAGCTAGTCAACAAACCCGCTAGGGACAGGGCAGTGCTGGGCTTGATGCTTACAAACAGGGACAGCATTGCAGACGCCACAGAGAGCAGTCCCCTAGGCAGCAGTGATCACCATACAGTATGGTTTAATGGGAGCAAAGACAAACCACACAAGGAGGAAGAGGAGGATGGATTTAAAAAAAAAAAAAAATACGAAACTACCTCAGAAACTGCCTAGTGGGAGGGATTGCCAGTGAGGGGTAGTGGAAATAATGGGGAAAAATTAAAGGGGGTATAATTAAGGCAGCCATTCTCTATGTGAAGGAAGTGAGTTAAAACAAAAGGAACAAGCATTTGTCAATGCCGAGTGTTGTCTTGCTGGCATTGGTAGTGCAGGAGTTAGAGAGATGCATAATAGGAATGGCAGTGAAGCATTAAACTGACACCAACCCCACACCCACCCTGCAGAGACTGACAGGCATTGAGGTGTGCCTTTGGGTCGTCGGCCATAACGCTCACCCTACCCTGCAGACACTAAGTGTGGCAGTGCGGCTTGGGGTCTTCGGGCCTTACGCTCACCCCATTCCACAAGGAAATACACTGAGATGGGTGCCATATAAGAGAATGGGGTGCACTTTGGGGCCGAAGATTCCAAGGCAGACCTCGATGCCTGTCACTAGCTACAGGGTGCGGTTGGGGGTGGAATGGCGTGAGCATTGCAGACGACAGTCCCAAGTCACACCCCTGTCGCCTGTCAGTCTGTACAGGGTGGGGCGTTACGGTTGGAAACCCTAACGCCCAGGCGTTTGTTGGTATTTTCACTCCAAATTTTTAACATGGGCTTTTTGTGACCCCACCTCATGAACAGTGGCACTATCAGTTCGTTAGCCACAAGATGATTTGACAGCGTGCTGCTTACATCGGCGCCACATGGGTGCAAAACACATTTGTGTAGGATGTGAAAAATGACAGCTGTACTGTACATGAGAAGATATAAAAAAATGGCAGTGTTGAAAATCTGGAGTGAAAATATGAAAAATTGGTGAAGTCACGAGCGTGCATAGAAACTGCACAACGTATGCCCATAACGCAATTTTTTGGGGGATTTTTTTTAACCATATTTTCAACATAGGCATTTTGGGACTTCCGCTCATGAACAGTGGCACCGTGATTTTGTTAATCTGTCCCAAAAGTTGATCTTCCACAGCAACTGTGCCATTGTACGCCAGATGTGCAAAAACACATTTCAGGCAGGATGTGAAAAATGACACCTGTACTGCTCATAAGGAGTTGTGAAAAAATGGCACTGTTGAAAATCTGGAGTGAAAATATAACAAGCATTTGTCAATGCCGAATGTTTGCTTGCTGGTATTAGCATTATAAATGCAGGAGTTAGACAGATGCAGAATAGGAATGGCAGTGAAGTAGTGAACTTGACATGAACCACACCTCCATGCTCTAGAGATGGACAGGATGTGGGGTAAGGTTTTGGGTCGTCACCCATGACGGTCAAGCCATGTCACCTCACCCTATTCTGTAGACAACGAGATGTGTTGACCTATGCCTTAGGATGTTTGGCTTTACAGTCAGCCCATTCCATAAGGACATACGTTGAAATGGGTGCAGCATAGGAGAATGGTGTGAAGTCTTGGGACGAAGAGTCCAAGGTACACCTCAATGCCTGTCATTGGCGGGGGGGGTGGGAGTGGGATGGCATGAGCAGTACAGTCGGTAATCCAAAGGCACACCCCAATGCCTGTTTTTCTGTACAGGGTAGGACGTTATGGTTAGAAACCCTAATGCCTCGGACATTTGTTGGTATTCACAGTACAAATTTTGAGCATGGCCTTTTTGTGAGCCCATCTCATGAAAGCATTTGGGACCTCTTCTCATGAACAGTGGCAGTGTGATTTTGTCAATGTGTCCCGAAAAGTGACTTCCAACAGTGACAGTGCCATTCTGCACCACATGTACGAAAACACAGATCAGGCAGGATGTGAAGAATGACAGCTGTACCATCCATAGGGAGGCATGAAGAGATGGCAATGTTGAAAATGTGTAGTGGGAATATTAACAATGCTTGCAGTTTCAAGCATACATGGAAACCATGCAACGCATGCGTGTAACAGTCATTTTATGGAGTTTCATCACTAGATTTTCACCATAGGCATTTAACGACCTGTGCTCATGAACAGCGTCACCGTGATTGTGTTACCGTGTCCTGAACACTGATGTCCCACAGCAACCACGGTAGTCTACGCCGGAACTGCAAATACGTATTTCGATCAGGATGTGAAAAATGACAACTGTACTGTTCATAAGGAGGTGTGGAAAAATGGCAATGTTGAAAATCTGGAGTGAAAATATTACAAATGTGCAAAGTTATAAGCGTGCATGGAAACTGCGCAACGCATGCTTGTAACACACTCACTTTATGGACTTTCATCACCAAATTTTCAACATAGGCATTTTAGGACCTCTGTTGATTAACAGTGTCACTGTGAGTTTTGTAATGTGTCTCAAACAGTGATTTCCCACAGCGACTGTGCTATTGTGTGCTAGAAGTGCGAACACACATTTCGGCCAGGATGTGCAAAATGACAGCTGCACTGTTCACAAGGAGGTGTGGAAAAATGGCAATGTTGACAATATGGCGTGAAAATATTGCAACTGTGCGGAGTTACGAGCGTGTGTGGAAACTGCGCAATGCACGCTCATAAGTCATTTTATGGACGTTTGTCACCAGATTTTCAACATACTATACCTATTTTAGGACCTCTGCTAATGAACAGTGTCGGTGTGATTTTCCTAATGTGTTCCGAACATGGATTTCCCACAAGGACCGCTAGTCTGCGGCGCAAGTGCAAAAACACATTTGGGCCAGGATGTGAAAAATGACAGCTGTACTGCTCATAAGGAGGTGCAGACAAATGGCAGTGTTGAGTATGGAGTGAAAATATTGCAAATGTGTGAAGATACGAGCATGCGTAGAAACTGCGCAACGCACGCTTGTAGCACAGTCATTTTATAGACTTTTCTCACCACATTTTCAACAGACATTTTAGGACCTCTACTAATGAACAGTGTCACTGTGAGTTTTGTAATGTGTCCCAAACATTGATTTCGCACACCTACTGCGCCATTGTGCGCTACATGCGTAGAAACACATTGTGGGCAAGATGAGCAAAATTAAAGCTGTACTGCTCATAAGGAGGTGTGGTAAAATGGCATTGTTGAAAAATCTGGAGTGCAAATATTAAAAATTTGCGTACTTACAAGCGTGCGTAGGACCTGCGCAATGCATGCTCGTAAAACAGTCATTTTTAGGAATGTTTTCACCAAATTTTCAACATAGCCATTGTAAGACCTCTGCTCATGAACAGTGCCACTGTGATTTTCTTAATATGTCCCAAACATTGATTTCGCACGCTGACTGTGCCATTGTGCAGTACATGCACAGAAACACATTTTGGGCGAGATATGAAAAATGACAGCTGTACTGCTCATGAGTAGGTGTGATAGAATGGCAATGTTAAAAATCTGGAGTGCAAATGTTACAGATTCGCAAACTTACGAGCCTGCGTAGGAACTGCGCAACGCACGCTCGTAAAACAGTCATTTCTAGGAATTTTTTCACCAAATTTGCAACATAGGCTTTTTGAGAGCCCACCTCATGAACATTGCCACTGTCATTTCATTAATCGGTCCCAAAAGGTGATTTCACACAGTGACCGTAAAATCACCCTTCAGGCCTGATTAATGCCATAACAGTGACAGCATTCATGAGGAGGGGTCCCAAAAACCCCATGTTGAAAATTTGGTGCCAAAATTCCAAAAAATGCCTATCTATCCCATTATACAGCTTACTGGCATTTCCTCAGTTCGCGGTCGGCTTTGAAGAGTGCAGACGTGTTCACGGTCCACCGAAGATCATCGCGTCAGACTACGGAGGTAAGTATGGGGTGAGGGGGGTGTGGGGAGGCAGAGTGTGCAGTGGGTGGGCGCGGGTTGTGGGAGGGGGGTGTGGGAGACTGCGAGGGACCGTTTTTTCTCCACAAGACAAAAAAAAAAAGGCAACGCAGGATGGTTTTCTATTTCGCAGGGGTATTTGGCATGCAGGAGTGAGCTCCCAGTGTGCCAACGGACTGTTTCTTTTGGGGGACCTGTAGCCGGCTGGAGATTGGGCACCCGTTGCAGCACAAGACAAGGGGGCCATCATGCCGACAGGGATTGGGCACCCCATCGCACAACAAGAAGGGAATCATGCTCACGGGACTGTGGGCACCTGATCGCGGGCTACAAGAAAATGGGGTTATAGATCATGCCGATGGGGAGTGGGCTCTATCGGCAGACAGGACATTTGTGCACTGAAGTCGGCGGGAATTGGAGCCCCGCCGGCAAACAAAGACTGTCTGGGCATTTTGCCGTCGAGGGGATTGGGCACCCCTCAGCATTAGGCAGATAATAATGTTTATGAACATGGCAGCAAGCCGCCCGCCATGTTCGCAAACAGTATTATGCTAGTTAGCGTTTCACCCTGCAATGACGGGTCGCTCCCTCATTGCAGCACAATGACTGATGCTGCAATGACGAGGCAGCCCCTGATTGCTGCGGCGAAAATGTTAGAAGTTGGTGCACTTTTGGAGACCAGTGTATCACCACACTGCACCTCCATTGGTCCACCATTGCCAAGCCCCCAATGCAGTGCCTCCCTTGGCTGTAACACTGCCACGCCTCCACAACCCACTTCTCTCCTAAGCTGTCAAGTCATGTTTCTTGCGCATGTGCACAAGCAAACATAAAAAATTGTCGAAGTTATGAGCACGTGTGGAAACTGCGCAATGCATGTTCATAAGTCATTTGTTTGGAATTTTTTCACCAAATTTGCAATATAGGCTTTTTGGGACCCCACCTCATGAACAGTGGCACTGTTGTTTCATTAATTGGTCCCAAAAGGTGATTCTGCGCAGTGACTGCGAAATCACCTTTTGGGACTGAATAACAAGATGACAGTGTGTGTGTTCATGAGGTGGGGTCCCAAGAACCCCAAGCTGAACATTTGGAGCCAAAATTCCAAAAAAATGGCTGAGATATCCACCTAAGTTGAACCCCCCCACCCAATTATGCCATTTTACAGCTTAGCGGCATTTCTTCATTTTACAATTCAGCTTTGAAGAGTCTAGACATGTTCCCGCTCCACTGAAGATCACAGCACCAGACCTCCGGAGGTAAGTATGGTGTGGGGGGGGCTGTGAGGAGGTAGGGTGCGCAGAGGGTGGGTGCGGGTTGGCGGAGGTGAGTGCCGCGGACAACGAGGAACCATTTTCTTTTTTTCAGGAAAAATTAAAAAAGTTCATGGCGAGACAGTGTTGGGCACACTGGACTCCCAGTGTGCTACACAAAGGGGTTGGAACATGCCAACACGGTCAGCTTTGTGTGAGTGGTGGCACACTGGGGTGGGCTCCCAGTGTGCCACACAATGTGGGGGGCTTGGGGACATGTGAACATGGGGATTGCACTCCCGATGTTGGCTTTGTTTGGGGATTGTGTGGCAGTGGCAGGAGCCACCCAGACATCACGGGACAATTTGTTGGGTGTGCCACACAATGGGGATGGGGGAGGGAGGAACATGTCGATATGGTCAGCTTTGTGTGAGCGGCAGCACACTGGGGTGGGCTGCCAGTGTGCCACACAATGTGGGAGGTGTGACAGGGAGCCCCTGCCACTCTTGAGGACCGACCTTTTCTTAAATCTGTTGCAACAGTTCTTCTATTTCTTAGCCTAATCTATCTTTTACTATTTCTCGTTCATAAAGTTGGCAACCTATGGGCATCCCCTTCCCTTTCCTGACTATGTTGTAGTGTCCTCTTTAATATTCCTTTTCCCTCTCAGGTCCTTGTACAGGGAGGTTATTGTGGCGCCCTTCGAGTGTATGTAAAACAACAGGTTGTGTTTATCGTTGTTGGATTTAGTATGTAGTAGCACTATGTCATAAAATACCTTGATGTATTATATATACCTTATGTTTATGAAACTTGTAAATGTTGAAAATACCACGGCACTAGGTGTTTTTGCTAAAGGTAAAAAGTACTTCTTGACTGTATTATAAAAATTAAGTTAGTTGTGCTACTTAAAGTGCATGTAAAGTGCTGTAAGTTGAACAAGTCTGAAATGTCACGGTGATTTCAAGACCAGAACTGAATTTGATTCTCACAACCTCCACTTGCATACTGTGTGACTCTGAGCAAGTCACTTAACCACCCAGTGCTCACAGGTCGCCCCTGAAAACAGGCACTGACCAAAGACTAAAAATAAAAATAAAATAAAAAAAAAAATTACATATATCCCATGATGTTTTACATTATGGAAATATTTGATGTTGTGTTTCTTTGAAACTTGGCTTATTGTCAATGCCCTTTGGGGGTAACCCATGTTTCAGTGCTTCTGCACTGAGGTTCTTTGTCTATAGTTTGTTTTTCGTTTTTTTCTTTTTGGGCCCCCACTACCCAAGCAAACGGAGCCTGCATAGGGGGTGGATGTTGCATCTCAACTGGTAAGTTAGATCAGTGATTAGTGTCAGTAGGTGCTGGCTAAGTATAGAGAAAGGACATTCATAGTCTGTTGCTGCAAACTGATGTACTGAAGAAGAAATATGCCATTGCAGAAGGTTATTTCTTGTATTTTGAGTAAACATCACACAGAGATTGTGTGCTGAACCTGAAGTTCGGTGTCTGGTCCATCTTTTATCCCACAACCCCCTCCATAGACTTGGTGTGAGAAATGGGATAACTTGCTGGAAGCGTCTGGACTGGCTGAAGAGGGACGTATTCTGGTGGATATCGCCCAGATATCCCAGGTAGATGGATGCACCAGGAGTTGCCAGCGGACGACACAGAGAAGAAAGTCCATGGAGTTCTGATCAGAACCATGGCCAACAGACTGGGAGAAAAGCTGCTGCCTGGACTGGACCTGGGAGGTCGGAGGATGGCCTAGAGTGAAGATGATGAAGAGATGCAGGTCGAGGCAGACCAGAGGTGCAAGAGACAACACCCGGGAGGTGGAGACCCTGATGAGGATGATCCACTAGATGAGTGGGTAATGGCTGGAGGCAGACCAACTACACAGAGAGGTGGAACACCGATGCCAGGTGCTCTAGAGGTCCCTGCTGGAGAGTTTGGATAAAGAATTGTAGGAGGATTTTTTTTTGTGAGCTCAGCTGGAGGAGGACTCCTGACTGAGCAGGATATTCCTTTGTTTTCTGTGTTCCCAGGATGTTATCTGTTGGAGGTCAGAGATGCAAGTATGGAACTTGAATGTGAGACCCCAGGTAAGACTATGCCTAGTGATATTGTGCTGGGGTGGAAGACTCCAATCAAGCAAGAAGAAGCCTATGAGGTTGAAGGGATGTTTTCTTGTATTGATGCAGCTAAATCTATTCACAGTATTGACTGGGGTATACTGCAGGCTAAAGATGCTAATATTGCCAAAATGTTAAGATCAAGGAAGGTGGTACATGTGTTTTTTTGTTTGTTTTTTTTGTTGTTTTTTTGAGGGAAAACCTACCAAGGAAGATGTGGGTGGAAAATGGATTGGAACTTGTGTTGCGGTAACACCAAAAGAGTGACTAAAGGAGCTTAAGATGTATAGCCTCGAGGAAAGGAGGGAGAGGGGGGACATGATAGAAACTTTCAAATACCTCAAGGGAATCAACAAAGTCCAAGAGGGTAGCATCTTTCAGAAAAGAGATGTGCAAGAACAAGGGGCACAATTTGAAGATGGGGGAACGACTCAGAGGTAATGTGAGAAGTTATTTTCACAGAGAGGGTTGTAGATGCATGGAACAGCCTTCCTGATGAGGTCGTAGAGTCAAAAACAGTGGGGGAATTCAAGAATGCATGGGACAGACATAAGGCAATTCTAGTGGGGGGGGAGGAGGAAGTAGGCTGTTGGTTAACTAGGATCTGCAGCTTATCCATTAGGTAGGGAACTAGGCAGACTAGGTGGTCCAATCGGTCCTTATCTGCCATCAGATTCTATGTTTCTATGTTTCTTACCCTCAGGTGTCTGTATTTGTAGCAAATGAATGAATCAAGAGACATAGTGGGTTTATATAGAGGGGCTGAACCTAGGACTGGGCCCCTGCTTAAAACTTACATGTCTGGTGGGGTTGAAGCAGGTAATTACTCACCCCAGAGAAAGTCTTTCTATGGTACTGGACTTTACAGCCATCCAGATTTTTGGTTAAGAAATATGACAGACTTTCCCTAAAAGGAGATGGGAAGGTACCGTTAGTTTCTGTTGAGAAATGTGTTACTGCCTCAGGGTAAAGAATGATGATATCTTCTGTGTTTATGATAGAATGTTTATCGTTAGTAGGGACCCTGAGCATGGGTGTAGGCAGGCATACTCCATGTACTCCATGGTGTACACTTGTTTTGAAGGGGGCAGCAAATAGGCCCTGAACTGCTTCCATAGTCCATGGAAACAAAACAGAACCAGCAGAACTTTTCTGTTAGTTTATTCATATTAGTCAAAACCAGAAGGATTGGTCACTGATACTGTCTTTGCATCCCAAGGATTATACAGCCTTACAGGCTGGTATATTGGTGTCTTAAGGAGCAATGCATGGCATCTGTACATACCCATGCATGGGGGGGCAGCAAACAGTGTCATGGGGTACAAAAGTTGTATTTTTTTGTGGCAAGCAGGGCAACAAACACAGTCCTAGTGTACATATTTATATTGTCTAGCTACACCCCTGACCCTGAGACAGAGCTTCTAAAGATGGATGGGTGGAAGCTGCATCCCTTCCTGGGACAGGAAGGTGGTAGGCAGTCTGCAATAACTGCTTCCCTCTTAAGGTGGGGGATATGTGACAGGAAGCTCCTGCCACTCTTGAGGACTGACCTTTTCCTAAATCTGTTGCAACAGTTCTTCTATTTCTGTGGCAACAGTTCTTCTATTTCTTGCCTAATCTATCCTTTACTATTTCTAGTCCATAAAGTTGGCAACCTATGGGCACCCCCTTCCCTTTCTTGACATAGAAACAGAAACATAGAAGTTGACGGCAGATAAGGACCGCAAGGCCCATCCAGTCTGCCCATGCTATAGTGTCCTCTTTAATTTTCCTTTTTCCTCTCAGGTCCTTGTACAGGGAGGTTATTGTGGTGACCTTCGAGCATATGTAAAACAACAGACTGTCTTTATCATTGTTGGATTTAGTATGTAATAGCACTATGTCATAAAATACTTTGATGTGTATACCTTATGTTTATGAAACCTGTAAATGTTGAAAATACCATGGCACTAGATGTTTTTGATAAAGGTAAAAAGTACTAGTTGACTGTATTATAAAGATTAAGTTAGTTGTGCTAATTAAAATGCATGTAAATTGCTGTAAGATGAACAAGTCTGAAATGTCATGGTGATTTACATATATCCCATGATGCTTTGCATTATGGGAGTATGTGTGATGTTGTGTTTCTTTGAAACTTGGCTTATTGTCAATGCTTTTTGGGGTAACCCATCTTTCAGTGCTTCTGCACTGAGGTTCTTTGTCTATAGCTTGTCTTTTTTTTTTTTTTTTTTTTTGGGCCCCGACTACCCAAGCAAACAGGGGTGGAGGGTGCATCTCAACTGGTAAATTAGATCAGAGATCGATGTCGGTAGGTGCTGACTAAGTGCAGAGAAAGGGCATTCATAGTCTGTTGCTGCAAACTCTATGTACTGAAGAAGAAATATGCCATTGCAGAAGGTTATTTCTTGTATTTTGAATAAACATTACACAGAGATTGTGTTGAACCTGAAGTTCGGTGTCTGGTCCATCTGTTATCCCACAACCCCTCCACAGGGGGGTGGGGGACCTGCTGACACGGGGATTGCACCCCTGATGTCGGCTTTGTTTGGGGATTGTGCCTGCCACCACCATGTTTATTGAAATGTTTCACCAGGAAAGGCACATACGGGAGGCGTGTCATTTCTGCCGTTGCATGACACACTTGTCTCTGATTGCAGCGGCACACTTCTTTCTAGTTGGTGGCACTTTACATCATTCTTGTGTCAGCACTAGCATGTTGGCTAATTGTTGAATGAGAGACGCACCTACTAAAGTGTGTCCTGCATTCGCCAACACTGACACACCTCTCACTGTACTACTACTACCACAAGATGTTGCTTGCGCGTAAGCAAGACAACATAAAAAAGACAGTCCTGGTTCTCTAGGGAACTGGCCACAGTGGTGAAGGAAAAAAATGGTGGCATTCAGGAAGTATAAGGAAACGCAGAGGGAGGAAGATAGGAAGGTGTACCAGGTGAAACAGAGGAAAGCAGGTAAGGCAGTGAAGAGAGCAAAGGCACAGACAAAGGAAAGGATAGCCAAAGAAGTATCTAAAGGGAATAACACTTTCTTCAGGTATGTAAGTGAGAAGAGGAAAGTAAGAGGAGGGATAGTGTGGATAAGCAGGGCAACTGGGGGAAGACTACGCAAAAGTGGATAAAAAAAAAAAAAAGCAGACATCCTAAACAGGTACTTCTGCTCATTCTTCAAAGTGGAGGAAGGAGGACAGACCATGAGGGAGCAGTAGGAACAAGGGCGGGTGATGGGCTCAAGTCCATTTTCAGAAGAAAGAGTCCTGAAGGGACTTGCACCTCTTAAAGTGGCCAATGCAGAGTGTGCTAAAAGAACTCAGGGAGGTGCTGGCTGCCCTGCTGATGCCTTATTTAGCAGCTCACTGGAATCGGGTTGGGTTCCTGAGGATGGAGGAGAGCAGACGTGAAGCCTCTACACAAGAGCAGCAGCAGCAGGGAACAGTCTAGCAACTATAGGCTGGTGAGCCTCACCTCAGTGGT